>JAZHEH010002639.1:1200000-1917500 GCA_036589455.1 Ateles fusciceps | reverse complement strand
TGCTTATGTATCTTCATCACTTAACAGTTAATCATATTCTTTGATAGAACTGACCATCTTAACTGAAAAGGATTTATAATAGATTTGCCACTGTTGGTTCCTGAAACTAGAGTTCTCACATGCTGGGCACTCGGAACATGTCTGAAAATGAATGGATGAATATTGATCAATTAATTAACTTTGCTGCTTAAACATGTGTCCATTATTTCCCTTGTTAAAACACTGGTAGCTAAAAACGGTGAAACTGAAAAGTTTAAGAGCTACATTAAAACTAATTAGAATGCCAGTGGGATGTAACAGAAACAGCACTGACCTGAGAGTCAGAAGTCCTGGGTTCTTGTCTCCATTTGTGAAAAGTCACTTAAGCTCTTGACCCAAATTTCTTTACCTGTCCACTAGATGGATTGGAGCAGGCAATAGTGTAAGTTCTAAAACCCTATTTTTTAAATAAATTTTAGTGGTGAATACTAAAATGTCTTTAATATTTAAACACATTCCAATTGTTCAGACTAGTGCACATTTATGTTGTGCAGTATTTGACTATCAGTGTCATTGGCCACAATGTAAAAAATCATACTTATTTGCTAATATTACAATGATAATTACCAGATGTGTTGACATAAGATCACTTTCATCTATTTCATTTACAGCAGCACTTCTAAAATAGATTAGAGAGCATCTTACATTTAACCAGATTTTATAAGAATATTCTAGTTCCCCATTAACACATGTAATGGTGACAGCGTAATTATGATGTAAATTAACATTTTCTTGGTCCTTCAAAAACAACCATCCCTTGAGCCTAGCTCAATATATTCTTATATTGCCTCAGCAGTAATTAGGACTTTTTAAAATTGAGTGGAAATAGCAAACCAAAAATAACTTTATGAAAATTCATGTATCTAGATAGTAGCATATTCTACAGTGCTTGGAACTGTTATTACTCAGTACTTTGCTACTTAAGACAACAGACTTTGGTATACTAATGCTAAGGCAGGGGAAAGAGGAGACAGGGTCTCAGAAGACAAGGGACAGTGGATCAAGGGTGCAGAGGGAGAACACCCAGAAACACAGACCACAGGAGCAGTTAGAAACAAGACAAGTACCCCAGAACTAAGATGGAGGAAAGTAAGTAGATTATTACACAGTACATACTTTTTCAACATTGCCCATCCAGAGGATCGAGTACGGAAACACAATTACAGCATCTGGTACCAAGGCATTAGTTACATGTGGACATATGTACCATGGCTACATAATTGCATATGTCCTCTTAATTATTATTTGGAACTATGCTACATTAAGTTATATGGATCAGTTATCAACCTGTTCATTACAATTATCCAAAATCAATAGCATCCTTAATTAAAATTACAAATAGTTAAATTCTCTTAAAGTAATTCTCCCTGACCAATTCCCAGACCCCTTGATTCTGAAGCAGTAACTCACTTCCCGGCAGGCTTTCCACTTCTCTCTTCACTGCCTATACATAGTGCAGAAAACTGGGAAGAAAGACAAGTGAAAAAATGAGTGATGGAAAGCAGAAGGAAAGGCCAGCATTCAACACCTTAGCATGGCCCAGCTCTGCAGCATGACCCCTGCCCACCTCACCCAATTGTCCCTGGAACTGTCCACCTGGCTTCACAATCCAGCTTCCAGCAGTCTTGACTACCCCACAGAGTTCATGCACATCCCACACTCCATGGCTGATCCTGCCGCAACCCCTGCCTGGAATGGGCTGCCCCTGCTAATCTGCCTAACTCCCACTTACTGCATATCAAATGTTACCAGCCCAAGGAAGTGTTTTCTGAAGCAGCTAGGAAAACTTGGCATTTCTTGACCTCAGCTTTCTCCATTTGAGGCAGGTGTTGTTTTGAACTTTTTAACCCTAAAGACTAACACAGTGCTGGCACATACTGACATTCAACAGATGTTTATTTAATCCTCACTTTCCCAGTTAGTCACATACACTTCAGAAATTGCCTGCAGTGCTCTTCCAAATCTCTGTACTTCCCCTGTGTTCCCTCTGTTAAAAACGTCTAAACGTGCCTTGTGAACAGCCCCTCATCCTTTAAGACCCAACTCAAAGATAACCTGCCTGTGCACAAAGATTTTCCTACTCCTCAGCAGAACTCATCCTCCAATCCTTGTTTCCACCCAGCCTTGCTCTTACACCTAGAGTGGCTTCCGCACCACACACAGCCTGGGCACCACCTTGTCACAGTGCCCACAAAAAGGAAAAACACAAGAATCTGCCAAACAAGAAATAATAAACAAATAATGCATCAGTGGTTATGCTTCTTTCTATCTACACTTCTCATGCCTCCTTCTCATCCAGTTCTTGCACAAAAGAAATAGCAAAAGCATCCACAAAGCAAAGGACTGTAAGAAACAGAACAGGGAGAGGGAGGTTAACAAGAAAAAAAATTACGGAACAGGCAAGGAAACCAGAAGAATATTCTCATATATTCTACTGTGAGGATTAGGAAGGTTAAAGAATCCTCATATATTCTACTGTGGGGATTAGGAAGGTTAAAGAATCCCGAGACTTCAAAAGAAGATTTTTTTTTTTTAAGAGACAGGGTCTCGCTCTGTTGCCCAGGCTGGAGTACAGCAGCACCATCACAGCTCACTGTAGCCTCAAACTCCTGGGCTCACAAGATCTTCCTTCTACAGCCCCCCAAATAGCTGGAATGACAGATATGCACCACTATGCCCAGCTAATTATTTTTGTTTTTTGTAAAGACAGGGTCTCCCCATGTTGCTCAAGCAGTTCTCCCACCTCAGCCTCCCAAAGTGCTGGGATTACAGGCATAAGCCACCACCACACCCAGCCATCACTATAGCATTTTAAAATCACTAGGAAGCCACTTTAAATAAAAATAAAGACGCAATGAGTGAAGTCACTAGAATGTGATTGTTTCACTGGAAAAGACCTTAGAGACAGAAGCCAACGTTTTCAACTACAACACCAAGAAATAAGCATGTTTAGTTTATTTCTGTTTTGTTATAAGTTGATCTTACTCATTGGCCATGGAATAAACCTATGACCCCACTCTTCTGTGGCCAGAATTTTAAAAACCACTACCACAGAAAAGGAAACCAGGATATAATGGACACAAGAGCTTGTCTTTTCCCTGTGAGGAGGAGCTGCCGGTTTCCACTCTGCTGTCCTAACCGCCAGCCCAGAACCCTCCCAGCTTCACCAGACACTTCACTGGAAAATACACAAGGATGCTCTCTGAGAAAACAAGTTTTATATGTGAATATTATAACCAAGAAAGCTCTTAGGCTTTCCAATAATAAAGTCATTTGCATAGTTTTAAAAACTCTAAGTGTTCATTCACTATGCAAAAGGTGTCTCAAGGATTCTAACATCAGAGGAATACACAAATAATGTTAACTTTTTATTCCTAACTGAGGAAGAGAGACAGCAATCATTACATAGCATTTTTAAAATTTCAAGCTAAAGACAAAAATATTCAACAAAAAATATTAAAATATTATATGGATAAAATATATAATGTACCATTTATAATGAGAGAGCATTTTAATGTTAATTTAAACAGTTTTTACAAAATTGAGAGATGCTGCACTTTATACTGTCACAAGCATAACTCATGCCACATTACAGAATAAATGTTTCCTATCTATATCTCTTTAACCAAAACAACCAGCTAAACCAAATACTTATTTTACTTGGATATATCTGTAGATATGATGGGTGTAACTAACTGTTCAGCTAAAAATGCAATTCCATGGTGCTTTTAATGATTTAGGTACACACAGCTTTAGTTCTCAGAGCAGACTAAAAATAGTGATTTTAATTTATTCCTGCTGCCTACAATTACCCACAACCATGTATTTTTAAATATTTCCAGCCTATAAAAATTACTAATTTTTGCCACTTGTGTTTATCTGCATTTAGACTTTGATTTGGATAAATTAAGCTCTCAAGTGTTCCTTGCTTTATGAAACTCTGCATGTTGTACACTTCAACACAAATAAATGACTTGTACCATTAGAGGTTTAAATAATGTAATGTATTTCATGCTCAGCCTGAAGCTGGATTCCAATGAAGTTGCTAATGCACGTAATGATTAAGTGTAACTCAAATACTAACTGTGTTGTTGAAAACATGACAGGCAATAATTTGGTCTATTATATTCTGCCATTTAATTGCCTAGTACAGACATTCTCTGACACGTTATGAAGCAATGATTTACAATTATTCAAGCTGCAAAGGTCAGAAAGTGACATTATAATCATCTACATAGAGATCCCTTCTAATGCACAAAAAGTAGGTAATGCCACACACAAACACACACACACACACACACACACACACAAAGAGTTTTACTGCCTTTGTAACTTTCTACTTAAGGTTTCTTAAACCAACTAGGAATAAACAGTTCATAAGCACATTAATATACAATTTTAAAATGTCTGGAATCTTTTCATGAAACCAGATGTGACAGATTTAGAAAATGCTCTTATTCTCTCCTGATTAAATTCTATTCAACTATTTAACTCCACACACAAGAATCAAGATGAGACTCAGGGAAATCAATCAGTAAACAATGCAACTCCTATATCATGCACACTCAGGTCTATACTTCTGAATAATGGCATATCAAACTTAGTTATCATTTCTCAGGTTTGTTGAAATCACAGGCCAATTACTAATTTTCTACAACTCTTCAAGAAAAAAAACTAATACTGTAAAACAAAAACAATAACCAAAGTTGATCAATTATATACCTTTCATCTTAATGGGATGATATTATCTTTATACTTTTAGACACCTCCTTATGATAGAATATATTTGCTGGGAAGAAAGAAAAAAAAAAGAACAAAAAAAAAATAGACACTTACCTCTTGCTATTATACAAATATGTTCAGTTTGTAACCCTCAAGTAAATGGAATAAATTATCAACAAATAAAAGAGAGTGGGAAAGAAATTATTTAAAATAACACTTATAAGTGGGAAATATAAAGAAGAGGGGGAGGAGAGAGAAAGAGAGAGACAATATCAGAATATGAAAGTAAAGCACTGCTGCAAGCAATTTAAAAAAAAAATGTAAATCTGGGCAAAAGCAGAAAATAAAAGTAGACGCTAGGAGAAAGTAGGCAAGTTACATTAAGTACATGCTTAGTGAAAACAACCTAGAGAGGAAAAAAAGTACAAATTTAAAGTTAAGTCAGGAACAAAAACAGGTATTACAAAAATTCATGGAGAAATAAAGAAAAGGGATAATTAAAAGGAAGAAAAGTGGTCTACCATTACTAGTCGGATAACTTAAGCACATCACTAAAAACATTTCGAATATTAAGTTTCCCAACAGTAAAATGGGGATAATAAGCATAAGACAAACAATCCACAAAGCTATAGAAATCAACAAGTGAGATAGCAGTTAATCAAAGCTATTTATTAAACCACAATGCACTGCATAAATACTATTTAGAGTACTAGGTATAATATTTTATACATACATAGAGAATAAAATAAATTTAAAAGAATTTAACAAGACATGGTGCCTTAAATAATTTTTAAAGTCATTGAGATTTTTAAGTTTTTGACTACTGAAAAAAATAAAGAAAAAGATCAGAGATGTAAGAAAAATATGCATTTGGCCTATTTTCTAAACACAGAATTATTAAATAAAAGTATTAACTATAAAAAAATAGGTATACTTTCTGTTATTTCTTACTTTCTCTCACACTAACCCCTATGTCAGACTCATAACAGATTTTCAAGTTAACTGTCCATCAAGTGCCTAAATATAAACATACCTACATTCTATAAAATTCCTCTCTCAATCACACTTGGATATTTTTAGCAATTAAGAAACTCTACTTAAAAAAAAAAAAAGCCTCCTCCAGAAGTGAAAGTAAAATAAATGACTCTTACATAAAGTCATACATAACGTGTACTAAAAACATGAAGTACAAAGCAATACATTTTTGAAACTTTTACCACCACATGAGCAGGTAAACCTTGGGTAAACAAAACTTCAACTCTGAATTCTTAATCTTAACTACCTAATAGAAATTAGACATCTAATACATCCAGTTTCTTCTGTCAAACTAACTTAAATCCAAGATATACAGTAGTTAGATTTGCCAATGGGGCAGGGCAAGAGAGGGGAATATATCTTAAAAATGATCCTGAAGATTCAAAGAAAATCGATCTAGGTTCAGACAAGTTATACAAAAGTTTAAAAGGCAGTTTTTGTTAAGGGTGTTGCTAGTACACAACCCTAAAACTATGTGTTAGTGAGAAACACAAAACGTGTAGTTGATGAGCATCCAAAATCATCTAATATAAAGACCTGAAAAAGAGGTCAATTACAAATAATCTGAGACATTAATACTGAGCTCAATACTGTTTGCTGTTTCCATCAATTTCACCATAAAATAGTTTTTTTCAGGAAAACCAAGAGGTTACTAAGAAAGAGAGTACAGTATTGTGAGTAATAATTTCACTTTAAAAATGTGACTACCCAATTTTTTTATATTTTTAGTCAATCAAGACTATTTGGGAAATAACTCCCTGTAACTCAAATAATGAAGAGCTCATTAAGAAAATTCTAAAAGACAAGACTAAGATATTAACTAGTAAACAAAAGAAAACATAATGCAGGACCTTCTGTTTGTGACAGAATTACAGTTAATGTTCCTGAAAGATCACTTTACCTTTTAAAGCATGATTTTGTAAAAGGTAAAATTTATAGCAATTAAAGCTAATGAAGAAATGCAGCATGAGCTGCTTATGTTCAGGAATTAATAGGTCCACTGAGCATTTCTAAGATTATTTAGCCATCAATGGTAATGAATTGACTTTGTCAGTGATGTTAATGTACAAATACTCTCTAGTGCCAGGAATCTGATTACCAATCCTTGAACATTTTTGTTTTTCACTTTAATTTTTAACCTACACACTGCCCTATCCCTTTGAAACACATGAAATATGGATCAACCTGTGATACTTTTTCTGTAACATTGAAGGGTACCTAATTCACTACCATTTTGTTTCAACTACATAGATCAATAAGGATTCTTCAGTTTACTGCAATGCTTCAGAACTTTCAGCGTCACTGCTAAAATTATTGCTATGTAACTTTTCAAATTTCATTTAAAACATAAAGAGAGCTATTATTTCCTAGTCTGATGAAATTCAATGGCTGTCATAATTCTAAGAAATACCATTCTGGACCTAGAATACTTGTTCTACATACGCACACATACACACAGCTTTCTCTGATGGCAGTATAAAACTCAATGTATGTATAACTATTTACAATTCTGTATCTCTGGAATCAAATATATGAACTACTCATGCAGTATTTCAGTTGCACGTGGCAAGCAGTTAGCGAGTGGGGTGTGCACTGTTCAAATCATACAACTAATGCCAATCAATTATGTATTCTTTTTGATACCAGATACATTAGTAACTGTTTTGTGAAAAATTTTCTTCTTCTCTTTCTAGGGTCTAAGTAACCCTAATTAAAAAATGAATGGAATTAGAGCTCTATTGACAGAGTATGCGAAAACTGTTTACTTATTTCTCAGAAAGGAGAGAAAAACTGCTTACTGCCACCTAATAGCAAATTTTCACTGGAGTCAGGGCCTTTTATAACATGCATGGTAAAAACAATAAATGAGGTATCTTTTAAACTTCCAAGACCTAAAACAATTAAAATGAACCATTTGGCACTTGACCCCTTGCAGCTAAAATCAGTAGTAACAAAACTCATTCTCCCACTGATCTTCAGGGAGCTTTAGGGCCATCTTCATTTACTTTAGCTGCAAGTCACTGAACCATCAATTCTGCCAATGAGTATATCACCGACCATGGTTCATAAAACTGCTTGCAAAGGTACTTGCAAAACTATCCTAAGGGTCAAAACACGCAATTGCATCCTGGGATAAAGTGTACTGTCCAACAAAGAACTTGTTTTTGACATAAAACATATTTACATGGTAGTGTCAATCAGCAGAAGCTTCTACTAAAAAAAAAAAAATAAACCTAATATGTGCAGATTGCATAATTTAATTGAGCCTGTGTTATTTTGTGAATTAGCCACAAGAATTGCAAGTTTCTCACGTTTTATGTGAATCATTTTTATCTGATGCATTTATTACTTAATTTCTGTAGCATAATAACATTAAAATATACTTTTAATCAGAAGCGGGGTATTAAAATCCACTTCTGAATGTCTTATGATATACCATATATGTCATAGCATTTTAAAACCTTTTAAACATTTCTGCTAAATTAATTAGTTTTGCATTAAGGCACCTTAGCACTTTCAATTAAATGCAACATATTTGACTGACAATTAAACACTGCACATGATTCTTCAGAGAAAGAACCACTAACTAAAAAAAGGAAATAAGTTTTGAAATAAAGTTACACAAAAATGCATAACACAGTTTTCTTCAGCATCATCCCTGCAATAATCAGTAACCAGCCATCTGAAATTAAATCTTTTGTTGTTTTCCCTACAGAATATGTCCAATGGATCCAAAGAGCTATTAATGTGATAAAAATTAAAGAATTACAGCAAAAGAAAAAAAAAACATACATATATACTTCTAAAGCTATATTATGTATTTTTTTATGTCTTTAAATGGAATTTATAGTTCTCTCTGGCAATGTGAATGAACATCCTATAATTTAGTCAATTTACAGATTACAGGTTCAAATTGACCTTGTAGCCCATAAAATTGCTCATCTTCAGTACAGGATTAGAAAGTGGGAGAAGAATGTCATAACTGTATTTAAGGAATTTACCATAACAATGGAAAGAAGGGTACGCATGCATAATTTTAGCCACTCTTGCTCCTATCGGTTTTGAATTCCGAAACAAAGGCTATCTTGCACATGCTTCCTGGTTCATGCAGCAGAGATGGCTTCAATTTACTCACCCACAGACATGACACTTGTATTCCCTCATCCCAAGGTGCCTTTTCACATGGTTTCTGGCATCTCCAAGCTGAGCTGTTGCAAAATGGCATATCTTGCACTTGAATGGTTTTGATCCTGAGTAAATTTAACATAAATATGATTTGATTTTGCACACATCACTGATAGCTTAGAAAAGAGGACTAAATCTTAAATCACCTTTAACCTAATTAAGAATTTCTGTACCCAAAATGGAATACTTGCATTCATTTGTAACTTGAATAGACCTGCCTCCATAATTATTTCACTCTGAAGACTTTAATGTTTCAGTGAGTCTTCCTAACTTCCACTAACAATTCTAAGATTCAAAGTCAAAAGTGAGACTGCTGAGCAGCACTAAGTAGATGAAATGAGCTGAATAATTTTAAATATTTTTCTTACAATTCACAAAAATACATCTTAAAGTCACTCAACACTTCAAAGGGAACATTTTTAAAACACAAATGCACACAGAGCAGCTGATATTTTTAAAAGCATATTTATCATCACGTACATTTCCTGTGGCCATCTCCTTGTTTCCTCATATTTCTCCAGCTTTGAATTTACTTATGTTAACAATGGTATATTTCAGGTTTTTTTCTGACATTCATCGCAAATTATTCTCTATATTTTTCATAAGAATTTATCAATATACAGTAGATAATTTTTATGCTTTTATGATCATTTTTATAGTCAAAAATCTAGGATGATTCAACAAACTGGAAGAATTGACATTTTATTAACTTCAAGAACAAATATTTCAACACAAAAAGCATAGGAGCAACTAAATTTTTTAAATTATTTCATAAAGAAATAAGATTAATTTATACTCAAAAATGAGAAAATAAGATTACTTCAAAGTCTACACACTTAGAGTCAGTAACAGATAAGACTGAAACTGAAACATATTAACAGATAATCAGTATCCACATTAATAAGAAACAACACTCTTTTAAGATATAAAATGTATACACCATTTCCCAACTTTCTAACCACTACATCTTCAAATAAATAAATCAAAATCGTAAAAAACCAGTTTAAAATCAGTACAGTATGTTACCAGATTTTTGGTATCATATTTAGTACTTATATGGTGAAATACTCCCTCTATTACGGTTCGATAGAACATGAAATATGTGAACTTTAATAAATATACAAAAAGAGCTCAAATTAAAAAAATTATAATAAATCATATTTGATCAATGAACCTTTGTGCAGTGCCCTTGGAAAAAAAAAAATCCTCCAAGAATACTTTGTTGAAATTGAAGCACTCAGTAAAAAATTTTAGAGTCTTAAATTTCAATTTAATTCCCAAAAGCTGACAAAAAAAGTGAAGCATTTAATTTTAATCTTCCAACAGAAATAAAAAGTCAACAGTACTAAGCACGGGCAGACAAGGTTGAATATTTCACAGTTCAATGACAATGAAGCCGGATCTCTTAATACTTCCATTTCTGCTGTTAGAAGTAGATGTAAAATATATTTAGCACCTGAATGGTTATATCTAGTCAGGTTTATATGTTTAAATGTCAAAAGCAAGTTGAGACTGCAGCTTACAGCAATCACATTCTATCAGTCACATTAGAAACTACAGTTTATTTAAATGATTCTGATAAAACTAAGCCTATCACTACTTTGAACATTTCACTAAGACATAGAATTCTATAAAGGAACTTTTGAAAATGTGTGAAGAACCAATTTACCAACACTTTAAATTTAAATGCTCTAAAGATAACAGGGTAACTAGGACAGTATTAAGTAACAATAGTATCAGGACTCCAAACAAAGAAGATAAACCTCTCCCAAATTTGTATTACAATTTTGGTGAAGGATGTGAAAGGTCTCATGGGTTTGAGTTTTCACTTTGCTCACACAGCACCTGCCATGTGACTAGCTCCTCCTCCTGTGGCACAGATGCCACAGAGAAATGGACATGGGGTCTCTGGTGTGTTCAATTTACCGTATATGGCTCCGCTGTGGAAAACTCTAGTTTCTGCAGGTCTCAGTGATTACAGCACAGTGTGCTGACAATACCTAAATGAGTTATTTTGTTGACTGCTCGACCCAGAATCACAGAGGCCTTGACTATTCTTTACATCTTATATTCAGAGTAGACTGTGTTAACATCTCCTTTCTGTGCCATAAAAATACTAGCAGAGGTAATACCTCTCTGCATTAAAAAAAAAAAGACCCTTCTTTCTTGTTTCCCTAACTAATAATGTTTCCATTTTTAAGCTTGCTATGCACATTCCAAAATGAATGCAGGCATAGTGTTTATAAGACAAAATTGTAAAATCACAGATCTCTAAATGTTTATCTCAGGTACACTTTGATTATTAAAAACTTACAATATTATTTGCAACAGTTCCATTTCTTGGAACAGCATTATCCTCGGTAGGTTTTTTGGTCATTTGGTCCATAAGGTTTTTTTCAAAGGGAAAAACTAAAGAGGCGCTCTATCTTTCTGGGGTCTTATTACTTTACCGAAACAATTTCAAAAACGTTAAAATCCAGGTCTTCACTCAGGCCTGCAAGGACTCCTCAACCATCAGTCATTACTAATCGCTATGTAGACATGGATGTGACATTAGCATTAAAGAGAAAATACCAAATGAAGGCCTTTAGATCTTAAAGGAATGAATGACATTGTATATTACCCATCATCTAACAAACAGAGCCATCATCCTACAATCCTCCCTAACCATTCAAACACTTCATTCATTCATCTGCTCCTTCACTGATTCATTCATCAAGATATACCAAGAGCCAACTAAGTGTGAGACACAGATGAGGCAGTGAACAATGTGAAGTCTTTGTTGTCACTGTGCTGAAAGTCTACAAATTAACTCTCCTACTGAGCTGTCTGTCCTCTGTCATGTCTTGAGCTACAAACACTACCAGTCCTAACTTCAGAAATTTTTAGTGAAGTCACACACTACCTATCTCCCTGGAACATTGTGAGATGGCACGAGTGACCAGCGCACTCTAAACATAAAATGCATGGCTTCAGACAATCTGGTAGCTCAACAGTAGCCCATGTAACATGAAATAAAAGCTTTGACAGACCAGTGCGGAGGAATGAAAACGAAGTTTTTTAGGTCTACTAATCTAACATGAAAGGGAAGACTGCCCATTCTGGTCATGTTGATTGCTTCATAGTAGCAGGGAAACTATTAGGATGCTTTTTCCTACAATGCTTGATAACCAAAAATCATTTATTTCTTATAGTGCTGTTTTTATCATGCTAAGGATGGGAAGAAAAAGGTTATATAAAACATACAGTAAATCACAAAATATGAAAACAGGGATTGGAAGAGTAAGTTCTTTTCCAGTTAACCATTAATAACAGTCTCTGCATTACTATTTTATGGACATAAGCAAACTATCTGAAAAGTAATTCATTTTTAAGATGCTCCAAGAAAAAAAACCTTGAATTAAACCCTGGAGATGAATTTCCCCAAAAAAATGACTTGCAAAATTGAAATGGTAAACTTGTATTGTGTCCTCAGGAACAGGGCTCTTGTTAGTGTTTCAAAGCACAATAAAAATGTACTTCCTGATAAGACCAACACATGAAGTTAAAAAAAAAATACGCTAACTTTTACTAAATGTTACAATCAATGATGTAACTTATATAAGTAGGGTTACTTTGTCACATATTGATAGTTACCTCACTTTCACATCCACATTAACTTGATTTTAAATGCAATTAATACATATAGTCAAGGAAGACTAATGGACTACATTCTGCACTTAACCTGGTGGACATTTTCAAATGGCACAAGTGACCAGTGCAAACCTATTTTGCATTGTAAACGACTAAATAAATCTTAATGGATTAAGAATGATCAGCTATCAACACACAAGGGAAATTAAGTGCTGAAATGCCTACATTGATTATTTTAAATTATTAGCCTTACTCTGTTCTTGAATTTGTATGCTTTTAGTGAGCTTTAACACATTTACAAGACTTATTGACTATAATTACAAGAGAATTCAAGTAATGGACACATCAATTATAAGCAACATGTCTTGACCAGACAGTTGCATAAAGAATTCTAAAAAGAGCTCCATTAGCATCTTCCTCTTAGTTTTATTCAGTTTTATCTGCCTTAAGAGGGCATATTAAGAAAGTACGTATTTTCTGCGCATGTGAACAAGACTTATTTCTAAAACTGTATCATTTCAGAAAGAAAGCTGCAACAAGGCACTGACAGAGATACTAACAATGCAAACAAATAAGCATTTGGGCTTATTCTCTAAAAATGGCTGCAGTGCATGGGAATATTTGCGATCAAAAGTACAATGTTTGTATTTATCTAGATTAATCTTATGCAGGTTGCCCCTTTACTTCCTTCAACGAAAAACTTTTATCTATCTTTAATCACCCTAAACAAGTAACGATGCTTCATACTCTTTTGTCTTCTTCCTTGTAACCATGCACTAAGTATCAAAAACTGTACGAATTTAAAGTATAGCTTTAATAATAAGCCATTATTTAAAAGTACAGTAAAATAAACCTTACAGTTTTAATGAAAATATGTTCATTGAAATGTGAATTTATTATTCAAATCCACTCATAAATTCAACCATGGAGACAGAACTTGTCTAAGCAGAGCACAATGATTTAGAAAAGCTGTCTATTTAAAATAAAGAATGTATGGCAGGTTTATAGAAACAGTGCAGTGAATTTTTACATAAATTTAGAACAGTAGCTTATGCATTTTCCACCAAAAAAAAATGTTTTTTAAAAAACTTTCCACCTAAAATTAAACATTAAAATGGAACACTAACTGTGACAGAGCACAGAGACTAAATCAGGTGCTACCTCCAGGAACACCAGATCCCTAGCACATGTTAACTTTGGAAAGTGGTGGCTAATTTTGATCCATGAAGACAGAATCTTGTTGCCTGGAAGTTACACTTTTGGATATAAAATATCTAGTGATGAATATTTTTACATCCCTAATATCATAAGAAAAATCTGATTCCTCCATTCCTTAAAAGTCACTTAATATGTCCTCTGAAATTACAAGGTACCACTTAATATATACTTTGGAAAACCAAATAATTAGGACTCAGAAACAACTGAAAAGCTGCAACAGACAGCAGTTTTTAAAAGGCATCAGAGGGACTAGGCTTTTTAACAAAATTAAAAGAAACGTGTCAACTAACCTGCCTTTGAGATCACTAGGGCTTAATTACCCTTAAAAATGTTAAGTGTCAACAATGACTTATTACAGCCAAGCAGAGCAGCATATAGCAGTGAAATGTCAACCGGGCAGAGGCCAATGAGCAGCTACAGGTAGGGCTGCGTATCTGGATGGGAACAAATGGCCCCATGTCCTCACTGACTTGGCTTGCTGCAGAGCTACATACCTGTATGAGTGCGAATGTGTGCCAGGAAGGCCATCGAGTTGCTGCTTCGACACATCTTCCCACAATACTTGCAGATGTTTCCCTGGTTTTCCTCCCTCTCGCGGTTGATTTGCTCAGTGTCTTCCACTATGTATTTATTCACCTCCCGTAGCAATTCCTCATGCTGTCCTTTAATATGTAGAAATAAATTCTGTTCGGAATCAAAGGGCTCTGTGCACTTGACACATTTAAAGGTGGCCCCTCCCTCCGGAAGCTCTTCCACACTGGCCTGCTCATTTCTCATGTGGCCAGCACTAGCCAGATGCTGGTGAAGGTTGCTTTCGGTATAGAATGACTTTCCACAGAGTAAACAATGAAAGTGCTTCTCTTTTGTAGGATGCTTCATGGCTATGTGAACGTTCAGTCCACTCAGTCCATCTGCTAAGAAGCCACAATCATCACAGCGAATTCGTGTAGACTCACCAAGGGAACTGCCTTCAGATTTCTTTTTTTCACACCTTGAGCACAGTCTTTCAAGGGCAGCTCACTAATTCTCACTCCAGTCACTATCAGGCCCTCTTCAGACTGGTCTATCAACTCACCATCTTCTGGGCTCTTTATTCTTATTATGGAGGAGTCAAATCGGCCAAAACTGTACATGGCCTGCCCTTTATCATCAATACTAATTATAGTTTCATAGACATCATTACTTTCAACTGTGCTATCAGAAGCTGGGCCATCCTCCTCCAAAATAATTTCTGTTTCATGTTGTGAATTCATCAGAATTTCCTTATTCTCCAGACTGGGATCTTCTTGGACCCTTTTTAGGTCCCCCAAACCATGCCCACATGCAACTTTGTTCTGACCCCCCACTCTCCAGATTTCCCTGTTCTCTGGTTATTCTTGCCACAACAGGAGCGGGGCTTTCAGCCGAGAGCTCCCCAGTGAGCACTGCAGGACACAGGTGTCTGTGAGGAACGTCACCTTCACTGTCTCCTACGCTTCCTCCTTCGCTCTCACGATGGATGCGTAGCTCACCGGCATCATTCAATAGCTCATGGTTTTTCTTTGCTGTCTCACAATTTAAAGCAGAGCTTCCTGAATTTTCATTTTGAAATCTGCTTGGAGAGTCATGGTTCGAGGAAATAGTAAAGGACATCATCTCCTCGGGTTTCCTAACTTTATCCTTGACAGGAGCCTGTTGGAAAGTCTCACAAAAGGAATGGTCTTCATTGAAATTAGATTCTTCTTCAGTTTCAACTTCTACAGAGTCAGCAGCACAGAGCACTTTAGACATATCTAAATTAGTGTTCTCATTTAAAATAGAGCAATCTGCAGCATTTCTAGATTTAAGAGTATCAGATGGTTGATCTGAAATTATTTGAAATTCCTCAGAATTTTGTTGATGCTCTTCTTCAGGCATGATGATGTTTTTGGACATGTCTGCAGAACCTGCTTCCACATTAGCAGAGTTGAGGTAAGACTGCCTTTTCATTTTGTGTTTCTCTGTTGCTGCATGCCTGGTCATCTCGCGACGAGTCACTGCGTAGTAATCGCATGCCATGCAATAAAACTCAAACTCTTTTGTATGTTTCCGTTTCACATGCAGTTCTAGAGAAGCAGAGGAGTGAGCATTAAACTCACAGTGCACACACTTATTCTCACCTATGCCTGTAACATCTCTCTGGGAGTACACAACCCCCTGCTGGACAAGGTCCTCTGGCTCTAGAGATATTTGCTCCTTTTTATCAAGAAGATGCCTGTTAACTTCTCCATCTAGAGAATGAAATACATTTTCAACTTTGGCTTCAACTGAGTTTCCACGGTCTGCCTTTTCTAGAACAGAGGCGTGTGACTCAGCTGGTGTGTTGGCATGTTCATCTGACATGGTCACTGCTGAGCCAGCATTCTTTTTACCAGCTTCAAGGCCACCCCCTTCAGGGCCAACAATGATATCTGAACTGTGTTTTCCACTTGCTTCTATTTCTACCCGTCCTTTATGTTTCTTGGTAGCACAATGACGTTCCATATCTCCCTTAGTTACAGTGTAATACTTACACACTTTGCATAAATAACTATACTGGTGACTGTGTTTTCGTCTAATGTGAACAGTCAAGTTTGTAATACTAGAGGCCAAAAGACCACAGTGTGAACATGTCCGTGAGATGTTACCTTTAGGTCTCCCTCTCTTTGGAGTAGTGGTCAAAGCTAATTCATCATCTTTGGGGCTATCACCAGACTGTGACAGTTCCTTAGGCATCAGCATGCCCTTCTCAAGATAGGAATGCTCTTGTAACTGCACACCTACATGGCCTTCAATCCTTCCATTTCCGGAAACATTAAGCTCTTCTTTTTTATCATTTGCACCTATACATACCCTTTCAATACATTCTTCAAAGCTTAAGCCAATATTATTTTTCTTAGCATTTTCAAGATGCTTGCTTCTTTTAATGTGCTTCTCCATTCCTTCTTTGCTCAATGAATAAAGATTACAAGCTTTACAAAGAAAATGATAGTCCTGACCATGCCGAAGCTTTATATGTCTCGTGAGGACAGTAGAAGATCTTGTTTTATAAAAACACTTCTTACACTGAAACTGAGGCTTACTGGAATGCCTCACTTCATTACCATGGCTTACCCTGGACTTCACAGGTTCTTCCTGAGCCACTTTTCCTGAGTCATCCATAGACTCTTTTGCATTTTCTGATTCTAAAGTACTTAAAGGTAAAGTCTGTAAAACCAAATCACTGTTAGATGATTGCGAAGTCTTTGGTTGAACCAATGAACTAGTATGCTTCTCGGTGGTTTTGTGTTCTTCCATGTCTTTTTCAGACAAAAAGAACAGATTACAAGGCGTGCAAAGAAAATCCATATTATGCTTTTCCTTCATGTGATCTCTAAGATTTATTTCATCCAAGGATGTAAATGAACAACACTGGCAACTCAGGACAGAAGCAGTTTGCTGATGCTGGTGACTGTACAAATGTTCATCTAAGTCCCTCCTTGATATACCAGAAAAGTCACAAGTATGGCAGTAAAATTTCACCTCTCTGGCATGGCACCTTTTCACATGGATTTCCAAATCTGTCCTATTTGTAGCGACTTGCCCACAGTCTGTACAAGCACACAATGTCTGAGGGTCAGAAACTGGCTTCACTGTCAGGGAGTCCAGCCTGGAGCCCGGAGGACAGGTGCTCCCCCCGACCCTGCTCCACCTCCTGAGTTTCTGAGGTAGTCACGCACAGTCTCTGCACACTGCTGCTCGCTTCCAAGTGTTTCGGCACTGACTCTGCATCGTGTGTTATCTGTGTTCTAAAGTGTTTCATAAACATCCTCTGAGTTTCACTTGTGCCTCTTTTAATTCCTAAAAGATTAAACCTTTTCTTTGCCTGGCCCTTCAAGGTAAAAGTGCTGCTTCGTCGACGAAAGCTATTACCCAACATGAGAATATTTCGCTCGGGTCTTGGCCTCGAGGTTACACTGATACCGTGTGCTGCCTGCTGGGTATTTTTGGTAGATTCCAATTTCTCTAAGAGACCCTCTGAGGTTACTAAGGTGTTTAGCTTTTTACTCTGGTTTTCAGGATTCTGAGTTATACCAAGGGAAGTAACATTTTCTTCAACAATCTCTACTTCCTGTGACGAAGTATTTCTGGAAGGCATCATTTCAACAAGCAGCTCACTACTGCTGCCACTTTGTTTAGAAACGCTTCCTGTCACATCTGTAAATTTGCTTCCCACATTTTGTAATCCTTTTGAATCACTATTTTTTGCTATTGATTTAGAAGTTCTTGGCTTGGAGCGAACATTTTTTGTTGCCATTGTACATGGTTTTTTAGGAAAAGGCTGTTTTGTTAAGATCTGTACAAATCCTCCACGAGCAGCCAGATTCTGACGACGGAGATGTGTTTTGCCAAGATAATGTGCATTCAACAGGTTTTCTTCTGCACACTGAAAACCACAAAGATCACAAGAAAAGACCTTCTGTGTCCCATGTGCTTGTCTGATATGCATATGTAGTGCTGAGCTGCTCTCTGCTTTGTGGTTGCAGTGACAACAGGTATGTTCCTTAGACTGTTGCATGTGAGACTCAGCATGTTTTTCTAAATCAGAGCATGAAGAAAACAAATGCCCACAGGTGCTGCACTTGAGAACTGTATCTACATTCCCAACGGTACAACTAACATTAACTTCTTTAGGGGAAAGGAGAATTCTCTTTCCAGATCAAGGGAAACCATTTCCTGAGCAGAGGTTTGTTCAATGTCTGTTTTCAGAGAAACAACATCAATAGTGCTAACATCGCGAGAAGGGGAGACGGCATTCGGGAAACACGCGCCTCCAACTGTGCAGTCGCTCAGGAAGGCGTTCTTCCCTGCTGCATCTACTGCGATACCCTCTTCTGTGGCTGACCTCTCAGAAGTTTCTAATCTACAAACATCTTGCTTTCCAGATTTAAGGGGTTCTGCCTCATCTAATTTCCTACGTTTGGAAGCATGTTTATTACTGTCTTCTCCTATAACAACACTATCAAAGTTCAATGATTCTGAAAAACCTCTTTTGCTCGTAGAATTCTCAGGGAGACTTGCTATCACATCAGATACACGCCCATGATCTTCATTATGGGATGAAAGCTTTGTCAAGTCTTGTGCTTCTTTGTTTATCATTTCATCCTCGTCATTTTCGGGCTTATTCTCACTATCCATCATTAATAAAGTGCTGATGATGCTTCTATCTAAGGTGGCTCACTGGCACTCATAACCTGTGAAGTAAACAAACATGGTATTAAATCTTGAATATAAAGACACACGTATTAGTCCAAAACTAGATGAAAAGTATCATACAGTTAGCCTCAATGAAATGCCCTTCATACTGAGATGAATTTGATCACATGTCTAAAGTCTTTCATTAAAAAGTAGGAAGCAGGACTTTAGGAACACCACTTCACCTTACTGTTGACTCAGGAAGAAACACATGGTATCTTTGATAGAAAAAATGATTTCTCAACAAGCTTACAGAAAAACTCCCATATGTTCAATTCTCTGTACCAGTATACTTCAATTGACTGCCCTTTAAAAAACACACACACACACAGAGGCTCTCCTTTCAAAATACATTTCAATGAGCTCCTACTCCGTAAAACATATGGAAACAAAACTGCTGTGATTCAAGTCTAGAAATCAGGCCTTCCCCCTCCTTAATCCCCAAAAGGAACCCAAGTCCTATATAAAAGAAACATAATTTTAAAACAACTGTTTCATCCTTTTCTCCTAAAGCAAAGAGCTTTTTTGATTTCCAAAAACCATGATTTTTCTAAACATATTCCAATGAACAACATGTATAATCTCATTACATATCACCATTCATGCTCAAGCTCTTTTACCAATGAAAAGCCACTTGTAGTCCAGCTGTCAATCATTAATTTCCGCATCTAACAGTCATTTTATATTGTCTGAAGGTTAATGGCAAAGGGAAATGTCAGTGGTAGAGTAGAATTAATGGAGTAAATTTTGAGGAAAAAAAAAGAATTTTATTGAATAAAATGCCTTGAAATCAATAATATTGATTTTATTTTTCATTATGCTATTTAATTCAATTAAAACATATCATTTTCCATTTACTTTACACCATGGTTGGAATTTTCAGCCAAATGCCATCTGATTTCATGTTAATAAAAAGGCATCAACGTTTTATAGTCTCAAGGCTAATGACAACTATTTTAAACTATTTTAGCTATTTATTCCATAACACTCACAAATCAAATAAAGCCTATTACTTTGATTCAGCTAAAATTAGGCAACAAAAATATACTTAAAATGTAAGACACCAAAAGCATGAACAATAAGAGAAAAAAGCAAGTAAACTGGACTTCATCAAAATTTAAAACTTCAAAAAACACTATATTTCAAAGTTCGCTACCAAGAAAGTGAAAAGAAAGCCCACAGAATGGGAACACATTTCTGCAAATCAGATATCTGATAAGGGACTTACATCTAGAATATATTTTAAAAACTTTTGTAACTCAATAATAAGATAAATCAATTCAAAAATAAGCAAAGAATATGAAATACATTTCTTCATAGAAAATACACATAACTCTATGCATATGAAAACATATTCTGTATTAGTAGTCACTAAAGAAATGCAAAACAAACACACAAGGAGATACCACTTCAAACTCAGCAAGATAGCTATACTCAAAAAATCAGTTAACAAGTGTTGGCAAGAATGTGGAAAAAGTGGAACCCTCATAACACTGCTAATGGGAATGTAAAATGGTGCAGCCACTTTGGAAAACAGTCTACCAGTTCTTTAAACAAATAAACATGGTGCTAGCATGGAGCCCAGTAATTCTACTCCTAGGTATACACCCAAGAAAGATGAAAATATATATCCAACCAAAAACTTGTACACAAATGCTGATGGCAATATTTATTCATAATAGCCAAAAGGTGTAAACAATCCAAATGTTTAATAATGGATGAATGAATTGAGAAAATGTGATATCCATGCAATGAAATAGTATTCAGTCGTAAAAAGAATGAAGTATTGGCCAGGCACAGTGGCTCATGCCTATAATCCCAATGCTTTTGGAGGCCCAGGAGGGAGGATAGCTTGAGTCCAGTAGTTTGACACCTGCCTGGGCAACACAGCAAGACCCCAACTCTACAAAAAATAAAAAATAATAAAGATTAGTGGCAAGTGCCTATGGTCCTAACTCTGGAGCTGAAGGAGGAGAATTCTTGAGCCCAGGAGTTCAAGGTTGCATTGAGCTATGATCACACCACTGCACTCCTGCCTGGGTGACAGAGACCTTGTCTCTAAAAATACAATACAAATAAAATTTCAAATGAAGTACTAATACATGCCACAATGTGGATGGCCTTAAAAACATTATCAAGTGAAGACCACATAGTATATGATTCCTTTTCATATGAAATGTCTAGAATACAGAAATCTACACAGACAGAAAAGTAGACAGCCCTTGGTTCTCGGGGCTGGAGGTAGGCGAGCAGAATCGAGGATGACAGCTAAAGGGTAAGGGGTTTTTTTGGAGGTGATAACGGTGTTTTACAATGTATTGTGGTGATAGTTGCACACATCCATCAATAGATGATAATACTAAAATCCACTGAACTTAAAATATCTCAATAAAGCTGTTAAAAATATATACATTGTCAAATATTATCTATAACATACAAATATTTGAAAAACCATAGAAAGATAAATATACATAGTTTTATTGCACTTATAAGATATTCAATATTAGTTCAAATACATTCCTTCAGAATAGGTTCCAGAAATTGTAAATTATATAAGAGTAGGTGTTTTAGGTGAAAAAACATCTCTGGTCAAATAAGTTTAGAAAACTCTAGTTTAGTAGCCAGCTGTGGTGGTGTGAACCTGTAGCCCCAGCCACTTGGGAGTCTGAGGTGGGAAAATTGCTTGTGCCTCAGAGTTTGAGGCTGCAATGAGTTACAACAGAACCACTGCACTCCAGCCTAGGCAACAGAGTGAGAGCCTGTCTCAAAAGAAAGGAAAGGAAAAGGGGAAGGGGAAGGGGAAGGGGAAGAGGAAGGGGAAGGGAAAGGGAGGGGAGGGGAGGGGGAGGGGAGGGGAAGGGGAAGGAAAGAGGGGGAGGGGAAGGGGAGGGAATAGGGAGAGGGAGGGGAGGGGAAGGGGGGGGAAGGGGAGGGAATGGGGGAGGAGGAGGGGAGGGGGGAAGGGAAAGGGAAAGGAAAACTGAACAAACATTACTTTACCACAGGATTTCTCAGTACATAGGCGTTTCCCAACCTTATTTGATTACAGAACCCTTTGTTTATAAGGAATCAAGAGACTAGTGCTGCAAAGGATCCTTAGGAAATGCTCTTTTGGCTGGGCACAGTGGCTCATGCCTATAATCCCAGCACTTTGGAAGGCCAAGGTAGGCAGATCACTTGAGCCTGGGAGTTGGAGACCAGCCAGGGCAACATGGCGAATCCCTATCTCTAATAAAAAAAAAAAAGAAAACAAAACAAAAAAAAACACAGAATGCTCTTTTCTATAAAGCATTGATTTGCTATTCCACATTTGAAATTGACAAGTAAAGGGAGGAAAGGAAGTAAGAAAGAATAATGCACCCATTTCAACACCTTCACTTAGTGCCTATAGTATGCCAAGTGTTCTTGCTTGTAGATGCTAGATGTACAGCAAACGCCACCCAAAATCATAGTCCTGTGAGAGCTTACAATATAACAGATAAGACAACAAGACCACACATTGCTTAAAACAGATAAATAGTCCAAACCAGGGCAGCTGCTTCTGGTCAAGATCAAGTCACAGGGACTGGATTTACTCTTATGCCTCAAGCAACCAAAAAAAAGTAAGTAAAACCTACAAAGCAACAGTGCAAGAAAGTCGACATCAGACACCAAAGGATAGTCATTCCTGAGACAAACACATCAGGTGAGCCTGGCTTACTGCCTGAGAAAGTACACAGACCACAGCACAAGGAGGGGCGTTATAAGTTGAGGGCAAAATAAAGGAAAGGAGAAAGGTGCAGAGAAAAAGAGGCCCAGAGATCTGCAGAGGTGACCTCCCAGGAATCCCTATCAAGATACAGAGCCCTGGGCTGGGCATGGTGGCTCACGCCTGTAATCCCAACACTTTAGGAGGCTGGGACAGGCGGATCACGACCATCCTGGCCAACATAGTGAAACCCTGTCTCTACCAAAAATACAAAAATTAGCTGGGTGTGGTGGTGCACACTTGTAGTCCCAGCTACTCAGGAGGCTGAACAGGAAAACTGCTTGACCCCGAGAGGTGGAGTTCGCAGTGGGCTGCAATGGCGCCACTGCACTCCAGCCTGGCGACAGAGCGAGACTCCGTCTAAAAAAAAAAAAGAAAAGAAAAGAAAAAAAAAGATACAGAGCCCTGCTGTCCTTCCAGCAAGATGCCTCATGCCCCTTCACAGTTGGTCCCTGGTAACATCAACCCTCCACCACACAACCAATGTTCAGAATTCTTCCACAATAGATGAGTTTTGCCAGGTCTAGTAAAATGGAACCACGCAATATGCTCTGCGGCGGAAGGGAGGTCTGGCTTCTTTGGCTCAGCCTGACGTTTTTGCTGCATGTGTGAGTAGTATGTTCCATTTCACTGCTGGGTAGGAGTACGCAATAGATGTACCACAATTCTGCTGACAAGACATTACAGCTGTTTCCTTTTGTTGCTATTACAAGAAAAGTTGACGAGTATTCTTAGTTCAACAAATATGTACTGAGCGCCTACCAAATGAAAGGGACTGAAGTGATACAAACGCACTCATGCACTAGGATAATATTCTGTGGGAGCCACATGACACACACCAGTGACCTCAATACAACGCCACACATGATCATGTGTACAATACAAACTAAGATCTACAGCAGTATACATGAGCAAGAATATTCACGTGTTTTTACCAACATATGTTTTCATTCTTCTGTGTAAATATCAAGGAGTGGTGCTGCCGGGTTATAAGGTAGATGGAGGTCCGACTTTATGAGAAACTGCCTGATTTTCAAAGTGCCTGTACTGTTTTGCATTGCTACCAGCGATTTATAAAAATTCTGTTTGACCCACACCCTCACCAACATTTGATATCAGTCTTTTAAATTTTAGTCACTCTAGTGCGTATGGCTTTAATCTCCATTTCCCTGATGGCTAGTGATTGCATTGAATACTTTTTAATGTGCTTTGTTAGTCTTTTGGCTGTTTCTTAATTTGGTTGTTTTATTATTGAGCTGCTTATGTATTCTGGATATAAATCCTTTGTTAGATATATGTTTAACAAACATTTTCTCCCTTTTCATTTGATTAATGGTGTCTTTGATAAACAGAAGTGTTAAATTCTGATGAAATCAATGCTTTTTGTGTTATGGTTATTTATGTCTCGTTTATTTTCTGTCTCTCCATGCTAGACTGTAAAGGTGTGATTTATTTTATCCAGCCATATATCCCAAGAGTCTAGAACAGTTCCAAACACTTGTAAGGTACTAGAATGCATGAATGCCTCATTGTGATATAAGAAATATCTAATATCTAAGTATTTACAGATGAAATAAAAAAATGCCTGCAATATACTTTAAAATAGTCCAGGAGAGGGGCATAGTGAAGTTATGTAATAATGATTAAAGCTGAGTGACAAGCACATGGGGATTCATTATATTATTCTGTCAACTTTTGTATATGTCTATGTCTATATATATAAATATAATGTTTAAAAATATCTGTAACAGAAGTTCTGCTTAAAAACATTTTAATGCTTAGCCTAAAACAGCAGGAATTCCCTTTCAATGCCCAGTCTAACCACCTTTTCGTCTGCAAACACTGCTGCAATACACAACTGTCACTTTCACTAGGCACCAGCAGGAGTTGCATCTTGCAAATACATGAAGAGAACACACAACACCACATTCCTTAGGGAAGACACACACACACACACACACACACACACACACACACCACACACATCTCTCTCTCCTCTCTCGCTTGGAGTGAACATTCTGTTGAGAGCATCTGACTCATATTTTTTACAGACAAAAGAATGACAACTACATGAATGCACAGAAGCAAAATAATGGGATCCTTAGTCTTCTAAACAATGGCTCCAAGAATTCAAAAACAAAAGGAAGAAAGTTTCTACATAGGTTATTTCACAATTGAATTTCTAAATTAATAAAATAACCCAATATCTCACCATATCAAGATATAACAACAAACATTCAACAAATAAATATCGAATGCCTACCACATGAAAGGAACTGTAGTGATTCAAATGCACTAGGATAATATTCTGTGGGAGCCACATGACACACACCAATGACCTCACACAAGGCCATACATGATCACGTGTATGACACAAATCAAAATCTACAGCAGTATACATGAGCAAGGGATCATACTTCCAAGTACAATATTTAACTCAGAGAGCAAAAGTATCATTTGAGCATAACCTTGAGGAAACTAAAACTTTTTTCTTTTGTTGAGGGGGCGAGCAGGAACAGTTAAACATCTCAAGGAGAAGACAGCGATTGGGCAAAGCCCTAAAACACAAACCATGAGCACATAAGAAAGCTCTCAGCCATCCAAAGGGCCACAGTACTTTCTAATACAGACTAACTTAGAAAACTGGCAGCTGGTCGACCAGGCCCAGATCACAGAAGGCTCCATATTAAGAGCTGGATTTTATTCAATGGTGCCAGTGGGGAGTCACTGAGACACAGCACTGCCTTAGGAAGATTAAGTTTTCAAAATGCAGGACATACTGAAGGCAGACAGTCAGTCTAAAGGCAGAAAGAGCTCACTGTAAGAATTTAAGTTATACAGTCCAGACCTAGAATGACGTCCGTAAGCATGGACGCAGAGTGGTTTAATAGTATCTCAGAGTCATCTAGAAGGGATTCAGCAGGCGAGAAAGTTTACGCTGATGTAAAAATTGTTTTTAACTCACTAGGAAAGGTTACTAGAACAAGTACCATATCACCACCAGAGCCAGAAAGAGTCTTTTTTTAAAAAGAATTCAAAAATCATCCAATTGGGACAGTTTAAGGGCTCATTTTTCTGAGGCAGATTTCATGTCCTTCACTCGACAAACACCATGAACCAGAAAGCCCCCTCTGATTCTCTCCAGAACAAAGCGAAAACAGGCAGGTAACTCGCTGCTAGCTCTCAGAGGAAGGTGTGATCTCCTTCCTTTCCCTCTCTAAGTACCAGTGCTTGTAAACCAGTGGAGAAGTAGAATGAGCCTCAGATTTCTTCCCACAGTAAGGTTTCAAGATTGAGAAGACCTAGCAAGTATCTAGACTAAAATAATGGGATTTGTTATTAAAGCCAGTCTTCTTAAAGCGTTACATTTCCTATTCAATCACCAATTCCCATTCCACACCCCTCTTCACTGTGCCACCAATATTCCCCAAGTATCCATCTTACCCCAAACACTCAAGCTGTTGCTCCTTGACTATAAACATAAGTTACATGTAGCTTTATGATCTTCATTTTTATCTATAAATTATTAATTCACCCAGAAATTGTCACAAAAGAAATCCATGCTCAGACTGAAACTGTTCTCTGCCTATGAAGAAAAGAAAATGTTTCAAGAAAGAACTCAAAATACTTTTTGAGAACAATAATAAAACAAATCAGGCACAGCCTTCTGATGACACCTGCTGGCCGCTTCTCACAGGAATTTTCTTTCTGCGTATTAAAGAAGGTATTCTGGGAAGAATCTGAGAATCAATTATTTCAGTCAACTGAAACCATTTCCTATGCTAGGGCAGCACGCACGACATTTTTCCCCTAATTTCTGTCCTTTTGTTCTACTTTTCACACGTGTTGATCTCTCTTCATTTCTCTCTATACCCTTCTTCTTCCTAAGGAGTACCCACGAAATGAGCTGCAGCTCTGGCTCTGGAACTCTCTCTCATTTGCACACACTCACACTCACATGCACGCCCCCCATACTCACACTCACACATGCAGTCTCACACACGCACTCACATTCACACTCAAACACGCAGTCTCACTCACATGCACTCACACTCAACATGCATCACACACCCGCACTCACATTCACAGACACACAGACACACACGGACTCACATTCACATGTACACACACGCACTCACACATACACTCACATATTCACAGACACTGAGAGACACATGGACACATTCACACTAATACATACACACATTCACACTGACATGCACTCAGATACACGTGCACTCACACTGATACAGAGACACATCTGCACTCACACATGCACTCATTTACATGTACACACATGCACACACATGCACTCACACATTCAGACTGACACACACAGACTCACACTCACACTGAAATACATACACAATGACACACAGACACAGATATACACATGCACTCACACGCGTTCACAGATACTGACATTCACACATTCAGACACTGAAACACTCATAGGATTCACATACCCACACACTCAGACACATTCACAGATACACCCTCACATGTACTCACACACATCAGATATATTCACAAATTCAGACACACAGACACTGACACAATGACACACGTACTCACACTCTCACTGACACACATACATGCATTCGCAGATACTCTCACACACACAGACAAACACCGCTATAATGATACCATAAAGAACCCATTCTCAGCCGGGCACAGTGGCTCATGCCTGTAATCCCAGCACTTTAGGAGGCTGAGGTGGGCAGATTACCTGAGGTCAGGAGTTCGAGACCAGCCTGGCCAACATGGAGAAACCTCATCTCTACTAAAAATGCGAAAATTAGCCAGGCATAGTGGCAGACGCCTGTAATCCCTGCTACTCGAGAGGCTGAGGCAGGAGAATCACTTGAACCCAGGAGGCAGAGGTTGCAGTGAGCCGAGACCGCGCCATTGCACTTCAATCTGGACGACAGAGCAAGACTCTGTCTCAAAAAAAAAAAAAAAATCCTCTCCCACCCTGCCCCATCTCACCCTTTGCTCTTCCTAGATTCACCCACATTCGTCATGCAGGCAGTGTGGCTTTGTCACCAGGCCCACAGTGACTTCACTGAGGGTACGTGTAACGGCATGCGTGCATACACACACGTATGAAAACCCCTTAGTGGTCTTTTGTTCTTTCTCTTTGGGGAGTCCAAAAAAAGGACGAACCCCAGAAGTGATGACTGCCCTCCAGCAGGGGGCAAGGCTGGACAGGCAGGGCTGCCCACAAGCTCCCTGTGAGCTGCAAGGGCAACAGCTGGGCAAAGTCAGAGTCAACAGAAACTAGTGGACCCCTAGCATCTCCTTCATCTATCACTTCAGCTGACTTCCTGTTGAAAATGTGTCTAACCCTTACAGTATTACCTCATTTAATAAAGAGCCACCAAGTCCATGCATAAAGTCAGCTTAATATTAGCTGTAGTTATGAAACCCCATGTGTACAATCTGAGGGTAACTAAAGGGCACTGTACTCCAACCTCTCCTCACCAGTGTCCTCCCAGCAGAAACATCACTTTATAACAGAGACCACAAAATCAAGTATCTCACCCCACAAAGGAAAAAAAAACTACTCTTCCATGAAAATGTACAACTGCAAGTTGTGCAAACTCATCTATGAGAAGAGAGTATACAACACCCTAAAAACCCATTCACTAGATAACACCAGAGGCAATTTTACCACACGCGGATGTGTAATAGGGTCTGGCTTCTCTCAACAGGACTAACACATAAACACTGGGGTCCAGGAAACCCACCTCTTCACAGTCCTGAGAACAGGCTAGAGTACATTCCTAACATACATTTGTCAAGCTGTTCATTTTTCTACCCAGGAAAATGCCTTTGGGTGGTTTAAAATGAGTTCTCTGAATTCCCTTTAAAGGGTGGAGCCCAATTCCCTTCCTCTTGAGTGTGGACCTGTTTGTAAGGGACAGAAAATAGTGGAAGTGAGGATGTTGTTGCATGCTGGAGACGAAGTCCCAAGAGGCCCTGTGCTTCCTGCATGCCCTCCCCTAGGGTCAGTCTGTCCAGCGCAAGGACGTGTGAGCAGCTGTGGGGAGGTCCACGGGGCGAGGAAATGAGGCCTCTGACTCAGAGCCAGTGAGGAGCAGAAGCTCCTGCCAACAGCCAGAGGGGAGTGAGCCGTCTCAGTAGCACATCCTCCAGCCCAAGAGAAGCCTTCAGAGGACAGCAGCCCCTACAACATCCTACCTGCAGCCACAGACAGACCTGGAGCCAGAAACACCCCAACAAGCCCACTCTCAAACTCCTCACCCACAGACACTGACAGACGATAAAAGCTTCTTGCTTTAAGCAACTATGTTTTGGCCAAATTGGTTATGTATCGATAGGTAACTCTTAAAGGACCCTTCTCTCTCCTTTCCATCTGTCAAAGGTATGGCTCAAGTTCATACTCCCTTTGTATATTTTTTATATATATTTCCTTTCCCATTCGCTTCAACCCTTAACAAGAATTTTCTGTACTAGTACAATAGTATTAAGGCACACAGGAGGATGTCAAGAAATTTTAACTGAAATATTTATATGAAATTCATATCAGAGGCAGAATTGCTTTCAAACTATTTTAAAACTTTAATAAAATGACATTTATATTTGTATCTCTCCCACTACCAAAATCAGATTTGATCCAGCTTTCAATAAAAAAGTGATACAAGAAAAATCAAGATTAATTAAAGAGCTAACTAATACAGTTAACAGGCAGAAGTGGGGATGGTTAACAGGTACCAAAAAAAGTGGGGGAAAGAATAAGAATTAGTACTTGATAGCACAACAGGGTGACTCTAGTCGGTAATCATTTAATTGTGCATTTTAAAATAACTTTATAATTGGATTGTTTGTAACACAAGGTATAGATGATTGAAGCGATGGATACCCCATTTTACATGACGTAGTTATTACTCATTGCTTGCCCATACCAAAACATCTCATGTACCCCATAAATATACACACCTACTATGTACCCACAAAAATTAAACATCTCATATACTCCATAAACATACACACCTACTATGTATCCACAAAAATTAAACATTAAAAAAAATGAGATATGGTAGAGTGAACTTTAAATTTAGATTTCGTTGGAAATAGGGGGAATATCTTAACATTGCCTGAAAAATCTGCTCAATTTGGACGGAGGCATTTGCCAAACAGGCCCCTAGAATCTACTTAGCAAGGGGCCTGCCTTGGAGGTAACTAATCATGTATTCCTTCCCAGCTTGGCTCAGACATTTTAGCAGCCTACAATTCTCATAGCCATAGCCCCAAACCTACATAGTACACACATGTAGAGCCACAGGTCATTGCAGCTGAATGAGTCACAATCCTCTGGCCACTTACACTACATAAGTCTCGCACCTTCACCTGGCAGGAGGCCTTCAAGCTCAGGGGCCTCTGGTCATGGGACGTGGACCTGAGCAAATCCCACCTCCAAAGTATCCTGCATGCCACACTGAGCTTGACCCTAGAAAGAACTTTCTCCAGCCAGAGTCCAAGGGTACCTTGAAGGCAAAGAGGCTAGAACTACGTGCTCCCACGCCCAGGTGGTCAGAGTATAGTAAAATTCTCACTCAAGTCAGAATAGAATATTGTTTGTATTCCAGAGGACACACATGTTATATATCAAATATCCAATCCAATTTTGTCTACAAGTTGTTGAAATATTTCATTAATGCTCAAAATGAGAGCTAAGACAACCACTAAAAAAACCATACTGACGGGGATCAAACCCTAGGGACCGAAACAGAATAGGTAGACCATCCTTTCTTTCATTAACAAAGATTTCCACCAATCCAGCATTCTTCATGCCGATGTACTACCAGCTTTATAAAGCAACAAATCAAATTTGGCCTGCAAAATTAGCACAGCCATCTCACCTGGCAATCTCTTTTTTTTTAAACTTTCCTATATTCCAAGCACTATTTTCCAAATATACTAAATGGATCCAGTAATAAAACTAATTGTATGACAACCTTATATCAACCATCTCTGACAAATATATCTTTTGTAGTCAGAGATAGTTATCCAAAAAAACTAAAATTTAATATCTCTCCATTCAAAAAGTATTTTTAAAATCAGTGTTTTGTTGGCATTTCCATCTAATTTTTTTTTTTAATTATTGGGACAGAAAAAACGGAACAAGAGAAAGGAATGGTAACTCTATGAGTTAAATAGAAAGTGAAAAAATTCAATGCCATTAAAAGCAGACACCTAGGATCATTTGTATCTTATGCCATTTGAAAAAGGTTGTTTTATTATCAATGTAACTAATCACAATGAAACCATCTCGTACAACTAAAGACATTATAATGAATTTTCTTTACAGCTACAGAGAAATGGGATTTGCTGTTTCACATCAAATAGAACAGGCTGTATAAATTCTTCTTCCTATTTATTGTAAAATATAATTTCATCTATAAAATCAGTCATGAAATATTAAAACTGAAACAACAGAATTTATATCCTTTACTTAATTTAAACGGTCTATTCACTAAAAAAGGTAGGGGGAAGTGACATGTGATAGAGCCCCTCCTTTCTCATTAAGTGTTTCCATTAGACCCTTTATTTTCAAGAATTTATAAAGCGGTCATAAAAAAAGCATTCCAAGATAAAAGTTAGTATATGTTCCTTAAATTTTCCTTTCATCTTTTTCAAAAGACAAGAGAATAAAGCATATAACATATGAATGTCAAGAAAAGCAAAGAGAATTAGGAGGATAAAATTAAAGAAACACATAATAAATTTACAGTGAAAATGTTTAACACTTTTGAGAAAGGACATTAAGCTTCAGTAAGGAGGCCATGGCTTTCATTCCAACTGTACCAATAATAAGCTGTAGGACACAGAGCAACTCAGAGAACTTGGCTGAGCCTCCGTTTCCTAGTCTGTCCAGTGAGAAAGGGGGACTAATATTCCTCAATTCAACAAGAAAATATCTTTCCAATATTAAGGAGTTGTTGAACACTCAAAAAGTAGAAAAAGTATCTTAATAATGGATTGGGTTTTTGTTCCAGGAAATACCGGGAAAAAATGGTATTTCCAAAATGTAAATCTGGGGAAAATAAACCACTGTTCTTGCTTAGATTCACCAGGTCCATGAGAAGAAATGGAATAAAATGGCTAATCAAAGAACTGCAGGGGATAAAAGACAAAAACTACTAATTTTGGACAAAATCTGAAAACTGTAATTCTAAAGTCAATAAGCTAACACGTGACATAAAACTATCAAGCCTTAAGATGTATGGAACATATATTATTAGCTGTCAAGGATCTGAGTTTTAAATACATTTAGAAAAGGCAAAAACTTCAGTATTACATTTTTTAATGGATATAGTTCTATCCAAGTCCATTTGTATAATAAGGTTAACAGTTTTTTCCTCTCCATGGTAAAAGTGTAAGTAATCTTTTTCTCCTCTTTCTTGGCACTTTTCTATACTTTCCAAAATATATTACTTTGGGGGGGAAGAGGTGACTGAGTGGGAAGCTTTAAAAAAAATCTCTACACGTTATTGAAGTAATAAAAATAATGAATACTCTCAATTAAAAAAAAAAAAAAGCAAGTCCTTAGATGGAAATACATTTATGACTGAGGTCCTCAGACTAAACTCAGAAACAAAACTCCACAAATGAAAGCCAGAAGGTGACTTGCTTTAACAGTCAGAGATCCAGGGATCCAATCTGGTCACTCATCTACACCAAGAAAGTTATCTTTGGTTCACTGGACCTCACATTAAATACTCAAGAATAGGCAACTGGGAAGTTGCAGGGAGGATGGCCAGTGAACAAGGAACACACCCAGCATGGAGATCTTGGTCTTTAATATTATTCCCCACTAAAAGCCCACTGGAAATTTCAAGAAATGGCCGATTCCAGGGCTGGGGCAAGGTCGGCACAAAATAAGCTTGGAGCATGTAACGGCAGAAAGTGGGGAAATACTTTAAAGAAAAAAAAGGTAACACAAAGACATAGGACCAGCTTGACGGGGCTTCCCACTGGCCAAATCTGGAACAATCTTAACACCCAAATAATGCAGTCCCATTAAACCATTATAAGTAGGAATGAATAAACCCAGTTCAACGACTGAATGATAGGCAGCTTGAGGGAGGGATGGACGGAGAGACGAGTGGGAAGAGAGGAGCAAAAGGATGGTTCTGTTTATAGAAGAAGGCTGAGGGCCAACTGGTAAATATGGAGGGAGTGCTGGAGATGGAAAAGCATATTGGCAAAGACTGTATCTAGCAAGAATCATCAAGGGATGTTAAATCTAGGGAGGATGTTTTAGATTTGGAGCCAAATGCCTACACGGTGTTAAGGCATCTCCCCCACAACCTGCTTATTAATTACAAGGGAAAAACAAACTCAGTAACTGTCCAGTGGATAAACTGGCACACGCTGCCTGTAGGATCAAAGTCAACATCCTCAACGAAGGCCAGATGGACACAGTGTGTCTCCAGACGTGACCCCTTGAAAAGGGCATAACATCCCCTGTGCATTACTGCAGCCAACAAAACCTCCAGCTAATGAAGAGGAAACAGCAGACAACACAAAATGAGGAATGTGCGAGGAATGTATTGTTTAGAAAGGAAAAAAACAGACGGAGCGGACTGCATTCTTCAAAAATGTCATAAAAGACAGAGAAAGGCTTTATGAAAATATTTCAAGAAAGGCTTCATATAAAAGTATTCCAGATTAAAGAAGGCTAAAGATACATGAATTGCAATGCCTGTTCTCAGACTGGATCCTGTGCTGGCAGGAGGAAAATGCTACTAAGGACATCTTAGGCCAGTTGACAAAAAGCACCAACGTAAATTTATAAAACTGAAAATAGCACCAGAGTCATGTAAGAGAGATCCTTATTCTTAGAAGATGTAGACTGAGTGTTTATGGGTAAAGGGTCACAATATATTTAAATTACTCTCAGTGGTTCAGGAGAAAAAGGAAAGTGTGTGGATGTGCGTGGATGTGGATGCACGTGGTGGGGGAGAGAGTGTGGACGTGAACAAGCAAGAGCGGGAGGAAACAGAGCAAATGGGGGAAATGCAACGACGGGGGACTCAGGAGGAAGGTTACACAGGTGTCCCAGAAACATTTTCTAGTTTTATTTGTGCATTTTTTAATAAATTTCAAATCACTTCCAAATAAAAAGTGAAAAAACAAAAACAATCAGAACGAGGGTAGACAGGTGGAGGAAATGGGCTGGCTTTGTACAGATGACTTACAAAGACTTCTACAACATCTCTAGAAACTGTCAGAAGGGTCAGAAGAACATAAACCTCCCTAAAAGCAACAAAGGTTTTCTTAGACCTGACAAAACCTTTACTCCACTTAACAGTTCTTAGTCCCCAAGAAGACTTCAAGGAATCCAAAAAGCTTTATCTTCAACTGAAGGTTTACTGAAAATTATACCCTTCCTAGTACAGCTTTGTCTCTGTACTAAGAAGTTTAACTCCTTTGCCATTTGAATCTGTCAATTCCTGTCCACTCTGGTGCTGACACCAGCCTTAAAACAGAGTCCTGAGTGACGCTAATACAAACAGAATGTTACATTTGAAAGGACTGCATGGGTTTTTTTTCCATTACTGGCAAAACTGGTTAATGTATGCTGAATTCAATAGTATCGGCCATTGAGGAAAGTTCCTCTTGTCCCATTAAAATTTAAACAATTAAAACTATAATAGGGGCTGGGCGCAGTGGCTCACACCTGTAATCCCAGCTACTTGGGATGCTGAGGCAGGAGAATCACTTGAACCCGGGAGGCCTGGAGGTTGCAGTGAGCCAAGATCACACCATTACATTCCAGCCTAGGCAAGAGCAAAACTCCATCAAAAAAAAAAAAAAAAAAAAAAAAAAGGCAGTCCTTTCCCCCATTGCTGGCAACCTTTCACAGATGGCATCACAAGTCTTCAATTACTTATTTTCACACATGAACAGTGGCCCCCTTCAGAGTCCATGTCTAAGCAAATATTGCATTTTAATAAAATGGTCTAACTCTATAATGGTACTCTTCTACATTCTGAAGAACAGATAACAGAAGGTACACGGGAAGAAGGAAAACCACAGAATATGAATTTTCTTCAAATCCATAATCTGACATTCCTTTTAGATTTGGATACAGTGGCTAGAAACAACCCAACAAGAATTTAATGCCCTCACATACAATTGCTATAATACTTTAACTTTAAAATGGCTCAAACATGATAAAAGTTTTTATCTCATTCTTGAAAAGGCACGTATTCCTAGTCAGCAAACATTCTGCTTCAGTCTGTGATTTAGAGATCCAGGCTCCTTCCACCTTGAAGCTCCTTCCACCTTGAAGTCTGAGCTTTCTCATTCCTTGCATCCAGCTGACAGAAGAAAGTAAGCATGAAAGAGGCAGCTGGCTCATTGTTTCTTAACAGCCTTGATGTGGAAGTGGTATCTATCACTTCCAATCATATCTGCTTAGCTGCAAGGGAGTCTGTAAAACATAACCTGGAATTGTGCAAAGGAAAGAAATGAAGTGGGTGGACAGCTGGCCATCTCTGCCACACGTCACTCCAAAAATTATCATGTTGCTTGTCATTCTGCCATTCATGAAGGCTTTTAGCCTGTGCAAGACTTATGAAAACCTTTTTCTCAGAAATGCAACTGGAAAAGCATCCCTAGTGCTATTACTTCCACATTTGTAAAACAAGAGAATTACAGACAATACCAATCATTTGTAAATCTAGCTAATCACAAAAAATATGAAATCTCTAGGTCTTACTCATGAAAAGATTCTGATTAAGAAAGTCTGGGGCAGGGACAAAAATCCGTACGTTTTTAAAGAGTTCCCTGGATGATTCTGATGAACCAGATTTGGGAACGACTGGACTAAAATCTCTCCTAACTCTTCAAAGAAATGAATATCCACTTACTGCATATTTACCAGACACGGTGCTGAGGTGAAAAGGAGAAGGGAAAGAAGTGTGTGTGTACTGGGGGTAGGAAGCGATAAATGAATCAGGAAAAAGCATACATGCACTGTACTTAATAGGGCTATCACACAGGGACTCCAGAGACATTGACCTCCATCATAATTTGCCACATAAAATTATCCTGAATGCCACTTTTAGCAAACATAGCTCTAACCCACCACCTTGAAATCGTAGGGTGTTACAGTGAAATATAGTAAAACACCACCCATATTGAAAACCAGATTTTGTACCCTGAAGATTCTTAATAAAAATCATTTGATCCCCTTTTTGGAAGCTGTAATTTCTACTCCTATTCTTTCTAAGCTATTTTTAAAAGTACATTACTACCTTAGTTAAAATTATAATGGTTTTGAAATTATATTTTAAATTAACATGCACTCCTATAACTGCCATTCCTCATAATTGATCCAATAATCATATATCAAATTCTGATCCATAATTCACGATCAGCAGAAATCACAAGTGAATTACACACTTCCAGTGAAGAAGTCTGTTGTTTGTTCTAGGTTTAAAACACTAAGTTTCTATTATATTTAATAACTGAAAAGCATGCTGGGCTTTGGGTACATTTGATGATTAGACTGGCATTACTCCAACTGCGTTAATTCTTTTCCCTATTAGGCTTCTTATTACCTTGTTTTTCTTTAAAACAACTACGTGGGTTTGTTTAATGGGAAAAAAAACACGGCATATAAGGGAAAATTAAAGAGAAGTATGAACATCAAACACACTGAAAAGCACTGAGAATTAAAATTGAGAGTTGCTAAATTTAGCAAAATGTAACTGAAACTACAAGAGCTGAAGTACCTCAAATCTGTTTAAGAAACCTATGTTCTATATTTGCCCATAAGGGATCTCCTAGAAATACTACATGTGTATGAAATGCAGGCATCCTTGCCACAGAAGGAGTCTCACGGGCTGTCAACTTCTTAGTGAGGCGCCGATTCTACTAGAAAGTATGACATTATATAACTACAAATACCTGACGGTTCTCATGGTTTAGACAATTTCAGCAGTCAATAGCAAAGAAAAATAGTAGTACTATTTGGATCCACAGGACAGGTAATTTCACTTCTAGAGTCATCTTTTTATTTTTCCTATGCTTGTTAATTTTAAAGACTGACTATAATATGATGGCTTAGGGTAAAGTTTACAGTAGAAGCAACCTTGATTTAAGAAAAGTCCCATGATATAAGATAAATATGACAAAACAAAGTTATAAAAGGCTAGAAAAAAAAGGGCAAATGTTGATTCCCCAAATGTGCCCCCGCTCTTTAGCAAGAATTGCCGAAGCGAGTAAGTATGATTTCCAGAATCTCACGGGATGTGAACTGAAAGATGCACTCCTTAGAAGTCACTTCCACTCAACATTCAAGAACTAAAATCAAAATGTGATTAATTACTTTTTATGCTTTAGGGACTAGTAATCTCCTAGAATGACAAAGTCATATATGCTGGTTTAAAAAAACCTACTAAGATTTTTTTCAAAAAAAGGAAGTAAATAAACCTTTTACCAGTCTTCTTTCACACTCCACTTATATCATGATTTTTGTTTTCTGCCCTTCAGGTCTCTCAGACATACTATTTTTGCCTATGCCTGTCTTCTTCCTCTGACCCTGCATGGCAGTGATTCAGAGTCAGACTCCCTCTGTGCCTGATCTCCCTGTGTCCATGGACAAGGGACCTCTTCTACAAAGCAAGAGCAACACCTTTAAAACACTTTTAATAACGCCTACCCCACAGAGTCATGGCAAGATGCAATCTTATTTTATTTAATGGCATATAAACTCAGCATGTCATGTGCTCAGAACAGTGCCTGGCACACAGTAGATGCTCAGTAAGTATTAATAACAATTATCATTGAATCCAGTCTTCTTTTTCATATCTCTACTCCTGAAAGTCTTTACAGGAGGTGAACTGAAGAGTTAAGTTCTCTTCACCTCCATCACATCTTTCTCATACAAACTGAAAAGTCCCTATATAGATAGAGTATGCAAAATAAAAAAGTCATAAACGTTTTTTATGATTTTGTTTTTGAGATATTTGGTATATACAAGAAACTACTTTTAATATGTGTAAAGTTGTTATGCAAAATATAACAAAATCCTGAGTGCACATAACAGTTTAAGAAAAACAAATTATCTTCAATAATTTGTCCCTATGTGTTCCTCTATCACCTTCCTTCTTACAGTTATCCACTTACAGTTATACACACAGAACTTGAGTCCTGTATGTACCATTTACCTGTTTTTCTTTATAACTTTATCATATCTGTATTTCTAACAATCTACAATTTTGTTTTTGCATGTTTCTAAACTTTTAAAAAGGGAAAGAACTGTGCATTCTTCTACAAGTAACTTTTTTCCCCTGAGATTATGTTCCAGCTGCGTATTATCCTTGGTGATTAATGTAGCTAACATTCACTCAATCTCACTACTGTACAGTACTTCACTATAGGAATATGATACAATGCCGGCATCTGTTCTCCTCTGACTGACATTGCTCCCAGTCTTTCCCTTTACAAAGAGTGTGACTGTGAGCATCCTTGCACGTATCTCCAGGCACTCATGTGCATGAGTTTCTCTAGGATAATAGTTTTCACATTTCAGCATCACATTCCCTAGAGGGCTTGACATTCAGAAACCTGGCCCATCCTCAAAGTTGTTGATTCAGTAGGTCCACAGCAGAGCCCCCAAACTGCATTTCAAATAAGTTCCCAAATGATGCTGTGAAACAATTCCAAACCACAGCTCCAAGATAAAGACTGAATGGAATTAACGGGTGGAGGGATCCATGTATCTCAACTTTACCAGATACTCTCATGGGCAGCGTATCACTTTCCCAACAGCTTTATATAAGCATTCCAGTTGTTTTCTGTCCTCCCAACAATATTGTCAGACTTTTTACACTGTTGCCAACCTAATGCGTAAGAAACTATACACTCTTTGGTCCTAATTTGCATTTCCCCCAATTACTAACGAAGTTGAGCATTTCTGCATTCAAATTCCTCTTCTGTGAAATGCCCATTTAGGTCATTTGTCCCCTTTTCTGTTGTTCATACTGATTTGTAGTCACCTTCTGGATACTAACCTTTTATCAGTAATATGTACTGAGTATGTCTATTCTCCCTGTGACCTGTCCACTTTCTTGATGGTTTTTCTTAATAAACAAAAGCTATCGATATTGCCAAACACATTGATCTTTTCCTTTATGGTCTGCACCCTCTGTGATCTTTTTAAGACCCTCTTTCCTAAACCAGAGTCATACAACTATTGTCCTGGATTGCCTTCTGAAAGTTTCATAGTTTGCCTTCTATATTTAAGCCTTTAATTGACCTGCAGGTGACTTTTATGAGTAATGTGAATTAAAAACATATCCCACCCTCAGGAAGTTTCCTGTTTGGTAAAGACCACATATAAATTTAGAGAGGATACAAAAAGTGATGGAATATTGACTAGGTGTTAATCATTACCTTATTGAGGTTTATTCTGCTCTCTCATTGAGACAAACAAAAAATTGGAAAATTTCACAAGAACATTTGGAAGGTTATTTGCAAACTGTAGTCAGACTATGATCCCCACTCACTACACTCTAGGAAGAAACCTTAAAAATGTCGCAAAATATTTAAGTCTTATTCTAAAAAACTAAAGAGTTAAGCATTGGAAAAGCACAGGAAAATGAACATCCTCAAATGGTACTGGTTGGATAATTACCTATCTGGAGGGTAATCTGCTTGCACACACATGCACGAGAAAGAGAAAAAGAGAGAAAGGGGGAGAGGGGGAAATGTGTGTTTCAGGATGTTCACCATGAACTGTAGAAAAAAACTGGAAACAACCTAGTATCCAACAATGGGGGATGGTTAAAAGTAAAGCTAATGTGGCACTCCATCTACTTGAATACTGTTAGATTACACAGCTCCACATTCATGTGAAAAGATGTTCACAAAATTCTGGTAACTTGCAAAAGCAGCTAACAAAATGCATTCATTTATCCGTCAAATTTTATGAGTGCCTTGTGTGTTGCAAGTCCCAAGCAAGTCACTGGTAAACAAAAAGAGATTTGTTCCCTGCCTCCAAGGAGCTTACAACTCTGTGAAGGAAACATCCAATGTGTTTCTTCCAATGTGCCCCTGTTGGGACAATAAAAAAATATGTTTTGAGAACAGAGACAATTTATATGCAAACATACATAATATATACAGCAATGCCATCCACATGATCTATAAAGAAAACACATCTACCCAGCTCTATGAACCACCAAATGGATAGGCCACAGGATACTTAGAGCAACTACCTGGTGATGAACTAAAACACAGTTATGCACCACCTAATGATATTTCGGTCAACAATGGACCACATACATGATGATGGTTCCATGTCATTATAATGGAGCTGAAATATTCCTATTGCCTAGTGACATCATTTAGTTGTGGTAATGTATTAGGACAACACATTTCTCACGTTTGTGGTAATGCTGGTGTAAGCAAACCTACTATACTGCCAGTCATATAAAAGTGTAATCTCCTAGGCCTTCACATTCTCTCATCACTCACTCACTCACTGACTCACCCAGAGCAACTTCCAGTCCCACAAGCTCCATCATGGTAAGTGCTCTATACAAGTATACCGTTTTTTATCTTTTATACTATATTTTTACTGCACCTTTTCTATATGTGGATAGACTTAAATACACAAAACACTTACAATTGGGTTACAATTGCCTACAGCATTCAGTACATTAACATGCTATGTGGGTTTGTTGCCTAGGAGCAATAGTCCACACCATCTAGTCCAGCTGTGGAGCAGGTGGCACCATCTGGGTCTGTATACTCTGTGACATTCACACAACAATGAAATCACCTAGTGAGGTATTTCTCAGAATGTATCCCCCACTGCACAAATGGGGAAAGTCATTCACTGAAGACAAATGTGAGTCAGAGCGCAGAATCACAGCAAAGGAAATGGACAAACAGCTTCCTCAGCTGCCAATTCAATACTGATTGACTGATATCAGCAAATACACATCCTTCCAACATCCTAAACCTTTACTCCTCCCTGCTATGTTTGGTTCTAATGAATAATAACAAAGCTTCCCAAGATATGAAATATCTCACAGTTAAGGTCAGACTCAAAAGATTCTGATATGATGTTCGTTTCAAACTTTTTGCACCAAAATAAAAAAAAAAATTGAGTCATTAGTTACAAAGAAAATATATTTAACTTCAGAGTACAAAAACCTGACACATAACCTCAACCAAGGGATCAAAGTTTGTGTTCTCCAGAAGAAGACATATCTACATCACATACTTCCTGATATGATGCACTGACAGGGGCATGACTTCACCCCTGTGCTATTCCCACCAAAAATGCTTAAACCTCAATCATGAAAGCACATCAAACAAATCCAAACTGAGGGACATTCTACAAAATAACTGGCCAGTATTCTTCAAAAGTATCAAAGTCATGAAAGACAAAGAAAACTAAAAGAACTGGCCGGCCATGGTGGCTCACACCTGTAATCCCAGCACTTTGACAGGCCACAGCTGGGCGGATCACTTGAGGTCAGGAGTTTGAGACCAAACTGGCCAACATGGCGAAATCACATATCTACTAAAAACACAAAAATTAGCCAGGTATGGTGGCGCACGCCTGTAATCCCAGCTACTCAGGAGGCTGAGGCAGAAGAATCGCTTGAAGTGGGAGGCTGAAGTTACGGTGAGCCGAGATGAGCCACTGCCCTCCAGCCTGAGAGACAGAGCAAGACTCCATCTTCCAAAAAAAGAAAAAGAAAGAAATCTAAAAGAACTATTACAGGCTGGAGAGACCAAGGAGACACGATAACAAAATACAATGTGGGATGCTGGGTTGGATTCTGGACCAGAAAAAAAGATATCAATGGAACAACTGGTTAAATTTAAATAAATGTTTTAGACTCATTGTTATCAATTACCTGGTTTCAACAATTGTTTTATGAAAACATGAGAACAACAAAGGATGCTGGCCAAAACGTACAGACATAGGAACTTTCTGGACTATTTTTGCAATTTTATTTCCTAAAATTATTTCAAAGTAGAAAGTTTTAAAAAGTCATTTCAGATGAAAATGAAAAAAGGGAGGGATCATTCATGGACTCTAACATAAAAATACGCTATCTCTAACTTTTGTGCTAAAAATGTTCAATAACTACAAATAAGGATTAAGCTGGAATAAATAAATTGCAATTGTACAGGAAAGAGCCTGTGATTGGGATACTCTAGAGAACAGAGTAACTTCTAGGGCACAGAAGTCTCCCCAGATAAACGACTTATGTTATTTCCCTTTTACTCTTTTAATTCTTTTCAACTCATTTATTTATCATCTACTAGGGACATGTAAGTGTGCTAGGGCCTGATGAGATTTTTACATATTAAAAAAGGGATACTGAAGTACACAAAATAACAGAAAAAAGCACAGATTAACAAAACCAGAACTAATTTTTCACTCCTGTACACTCTAGCCATCAATCTGGACACCCTTTCACAGTAAATGTTGCTAAGACTGGGCCTCAGAGCACAAACTCAGCCCCGTCAATGGTCAGTAGTCCTACAGAATTAGCTCCAAACTTAGAACTGGAAGTGCCACAATGACTCTGTGAGAAATACTCCATTTCTACTTTTCTTCCCCCACCTAATCACTACATGCATTTCTTTTTTCTAACATAAAATTTAAAAACTAGATTCTCAGAATACTAGGGAAAAGGTTAGTCTGGTATAAACCTAGGAAGGTTTACTTAATCTCTTCTTACAAGTGGCCTGAGAGATCAAAGCCACATCAGGTGATGCTGAGGCTGGAGAAGTGTGGTCTCAGGAAGGCAGCTGCAAAGTCACCTGGGAACTTGTCAGAAATGCAGATTCTCGAGCCCCAGCCCTGGCCTGCTGAACCAATTTCTGGTGGATGCCCAAACCCTCTGGGTGACTCTGATGCACATTAGGATTAAGAACCACCAGTGGAGGAGCAAAAAGACCAGCTATAAATCAAGAGGCCTGACTTCTATTTCTTGTTCCACAATTAACTGTGAGATTGACGAATCACCTGCCTCCTGCAGGGCACAGCTTTCTTACTGGACGATGAGGAGTCGGAATTGGATTGTCACAATCCTTATTCCCTCTAAAAGTTGACAACCCTATGGGAGCAGTCATTCCTCTAAGGCCTGAAAGTGAAAAGACCACCACTAGTATTTCACCAGATGTTTCTCTCTTACATCAAAGTGAAACAATTAAAATTTCTTCATCAACTGGTCTCTGAATTACATTTGACATATCTAAAGTTATTTCTTCTATTTTAAATAAAGTTGCATTTACTTTGCTTTAGCTAATGCCATCTAAACTCTAATTTTACAGTTTCTCCAATTTAATTCTGTATCAAGTTTACTTTGAAATAATTCCAAAAATTCCATAAAAACTGACACTCAAATGTCAGCCACAGTTCAGGACTGTGCTCCATGTAATCACATAAAGAACATGTGCGATGAGATCTCAAAAATATCAAAAAAGTATGAAAACCAAAGAACTTTTACATGTATAGATCTAGGCCAGGAACAGTGGCTCACACTTGTAATCGCAGCACTCTGGGAGGCTGAGGCAGGAGAAATTGCTTGAGCCCAGGAGTTCAAGATCAGCCTGAGCAACACAGCAAGACCTCATATCTACTCAACATAAATTTAAAATATAATTTTAAATATATATATAAATCTAGGTATCTCCATTATTTCATAAGAAACTGGTTCTTTCCAGGTTTTCTTCATAATAGTTCTAAAAAGCACGTTTCCAGATAGAATTCAGCATTACATACACATGATGAGTTTCAACCTGAAACTCATTACAAATCAATTACTGCATTTTTTCCACATAGATTTTCAAATTTCATTTTTAAGATCATCATTTAGCTATTAAATACAAAAAGGATCTCCCAGAAGCTTTTCTTCTTTTCCTTAAATCCCTCTCCATTTATTTACTGGAAAGGCTCCTCATGTCCACACCAGGCCCAGGCCCACTGCCAGGGATCCCTGACAATCTGGAGGTTTAGGGCGCTTTGGCGTGAAACCATGGCCTCTTTCCTCACCAAAAGTTCACAGAACAAATTATTCTGCAGGTAACTCCATCGGACTTAGGAAGTCAGGAAAGGCTCTGATGAAGAACCCAAGGACCACAGTCCCCACCCATGCTCCAGGAACCAGAATCTCCTTGTCACACTAGTCCAACAGTAGCACACACAGACGCAGGGGTTTTTGCTGATTTGGCTGGTTAACGACGTACCTTTCTAGTAGGCCAAAGTGTGTCCCACAATTCTATCTTATTGGGTTAATAATAAAGCTTATTTTTTAAGTTAAAAAAAAGCGGTTTTCATAGAAATCTTATAAAAAGTTATATAATTACCTACTTTCTTAATATGTATATAGCATATAATTTCATGTTTTCTTGACAACTCAGGGTAATCAACTGCTGTGCTGGGCAGAAAACCTTTATTGTTACACATGAGGAAACAAACTTCCTATTGTTAATTTTTAATTTTTTCAAACTCCTTATGATATGTGCTTAATGCATAGCATGGGAAGTACTGTTATGACTGCTTTTGGTTGACAGTTATAATAGAGTGGGGACTGACTTTGTGTCAGCTCCTGTATAAAGACTTACCCACATTCTACCAATTAGCACTCACGCAAACTCTGCAAGGTAACACACACTTCACAGGGAAGCTACTGAGGCTCAGAGAGATTCAGAGACTTATCTGATGACACACAGCCAGAAGCTACAGACATCAGAAACTAAGACCCATGCTTCCCAGTCCTTATAAGATTAGGAAATGGTTGGATTGGAGACCTCACTCTCAGTAACTGGGGGTGAAGGAGGTACTCTTCAAGACTGAAATCACTGATGAAATGTCTTTTACCCTAGAAATGGCACTGGGAAGGCAGATCCTAAATATCAAAGAATGGACTCCATTTCTTTCGTGGTGTGGTGAGCAGTGAGTTAAATGGTTAACAAAACCCTTTCCCTGATACATGAAAATTAAACTGCTAAACCATCTGGCTCTGTTCCCTCAGGTAACCTAATAAGGGGAAGAATGTCAGCTATGCCACTAAGCGATACTGCTTATTTAAGAATGGCCCAACTGTAAACTGCATCTGGACTTCGAGGAACTATGCATGAACTAGAAATACCTGATGCAGACACCATGCTTCGGGTGCCCTGAAGATGCAAGGATTCTTAGGAATGGTGAGTGTCCTATGAATAAAATGTAGTATATACCTCAAAGGATTTGCGGGAATTGAACGATATATGTACAGATGTATCTGGCACAGTGTTTATATAAAGAGCTCAAAAACATTACTATTATTACTCCCATTGAATTATATGTTTATTTATTATCCTCTGCCAAGGATCCTAGAAGCTATAACTATGTAATGTTCAAAAGTACTCCCTATGGGGCATGAGATTTCACAGGTAAGACTGCGCCTACATCCATGATGCGGCTCTCATGTCCCTGCACTGGAGCAGCCACCTGGAAAGACAGTGTCTGTACAGCTGTGTAGACTGTTGCAAGGACCACCCCTGAGAAGATCTGTCACTCTGGGCTGGCAAGCTGTGGCTCTCATTCTTCCCCTTCTCCATGGACTGTGCAAGTGTGGCCGATGGAGGTCTTGGGAGTGTGAGTTAAACCTAAGACCCCTGGTGGCCACAGCAGATGAGCCAAGGATCAACGTGCACATGAGAAAGCTGCTGGGATAGGGAGAAGGGAACTCGCCACAGGGATGCAAAACAAGAGCTAACAAGGAGAAAAACTAGGCAAGGACCCATCCAAAGAACTTTGTGGAATCCCCTGAATCCCAGGGAGCAAAAGAGCTACAATGGAATCAAACCCTGTACTTTGTGAAGAGGTGTCCTCTCTTATCTCTTCATTCCCCCTCTTCCTTAGTGACCAAGAGAAGTTTTGATTCCTATCCACTACCCCTGACACCCAAATTTTTATCTCTAGCCAGTGGCTCTGTGGGTACCAGACCCCTAAGTCCATCTGGATGTTACATACATTCATCAATTTCCCCCCACAAACTTACTCCTTTTTCCTTTGTTCTTTATGGCAGTAAATAGCTTTACAACCCATCAAATCACCCAAGCCAGAAATCCTTAATGTCCATTAATAAGATAATGGTTATATAAGCTAATACATCCATAACACAAAATATTACATAGATGCAGTAACACTGGAAGCTCACCAAGACATCCTGTTAAGTCTGAAATTACTTAACAGTGGTTGCCTCTGGAAAAGTACCTGAGATCAGGAAATACTCATTCTCTCCAGTGCTTGAATGTTAAGACAAAAACTAACAACCATCAAAAAAAAGCTTAAGAATAGAGAATGCTTCTCTCCATGAAGAACCCTTCAGGTACTGATTACCTAGCCTGCCTTACCTGGTTGGGCTTTACTGTCTGAATTGCTTCATGGAGAGAAGATACTGTTGTCACTTGCTTTGCTCACATTAAAAGAATGGGCACTTCTAGAAGGAAACTCAAGAAACTGTTCATAGTGATTGTCTCTGGAGAGCAGCCCTAGGAGTCTGAGGCATCACTGTACTATTTGCAATTTTTCACTGTGTGCATGCATTGCTTTTTCAATTGTAAACAACTAGATAAATAACTGAAGGGCAGCGGGGGACTTCCTTTCCTCTGAGAAGTCTCCCTAAACCTTCTTCCAAATTAAAGCAAGATTCCTCATCATCAACTCTCATAGCATCCATGCAGCACAGTGAGTGGTACAGGGCTCAAAACTTTCTTCAAATAAATGCTAAGACATGAACAAATGCATGAACCTGTTACTGGCTTCCCAGTGCCCTTACAATATAGTCTTCAAGCACTACCTCAGCCTTCAAGGTCCTTCACAGTTTGGCCCCTGCTTCCAAATGCTACATTGCCCAGTGCTCTGCCGGGCTGCCTGGGAGCCTGAGCTCTCTCCTGAATGCCCTGCCCCCACAGAGCTGGGCATCCTCAGGAGTCCCCCCTGAGGAGTCTTCCTTGCCCCTAACTCCCCTCACGCACTCAGCCTTCTGCATCCTGGGCTGCACGATACCGCAAAGGGTGTTTCCCAGCAGGACCAAGGCAACGTGTTCATCTTACGCTTCCTTAGATCCCTAACTCGCAGATTACATTGGACGTAAGAGAAGCTTAAAGAAAAAAAGTTGAATGAATCAATGCTAAAATATTATAGAAGGTAATATAGCTTAGTGACTAAAAGTAGGGGTTCTGAAGTCAGACCATCTTGGTTCAAATCCTGGCTCTATCATTTAACAACTGTGTCACCTTGCACAAGCTATTTATCTTAAATTTGAGTGTCCCATAAATCAATAAAATGTAGTATATACCTCAAAGGATTTGAGGGGGATGAACTGGGACTATGTATAGAGGCACCTGGCACAGTGTTTATATAAAGAGTTCAAAAACATTATTATTGTTACTTCCATTGAATTCTATATTGACCTGCCTTTTACTGTCCCTAAGTGCTTAGTACTTTGAAACCTTCCAGTTTTCTCGGCTATACTCAAGAGAACCAAACTATTAAACAAGGATTACTATATCTGGAAACTGTTGTATGAGTCCTCAAAAGGAAAAATAATACTTAAGGAAAGCAGTGTTGGAGACTAACATCTATCTCCATCTTCTTCCGCAAAAGGTTCTCCTTTCAGGGCTCAATTTCAGAAGTTCCAGATTTTATTTAGGGAGGCGGTAATTCCTTCACACTCCTACACTGTCATCACCTTCCTGCAAGGCTATTTCTGGGTTTTATTCCAGGTAGTTGGAATTGCAAGATAATCAAGTGAGCAGAGAGTTATTACAATTATGATCTACCCATAGAATTACCACAGTAAGATGTTGTAGTCACAAGACAATACTGATGATATCAGAATAAAAAGTCCACTACAAAAAATATGCAGGAGATGTGGACCCCTCACTAGTGATGCAAGCAAGATTCATATGTAGGTTTAGCTATATACACATATATGTATGCCTATATTGTATAGAGACATGTTATACACATGTAATTGCACTTTCTTTCTGCTCCAAACTACTCATACTGATTCCATTAAATTCCACAATATTTACTGATTCCCCTTGATACACTTTAGATGTGCATCCCCTCCAAATTTCATGCTCAGATGTAGTCCTCAATGTTGGAGGTAGGGCCTGGTGGGTGGAGACTGAATCATGGAAGGGGGTTTCCTCATGAATGGCTTGGTGCTGTCCTGAGATGGTGAGTGAGTTCTCGCGAGATCTGGCTGTTTAAAGTGTGTGGCACCTCCCCGCTGCCTTGCTCCTGCTCTTGCCACGGGATATGCTGGCTCCCCCTTTGCCTTCTGCCATAATGGAGAGCTTCCTGAGGCTTCACCAGCGGATGCCAGTGCCACGCTTCCTGTAGAGCCTGCAGAACCATGAGCCAATTAAACCTCTTTTCATTTTAGGCAATGCAAGAATGGCCTAACATCCCCTTCTATGTGTAAGACATCATGCAAGAGACTTGGGATGCATACACATGAAAGCAGTCTCGCCATAATCTAGTGAAGAAGGAGGACGGACACGGACAGACAAACACACACACACACACACACACACACACACACACAATTAACTGAAGGAACCAAGGCTGGCTGCAGTGAGATGCTGATGGTCCTCTGGGATTGCAGACTCATCAATATACAGTTGTGTGTCCACAAAAATGAGCCCACACTGAAGTATTTCACTGGGACATGTGCTCACCTTCCATCGCCACACAGAGAACACCAGGCTCCACCCAGTCACCCAAAGAAGACACTTTAGTGTCCACCGCGACTCACCCGTCTCACCCCTCTCACCTACTCCATCCCTGAGTCCACACCACTAACTGGGCATGCACAAGCCACTCACTTCCCCTACCTCTGGGCAACTATCCTAGTTCAGACTTCTGTGATGTCTAACCTAGTATCATTGCAACAGCGTCTGAAAGATCCCAGTCCCCTAGCCTTACACCATGCCAACTGGTCTCCACAGTTGCCACTGAAGTGCTTAAAACAAACAAAAGTATGCACATGCCACTATGCTGCCTACATTTCTTCAAGAGGGCCTCTCCAGCCTTATCTTCCACACCTCCTCTCATACTCCATGATCCAGCCATCCTAAACACCTTTCAAGTCTTGAAATATTCCACACTACCTTTTGACGCTTGGAGGTCCTCTACCTGAAACTTGATTCCCTATCCGCTCTTTATCTCTTTGCCCAGTGAGTTCCTATTCATTCTCTGGTTGTCAATCCCTCTTGGTATTCCTCCCTAACCTCTCTAGACTTGCCAGGTTCAGTGGTTATGCTGAACAGTTTTGTTTTTAGGGCTACACACAGCCCAAGCTGCCTTCTTATATAGCAGGAATCCTCTGGGGCATGGGTCTTTGCGAGAAATAAAGACAATCTCTCCATCTACCTGCCCCCTGGGAACTACAGTGGCTTGGAAGAAAAGGTCACAAAGATGCAGGAGCAGTAAGAGACTTTTCAGTGGTAGAAGAGACTCAACAGTCCAGCAACAGAGGTGGCAGTTTATCCAGTGGCAATGTCACCAGCAGCAAAATTCTAGGCAGACTATTTATGTGATATTGCATTGGCTGTGGCCCCAGCCAGCCAGCCTCTTTTGGTTACCGCCTGTTTTTTGAATACAGTTCCCCAGCCTTCCCATCATTTCTGAAAGCCATCTATAGACTTCCAAAAGACTCGTTTTCTGCCTAAGTCAGCCAAGTCCATTGCCATGGTTGACAACCAAGAATCATGACTGGCACTGTGACACGCTGTGGGCATGACATTAGACTGCACTGCCAATGCACGTTCGCTTGTCCATATTCCCCACTACCCTGTTCATCATTTCACTCTAGTGCAATGGCTGGCACGAAGTAAGCATGCAATAAATGTTTCCAGAATTAATGACTTAATCCCACCAGTAACTAGAGTGGGAAAGCAAGGAAAACTCTCAGTGGAGGACCACAGTGCATTCCTAAAAACCAATCTCAGCTACAGTCGAAAGAGTCACAACTACCAATTAGAAATATACAGCTTAGTGTATTCACCAATTCATGGATTTAGAAACTAGGATTCTTCTATCTGGGATACAAACCACCTTCTTAAAGGAGATGAGAAAGAGAAGGATCAAACTAGGAGATTCTATTTTATTAAGGTTAGCGAGTTATACTCTAATAAAACAAACATAATTGGAATGAATGTTGGAGAAAATGTCCCTTCAACCAGGTGAATACCCACTAGTCCTAGAGATCTAACTCAAATACTGTAATATATCCTGCAAGAAGCTTTCACCACTCCCCACCGTCAATCAGCCATAACTTCCACTGTGCTCCCCTATCTCTATTTTTGCTTAAAAAAAGTATTGTATTTATTCATATGTGTCTCTGCAACCAGATCTGAAAATCCTCTAGGGAAGTAGATTACTATTTCCACCACCTAGAAGGGTGTTTGGCACAAAGCAAGGACCAGCGTTTTTGAAGTGGAGCCACTCTGCTCTGCTTAAAAGGTACCAAAGGACTGTCCTATTGTTTGCAACTTTTCTGTAAATGTTAATTTATTCCAAATAAAGCTTTAAAAAACGCACCAGTAGCAACTGTGTTATCAGCAATTATCACACCTGCCTTAGATGTCAAAGAAGAGAGCTTTAATTGTGCCAGTAGCAGCAGGTAATTTTGTATATAGCAAAATGAGTCTCAGTTTGTAAAAAGGGAGTAATTCCTACTACACAAGATTGCCACACTAAATTAAGTACAGTGAGTATGCCAAACGGCATATGAGCTTTTCTAACAGGGTTCTAAAGAGTACATGTTAGGCCCCTGTCTACAGTGTTCTAACTGGACTAACACCTCATCACAAAACAGATACATGCTACGACTAGGCTGTCACTAGGCACAGACTGTAAAGCTGTCACTCAGATCACTATTAAGACTGTGATTACCTAGAAAATAATTCTACATGTGTGTCCACGGAAGTGGTTTGTCCTATTCCAGAACTCCCCAATGAAATTAATGGGCTACTCAAAACTCAGCGCAACCGACAGAGGTCAGCGGCCGCTACCCCCGCCTCCACCAACTTAAACTCCAGGAAGCCACGCACCGAGGGCGTGCTAGCTGGCCGGGAAAAGGCGAGCATCTACTGGGAAACCCCAACGCTGCCGGCAGCGGCATGAGGCAGCCCGGGGTCTCCCCGCAGTGGCGCAGTGCGGGCTGGGTCGGGAGTGGCTAGGACCCTTCGCTGCCACCGCGGTGCTCTCGGTCACCGTACTTGTGTGCCCTCCGCTTGCCCACACCAGCGTCGCTTAACGGAAGAAGACGCGAGTGGCAGCGGCGCAGCCAGGGCACCTGGGGGTGAATCGAGAGTGGGCGGGCGGTCGAGGGAGCCCCTGCTGGAAACCAGACGCTAAACCTTGCAGCTCTGCAGTTAGGCGAGCATCTGTTGTCCCTTTGAGAGCAACCTGGGAAAATGAGAACGGCCCGATTTTGGTGCAGGAGTGCGTGCCGAGGGGGCGGGGGCCTGTTTCTGCGCGGACAGGCGGACCGGGCAGGGGACACCGAGGCCACGCTGGGTCCGCAGCCCCGAGGTGTCCACGAGAGCTCCGCCCGTGGGACGGCGCGGCGCGAGGCTGCCCGCGGGACGGGCCTGCGGAGCGAGCGGGTGAGAGGACAGGGCGGAGGAGGTGGCGGAGGGAGCCGGGGGAAGGAGGCCGGCAAGGCAGCGTGAGCGAGCGAGCGAGCGAGCGAGGGTGTGTGTCCGGGGGTGAGTCTGGGCGGGTGTCGGGAAGGAAGGCGACAGGGAGGGGCGGAGGCGGGGGGAGGGGGGGAGGAGAAAGAGCGAAGGGCCCAGACGGGGCTCCGGGCGCCCAGCCGCCAGGCTCCGAGCCCTCAAGCCACCGCCCCCAGGCCCCGCGCTGACGCTGGACGGTCCCCGCCTCCAAACCCCCCGCCCCGGCCAGAGAATAACTTACCTGTTTGGCGACGGAATCGCTCCTGCTCGCCCCTCTGACTGACTCCTCCCGGCTCACCGTCTTCCCTTTGGGAGGAAGAGGCGGGACATCCTGTTTCTCCGTTGAAAGACTTCCGGCGGCTTCCAGGGCGACTCGGTCGTGGATGCAGCGCTGGACACCACAACCAAAAACAGAATCGTGGAACTGATTTAGTAAAATCCAGGTCGAGTTCCTTGTTTTTTATCCAAGTGGCCGGCAGGCCCATGTGCTGTCTTGTTTTTAACCCATCAGCTCTTGCCGGAAGCCGCTCAGAGATAAAATAGGAAGTCCCACCCCTCCCTTGGAGAAGGAAAACGGAAAGCCGAAGGAGTCAATCTAAACACGAGGAGCGTGTCGGGCCCGCAGGCAGGCGCTGTCAGCCCGGTAGGGCCGCCTGGGATTTCTAGAGGGTCCCAGAACGGGTTCTTCCCGGGCCGATCCCGCCTGCTTTCTGCTCCGTCCCCTCCACCCGGCCCCCCGCTCTCTGTAAGGCACCCCGAGGGTGGCGCCGGAAACACGGAGAAGGCCCAGACCCGCGAGGCCTGCGCTGGCGAACGCAGCTCGCTGCTGCTCTGCCTGCTTCCCCCGGGCCTGGAGTGGCTCCTGTCGCTTCTGGCGATCTCATTTCGAGAAATGACTTTCAACTGTGCAAGGCGACGATATGAGAAAAATCTCTCGAATGGCTCCCAAAATGAGGTCCTTGATTCAGAGGCCACAGGAAGCCGCCAACCGAACTCTGATACCAAAAAGGAGGCCAAGAAGCGGAATGTGGCTTGGTGGCCAGTTTGGCAATAAAAGCTGAAACACCTTGGGTATTTAAAACGTTCGACAAGGACTTTTTTATGAACGTTAATGGCACAGCACATGGGCTTGTTAAAGGAAAAAAAGGCAGGACTGTCCCAGGATGTGGCGGTTAACAGCCCGCCTGCCCCCTTGTGCAGGTCCACTCGTGAACCTCGAGTTGAGTCCTTGCTTCTGAAACTCAGAATCTAGTATGGAAGACCTGTGTAGACGAATAAATACATCACAGCTTGTTAAGTTTGTGACAAAGACGCAGTGAAATCCTGCCTGAGGTCATCTGCCTTGCTAAAGAGTTTTGGCTATGTTGTAGGCACAGAGTTAGGGATAAGGTTAGGGTTAAACTCTGTAATGGGATGTTATGTGATCAGATTTCTCTTTAGAAAAATAATTGGCCAGGCGTGGTAATCCCAACGCTTTGGAGGCCGAGACGGGTGGATTGCTTGAGGCCAGGAGTTCGAGACCAGCCTGGTCAACATGGTGAAACCCTGTCTCTACTAAAAATTTAAAAAATTATCCGGGCGTTGTGGTGCGAGCCTGTTAATTCCAGCTACTCGGAGGGTGAGGCGTGAGAATCGCTTGAACCGATGGCAGAGGCTGCAGTGAGCCAAAATCGTGCCACTGTACTCCAACCTGGGCAACAGAGCGAGAGTCCGTCTCAAAAAATAATAACAATAATTGTAAGTAAATGGATCTTTTTTAATGTTCTAAAGATAGGCTTTCTAGACCAAATCATCTCTCGAGTCTAATTCCAACACAGTTCAGTTTAATTCAGTTCAAATCAGAATACATTCAAGTGATAATTCCTTACTTTTTTAAATAGTTCATAGAGACGTTTTCGTAGACATTATCTGGTTGAAATCTGACTGTAATCCACATGAATTCTCTTATGATCCACACCAAGGAACAGTAATTTAGAAGACCCTAATAAACTGTTCCAAGATCACACAGCTAGTAAAAGTGGAACTCAGCTTTCAATCCCAGAGTCGACCTTTTCCATCTATCATGCACTCAGTTTAATATTAATAGTTAATTTAAAATTCTAGAGAAAAATGCAGAAAACAATTTCCTCACAACAATAACATTGACCAGCCTGCCAATGTTATGTTTACTCCATTAACCAACATTTATTGGGTGCCTGTTGTATAAAAGATAAAACTGGGTTCTGCCTTCAAAGAGTTCACTTGAAATTTAAGATTTATTTGAAAATTTAGTACTTCATACAGTCTTTTAATAACTATTTCAACAGTGTTGGTCTTGTATGACAAGGTGATAAATTTCTTAACAATAGCTATCACAATTCTGTATATGGATTGGGCATTCTGTCGGTCTTTGGGTGATTTATCTTGCTATCTTTCTTTCTTTGGGGGTTTAGTTAACATTTATCTTCCTCCCTTGAGCAGTGAAATAAAATCTGAGTTTCTTTTTCAGTTCTATTTTGAGTGTTTTGAGTTACTAAGACAGGACCTTAAAGAAGTCAGTTTGACCTCATTTGCAACTGAGAGATTCCATTGGTCTGATTCAAGACTAATTGATTCTAAGGAGAAAGGGAAGTCTTTTTTTGTTCCTCTCTTTCTTTTTGAATGAATAATGCTTGGCATAGACAACACAGACTTGTAGTGAAGACAGAGAGCCCTAGTGATGAAACCACCTTTGCAAAAATTACAACTGAGAAAACTATTACGGTGAAAGAGATCTGACCTAACCAACTCCATCTTGCTTCTAAACTCCATGCTGTGCTTGTTCATTCCTGGGCATAGGCAGAACTAACTCTGGGAGGAGCTTAGTTTATAGTGTAACTTTGAAACAAAGATAATAACAGCTCATTCCGAAAACAAACCCCCTTATTGCCTGGGGACCTTTGTCAGACTAACAAATTAGCCACAAGATTAGAAATTATGGTTTAGGAGTCATGCAGCTAGAGGCCATAAGATTCTAAACCTCCCCAGTTGCTCCTAAGGATAGCATCACTATTGTAAAACCCAAGATTGGTGCTTGAGATGTTTTTCAGACCCTACACACATGGATGAGCTGGTACCACTCAGATGGATAAACTGGCTCATCTAGTCCTGTGGCCCCCACCCAAGAACTGACTCAGTGGAAGAAGACAGTTTCATCTCCCTATAATTTCATGTCACACAGGAGCAATCAATTCTTCCCACTCCCTGGTCTCCTACTCCCCAAATTCTCCTTTAAAAATCCCAGTCTCTGAATTTTCAGAGGACTGATTTAAGTAATAATAAAACTCCGGTCTCCTGTTCAGCCAGCTCTGCGTGAATTCAGCTCTTTATTGCAATTCGTCTGTCTTGATGAATTCACTCCGTCTGGGCAGCGGGCAAGATGAATCTGTTGTGTGTTTAACATGATACAAGGAGCACCTGGGTCAAGACTTGCTCAAAGCCAGCCCCCACCTGAGACCTGTTAACCAAAAAAAACACAAAAATTCCTTTTCTTATTTAAGTCCTTTTACTTGCATCGTGAAATTTTCTTTTACTTGCATCATGAAGCAACCTAAATGATACAGAGGTTTTAATACGAAATCCACTGGTTACAGTCTTAAGAAAGTTGCAAAGGAAAAACTCAGAGCAAAGATTTTCAGTCTTCCTAAGTTCAAAATGTATACTTTAATCATGTCTGAGAAGAGAAAGCAATCAACGTATTCACATCTTTTTCTGGGTATATGTGATATTTTTCCAGTGGATAACGAACAGTAAACACTTTTACAATAGCAAGTTGACAAAATGAGAATGCACAAAAGGAATTAAAATATATCAACTATTAAATAAATGCCAGGCATTATGCTACATACCTTATATGAATTATCTCAAATAATTATTATAACCACTCTAAATAGATTATTTCCATTTTACAGATGAGAAAAATGAGCCTCAAATAAATGACATCATGCTCTCTGATTTTGTCTATATTGGGTACCTGGTGACGATTTCCCCTCTGTCTAATACCCTAAGCATATGTTCACCTGCATGCTGCTTCTGCTGTTCTGGACCTCTGCGCTGGATGTAGTCGCAACAGAGTGGCTCACTGGGAGGAGGGAGATACTTTTCAGATGAGGCACTAGCACCTCACCCTAACATCTTCTCCATACTGAGGCAACATTTTTGAATACACAGAGAATGTCTAGGGTTCAACTGTTGAGAAAAATTGATGTAAGTCTGTTTGTCTCAAACAAAGCTATCAGGAACTACAGTTTTATTAACCTAAATGTATACCTGGTTTGATGATGATTATGTAAATGTATTTTTAGCTAATTATTATTTCTGTCCATCAGCCAATGAGTGGATAAAGAAAATGTGATATACACACTATGGAATGGTACTCATCCATAGAAAAGGAATGAAATAATGGCATTTGCAGCAACCTGGATGGAGTTGGAGACCATTATTCTAAGTGAAGTCACTCAGGAATGGAAAACCAAACGTTTTATGTTCTCATAAGTGGGAGCTAAGCTGTGAGGACGCAAAGGTGTAAGAATGATACAGTGGACTTTGGGGACTTGAGGGGTAAAGGAGAAAAGACCACACATTGGTTACAGTATGCACTGTTTGAGTGATGGTGCACCAAAATCTCAGGAATCATCACTGAAGAACTTCCCATGTAACCAAAAACCACCTGTTCCACAAAAACTATTGAAATAATATGTTGGTTTTTTTAAAAATTTTGAGATTGAGTCTTGCTCTGTGGCCCAGACGGGAGTGCAGTGGAGCGATCTCGGCTCACTGCAACCTCCACCTCCCAGGTTCAAGCTATTCTTCTGCCTCAGCCTCCCCAAGTAGCTGGGACTACAGGCACGCCCCACCACACCTGGCTAATTTTTTGTATTTTTAGTAGAGACGGGGTTTCATCATGTTAGCCAGGATGGTCTCCATCTGACGTTGTGATCTGCCCACCTCAGCCTTCCATAGTGCTGGGATTACAGGCATGAGCCACCACACCCGGCACGAAATAACATTTTTAAAACTGTACTATTTCTGGATAAAATTTTCATACGTTTCTCAGAAAAAAAATTTAGAATCGAGGTATCTAATAGAGAACTGAGTTAAATTATTGCCACTTAGAAACACAGAAAATGGTATAGCCACTTTATGAATTTATCAGTGAGCAATGGCTAGATTACGCTTAGTGGTTTATGACCAAATCTTAGTAGTGTATAACAACAAATGTTTATTGTTAATTCTCACTACAAATTCATCACGACCTTGCTGGATGCTGCACTCCATGTCTCCTCTCTGTGGGACCCACGCTCATGGGACCTCTGCTATCTGCATTAAAAAGAAAGAGAAGATGACAGAACATGCACCAGTTCTTGAAGCCTTGGCCCAGAAGTGAAATATATCTTATCTGTTCACATTGTATTGGGCCAGGGCAACTATCATGGCTGCAAGTGACTTCAAAAGGATGGGGAAGTGCGATCGTGGACCATGTGTCAGAAGAAATGAAAACATTTGATGAAGAGCGTTAATGACTGTCTTTACAGGAAAAAACAGAAAAAATAGACATGATTTCTTATTTCAGTTTCATCATTTCCTCCTACTGTGTTACCTACACCTTCTGAGCCTCAGTTTCTTATTACTAAAATGGAATAATGATAAAGATGGTATTCACTTCAAGGACTTTGTGTTAACAAGGGTAAAAACAATTTGAAAACTGTAGAAAGTTATGCAGATTAGAAATGTATAATATTACTGTTTTGAAAGTGGTGGTGAAATATAGAATAACTGAAAGGATAACACAAAGCAGTTACACCAGGAGGTTTTTAGATGCAGATAATAGAAATGAACCTCCACTACTTTAATCAATAAAAAAGTGTATCGGCTCACAAATTTGTTGTCCAGATATAAAGGAGGCTTCAGAATGTATTGACTCAGGAGTTGAATGTTGGTATCAAGGACCTAGATGTTTCTCATCATTCTGCGCTTCAATTCTCAATGCCTGAACGTCAGGCTGTAGTAAGATGGCTAGAGTGATTCCAGGGATAATATCTGGAGAGAAAAATGTCCCAGGAAGAAAAGAGAACTCCTTTGCTTATGATTTTCCTCTTAAGAGAAAAGGAACTTCCCAAAAGCCCCCAGCAAGCATGCCTTCATATCCCATGGCCAGAAGTGGTTCACGTGTGCACCCTGAGCTAAGCACTGCAAACAGGAATGGGTTCGCCAGTAGGCCTCAGTGACCTCCTGGATCTTGGGAAGGTGTCAGCTATACCTGTGGTACTTGGCTGAGTGGGAAAGGGATGGAAAGAAAACAAAGTAAGAATTAGAAAGGAAAGGGGGAAATGGATCCAGGGTAGGAGGCCAATAATTTAGTTATCTCAACAAAATATGATTTATTTCATTTTTATAAATGTGATGATCTAATTTAATACATTCAGTCAATGAAGTAAAAGAAAGTGCAAGGGCAATGTGACAAGACATTCTCTGTTGAGATTTGAGAGGTAATAAAACCAACCAAGAACCTGTGGTGACCTGGGTCCTCACTGCCACTGTCTTCTTGTACCTGGACACTTCCTAGCAAGAGATTTCAGCTTCAGAACAAAGAAGATCCCAACTTGTAACTGCATTATACACACCCCAGCAGCACACATAAGTTGATTTCTAATTATTCCTCTTTAAGAAATTGTGGAATATTTCTCTCCTGCTTATAAATGGAAAAATAGAAAATTAAAATAACAAAAATAAATAATACCATGTATTGAGTGTCTACTGCATGCTGGGCACTGTGCTAAGTGTTCTGCATACATTGTCATTCTGCTGCCAATGACTCTGCAATAAAGATTTTCCCATTCCTACTTTACAGCTAAGGAAACCAAGGCTCAGAGAAATAACATATTTTGCCCAAGATTATCCAACTGGTAAAATCTGGAGTCTGAATTTGAACCAGAGTCCATTCAACACACTTTCACCTCTACACCAGTGCTTTCTGAGTTTGTTGCACATTAGAATCACCTCAGGAACTTTAAACATTCCCAGGTTATACCCTACCGCAAGTGAATTAGAGTCGGGCAGGGGGTGAGGAACCCAGGCATAATACTTTGTAAAGTCCCCAGGTAATTCCAATGTGGAGAAAAGTTTGGGAACCACTGAATATTATGTTTCCTCTTCAAGCAGGAATTTAAACCAGAATCTTTTCTTCCAAGGCCAAGAACAGTGAATGATGTCTTATGGTATACATTCTCATTCCCAAGTGATCCTCTTCCTCAGGAGTTCTGCTTTCAGGGAACAAATTTCAAGTTTCCCTTTCACTACTTTCTCACCTATCCCAAGCTAAAAATCTTACAGGAGGCTTTTGTCAACAGGAAGAATGGGCACGTGGACTATCTCAGAAGAACTTTTGAATTCATGATCAATGGTGTGTTTTCCCTAATTAGGATAAAAAAGCAAGAAAAAATATTAGGTTTAATTTTCTTCTACAAATTAATCACTCAGACTCACCTGGAATTTAGCGAGCATTTAATTTCTGGCCTCGTTTTTTTTCTTTATAATTTTTATTTTAATATAATTTCAGACTTACCATAAAATTGTTTAAAAGGACAAAGAACTCCCATACATTACTCACCCCAGATCTATAATGTTCACATTTTACTATATTTACTTTATGGTTTTATGGACATTTTTTCTAACCACCACAATGCAATTATCAAAATCAGATTATTACACGTTTATCTAATAATCAGACCTTATTCATATTTTTGCACTCATTTTTTTTGTCTTGCTCCCCTATATTTTTTACATATAATCTCCAAAAGGGGTTATAGCTGAAAGTTATAGATAAAGCATAGAGAAAATGAATAGTAAAATGAGAAGCCTTAATTCAACTGTTATTAATCACATTAAATGTTAGTGACTAAACACTTCATTTAAAAGGAAGAGATTACCAGAATGGATTGAAAAGCAAATCTTAGCCATCTGATGTCTATAAGAGATGTTTGTTAAATTTAAATATATATTTAAATGTCTTCTGGCCTCCATTTGCTTCTGATAAGCTATCAGAGGTCATTCAGATCTTTGCTTGCCTTTATGTTTCCCTATATGTCATTTGCCATTTTTGCTGTGTGCATTAAAAATTTTCTCTTTATTTTTTGTTTTCTATAATTTGTGATATGACTAGACATGATTTGCATCAGGTTTTTCCTGCTCAGCACTTTCTGACCTTTAAAAATCTGTAAATATATGTCTTTCACCAAATTTGGAAAGTTTAGGGCCATTATTTCTCCAAATAATTTTCTTTTACTCTTTCTGTTTCTTTTGGTCTCTAATTAAATATGTTACACCTTTTGATATTATACACAGCTCACCAGACCTCTGCCTAGTTTTTCCATTATTTTTTATCTGACTTTCAGGTTGATAAGTTTTACTGATCCATCTCCCCGTGTTCCCTGATTCCTTCTTCTGTGGCCTCCAACCTTCTGTTAAAATCATCTTGTGATTTATTTCAGATATTATGTTTTTAAGTTCTCAAATTTTATTTGTTTTTTCTTATAATTTCTGTTTCTGATGAAATCTCCTATTTGCTTATTTATTACAGACACATTTTTCTTTATGTCTTTGAGCACAGTTATAATAACTACCTCGAAATTTTGTCCACTGATTTGAATATTTGGAGTATCTTGAGGTTAATTCTGATTAATTTATTTCTCATTTATTTTAATTATGACTCATGTTTTATTATTTCTTAAATGTCTAGTAATCTTGTGATTGTAGCCTACACATTTGAGAAATACAGCGCCAGGGATTCCTGATTCGATTATGTTCTTCTGGCAAGCATTAAAGGGTTTTCTGTTTCTTTGTTTTATCAGGCAGTTTGGCTGTATCCATACTCTATACAATGTCTCTCCTTTCATGGGGAGCAACTAAAATGTCATGTGGTTTTTTTAGCCTTCACTGAAAGGATTGAATCTGCCTCACATATGCATAGTTCAGAGATCAGGCAGTGATTTAGGCTGTATGTGGAATTTGGTGCTTTTTCTCTGTTGCTCTCTCCTTTTGGAGCCCCTCTCCTTACTTTTACCTACTAAAGTATCACTGAACTCTGCCTTCTGGGTCTGAAAGTGGAATTTTAAATAAGCTATATGACTTCCTTTATTTGGTTATAATTATTTAAAATTTGAAGGAAGCATTGGTCATTTTAGTGACTATTCACTTTTGAAGACTAACAGTGTCATTTAAAGTTGTAATTTCCTTTAAATTAACACTTTTTGTCATTCCATTCAAATGCCTACTTACAATGGCAATGAGAATATGCTATGAACACTTAACCACCCACACTAGAATTTTAAATCTAACTTCTTTTTGAATGCTGTTTTGGTGAATTTCAATGTGGGAGGTGAGATGATTTAAAGCTTCAAATTTTCTATTGTAGTCAAAGGCATAATTTCTCTGACATCTTTTTTATTCTGCATAAGGAATTACACTAGAATAATGTTTTTAAATAAAATTTGTCCACATAATGACATTTTTTTCCAATTCTATCCAAACTAAAATAGCTCAGAAGCATTTATTTACTTATCATAACTGTTAAGAAATTATACTCTCTGAGCACGGTGGCTCACGCCTGTAATCCTAGCACTTTGGGAGGCAGAGATGGGTGGATCATTTGCAGTCAGGAGTTCAAGACCAGCCTGGCCAACATAGTGAAACCCCTTCTCTACTAAAAATATAAAAAAATTAGCTGGATGTAGTGGCAGGCGCCTGTAATCCCAGCTACTTGGGAGGCTGAGGCAAGAGAATCACTTGAACCCAGAAGGTGGAGGTTGCGGTGAGCCGAGATTGCACCATTGCATTCCAGCCTGGGCAACAAGAGTAAAACTCCATTTCAAAAGAAAAGAAAAGAAATTATACTCATTACACCTGCCATCACTTCTCTTCTACATCATGCTGGGAATTAAAAAGAATGCATCATTTTGTTGTGGCTTCAGAAAATTTCCTGTGTTCTTATCTTTGTATTTTATCAATTGATTAAGGCTTTGGACAGCTGAGCAAAGTATAGACCATATCCAACCCAACCTCTGCCTCCCAAGCGCTTACTTCCTGAAGAAGGAAGTTTTCTCCACATGGTAAGGAGGAAGATGAGCTTTCTTACTTGTTAAGTGCTCTGCAATGGAGAATGTAGATGTTAGAGTTGGTCAGTGGAAGAGCGGAAGGAATATGTGCTACTGTTAGGACTTGGTTTAAGTTTAAATTCGTTATGAAAGACAGTCGTATTACAGATCATTAACAGAGTTATGCTAGATCGAACCATAGTACATTAAGATAGAAACAAGTGTTTTATTTTGTCTTGTATAATCAAGACCTCAAATCATGATTTAATTTGTTAGCCATTACATGTACAATTACTATTCAAACTTGATCTAAAAAAAAAAAACATTAAAAGTAACAGGTAACACTGAATTTATTTAAAAGTAGACATTTAAAATAGTATAGTTCACTTTTTTTTTTTTTTTTTTTTAGAGACAAGATCTCCCTATGTTGCCCAGGCTGGTCTCAAACTCCTGGGATTCTCCTGCCTCTGCCTTCCAAAGTGCTAGGATTACAGGCACGAGCCACCACGTCCGGCCCTTAAAATAGTGTGGCGTACTATCTACTAAACTAGATTGTGTTTAAAAGTCATTTGGCCCTATCCTGAAACAGAGTTTGGGGATATGTTTTTATTTTTTTAGTTTTTTCTTCTTTTTTTTTTTATTTTGGGGGATTTTTTTTTTTTTTAAGTGAAAACGGCTATCCATAGAAGTGAGCAGCCAGATAGAACAGCATTTGTTTTCTTTTGTGAGCTTTCTCCTTCTTCTGCTGCTTCTAAGAACTTCACTGAGCACATCTTAAGGGTCAGGCTCTGGGCTTCATGCCGTCCTCAGCTTAGCTTCTTGTCACCTGCAGAGCAGTGTCACTTCACTCCGTCCTCTGATTGCTCAAGAGGGATCGTGTGTGTGTGCACGTGTGTGTGTGTGTGTGTGTGTGTGTATGTGTGTGTGTATGTAATCTGCCAGTTTTGGAATGTCTGCTTCCCATTCAAAAGTGCTTAGGACATTGTGAAAGCCACATCAGCAGGGGTGAAGGGAGCCATGCAGGGCTCCCGGGCTGCTGGTGTGTGGCCTCTGGATGAAGGTGTGGCCCCCTGGTATGATACAAGCACTGCTGGGAACTCTGTTATCTGCCATTGACGCCTCTCTGCATGGCTTGTTTTTGTGCTTCTCCGCAGTACTAGCTGCTCCCAAGGTTTCAAACTGGGAACAATGTGAGGTGGAGAGTATAAACACAGAGAAGTCCGGGAAGGGTGTAGCAGACCTGGTGGGAAGACCCCAAAAATTGCAGCTGCAGAGTCAAGAGGAGAATTTTAGCAGTCAGATTGATCATCTAATGTGTGCAGCGCACACCACTGGATGCCTGAAGTGCAGAGAATAGTAGGACATGGTCTCTATACTATAGAGCTTAAAGTTTAATGGGAGGGAGAGAGACACACAGAAATCATGAGTGTGCATGGCAGCATGAGAATGGATGATACCAATGTTGAAATCATTCATTTCAGCACTTCAATGTTTCCTGAAGACATACAGTATGCCTGGAACTCTCAAGACATCATGATAGAACAAAACACACATAATCTCTGCCTGTATAGATGTTACAGTCTAGCAGGAGAGCTGGCAGTTTTCAAACTGTAGAAATAGCATCATGCATCACTTAACAGGGAAACTGAGAAATGCGTCCCTGGACATGTGCAGCCACCCTAGAGTGTACCCACGCAAACCTAGACGGTGTAGCCTAACTATACACCTAGGCGGTATGGTGTGGCTTTTTGCTCCTAGGCTACAAACCTGTGCGGTGTGTTACTATTCTGAATACCGTAGGCAGTTGCAACACAGTAGTATCTATGCATGTAAACATAGAAAAGGAACAGTTACAATATGGTATTGTAATCTTATGGGACCACTGTCATATATGTTTATTGTTGACCAGATTGTCAGTATGCAGTGCATGACTGCGTATTTAGGGACAATGATAATAAATGCTACAAAGGAACTATGGAGACTATGGTAGGTAACAGGGACACCTCACTTACTGATGGGGAATCAGAAAAAGCTTCCCTGAAAAATTACAACTAAGCTGAGATTTGAAGAAAAATGAGGGCGGGTGGAAGGGGTTTTAGTGAGGCCAAGGGGGTTGTAAGGGTGTTGCCAGAGGAGGGAGAAAATCTGAGAAGGCTCTGAGGCAGGGAAGCCCTTGGATGTTTGTGAAGCTGGGAGGATTAGAAGGATGGGGTTATCAGGGTGTATCTAGTGAGGGCAGAGCAAGCCAGAAGAGTAAGCAGAGAGCAGGTTGTGCAGGACTTGTGACCTTCTTGGGATGTCTGACTTCATTCTAAGACTCAGTTGCCAGCCTAGAGCTTTAAGCAGGGTGGGAGGGACAAGCTGGCTGAAGCGTGGCACATACAGTTAGAGGGGGCTGCCGTGTAAGCAGAGGCTGGTTAGGGAATTCGCAATAACCCAGCAAAACTTAGAGGTGTTGGCTTATGAGCTATGCGAGGTGACAGTGGAACTAGGAGGAAGTGGTGGCTTTTGAGAAATGGGCTGGATGGGACTTGATATTGAATTGGGTTGAAAAGAGAGGGAAGTGTGGAAGAGGATGCAGGGCTCTGCTATCAGCTAGCCAATGGTCCACTTACCAAGGTAGGGAGCCCCAGAGGGGAACCAGGCTAGGGGAATGGATGGAAGTTTTTGTAGTAGGTGAGTAGCATTTCAGATGTGAAAGGGCAGGAAGGTCAGTGGGCCAGGTTCTCAGAAGAAGGGACTGGGATGGGAATCACAGTCATCTGGTGAGTACAAAGGCCACAGAGTCCCCCAGCATGAGTGTGACAGTGAGAAGTGGCCGGGGCAAGCCCTCGGGGGAGCCCTGGCTCACTCCATTCTCCCAGCAGCAAGTGCAAAGGAGCAGTGTTGCTGACCAGGGGTCTCACGCTGTCCGCCACACGATCACCAAACTTTCCAGGCCAGTACATTTTATTTTTATTAATATAACGTAAAGCCAGAAACACACCCAGCCCTCATTGTTTTCCATAACAGCATCTACCAAACCCAAATGATATTCATAACCCCTAAACCTCATCACAATAGTTACCTTTTAATACACTATATCTACTAACAAGCGAATACATTGCCCTCCTCCAATACAATAAAGTCCCCCGATGAGCATGTCACAACGCACCCCCAACTATACTGGGTGATTGTTTTTGTCCACGTGCATATATTTCATCGTTAAAATGTTAAAAAAAATATTTAAATTTATCTCTCCCTTAACTTTTTTGCCTCCGTATAGCTGGTTAATGGGTTTGAATAACTAACAACTGAGTATAAGGAGCTTGGAAGATACTCCTTTCTGACTCCCACATCAGGGGTAGCGTCTGGGTCACCCCAGGGCTCAGAATGGGTTGGAAAACCTGGAGGGAAGAGCTGTGGAGACCCATCCTGACCCTGGGTGACAGAAAAACATGGACTCTGAACTCTGGCAATCCAGGGTTGGAATATCCTAGATTCTACAACCTCCGTAACTATTCATCCTCCTCCCCTTCTCTCCTGGGGGCAATGGAATAATTAACTGAGACACTGCTGGTCTCAGGAAGATTCAGCAGGAATGAAGGTCAGTGAATACATCGTACTGTTTGGTGACTTCTTAAATCTTATGGTACATTAGTCAGAAATGCTAACAGTGTATTTTATAAGAAACTTTGGTTAATGGACTAACATGAAGACTCTAACTCTCTTGCACTGTTAGTCCTTGGGTACAATGCCAAATACATCAGGTAGGTTCAACAAAATTGAGGAACACCATGAAATCCTGCATAATTAGATGAGCACAAACTATGCTTAATAGCACAAAATACCCAACACCTGCCGACATTCTGTAACAAGGACTTGATATTCTATAGGATTGGAGATGTGATGGCTGGAAGTCTCCTTCCAAAGCAAACACCAACTGGAACCCCTCACAAAAGCCCACAACTAGGTTGAGCCCTGAGTTGAGTCCTCTTCTGTGACTAGAGTCAGGGGTAGACTGAATCACTGACTGCCTGCTCCGTCATTTTAAAGGTGGTACAGCACGTTTTTAAACTGACATCTCAAGAACCAGCAGAGTGATGGAAAAGTTGAATGCAAATGTGTTCTGCTTTGTTTTCATTTGTAGTCATAATAGAAAAAAATAAGTCCCCAAATTATTCTCCATTAATGTGATTTAAATAATAAACTCATAAAGATTATTTATATACACTCAATTGTAGAAAAATGACATTTTTTTTGTTGTTTACACCATCAAATCCAATCAAGCCAAACAAGATGGTTAACCAAAATGATTAATGAATGCAGCATTAGCTGATGGCTTTAAATTTAGCATGTGTTACTGATGTCAGGGTTGATTAGTTCTCTATCTAAAACTGATGCTATTAAAAGCTTTGAGCAATTTAGATGTTGTCATCGAGTAAAATTTCAATGGGGTGAGATAAATTCTATCAGGATTAATTCTGCCATGGTGCAGCACGTGCCCAGATGTTGAATAGAGAGAGAGTGGGCGTTTTCTGATGGGACAAAAGGAATGGGAGGCAGAGGGGCTGGCAAGGTGGCATCAATCTCAGGAAAAGTAAAGAAGCTTGGAATAAAAAAAAAAACACTCATCTTTGCACAAGGATTCCCAAATGGCATACAAGTATGAATATTGATCATTTCAGCTTCAGAACTTTTCAAGAAGTGGGAAAAAAATAAATGAAGGGGAGGCAAGAGGTTAATAAAGTACCATGCTTTAGGAACGCCTCTGAAAATGCATCCATGGGGGAAATCATTGTAGTCAGTGGTGGAGACCAACATTTTTATTAATAAGATAAAAGGAAAGAGTGGTAAAGCAAAGGCGATCACTGGATGGATTGATTACGTGTCAGGAGCACTTGAGGACCTAGAAAGCAAACCGGAGTGATTATGCCAATCAAACTGCAAGGTCGGAGACATGCTAAAGGTTACAAAGAATCCAATCCTGGGGCTATTGGACAGGACTTGGGGGAAATCAAGTTGTTGCAAGTCCCTGTGAGTTGAGGAAGGTGTGCAATGGGGGACCTTAAACCATTTCCAACATCTGTGCCTTTGAAATATTTTATTATTGATCCAAATATAGCCAAGACATTTTAAATGGAAGGGAAAATGTACTATAGTAGACCCAAATTCTCTGGATGTTTAGACTCCATCCCTGTCTAGGGATGTGGCGGAGGTGAATCTGTCAGTGGGTCGGATCAGACTAGAAGGTTCTTGTGATTAATGCAGCTGGGCCATCTCGAAGAAAAAGGCAGCAAATACTTTGGTTCCCCTCTATGTAGTTCCACCTAAGAAAGGAAAAACAAAGAGAAATTTTGTTATAATTTCCATTCAAATGAAGGAAGAAAAATAGCCTGTCATTTAGACAGGAAGCTTTGATGTTATAAATTCCATCTAAATTATTTAACATACTTCTGAGATCCTGGTATGAAAGGCACTGAGTAAATTACATGTGAAAATTGCATTATTATTATTAAGAAGATGAGAATCAGTCCTAGACTCAAATCCAAAAGTCCATTTTCCTTGATTTCTTATCATTGATATGACATGGATATCAGGGTCAAACATTTTCTTGTTTCTTGCTAGTCTGGGAGGCTTAGGAGATATTAGTATCTGCCAATAGTACACATAGCAAACATTCCTAAATAGCCTTTTTTGTTTTGCACTGAACATTTGTGTTTCCCCAAAGTCCTATGTTGAAGCCCTAACCACCCAATGTGTCTGTATTTGGAGAACAGGGCTAGAGAAGATGATAAAGATTAAGTGAGGTCAAAATGGGGGTCCTAATCCAATGGGGCTGGTGCCCTTATAAAAAGAGAAGGAAACACCAGAGCCCCCTAACTCCACCATGTGAGCACAGGGACAGCCAGGAAGAGAGCCCGCACCCACCAGGAACCAAAGGGGCAGGCAGCTGATCTAGGGTGTCCAGGCTCCAGAACTCTGAGGAATCAATGTGTGTTGTTTAAGCCCCCAGCCTGTATGATTTTCCATTCTTGCATACACTGAACAGGAGCCCACCCATGTGTAGACCCAGGTGTGTACCGTGAAGGAAGAAGACAGAGGCACATTGCACAGACATCAGCTGACCTGTTGATCTTCTCATTCTGTGAGTGTTCTCCGTCATCAACAGCTCCCAGCGGAATCATTACCACGCTCTTGTGGACGATCTCCTGGAACATTCTGGCAATTGGAATGGTGGATCCATCCCGGATCATATCTGGGTCTGTTCCAAACACTGAAACAGGAAAAGAAGGCATTTGGATCCAGTGAGGACAAGACCACCCCCCAGTAAGCTCCTCAAGGGCAGTGCCGATTTACCTTCTTCTCTCTTTTCCTTGTTAATCTTTCTTTTTTACCATTAGATTTCGTGCCTGGGGTAAGGAACCCTTTTGATATCATGCAATTTATATTCTAATATATCCGCTACAGTCAAGAAGAAAACTGTGGATATCTTCTTCACAATTACCTACTTTAGAAAATATTTTAGGGTCAGGCGTGGTGGGTCATGCCTGTAATCCTAGCACGTTGGGAGGCCGAGGTGGGCGGATCACTTGGGGTCAGGAGTTCGAGACCATCCTGGGCAACATGGTGAAACCCCATCTTTACTAAAAATACAAAAATTAGCCAGGTGTGGTGGTGCACGCCTGTAATCACAGCTACTTGGGAGGCCAAGGCAGGAGAATTGCTTGAATGTGCGAGGTGGAGGTTGCAGTGAGCTAAGATCTTGCCACTGAACTCTGGCCTGGGTGACAGAGCGAGACTCTGTCTCAAAATAAGTAAATAAGTAATATTGCAAATAAAAATTTTATTTTAAACTAATTTTAGAAAAGTTTAGAATTTAGAAAAGTTGCAAAAATAGTACAGAGAGAGCTCCCATCTATCTCTTACTCTGCTTTCCCTATCTTATGTAACTAACACAAAGTGATCAAAGCAAGGAAACTGACAAGGGTGCAGTGCTACTAAATACACTCCGGACTTTAAATTTCGCCAGTCTTTCCCTTTTCCATTCCAGGATCTGATCCAGAATCCAAACTGCATTTTTATTATTGCTTCTTAGTTTCTTATATGTTGTGGATGTTTCTCAGCATTTCCCTGTCTTTCATGACCTTGACCAGCTTGAAGCTTATCTATTAGTAGTTTTGTAAAATATCCCTCATTCTGGGTTTGCCTGATGTTACCTTGTGATTGGAAGAGGTCATGCATTTTTGGCATGACACAAGACAATGTGCCTACCTCTCTTGTTTCTTCATGAATTACATATTATGGAAGTGGGCCTTTTTTGGTGACAGATAAGGCAGTAGCTGTACTATCACTCAAATGTCACAATGTTTCTGGCAATTTTCAAAGCATCGCATAAAATAGTTTTAACTGCTATCCCAGGTTTTAGAAAGAGATGAACTTGAACCTTCTAGCTTAGAGGACATGCTGCCAGTGATGGAGCAGGAATGCAGAACATGCCGCCTCTTCTGTACTCACAGAGCAAGATGTGGACATGAATCAAAGCAACGTACCTTGTTAGCAGAACCAGCTGAGCACACAAACAGACCGGAAGGTGTCTTTCGCATTCCTGAAAGGCTATTTCAGACCTGTCTATTGTTGTCAACCTTGATATTTCAAACACACACCTCTCTTCAGCTGCCATCACGTTTCTTCAATCCTAAAGTTCACTGGCAAAATACCTGCTAAACTGGGGGCAGGAGGAATGCTGATGTAAAGAGGCATGGCTCCATGTCTTGGATTGTTCTCTGGTTTTCTGTGTCTGTTTCCCTTGTACTGATAACCCCAAGAGAGAGAGTTAGTGCTTCAGGGAGAGCTGGGCTTCCCATTCCGGCTTTGCTACCATTAGCCAATGTGGCCTCAGGCCTCATCTGTAATAGGACACCATAGGTCTATCTAAACGCGCACCACTGCTTTTCCACCTGGCTTTTGAAGAGACCCAGAACCTCCTGCTTGGGGGAGAACCCCAATTCTGCTGTTGTTGGCAGGGTCCCCATCCTGGTGCAGAAGTCAAGCAGACTGGGTGTTCCTGCTCCCTGATGCCACAGCCAGCACCCAAGTACACACCCTCTGCTCAGCCCAACACATGGCTCTACCCAGGACAGTGAAGTGCCTGGACTTAAAGCAGGAGCCACCAAAGAAGTTCCAAATAGAGCTGTGCTGCCTTCCGGAAAAGTGATGTGGCATTGTGAAGAGACCGCTGGCTTTAGGGTCAGACACACTGGAATTGGGTTTCTTGTGTGTTTTGTAATTTTATCCAGTGAGCTCATCTCCAGGAAGCTCCTGTGGAATTTCCTTGGCCTGCCTGGGGTCTGTGTCCTCCAGGGCAGTGCTGTGCTTGCAACAGAGGCAGTCCAGCCACGGCACTAGGGAGACGGGGACCACACACTAGGTAAACATTAAAGACCCAGACCCACAGGGGCAAGGGTCCATGATTAAAAATTCTCAGGGGAGACCTTATGCCCGTCCAACGTCCAAGCAAAGACAGTTGCGCTTACACACACACACACACACACACACACACACACACACACACACACACGGATGGGCGTGGCTCTCGGGGGATGCCCCCGCCTGTATATAGTGGGTTTCTTTTTCAACTTCCTGCCTCACTCTGGCCCAAGGCCATGAAAGCCCCAGCCTCTCTGTGACCAGGAAGAGCAGATCCCTGCCGGCCAGCCCAGGGTCTGCTTATTCACTCCCCCTAGAGTTTAGGTTCTCCTTCATTTTTAACCCTAAAGGGTCTCCTCTGATGCCACGCAAGCTAAGCTGTGTTTTTCCGTTTTTCGTTTTTCACTCTGTCCCCCTAGGCTGGAGTGCAGTGGCATGATCACAGCTGGCTGCAGCCTCAACCTCCTGGGCTCAAGCAATCCTCCTGCCTCTGCCTCCTGAGTAGCTGGAACTACAGGCATGTGCTACCACGCCCAGCTAATTTTTATATATTTTGTAGAGATGGGGGGGATCTCACCATATTGTCCAGGCTGTTCTTGACCTCCTGAACTCAAGTGATCTTCCCGCCTCTGCCTCCCAAACTGTTGGGATTATAAACTTGAGCCATCATACACCTGGCCTAATCTGTGTTTTGAAAGGACGTTTTTACATGTTAGCAACATTTCTATGAGTTTTGTATTGGGGGGGTTGAAGGTTTTCTAGTCCATCATTTTCCCCAAAATTCAGGTCTCCAGACTTAAATTTGAACATAGGCTTTGCCACTTGTGAGCTGGGTGCCTTTTGTCAAAATACTTGGTGTCTGTAAGCCTTCATTTATTCCTCTGTCAGATGGGAAGGCCATTGGGAGGATTACTTGAGATGGTGTGTATAGCATGCCCTGTGCATGCCATGCATTCAACAATGTGCTCAATATTAAAGGAGAGTCGATTTCTGAGTTTTAAAAGTGTCTGCTTTACCTGCAGTCCCACGGGTACCACCCCTGAGTCCCACTGCAGACTGGCCAGTCAAGAAGATCTTAAGGTCCCACCTGTTCTGATGGCTCTTTTTGCTGCGATATACTGGGTGTTGTTAATATTTGCGATCCACGGGTGTAGTCCTAGAGCCATGGAAACAACCATCTTGTTGGAACTATTTCTTTTGGAGAACACATCCTCAAGATGCCGTGTCACCTAAAAGGTGATGTTTTCAATAATAAGAGAAAATGTCAAGTTATTCTCTTATACAGTTAGCATAGTCTTCCATCAAGAAGCCCCAATCTGACACATTCAAGGGTTGTGATTTTCCCTTCGCTCTGCCAGAGGGCAAGAGTGAGATCCTCTTCAGTGCTGAGAGCAGGAAACCCTGGGCTGCACCCAGAGGGGGACTCCCCCTCTAACCTCTACCCTGCAATCCTGGCCCTCCCACCCCTTCTAACCACAGTGTCTCACACACGGAGGTGCTGGAGCATTGCTGTTGAAAGTGAGGAAGCCGAACACCAGCAGGACTTCTCATTTGAAACGTTCTCTTTTGGACTCCTCAGTACCCTCTGAATGTTTTGGGAGCATTAAGCATTTGGGGAATTTCCAAGAAGTGGAAGCAACTCCAGGGTCAACTCAAGGAGCCTCATTTCGGCCTCGTCTCTCCCCTCCTGCTCCTTTTCATTGTTACTGTGGGAAATCCTCCCAGGGAGGTGCCATACTCAAATTTCTTCCCTTAATTCCTTCAACACATTTATAGAACACCTGTCATGTGCCAGAGACTGTTCTAGGTGCTGCGGATACAGCTGTGAACAAGGCAAGGAAGGCCCTGCCCCTGGAGCTTATATGTCATGAGAAAGAGGGGGTGTACCTCCAAAAAGAAGGAAGGGAAGGGAGGAAGGAGGGAAGGAGAAGAGGAAAGGGAAGGGAGGGGGGAGGGAGTGGAGATAGGAGGTGAGGAGTGGGGAGAGGAGAGGAGAGAAAAGGATGGAAAGAGGGTAGGAGGAAGAGACAGGAGGGAAGGAAAGGAAAGGAAAGAAAAGGAGAGGAGAGGAGAGAGGGAGAGGAAAGGGGAAACGGAAGGGGAGGGGGAAGGGAGGGACAGGACTGGAAGGGGAGGGAAGAGGAAGATGAGGGGGAAGAGAAAGGAGAAGAAGGGAGAGGAAGGGAGGGCAGGGGAATGGAAAGGGGAAGGGAAAGGGAGAAGAGAGGAAGGAGAGAGGGAGGAGAGAAGGCAGGAGAGGCAGGGAAGGAGGGAGGGAGGGAGGGAAGAAAGGGAGACTATTTTAGAATGTAATTAGTACTAAGAAGATAAAGGGGGATAATGGGATGGAGAGGGGCTGAGGGTTGGGATGAGGTATTCCTTTAGCTCATTCATTCAAGAGTCTAGTTTCTTAAACTAACTTGAGTCAAATTGATAAGTGGTTGGTAATTTGGATACGTAACTCCTTCCAGAAAACATTTTCCTTAAAACGCTTTCCAGGCTGGACCCGGTGGCTCACACCTGTAATCCCAGCACTTTGTGAGGCTGAGACAGGTGGATCAGGAGGTCAGGAGTTCAAGACTAGACTGGCCAACATGGTGAAACGCTGTCTCTACTAAAAATACAAAAATTAGCTGGGTGTGGTGGTGCACACCTGTAGTCCCAGCTACTCAGGAGGCTGAGGCAGGAGAATCGCTTGAAACCAGAAGGCAGAGGTTGCAGTGAGCCAAGATCTGGCCACTGCACTCCAGCCTGGGCAAAAGAGCAAAACTCTGTCTCATACAAACAAACAAACAAAAAATGGCTACTTCCACAGCGTCCATTTCAAACACGATGGAAATCTGATGATTGAGGCCTGAGACTTCCTGCTTCTGGCCAAGCACAGGCAGTTCCCTACTCTATCTTCCCTCGATGTATAAACCAATCTTGCTTTATATCTACCATCTAACTTTCAAATTTTCCTAGCACTCTAGCTTCAAATGGTTATTTGTCTGGCTGCTGTAATTGCATATACTCGAGGAAAAAGATTGAGTTCTTTTTGTTTGTTTTTTTTAAGAGACGGTGTCTCGCTCTGTCACGCAGGCTGGAGTGCAGTGGTGCAATCATAGCTCACTGCAGCCTTCAACTCCCGGGCTCAAGGGATCCTCTGGCCTTGGCCTCTCGAAGTGCCAGGATTACAGGTGCAGGCCGCTGCGCTGGACAGTACTGGTTTCTTGACATTTGTTCCACTCCTCTTGTACTGGAAAACACGGTACTGCAACGGTAGCAGCAACCTCACTGCTCACTAAGCCGTGCTACGCGGGGGTCAGAGAGCATACTGCTGGGCAGAATGACGACGAGCGTTACCTGCTTTTCCACCACGGACACACTCATGTGAGGGACTAGACGGATTGAAAATTTTCCTATAACTCGGCCAGGTATGACTGTTTTAGCTCCAGGCTCATCAAACGCGCCCTCAATCCCATGAATAGAAAGAGATGGGTACCTCCAGAGATGCATTAGAATCTCCTCCTATATTAAAATACAATTATCCAAAGGAGGCCTAATTAGAGTGCAGAGAAGCTGGGTCGTGTGAGTTACCACCCCACCGTCCCTCTGAGACACCACTCAGGACATGTTAACTGTCACCTTAGCTGCGTCTGACACACGGATGACTTTTCCCTCAGGACACAAACTCTGCTGTCCTCAGATGCCTTCACCTACCCAAGCCGTTCCCTACTCCAGAGTGCCGCCTTTGCCCAAGATCTGCAGTTTCCAGTTAACAAATGGCAAAGGGACCTTTTCAATGAGATTGGGCATGGTCAGGGTGCTATGGCCATGATAAAGGGGCCCTTTCAGAAATTTGGGTTCAATTATAAATTTCCATCCCCCACTCATTAGAATAATAACTTATGTAGTGAATGCATTTTCTTATTCAGAAGATGCCAAAGAACTCTACAGGTGTTCTGGCCAGTTTTCTTTCTTCATCTGGCCATCCTCGAGCCGGCCAGTCTGCGGGAAGATGCATGCTTCGTAATAATTCACTCTATCGCTCTTTTCAGCTTGCTTTTCCCTCTCAGTGCCTTCCCCAGGAACCAGCCCTGGCCGCCAAACACCTTGTCAGGCAAGCAAGCTCCACCGAAAGAGAAGGAGAAAAGCAAAACAATTCTCATTTGCCTGAAAGGAATGCTTTCGGCTTTGTGTTTACTTAGTCCGCGGAGGCAACCATGTATTCACTTACAGATCAGACTCTAAGGCTCTTGATTTTGTCTGGAAACATGAACACTTAGAGGTCTTAGAGCTGGCATCATCTCAGACTTTTCTCAGTCTTTGAAAAGGTAAGAAGTCCAGCTCACCGGCTGAAGGCTGGCGTGGGATCTAGGTTAATAAACAGCTTTGGAAAAACAGGGCTGTGAAATGGGTTGCTGCTTGTGGTTAAGTGCCAGAAGCCAGTGCCAGCTAGACCCCAGAGAAAAAGGACTGGTTGATCCAGACCACAGGGAAGTGGCCATGAAAGTCAAAACCTGCCTAGGAATCAACATCCGCTTTGGGTTCTAAGATGTGCAGATTAGCACCAGACAATGATCTGGACAGTGGGCAAATACGATCTACAAGCCTCATGCCTCTTCCAGGTTACCCAGCAATCTGTGGCCATACCTTAGTATCAAACAGAAATTTCACCACCTGGCTGCTATTCCGGTATTCCTCTAGGTCCAGATGGATGGCTTTGTATGTATTTATTTCCTCTTCTGTAAGAGGGACCACTTCATCATAGATTCCAGGGACCAGGATATGACCGGACGAATCTACCAGGCTACCTGCAAAACACACACAGAAAACACAGCCAGATAGAAATAAGGAGAGTGCCACCGTTGTGGTCCTGGAGCTAGACCATGGATGACTCTTTGGGGTTGCAGCAGGCCTCGTGACTGTCCGGGTCCCCCATGGCCAAAGCCATCAGTAGCAACTCCATCCAAGAAGTGACTGTCAGAGAAAGGAGCTGGTCACCAGGCTCACGCAGCCAGAGTCAGCCCTGCCTTAGGGTTCACATTGTCAAAGGTGAGGCTGAAAACACCTGGGCCTGCCACAGATGAAGCCGGAGCGAGTTACCTGCATCACATTCACATTCTCAGCTATGCCTTTCATGTCATAAACAAGGTTTGTGTTTTGGTTTTATCTTATTATGAGTTTAAAAAGTAATACATGTTCCTTATAAAACATTTAAAATACATGCTGGGCGTGGTGGCTCACATCTGTATTCCCAGCACTTTGGGAGGTCAGAGCAGGTGGATTGCTTGAGCCCGAGTCCCAGACCAGCCTGGGCAACATGGCGAGACCCCATTTCTACCACAAATACAAAAATTGGTGGCGCGTGGTGGCACGTGGCTGTAGACCCAGCTACTCGGGAAGCTGAGGTGGGAGGATCACTTGAGCCCAGAAGTTGAGGCTGCAGTGAGCCATGATCACATCACTGCACTTCAGCCTGGATGATGAAGAGAGACCATGTCTCAAAAAAAAATTATATATATATATATATATATATATATATATAAAATATATGTATACACACACACATACATGTATACACACCTACATACATCCATACCTAGAGAAACCAAAAATTGTCATCATCCCTTCCCAACTTCCCCTACACACACGCACACACACACACACACACACACACACACACACAAACATCATAATAAACACTCCTTTTTGATTAAAAGCATTATACCTTTCAGGTCTACTCCATGAGATACCATCATGACCACAAAATCCTCTCTATAAGCTAGTATGCTCTTCATGATACAGTCTGGGGATCAGCACGCATGGACAAAACCATCACTAAATATCCATAAAAGCAGCAGAGGTTGAGATTCAGTAAATACTGCTCACACTCGAGAAAATGCTTATCAAAGGCAAAACGCAGCCAGGAAGTCCACTGATATAAATGACACACAAATGTCTCCAAGGCAGCTCAATGAGTCCCCACTGATAATGCGATCATGAAATCTTCCCTTGGGCATATGCCCCTAAACTTCTGCTGACAGTCTTCTGGGTAAGGATGGAGCTGCGAAACATGAAAGACATACCAGTGCTCTTCACCCAGCTGGAAAGCCACAGGTAGAGAAACGCAGGGGGGTGAGCAGGAGGAGCACTCACGAGAGGCAGGGGCTGTGCAGGAGCACGGAGGAGCCAATGAGAAGGTCACCGGCAAACCCGGGAAGCCAAGGAGACCGCAGGGAAGCGAAGGAGACCCTCGACGGGTGGGCCTGGGAGGTTGCCTAGAACGGGATGGGCACAATCTTCGTGGTCAGAATTTTTATATAACTTGGCAAGACATTTGATGTTTTTGACAGAAAGATTTGAGGACTACAGGCCCCAACATGAGAGTGCCCACCTGTGCCAGGGGCTCACATTGGAACTGTGAAACTGAACGGTGACATTTCCCCAGTCATTTCGGCTGGTATCATCAGACGTTGCCAGTTGTGGGGGTGGTGGTGATCCAGATGTCCTTACTGAATTCGGCTGTGATTTTGGCAGGAATGGCTTTCTTTTTCTTTCTTTTTTTTGTTTTTTTTAGACAGAGTTTTACTCTATTGCCCAGGCTGGAGTGCAGTGGCGCAATCTCAGTTCACTGCACTCTCTGCCTCCTGGTTCAGGCGATTCCCCTGCCTCAGCCTCCTGAGTAGCCTAGTTCTTTAATATTGAAAGCATCTGAATGAAAATAGTATGCTTAAGAGTTCGTCCTCTCCCCTGCTGTTCATTTTCCTCTTGCAATCATGACATGATGTCATTTCCACAGTTACCACTGCTGTCTTGGGGCATGTGAGGAAGGCAGAGGGTGCCTTTGAAAACTGCCCACAAGAAACAGAATCCTGCATGCCCAGCAGCCGTCTTGGATTTGAACATTTTAAATAACATTGCATATTTGGTACTTATAAAAATGCCCTTGGTTAAGCCGGGCATGGTGGCTCACACCTATAATCCCAGCACTTTGGGAGGCCGAGGCAGGTGGATCACGAGGTCAGGAGATCAAGACCATCCTGGCCAACATGGTGAAACCCCATCTCTACTATAATACAAAAACTAGCTGGGCATGGTGGCGCATGCCTGTAGTCTCAGCTTCTCGGGAGGCTGAGGCAGGAGAATCACTTGAACCCAGGAGGCGGAGGTTGCAGGGAGTTGAGATTGCACCACTGCACTCCAGCCTGGGTGACAGAGCAAGACTCCATCTCAAAAAAAAAAAATGCCTTTGGTTCAATGGCCTTTTCTGTTTATGGCTTTTAGGGGAATGAAAAGAGTAGGAAAATGTCTGCAAAGGGGAACCACAGAAGGTTAGAGCTCGATCTGTAAACCCAAGTATCCTCCTACCGGCTCCTGCCTCCCCTGCACAGGAAGCCTCTTTTCAGACAGGGAACTTACATGGTTTTGCTTTGTGCCCCTAGCGGAGGTTATCTGCATTTCACAGAGCTGGCGCTCACTAGCATTTATTGTCTGTGCATAATCACAGCAGAGACAGAGGGGTTAAGAGCTGACACAAGGCCAGGGCTGCCTGTGGATTCCCCGCACCCTGGCTAGTGTGTGTGGCGGCTTGTCAGCCTGCAGGAGTGGACACAGCAGAACCGACTTTCACTTGACATCGGGGACCCTGGGAGTCTGGGCATCTCCACTACAGCCCAGCCTGTTGGCAAGCAAAATTCCTGCTTGTCATCTGATAAACACCAAAGCTCAACACTATGTCCTTGTGTTTTTGTATAAAACATATGAAAACCACAAAAAGGACACAATCCAGAAATTATTCTGCTGTGGAATGATTATTTGATTTGTATCAAAAACTAAAGAAAGTAAAACCACATTTTTACTTTTGTTCATGAGCCTGAGCTGACTCTTCCTTAGCAGAGCACCGTGCACTTGTGGGGCTGACCTGGATGCTGTGCCTGGCTGAAGCCACACGATCTAGAAAGATGCATGCAGCAATCATGCTTATGGGAAAAGCAAAATGTGCTGCAAAATATTTCAGATGCATTTCCTAGGGAAGAAAAGATTCATTCTGGTAAAACAGAAAATTAACCTCCACTCCCCCAAAATAGTAAGTTGCATACTATCTGAGTTCTTCTGGAAACCATTTAAAATCTTTAAAGGAAAATGGCTGGTTGTATTCTGCCTGAATTATCAGGCATGGGAAATATTGTCCAAGAGCTAAACTGGAAGGCCACAGAAGGATAGATAGATAGATGGATGGATGGATGGATGGATGGATGGATAGAGAGATAATAGATGGCTGGCTGGATAGACAGATGGTAGAAATATAGATAAATTTCAGTATTCGGTTTGGAAGAATGAAGGAGGAGAAAGCTGTACAGCTAAAAATGATGCTGAGGACCTTGAGGAGATCCTCCCAGACCTGGACCATCCGGGCCCATTCTACCCTGTCTCGGACTACTGGGGCCAACGGAGTAAATGCTTTTTGGCAATTTGTCTGCCCAAAAAGGGCACATTATTAAACATTTTTTGCCTTTTCTTTTTTCATTTTTTTGAGACAGGGCCTCATTCTGTCGCCCAGGCTGCAGTGCATCTCAGCTCACTGCAATATCCACCTCCCAGGTTCAAGCGATCCTCCTGCCTCAGCCTCTTAAGTAGCTTGGGACTACAGGCCTGCACCATCACACCTGGCTAATTTTTGTAGTTTTTGTACAGACAGGGTTTCACCATGTTGCCCAGGCTGTTCCCAAACTCCTGAGCTCAAGCAATTCACCCACCTTGGCCATGCTGTGAAATTTGCATAAAGAGGCTACACATTGTCAGGTGGAGCAGAGGAGAGGTTTCGCAGGGGTCTAAAGCATAGGTAATGTGTGAACCTCTTTTTAAAAAGAACACTGGATTAACATAAAATGATTAGTGTCATAAAATGATAAGCCAGGACTGTGGAAGGAGCTCCTATAAGTGAGGCCCCTAGAGTTTAAACTTCCTTAGTTTCCCTGGGAACCCACCATGGGCAGCCCTGATGCCTAGAACGGCTGCAGGTGAATTGAGCCTGGGCAAACAGCCTCACTGAGAAAAACACACAACTCCCTCTTGCACAAACCAGCAATCCACAAGAAATCAAGGACAGCACTGGGACAATCAGGGGAACTCATCAGCATTGCTGTGCCACTCAGGGTCACAGCAACCTTGAAAAATGAAGCCAAGTGGTGCTGTCATATTTGACACCATCTCTGGAGTCAGGCCAGGGGCAGGCCATTACTCACTGATGGACATGCTGCGTTCCAGCCTCTGTGGCAAGTGTTCTGCACACATCACCTTTTGGCACCCTCAAAGCAATACTAGCTAAATAGACGATTGTGCCCCTTTACAAATGAGAAGTCGAAGACTAGAGAAGTAACCTGCCAGGGTCATGCAGATGGTCTGTGGCAGAGCGAGGACATACCTGGTCACTGTCACCCAGAACCCACATGCCTCAAGGTGCAGGCTGGTCTGCAGAAGGGCTTGTCTACAGTGAGAAACGAGACGCTCTTGAGAAAGCGGGTGAAGGGCCTCACCTGGTGTATCACTTAGTTCCTTTCCCCTTTGATCATCCCTTTGTTATCTTCAGTCAAAAAGCCACGCCAAGTCTATTGAAGTTGAACTTGTGGTTCAGCTGGCTTGGGAATACCACACCCCCACCCACCCTGACAGCAGTAAGGCAGTCAGGGTGACCTCTCAGTCTTTTGTATCCTTTGAGTTTCTGCCCTCTTGTCCTTGAGTATGGCTGGATGTGTCACGATGTCCAATAAAAGAAAATGGGTGAACTGAGAAGAGTTTCAGTCCATGAAAAGAAATAATGCAGACTGACTTACAAATGGAGGGGACAGTCAGCCCAGGGGAGGAAACTGTCAGCATCTACACTCTTGTTCAGAGCTGGCTCAGAAAGCAAGAAGGAGAAGCACATGGAATCCAGTAGAACTGTCTTTTAGTTGATCCCTGATGCTTAAAAAGTGAAACAAAATAAGGCATTACCAAGAAGAGCAACCAGATCAGCCATTGGTTCATGAAGGATGCCACCAAAGGTTCCTGAGTGAAAATCCTGGTCTCTGCATTTCACCTGTACAGTAGATAAAAGATAAGAGATATGCTTCCTGCCTTGGTTCCTCTAGTGTAAGCATTTCATGTGGTGGAAGACGTATCTGGTGTGTCCCTCAGAACCAGCTAGGCGACCTCCAGACCTGACTTCACTTTCCGTGTTTCTCAGTCATTCGGATTGGAGTTCCTACCCTCCGTCCGTTGCTTCAATCCCACTGTCTCCTGAATCCCCTAAACTGACTCATTCCCCAGCTCTTCCACCAACTCTATTCTAGCCAAGATGACCAGGTACTCCTTGGCCAAATGATTGATGTTTACACAGCTGTCTTCCTTTTGGTTTCATCCCATATTGTTGATCACTCTTTCTGGAAAAATTTTCCTCCCTTGGTTTCTGAGAAGCTTTCTTCTCTTTCTTCTTGTCTTGCCTGCAGGACAATTCTATTAATATCTGCTGTAATAACATATTTTCTTCCTTCCACCTCTAAAGCTTAATACTTGGCTCATCCTTTCTCTACAAGAGCTTCAAGAGCTCACAGGATAGCGTTTATGTATACAGCATCCTTGACATACGTGACTCCATCTTAGAAAAATACTCCATCTTACATTTCATGAGGCACTTTGCCAATGGGGACTAGATGTTCTGCCTGATCAATAAAGACTGCATCCAGCTGGATAAGGACATAACCATCGCATTCTCCCACTATTGGTTCTTACCAGAGGACTATCCAGTTACAAAATGACCAAGATGTCAGCAGCTCAAAACTTAACAGACACTGTTCTGCTGTCACTTCTGCTAAGCACCCAGCATCTGCCGCCAAAGGCTCTGCACAGATCTAAGACTTCCCTGCAAGATCACTGGACCACCCGGGCAAGACCAGGTTGTTCTTTTTGTCTATATCACCTTCCCTGGACTGGGTCATTAACCCATTTTCCTATCCCTTTTCTTTGTTTTTGTTTTTGTTTTCTTGTTTTGAGAAGAGTCTCACTCTGGCACCCAGGCTGGAGTGCAGTGATGCAATCTTGGCTCACTGCAACCTTTGCCTCCCAGCTTCAAGTGATTCTTCTGCCTCGACTTCCCAAGTAGCTGGGACTACAAGCACACACCACTGTGCCCAGCTTTTTTTTTTTTTTTTTTTTTTTAATTTTTTTAGTAGAGACAAAGTTTCACCATGTTGGCCAGACTGGTCTTGAACCCCTGACCTCAGGTGATCCACTCACCTTTAGCCTCCCAAAGTGCTGGGATTACAGGCATAAGCCACTGTGCCTGACTCTTTCTCTCTTCATGGTAAATGTTACTTTGTTTGTTGTGGAATGTTTAGTCTATAACATTTACATATTGGCTAGGTATACCATGATGTATGCTTTGCAATATTGACTGCCTTGTGAAGTAGCTTGAGCCTGTGTGCCTGCAGCTCTGACTCCCGAGTCAATGGGAGGCACTAAGGAGAACTGCCTTCTTGGGAACTCTGTGGAGCCCATGACTTTTATTACTGAGATAGCATCCGTAAAAGCCTGAAATTGTGGAAGACACAAATACGTGTGGACCTGGTTATCTCTGACCACGCAGTGAAGCAGGGATACTATTAATACTTCCATGCTCTTACAAGTGCATCCCTGGAGGTCTGACCTTCTACCTAAACACCAGATCTAAAATTCTGGGGTGCTTACAATGCATTCCACTTGAGCTTGCTTCTAGTTTCTGAAACTCAGGAGATCTAGACCCGAACTCAACCTCTTCTGCAATTACTTCCTACCAGCATGATTTCTCCTGTGCACGCCATGTCCAATCCATTACCAATTTCTACAGGTTGGGCTTTTTTGAGGTTGATTCTTCCATTATTCCCGCCCATCCTTCTGGCCCAGGTGGTCTTTCTCTGTTCCACTCCATCCTCAGTGTACCACCAGAGCAATCTTCGGTTTGGTCACTTTAGCGTAAGACTTTCAGTTCACTAGGCAATAAGGCTAGCTAAATTACTGTGGAGTGTGGACGGTCTCACTTGGAAATGTTGAGCTGGCTGTCTCACATCCTGATGACAACTCCTCTCCTCCTCTCTTGTAACTTTGCTGTACCACCTGTTCTTGGCCCTCATCAAGACGTCCAGTCACTTGACCCTTCCAAGATGTCCCACATTGGCCTCCCGCTTTTGTTTTTTCCCGTGTTCAACTAGAATACCACTGTTGATCACGTGAGCCCCTCTGTGGTCCACACCTTGATGAGCTCTTCCTACTTTCTCCACCACAACCTTCTGGAGTAACCTCAAGCCCTGGGCCAGCCTGCCCTCCGGGGCCTTCTCTGTCCCTGGCCACTGAGCATGCTGCAGAAAGCCATCAATCTGCATGGACAGATGACTCCAGACCTTAATATTGCCAGGCCCTTCGTCATCCTCCCGTCCCTTCTCTTCCCCTGTGTCCCATAGCGACCACTTCAAGCTATCATTTCTCTGCAGATACACTCATTTCCTACTAAACAGGAAAAAAAAAAAAACCCAAGGCAAAGAGGGAAGAAACCTCAGGATTTTGAGTTCTCTGCTTACCCTAGGCCCTTGCAGAAGAGGTTACCTTCTTCACCTCGGTCTGGAGCTCGTCCCCTCCCACTGCCTCAGTGCGTTTGTTCTCAAAAGTCCTCCCTCCCTGCTAGGTCTCTACCTGCTCCCTCTGTCTGTTGCCTCCTAAAGGCCTCCTCAGGCGGCCATCCCAGCTCGCTCCCACTTCTCACAGCCATCTTCTTGAAAGACCGTTCTAGAGGACAGTCCTTGCTTCCTGTTTTCCCTGTCACTCCCACATGTCTTTAGTATCTGTATCTCACTAGGAGTAAAGTTCCTGAGGGCAGAGCTATTTCATTCAGTCCTGTAGCCCTGGGACTTAGCATCCTCCTATCTGGCAAACAGAAGACACTCACTGTTTTTCAAATGCATAGTCATGTGTGTTTCCGTGTCTATGCTGACATCTGAATCTCACAACTGCCTAGGGATTGGATGGAGCATGGATTATTAGCCTACACATCGTTTTACGAGAAAACAGATTGATGTGATGAAACAATTAGCTATTTACCCAGGAGGGACTTTCTAAGTCTTACACGCTATCAGAGGTTGTGTGCATTACTAGGAAAAGAGAAAGGGAGAAGGAAACTGACTACACATCAAACCTGAACTAAAGGCTGCGTGTAATGACACAGCCATCCTGGGAGGAGGCGTGGGAAACCAGGGCTCTAGATGAAGCCACCTGCACAAAGCTGGGTATGGTGGAAGCCAGGATTCAGACTCTGGCCTCGGGCAACACCAGTGCTCCTTCCCCTTCCCCCGTGACCATGGCAGTTGGGTCTCCTGCCACCGTTGCCAGCGGGCCCACACCGGGAGCAGGACACAGCACAGTTGCCCCCCGCATCGATCAGGCAGTCTGCTTACCTCCCTGTGGGCTGCCATACCTGCCTGCAAATCCCACAGCCAGAGTTTCCAAGCTTTGCTTTGTGAGTCACAAACCCCTGTGAATCTCCTCTCCAGAACAATGCACACAGGCACATCCACTCCAAGTGTCAGGGGGTTCATAACCTCTCAACACCCAAGACCTCTGCACCCACCCCCGCCCCCGAAGGTTGTGTGTCCCAGGTAAGGCCTCTGTCCTCGGGAAAGCTTTCTCTTCCTCTCCAAGATCCCAGAATGGGTTGGCACTCCCATTCACAACCCCACAGGCCTCCACCCACGCACTGCTGTCTGTGGATACCTCCACCGTGAAATAGCTGTTCCCCCGGGTTCCGTAGGTGACTGCTGGCTTCCTTTGGCTGATCCACAGGTTATCTGAAATCACGATGTAGTCCACGCCAGAGAAGAATCGGTCCTTTTCTTTTTCCATAAGTTCCTCCAGGGCAACAGAGCCGGCCTCTTCCATCCCCTCAATGATGAATTTGATATTCACAGGAAGGTCCTGAGTAACAACAGAAGGAAAAAACTGCACAAGTTGCCTGATGTGGTTTGGCTGTGTCCTCATCCAAATCGCAACTCGAATTTATCTCCCAGAATTCCCACGTGCTGTGGGAGGGACCCAGGGGGAGGTGATGGAATCATGGGGCCAGTCTTCCCTGTGCTATTCTCGCGATAGTAAGTCTCACGAGATCTAATGGGTTTATCAAGGGTTCCCTTCTTCCTCATTTTTTCTTGCTGCTGCCTTTTGTAAGAAGTTCCTTTTGCCTCCCCACCATGATTCTGAGGCCTCCCCCAGCCATGTGGAACTGTAAGTCCAATTAAACCTCTTTTTCTTCCCAGCCTCAGGTATGTCTTTATTAACAGCATGAAAATGGACTAATACAGTAAACTGGTACCAGTAGAGTGGGTCATTGGTGAAAAGATACCCAAAAATGTGGAAGCAACTTTAGAACTGGGTAACAGGCAGAGATTGGAACAGTTTGAAGGGCTCAGAAGAAGACACGAAAATGCGGGCAAGTTTGGAACTTCCTAGAGACTTGTTGAATGTCTTTGCCCAAAATGCTAATAGCAATAAGGACAATAAGGTCCAAGCTGAGGTGGCCTCAGATAGAGACGTGGAACTTGTTGGGAACTAAAGTGAAGGTGACTCTTGTTATGTTTCACCCCTGCCGTAGAGATTGTAGAACTTGAGAGAGATGACTTAAGGTATCTGGCAGAAAAAGTGTCAAAGCAGCAAAGCATTCAAGAGGTGACTTGGGTACTGTTAAGGGCATTCCGTTTTTAAAGGGAAACAGAGCATAAAAGTTCAGATAGAAAAGATGGAAAAGAAAAACCCATTTTCTGGGGGAGAAATTCAGGCTGGCTACAGAAATTTGCCTAAGTAGCAAGGAGCCTAATGTTAATCCCCAAGACCATCAGGAAAATGTCTCCAGGCCATGTCAGAGAACTTCATGGCAGCCCCTCCCATCACAGGCCCAGAGGCCCAGAAGGAAAAAACAGTTTCATGGGCCAGGCCCAGGGTCCCCGTGCTGCATGCAGCCTAGGGACTTGTGCCCAGTGTCCCAGCTGCTCCAGCTGTGGCTGAAAGGAGCCAATGTACAGCTCAGGCTGTGGCTTCAGACAGCCAATGTACAGCTGCCCCAAGCCTTGGCAGCTTCCATGTGGTATTGAGCCTGTGGGTTCACAGAAGTCAAGGATTAAGGTTTGGGAACCTCCACCTGGATTTCAGAAGATGCATGGAAATGCCTGGATGCCCAGGCAAAGTTTGCTGCTGGGGAGGGGCCCTCATGGAGAGCCTCTGCTAGGGCAGTGAGGAAGGGAAATGTGGCATGGGAGCCCCTAGTGGGGTGCTGCTTAGTGGAGCTGTGAGAAGAGGCCACGGTCCTCCAGACCTCACAATGGTAGATCCACTGACAGCTTCAATCATGTGCCTGGAAAAGCTGCAGACACTCAACGCCAGCCCATGAAAGCAGCTGGGAGGGAGGCTATACCCTGCAAAGCCACAGGGGCAGAGCTGCCCAAGACCATGGAAACCCACCTCTAGCATCAGCGTAACCTGGATGTGAGACCTTGGGTCAAGGGAGATCATTTTGGAACTTTAAAGTTTGACCCCTGGATTTCAGACTTGCATGGGCTCTGTAACCCCTTTCTTTTGACAAATTTCTCCTATTTGGAATGGCTGTATTTACCCAACACCTGTACTCACATTGTATCTAGAAAGTAACTAGCTTGCTTTTGATTTTACAGGCTCATAGGTCGAAGGGAATTACCTTGTTTCAGATGAGACTTGGACTGTGGACTTTCGGGTTAATGGTGAAATGAGTTAAGAGTTTGGGGGACTGTTGGGAAGGCATGGTTGGTTTTAAAATGTGAGGACATGAGATTTGGAGGCAACAGGGGTGGAATGATATGGTTTGGCTGTGTCCTCACCAAATCTCAGCTTCAATTGTATCTCCCACATGTTGTAGGAGGGACCCAGGGGGAGGTAATTCAATCATAGGGCCGGTCTTTCCCATGCTATTCTTGTGACAGTGATTAAGTCTCACAGGATCTGATGGGTTTATCAGGAGTTTTCACTTTTGCTTCTTCTTCATTTTCTCTTGCTGCTGCCATGCAAGAAGTGCCTTTCACCTCCCACCATGATTCTGAGACCTCTCCAGCCATGTGGAACTGTAAGTCCAGTTAAACCTCTTTTTCTTCCCAGTCTCAGGTATGTCTTTATCAGCAGTATGAAAACAGACTAATACATTGTCCATTCACCTTTGAAGATACACTATTTGTTTATATATAACATAAATACATGAAATTACTATTTACATTCAATGTATGAATTTGCATTCCCCACAGTTCTGTTTTAGCAATGGCATAACCACGATTGTGAAGGAGAATTCAAGGCAATGCCTGGTGCGTGCCCTCTAACATGGTCAGCCAGTTTATTGCTATGATCATGAATTGCGGAAAGGAGCACCTACAGAAAAGTAAATTCTTGATACATGCTCTGTGTGGCTACAGACGGAGGCATTTTTCTCCTTCTCCCCAAAAGGACTTTTTCAAGAAAGGTTAGGGAATTACAAATCGCTTTTCTGCCCTCATAATTCTGAGCATGAAAAAGGAGAACTTTTTCCTTTGAAAGATTTTTAAGCCTCAGGATAATTTTTACTTCAAGTATCTGTTATTTTTCAGCTATGATTTCAATCTGCCTTTTAACTTATTCAAAGGCTTTGATCTTGCAGCAAAATGGAACTTGAGTTTTTTTTCTAGTTAATATTAGGACTTGGAATAGCTCCTTTAACATTTTTACAACATGCTTCTTCCCCATTTGGTTTTGATCTTTTTGTATCTTTATAATTTATAACTTCATATCTTTAAGAACCACATGAAGAGGAGAGGTCAAAGTCTCTTCCTAGGGCACAGGATGCGTGTAGAACTCTAAAAGTGATTACATGCAGATAAACGACACGGCACGCACACTGTAATCGGTTCTAATAAGTGGGCTTGACTCACCACAGATTAACAAAGGCAATATGAGCACAAGATTATGTATCAGAAAAAAGTAAGTTATGTAGTAATTAAAATGAGAAAATTAGCAAATCGGTCATTGATTTGGATAAGAGCATTTGGGGATAGCGATTTGTTCAAATCCCTTGTGCTTCTGTGTGTCTTAGGAAGCCCATCTGAAGTTCTGAAATCTGAATATCTGAAGATTCTGTATGAACACTGAACTAGTAAACAATTGCTGAGAAGTACTTGGAAATCCTAAGAATTTTCTGGCAAGTCACGTTTAATAAAATACAAACCCAGAGCACTCAGCATGCAGGGTGCATGCATTAGCAGCCAGGTCTGCCAAGCCTCCCCTTGGCTCTGCCTGGGAAATACGGATATTGGTGCTCACTCTGCCTCCTAGAAAATAGTCCAGGGAGGTAATGTGTTCTAAGAGCTCTCTAGGCAAGGCAGGAAGAGGAGAAGAAGGCAGGAACGGAGAAAGAAAGGCGCCCTCAAGAAGGACCTCACATACTAGCACCGTGTAGATGTTTCTTCACTGAATCCCTGCAAGCCTGTGAGGCAGACACAATCATTCCCACTTCACAGATGAGAAAAGTGAGGCTCAGAGATGAACTGACTTGTCCAAGGGCAGTGAGTATATCTTCTGTTTTCTTTGTGATTATGCAATTTTCAGAGTTGAAATTTAAAAAGTAAAACAGATTTTGGCCTTTTTATTGGAACAGTCTTATAAAGATTGCTATGCCTTAGAAGGAGAGAGAGGGAGAGAGAGGAAAAGAGAGGGAGAGAGAAAGAAAGGAGAGAGGAAAAGAGAGAGGCAGGCAGAGAGAGAAAGCAAGGCCCCATGGAAAGCTCAGGGCATACTCGCTCCGAGCGTCACGGATAAGAAGACGCCTTTGCAGTGGTCAGCAGGACCCCGCCGAGACGTGTGCTGATTCCTGAGCCTGTCTTCTGTGAGATTCAGGAGTGGAGTCAGAGTACCTGAAGTCCCCTCCCATCTGCTTATGTCTCAGGAGAAAATAAACTTCTGAGAGGGAAACACCTGACATCTGATGAAATAACCCTCAGGAAAAGACACCCCAGAAGCCCAGGTCTGCTCTGCAGGACAGGATGCCGGGGGTGGCCCCTCAGCCCTCAGAGCCTTGCAGCCTTGGACAGGGCCGAGGCGGCTCCCAGGACAGGGGAGATGGGAGCAGACCCCAACGCTGACCTGGAGGGGTGCACACATTTTCACAGGGCAGAATCCGAGGCCCAAAGAGGTCAAGTCATTTCCCCAAGGCTACACAGCTAGAGCCGGTCCTCTGCCGGTGTCCAGGCACATTGATTTGGAGACAGAAGAGTGGCTTGAGGTAAAACCATCCTTGTATTGAAACACGAGATAGTTCAAGGTGCAAACCGAGGTCCACCTACAATGTCCTATGGAGGCTGGAGAGGGGGACCCACCTCCTCAAATCTGTACCCCTGCCTCTGCTCCAGAGCCCTTATTTGGACATCTGAGGAGAACCACTGTGCTCTCAGGGAAGAGATCCAAGGATTCCTGCGGAATGTCATGGAGATTCCTATCTTGATCATTTGCAAAGTAGCTGATACATTTTAAAAATGCCCGTCTGTCTCTGCTAGCAAATCATACTTTGTAATAAGAAGAAAGGGATGATAAAACAAGACAAGACAAGATAAAATAAAGATTAAAGAAAAAAAGACAAGTCCCATCGGATAGCAGCTTGGCCACAGGCTTGTTGTGTCTTCGGCTGTGTCTTGTCTTTTAACGTGGTTAATAGTGCAGGCTGGAATCCGTCCTTGAGGTATCAGCCTTGCCACTAGCTGCACCACTTTGGGTGAGTTCCCCTGCCCTTCCCAAGCCTTACTCTCCTTATCTGTAAAATGGACACAATTGTAGCACACCCTCCAAAGACTGCTGGGGACAGTAGGTGACCGAAGGCAGTTTGCTCAGAACACAGCAAACAACTCAGAGAAAGCTTGTAGTTACCATCCTCCCCCTTCCCCCTCTCCCAGACGCAGCTGCCACCTACTTGCTCCAGGGCTCGGAAAGCGCTCACAGCATTGAGCCAAGCCAAGACAGGGCCTTTGTTGTCCGTAGCTCCTCGTCCGTAAAGTTTCCCTTTAAAAAGGGAAGAAGAACATTCAGAGAAGTGTGGATACCTCTGCCAGCTGAGTTAAAAACCAATGTTATTTCATGGGCAATAATATTAGCAGGGCTTTATATAATAATATCCCAGGCACAAATCTTGCTATGAAATTGCAAAGTTAGATTTTTTGTGTACAAATAAGACTGTATATAAGAGATCCTTGGATCTCTTCCCTGACAAATAGTGTAGTCATCAGCTAGTCAGATAAGCTAATTTGCAATAGACAGATCCCACTGGCCTTAATAAAAATTAGCTATTTTATCCAAGTTCACCGAAGAGACCCACCGGGGATTTGTTGTAGAATGCCATGTGGCATAGCCTCTCATTTTGAGATTTTACAGTTAGTAGAAGAATGAAAAAAAGATATGTGTATATCTCTATTAACCTTTCTTTTTTTCTTTATAAAATGCAAATTACGTTTGATACTGTTAAAAAAGAAAATATGTGACCCAGACTACTTTCCTCACAACCCAAGAGCCTCCATCCAGAGGCACAGAGGTTTATAGCTTTTTTCACAAATGAAAAAAAACAGCCTCAATGAACTGATCGGGAGACTATGAGAGCTGCCTCTCTTGCATTCTTTTTTTTTTTTTTTTTTTTTAGATGGAGTCTCGCTCTGTTGCCTAGGCTGGAGTGCAGTGGTGCAATCTCAGCTCACTGCAACCTCCACCTCCTAGGTTCAAGCAGTTCTCCTGCCTCACCCTCCCAAGTGGCTGGGATTACAGGCACCCACCACCATCCCTAACTAATTTTTTGTATTTTTAGTACAGATGGGGTTTTGCCATGTTAGCCAGGCTGGTCTCGAACCCCTGACCTCAAGTAAGCCACCTGCCTCGGCCTCCCAAAGTGCTGGGATTACAAGCGTGAGCCACTGCACCTGGCCTATGCATTTTTAATGGTAGGGGAGAGACCTGAAGCCCAGGGACAGAGCCGCATCTTCACCCCTTCAATCTTGCAAGCAAGCCCCCGTCCATGCACAGCAGCACTGCACTGCAGCCCGAGCTCCCCACTGACCGTCCACCTCTGTCAGCATGTAGGGGTCCGTCAGCCACCCATCAGCCCGGTCAGCAGGCTGCACGTCCAGGTGGCCATAGAAGCACATGGTGGTTTTGGTGGGATCATTCCCCAGTTCAGCCAGGATGACGGGAGGTATTGGAAGACTCTGACCATCAGGCAGCTGCAGAATGATAAGGAATCATTTTTTAAAAGGCTGTGTTGTTCTTTCAGAAAATTCAAAGACATGACATTAGGAGTCCTGGCCAGGCTATCCCTGGGTCCTTGGAGAGCCCACATCATTTTCCTGAGCATCAGTTTCTCCATCTCTAAAATGAGTCTCATGAAACGCTTTTTTTCTGTTGGAGACAGGGCCTCACTCCCATCGCCCAGGCTGGAGCGCAGTGGTGCACCCTCAGGCTCAGGTGATTCTCCCACCTCAGCCTCCTCCCAAGAAGTTGAGACTACAGACACTCACCACCATGTCTGGCTAATTTTTTGTATTTTTGGTAGAGACAGGTTTTGCCATGTTGCCCAGGCTGGTCTCAAACTCCCAGGCTCAAGTGATCCACCCACCTCAGCCTCCCAAAGTGCTGAGATTTCAAGTGTGAGACACTGCGCCCAGCTGAGACACTTTTAATTAAGATATAAAACCTCATTAAAAGTCAAGTGTTTTGTTTTGTTTTTCTGAGATGGAGTCTCGCTCTGTCAACCAGACTGGAGTGCAATGGCACCATCTTGGCTCACCACAACCTCTGCCTCCCAGGTTCAAGAGATTCTCCTGCCTCAGCCTCCCGAGTAGCTGGGACTACAGGCGTGCACCACCACACCCGGCTAATTTTTGGACTTTTAGTAGAGACAGAGTTTCCCCTAGTTGGTCAGGCTGGTCTCCAACTCCCGACCTCAGGTGATCCACCCGCCTTAGCCTCCAAAAGTGCTGGGATTACAGGCGTGAGCCACCGTGCCTGGCCAGTGAAGTGCTTCTTTAGATCCACATTGATAATTAGCCTCATTAGCTGAATGTGCTCTTCAGTAAGAATGCAGATGACAACTGGATTAAATTAGGTGGACAAATCCTGGAAAACGTGGATGATCCTGAGGTTCCTCAGTGCTAAAATAAGTGCATCGTGTGCTTAGATTTAAGATATTTATGATGGAGTGGAGTTCTAGGAGATGGTTCTGATAAAAATAAAATGCAGCTCTAGATATGGCCCCTTCGAGAAAGATGCATATGAATTTAAAGAAAAGGACAATTTCCTTTTCTTAAAGGAGAGATTTGAACCATGTGTGTAGGAAGGGAAGAGTACGAGGGGTCCTTTCCATAAGACCACCTTCACTTGCCATCTGCACTGGCTTCTACAAGCCCACCGAACCCCTGGAGTGCTGATATGACTGGAAAGCAATAACACGGCCTCATCTGAGACCAGGTGGAATGTTTCATCTTCATTGGGAAGTGGGGTTACAGGGGGTTTTGGTTAACGATCAGGATGAGCCTCTCCCTTGCCACCCCCTGGGAAGGCACGACTGACGTCTAGAAGGGTCAGCTCCCTTGGTGGGAGGGAACCCCACAGCACCTGCTGAGAACCCATGTCCACCGAGGCCACATGGGCCCCCAGGCGCTGCAGCATGTCCGCAGCCACGGCCATCATTCTGAAGAGCTCTTGTCTGAAGTGAGGCACGGGCTGGACAGAGTCGCTCTTGATGGCCACCCACTCCTTCAGCATCTAGGAGGAAGAGCAAACAGGGTATTAGCATGGGGATTGCACATCCACTCTGGGCGGGAGCGAGGGGGAGCACAGGAGACAGTGAGTCCCAGGTGCTCTTCTGTTGATGGAGGACCTGAGGACCCATGACAGTGCCAGTGAGCACTGTGATGTTCAAAAGTAACAGACAGAAGAGCTGAGGTTTCATCAGGAACCCGGAGGCCAGCAATGCCTGGTGAATACAGAAGGTCAGGCAGGGCGGGCTGCGGGAGAGGTGGCAGCCTGGCCCTCCCCGGGTTCACCAGGGCTGCAAAGAAGGGCAAGTCCCTACACACTGCTTCTAATTATTAAGAACTGAGCAGCTGGCGGGCTGTCAGCTTTCTCCAGAACTCCCGGCTTCCCACAAATGGAGGCCTCCGGGCCGTGACTGAACACACAGTGGCCTCACTGGGCTGCCGAGGTCCTACTGACATGCTCTGCATTTAGATTCTCCGGCCTGACCCTCCCTGCGCCTCTGGGATCCCCGCAGGCACTGTGACCTCGGGCTTAAACTCAGCCTGTTATAGCTGTGTGACTTTGGGTGTATCCCTTAACATCCCTTAGCCTGAGTTTTCTCATCTGCATGAGAAAGTAACACTACCTGACGATAGGGTGATGGTGAGGACCACAGAGGTAACGTGTGCAAAAGACTCAGCATGGCAGCTGGCGGCCACGCCAGCAGCGCAGCTCATGCTGAATGACTAAGAAGAACCATTCACATGCCCGTGTGGGCACCTGAGTGGCTCATACTGAGACAGTCAGCATTTTTATGAAAAACAATGCATATTCTGAATAACTGCTCTTAGACTTCTCCTCCTGACTTGAGTTTGATCTCTCTATCCTGGTTGTAGCACTTTCATTTTTATTATGAAGGCACTTATCTAACCCTAAGGAATATTGTGTTGTACATTTTTAAACTGGAATTTACAGAGCAGAGGCTGCTGGTTTCTCCCTAAGTCCAGTAGATAAGGGACTTAGGAAGAGGAGATGTTTTGGCTGAAAGGCCGGACCAGGATTAAATCCCCACCACACACCGATTCTGGAAACCCCACTCAGCTTTCAAAAATCTAAGAGGCATTGATGCCTGGTTAATATTTCAGTAAGAGGAAGGGTTACATGAGGGTCAGATTTAGGAACAGCGGGCTGGACATTCAGCCTCATGCCTTTAGCCGAATTGCATGATAGTTTTCCTAAATTTGGTTGATTGATCCAATAAATGTCTCCTGACTGCCTGTCCTGAGCCAGACAGGAGGTGGGGGCTTGGGGTAGGAAGTCCAGGGGGACCTCAAGGAACATCCAGTCTGGTGAGCACAGGTGACAACACACCAGCGTGCACATGTGTGGAAGGCTGGTGGAGGGGGTAACCAGATGGCCACGGAGGGGCAAGAGAGCCTAGGAGAGTGGGAGTGGGGGAGGAGCCGGTGGATCTGCGGCTATGTCGAGCTCCCCACTCCCCTGCTCCTCCTCCTGTCTCCCCTCCTGCCCCTTCCCCCGCTCCTCCTCCTGTCTCCTGCTCCTCCTCCTCCCAGTCTCCTCCCTCTCCTTCTCCTACTCTCCTCCCTCTCCTTCTCCTACTCTCCCACTCCTCCTGCTCTCCCACTCCTCTTCCTGCCTCCTTCTGCTCCCCAGGCCTCCCTCTTTTGCCATCCTCCTCACCCTCCCCTCTACTTTAGCCCTGCCCGGGACCCTGTGTACGTACAGATGCTGGGATTGAGGGGAGGATTATAAACCTGGGAGGCTGAGGCAGAAGGATCACTTGAACACAGGAGCTCAAGGCTGCAGTGAGCTGTGTTTGTGCCACTGCACTCCAGCCTGGGTGACAGAGCAAGACCCTATCTCCAAAAATAATAACAAAAAAAAAGAGGACCAAGCACAGTGGCTCACACCTGCAATGCCAGCACTTTGGGAGGCCAAGGGGGGCGGATCCCTTGAGGTCAGGAGTTCAAAACCAGCCTGCCCAACATGATGAAACCCTGTCTCTACTGAGAAAATACAAAATTTAGCTGGGCGTGTTGGGGTAGATGCCTGTAATCCCAGCTGCTTGGGAGGCTGAGGGTGAGACAGGAGAATCATCTGAACCTGGGAGGTTGCAGTGAGCCGAGATCTCACCACTGCACTCCAGCCTGGGTGACAGAGTGAGACTCTGTCTCAAAATAAATAAATAAATAGATAAATAAAATAAAATAAAAAATAAATGGAGGAGATACAGTGCCTCTTGCACACATGCTACAGAACAAACCATGTTGTTGTTGAACTTCGCAGAGCTCCCGGCTCCTCAGCTCTGCGTAGGTCTTATAATAACGTCAGGTGGCATTAGGAATGGGCGACCGGATGGAGCAGGGCAGACTTGAGCTCAGCGGAGGTGCTGGTCATCTCTACATGGACATCCCTGAACCAAGTGCTAGATGTTATCAGAGGGTGCCCTTTATGGGAGGAATGGCTAGGAGGGATTTCTTCCATTCATCTCATGAATACGGATGGTTTTTAACCCAACAGGCAATTTAAATGGAATTAGGCCAAAAAATCCACATCTCCAAGCAAGCCATTGTGTCACCCAAATACCAAAGGATATAATCCAAGATTTCTGTGCGTAGTTTCTTTCTCCTACCTGCACAAATTCATCCTGATGGAGGTCAATGTACTGGAAGACTTTCTGTAACAGTGCCGGGGGCGGGGGAGGACGAGGAGAACACGCCTCCCTCCAGTAGCAGTAGCACAGCCAGCAGCGATGCAGCCTGGAGGGGTCTGACACGAGAGGAACGACTGAAAGTCAACGCCCATTGCTGGACCTGGACCTTTCAAATTCCTCAAGAATGTGTGTTATCTCACACAGCTGCCTCCAGTCAGTCGGAATGAAATAACACAAGGGGGTAGAACCAGACATGTATTTTTTGCTCTCTTTCCCCAAACACTTTATTTCCAATGCTAAAGAATTTTAGTAAGACAGAAACCAAGTTAACAAGCTCATCTGTAAATAATGTCATTCTGTTTCCTCCTGGCCCCTCAGGGAGGCCAGTTCTGCCGCTCATGAGTGAAGGGCGATCTTTGAGAGAGAGAGAGGAGTGAGGTAAAACTAAAAACAAACACCCAAAAATCTTCCACGTGTGATGAGCCACCGTATTAGACAAAAGAATTTCTGAGCAATGCCTAAAATCTGGTGTTGTGGGGTTTCTCTTCCACTGGCTCCTGAAGTCACAGTACTTTAAGAAGAAAGGAAGAGAAGGGTCTGAGGTGGTGGCTCAGCCTGTAATCCCAGTACTTTGGGAGGTCGAGGTGGGCGGATATTTGAGGTCAGGAGTTGAAGACCAAACTGGCCAACATGGTGAAACTCTGTCTCTGAGAGACCCTCCGACAACCCTGTCTCCTCTCGCCTTTCTCTTCCCCTGACCCCTTCTCAATCTCTCAGCCCGTCCACACCTGGGATGACTCCACCTGGGTGTCTTTGGGAACCTGAGAACCAGCATTCCTCCTTGACCCCCCAACAGGAAGGTCCTGTGGCAAAGTGTGCAATGGTCACCCCTTCACAGAGGCCCCCTAAGAGCCCTGTCTGGAGTGGGAGCTGCCGGCATCAGGCCAGGGGTCAACTGCATGTCTGTAGGGGCAATCAGCCATGTCTCCCCCAGTGCAGCACCAGCCACCAGTGGCTGGAGAAGAGGAGGGAGGGATCGAGGGTGGGAAGGGCCACAGGGGCTACAGCCCTTGGTCAGATCCCCTACATGAGGTTCTTGGCTGGGAAAGCCACCAGCTATCCCCCAGGAGACCAGCTGGGCTCCACTTTAGCAGCCAACCCCACCCTCCTACAGCAGGAGGAAGGAGGGGGAGAATTTAACCCAGACTGTCTCTGTTATTTTTGTCTCAGAAATCCCATCTGTTATTGTTTTAAATGGATGAGATATTTTACATTATAAACTTATGAATATTTTAATCTATGATTCTTTAAATGCCCACCTTTCCATAGGTGGAGATGAGCAGGGGTTGTGGGGAGAACCAGAGGAACTAGGCCGGTGAAGTCTCAGAGCCATCCCTGAGACCTGGAGGAGGGCGCCCTGGCCTTGCGAGACAGATGTGCTCACAGGGAGAGGACGCTCATCACAGACGCTCATCAGAGATGTGCCCCCCCTCCCCAATGTTGTTTATTTTACAATGGAGCATCTGCAAGGCTATTTGAAAAGCAGTTGGTTGAGTATTTTACTTTTCAACCTGTCATTTTCATGATTTTCTCTAAATTACTCTCCACAAAGCAGCCTGGGTGATCTTTTTAAAGGTAAGGCAGATCACAAGGCTCCCTGTTTTAACTCTTCCAAGAGGTCCCATTGCCCTTGGGGTAAAGCAAATATCCCCCACGACCCCCAGGTCTTACATGGTGGAGCCCATCTGCCTCTACCAGCAGACCTCCTGCCTTGTCGGGGTACCATGCAGGACCCCTCCATCACTTTTCATCTGTTCCCAGATGCACTGCTGAATATTCCTCCATGCCTCTGTGCAGCCCTTGGCCTCAAGCCCCCACAGAGCGAAGGTGAGTTGGGGGAGCATCCAAACTAGGAGCCTCCCACCCCCAACACACTGCACAGTGCATCCAATGAATTTGTGTGCAGGGAGCTGTGTTCTGTCTCTTCTAGGAATTCACCCCCAACAAAATGTCTAGTCCTGCTGAAAATGTCCCAGACAGCAAGAGAGGGTGTGTCTCCCTAACCAGAGTGTCACTCAGAACCTGGGCTCAGTCCATCCCATGCCCAACAGGACAGCCACTCCCAGGCTGTTCTGCCTTCTGTCAGATCAACACTGAAATGCTACAGGGATGTTCAGCCTTCAAGAACTTTCCAGCTAGGATTCAGTGGGCATAAAATCTGAGTGAACACAGAGAACCTGTGTTCACAAAACAAGGTGGCAGAGAGAGAGCCAATGCTGGGTGAGGGAATGCGCATAGAGCAGCGCAGCTGGGGTGGCATCACGGGGAGACCACAGGCCTAACAGTCAGGAGGGCCACCACCAAGTTCAGCCCTGCCAGGCTCCAGCCCGGCTCCTTCGGGTTCCTCTCTCAGCCTGAATTTCCTCCACTGTCATCAGGGAGTGCGAGCCTCACAGTGGCCGAGGACCCAACCAAAGAGCTATAAAAAAATGTGTGGCTCTGAGCGGACAGAGGGCTCACCAGCTACCAGGAAAGCAGTCAGATGTGCTGTGAAATGCAGACCATGTCCCATCGTGGGGGTAGGGACATTCAACAGCAGCGTCTGGGAGGAAACGTGCTGAACTCTGACGGGGAGGAAGGGTAAGCCTGGAGAAGGGCAGGCATTCAGGCCAGAAGTTTTAACCTCTGCAAGTTTCCTCTTTTTGAAGTAGGAGAATGCATCAAAACATTCTAATAAGAGAGTCTGAATTTTGCTGGAGAATAATGGAGAGGAAATTATAAAGTTTAAGAATAATTATACATAATCTGCAGAATGAACTGGCTTAAGGGCACACATATATATCAATCAAATAGAACTAAAAATCAACAAATAAATCCTCATATTGATGATCAACTGATTTTCATCAAGGGTGAGGAGATCATTCAATGGGGGAAAAATAGTCTTTTCAATAAATGGTGCTGGGACAATTGAATGTCTACATGCAAAGGATAAAGTTTCACTCCCTTTCTCACACTATATATAAGAACTAACCCAAAATGATCGAATACCTAAATGAAAGTACTAAAACCATAAAACTCTTTAAAAAAAAAAAGCTGTAAATCTTCCTACCTTTGGATCAGGTGATGGTTTCTTAGATATGACACCAAAAGACAAGATGGATAAATTGGACTTCATTAAAAACGAAAACATTTGTGCTTCAAAGAACACCATCAGGAAAATGAAAAGACAACCCATAGAATGCAGGTGGGGGGGGGGGACTGCAAATCATATTTTTGATAAAGGACTTATGTTGAGAATATAAATAACAAGCATGGTTCAATAATAAAAGACAGATAGCCCAATTAAAAATGTGCAAAGGAATTGAATAAACGTTTCCTCAAAGAACATATACAAATGGCCAATAAACACATGGAAAGAGACTCAGCATCATTAGCCATCAGGAAAACACAAATCAAACCACATGAGATACCACTTTCTACCCACTTGGATGGCTAGAATTAAAAAGCCAGATACTAACAAGTTATGTCAAAGACATAGAGAAATTGGAACCTTCATGTACTGCTGATGGGAATGCAAAAGCGTGCAGCCACTGTGGAAAACAGTCTGAAAGTTACTTAATCAATTAAACACAGAGTCACCATATGACCCAGCAATTCTACTTTTGAGTACATATCCAAGGCAAGGGAAAACATACGTCCACACAAAAACTGGTACATGGATATTTATAGCAGCATTATTCATAGTAGCCAAAAGGCAGAAACAAGACAAATGTTCATTAATGAACAAATGGATAAATAAAATGTGGTATATTTCACTGAAATATTATTTGGTGATACAAAATGATTTTCATCTTACATAAAAAGGAATGAAGTACTGACACACGCTACAATGTAAACAAACTTTAAACACATTGTGCGAAGTGAAATGAGCCAGACACAACAGCCATGTATGGTGATTCCATTTACATAACAGTCCAGAGTAGGTAAATTCATAGAGATAGAAAGTAGATTGTTGGTTACTACTGGGAAAATAGGAAGGGAGTGCTAATGAATAGGGGTGTCTTTTGGCTGATGAAATATTATAGAACAAATTTTGTGGCAATGATCGTACAATTCTGAATATACTAAAAACCATTAAAAACCATTAAAATTGTACACTTTAAATGGGCCAGTTGTGAAGTATAAGAATTATATCACAATACAGTCATTATAAAAATAATCATAGGTAGGCTGGGTGTGGAGGCTCACACCTGTAATCCCAGCACTTTGGGAGGCCAAAGTGGGCCAATCACAAGGTCAAGAGATCAAGACCATCTTGGCCAACATGGTGAAAGCCCATCTCTACTAAAAATACAAAAAATTAGCTGGGCGTGGTAGCACATGCCTGTAGTCCCAGCTACTTGGGAGACTGAGGCAGGAGAATCCCTTGAATCTGGGAGGCGGAGGTTGCGGTGAGCTGAGATTGCTCCACTGCACTCGAGCCTGGGCAACAGAGCGAGATTCCATATGAAAAAAAAAATCATAGCTGCAACCACTATTTGGCAATACAAATACATTGAGTATGAGAACTGTCACAGAGGAAGCTACGCAGCGGTTAAAATAAAGGTCAAGGTGAGCAATGCCCATTCATGAGCTGATTAAGAACTGAGTCCAGTAGGTGGTGCTGATGAGCCACTCATGATCTCCCTGGCTGCCCTGCACCCAGAAGACTGAAGCCAGATCCAGCTCAGCTCTATGGGACGGAGCCAGGAGCCAGGAGCAAGGGGCAGCAGAAGAAGCCAGTGGGAGAGACTCCTCCAGCCTCTCGTGGGTGGAGAAGGAGGCTTCAATAAAGGCTCTTAAAAACAACAGAGGCTACTTTGTTTTGCGATTGATCCATCTACATTAACATTTGAGCTTTTATTTTTCCTTCAGAAAAGTTCCATTAAAAAAATTATTTGGTATTCCTCTCCAGTGAAAAATAAAGACACTTGCACACATGTTCATTGTGGCACTGTTTACAATAGCAAAGACCTGGAACCAACCCAGATGCCCATCAGTGATAGACTAGACAAGGAAAATGTGGCACACATACACCATGGAATTCTATGCAGCCATAAAAAATGATGAATTTATGTCCTTTGTAGGGACATGGATGAATCTGAAAACCATCATTCTCAGCAAACTGACACCAGAACAGAAAATCAAACATTACACGTTCTCACTCATAGGCAGGTGTTGAACAATGAGAACACATGGACACAGGGAGGGGAGCATAACACACTGGGGTCTGTTGGGGGGTAATAGGGGAGGGACAGCAGGGGGGTAGGGAGGTTGGAGAGAGACATGGAGAGAAATGCCAGATATAGGTGACGGGGGGATGGAGGCAGCAAACCACATTGTATGTACCTATGCAACAGTCCTGCATGTTTGCACATGTACCCCAGAACCTAAAGTCCAATAAAATATACATATATATATTTAAAAAAAAAAGAAAAGAAAATTGGAAGAAGGAAATAAGCTACAAGAAAAAAAAAGGGGAAAACAGTGATTGTTGTAAGGAAAGAATAGTTCGGATTCAGCAGGAGCCTCTTCCTCTCGCTGGGAAGAGCAGCTTAGCCCTGGTCTCCAATCAAAGACTGACCTGACACCCTGACCTGATGGTGTGGCCCTGACAGCAGGGGTCTGACATAGGGAAGGGCATGACTTCATCCTCCCTCCCTGAATGAATTCCGCCACCCTTTCCCGACAGAGCAGGGCAGACTGCTGTAGTCCATTTGCCGTCCAGGTTCGCGGACATTGACTTTGGGCATGAATCCCCCTTCACCATCTGAGTGGGATCTGAGACCCCGTCCGCTTCTCTCCTGTTCCTAATGCCGCTGTTTGTTTTTCTGTATTACAGTTGCGCTTGACCTTTAACTAGTTACCTGTACTAGACTGTTCTTCTTGTATTGCAATAAAGAAATACCTGTGGCTGGGTAATTTATTTAAAAAAAAAAATAGGGTTGACTCACGGTTCTGCAGGCTGTACAGGAAGCATGGTGCCAGCATCTGCTCAGCTTGTGGGGGAGGCCTCAAGGAACTTTTACTCATGGCAGAAGGTGAAGCAGGAGTAGGCACGTCATGTGGCCAGATCAGGCGCAAGGGGGTCAGGGGAAGGGCCACACACTTCAAACAACCAGATCTTGCATCAACTCGCCACGGCAAGGACAGCACCCAAACACCTCCCACCAGGCTCCACCTCTAATACTGAGGATTACATTTCAACATGACAGTCAGACGCAGACACGCATCCAGACGATACCATTCTGCTGCTGAACCCTCTGATCTCATGTCTCTCTCACATTGCAAAATACAATAATGCCTTTCCAACCGTTCCGTAGTCTTCACTCACTCCAGCGCTAACTCCAGAGTCCCAAGTCCAAGAGCAAAGTCACATCTGGAGATGAGTTCCTCTCGCCTCTTCACCTGTAAAATCAAAACAAGTTATTTGCTTCCAAGATACAAAAACCACGTAATTGGCTTATGGTTCTGCAGGCTGGAAAAGCATGGTGCCGGCCTCTGTGCAGTTTCTGGGGAGGCCTCAAGGAGCTTATACTCATGGTGTAAGATGAACCGAGAGCAGGCGCCTCCCATGGCAAGAGCAAGCCCAAGAGCGGGAGGCGCCAGACTTTTAAATAAGCCGATCTTGCAAGAACCCACTCGCTATTGTGAGGACAGCGCCCAGCCAGGAGGGACCCACCCCATGACCCAAACACCTCCCCACCAGGCCCCAGTGCCAACACTGGGATCACATCTCAACATGAGATTTGGCAGGGACACAGATCCAAACTCTCATCACCCAGTGAAAATCTAGGGATTTAGAAAGGTTGTTCCTGGCTTTTGACCTTGCAAAAAAAAAAGAAAGAGGAGCTGGAGAACAGGAAGCTGCACTGGGGAGGGGGCTGGGGTTAGGGTGAGTCCTGGACTGAGAGTCTTTCTGGCAGGGGGTGGGCAGTTGCCAGCTGAGGGTGGTAAGCTCCCACTGGCTATAGGATCCTGAGGGGGAACCCACTTGTTCCATAGGCTTGTGTTTATTCCAGCTGGTTGTTCTTAGACTTTTAGATTTGGAACACAAGTTCCAAGTGCCCCTGTGCTAAGCTTTCTCTCTAAATACGGTAACTTTTAGGAGGAGGTTTACGTCCTCTGCTGTGTTGCTATCACAACCTGTCCTTCCCCCAGAGTGAGAGGACCCGGAGCACTTGCTGAACCTTCTTACTGTCTTAACATCTCCTTCTTGTCTTTCTCCTCCCACAGCTGCCCGAGCTTCGCCTCCACCTCTCTCCCAGCTCTCGCTAACAACTGGAGAGATGGACGCCCTGTGAGCTTAACTGATCAAGGCCTTGACAGTGGCCCTGGATACCTTAACTAGAGACACTTCTGTCTCTGCCAGGAGAGGAGTAGGCATCCCTAAAGGGGGGATGGAGCAGGAGTGCTGCAGGGAAACCCCACTTCTGCATTGTTTGTTTTTGTTTATTGTGAGTGTTGAACAGAAGAAAGAATAGAAAATGAAAGCACACTTGCCTCCACCCCCACAAAGTCTCAGGCCAAGCGTGGGTCCCCTGGTGTCCACACAATGGCCAATCAGCCAGGCCCCTATCTAGGGTAAGAAACCTCAGGTTCAGTCACCCTGGATACCAAGAATTCTATTTACCCCGTAGTCTAGAGTCCTCGTGGGATTGGTTTATAGAGGTTGCTCTGTCTTAGGTCTGCTCTGATAAATTTGTTATAACACAGAAAAGAATGTTTTATTAGCCTAGTTTATCTCACCATCACGTGATTTTTAAAAACAACAAAAACAGGCTTTGCTGGATTCTGTTGATTTCCTGTAGGCACGGAGCTGAGCCAGCGTGGCTCCTGAGGATTGACCAACTCACTCTGGCAGCAAGTCCTCATGGAGGAGTCAGCGAGGGCATGGGTTCCTTCAGCCAGCAGCCTGGACAAACTCCAGGGAGCAAAATTCCCCAGAAAGTCCGCAGAACTGTGAGGCTCTTCATCTTCCTCTCGTCCGGCCTGACCTGTGAGTTTGACCCCGGAGAAGAACATTGGCTGAGGCCAACTTCAGCTGAGACTCATTCCCAGAATGTGAGACTGCACACCACGTGAAATGGCTGGAAATGCTGAGAAAGTTTACCCAGTTCCCTAGGATCCTAACTGAGCTGCTCCTTGAACGCTGAGCAGAGCTGCGAGAAGTCAGAGACCAGCAGAAGCCAGGCGACAGAGGAGGAATTGAGTGCCAGTCACGGGGTGGGTGATTTCATGGTTTACAGGGAGAGCTGGCCTAGAGCTCAGACGCTAGCACTTAGGAACTGGCTGGCTCCAGACTCAGGCTCTAAGGCAGGGACGGTGGCACCTATCACACGCCCTCAGGGGGATGGCATGAGAGAATACCACATCTGGCATGCCACAGCCCAAGGCACTGTACAGTGTATTCTCTCCTGGCAGAAGACAGGGAGTTCAGTCACCAAGCTGCCCGGGTGGGCCCTTGGTGCTCCCACCTGTGCCTGGGGTCCTCGTGGGTAGGCGGTGGGGAAGAGCTCGCATTGTCAGGGTGTGATGCTAATGAGAACAATGTCCCTTCAGACACTGACTCCCCCACAGTCTGGACGGGAAGCTGAGCCTCGCCAGACATCAGCCGGGGAGACAGCACAGCACCACTCCGCACCACTTCCGGAACCTTCCGTCATCTAGAAACCAAACATCGGCTTGTAGCACGATGACAGAGCCAGACAAACAACAGTGACAAAACAAAGTGAGTGAAATAACCAGCGATTTCAGTTATTTCTCCAACAGGCCAGAATCTAATGACAGTTAAACCGATACATCGAAGTACGCTCTACCCGGGACAGTGGCATTATCAGATAAAGCTGGGCTGTGAGTTCCTCAAAGGCAAGAGCATGTTTCCGACTGGCGAACAGGGCATGGCTCTCAGTTTTGAGGGGTGGAAGGTGTAAATCCCAAGGGATCCATCAGGCCGTGCCTGAGCTGGAGCCAAAGCCCAGGGCGAACTTTCCCTCCGGAGACTGTGTAGCTATGGCCAGCCCAGAGCCACTGGCTGTTCCTCCTTTAGATCGCATTTGAGTGACTTTTGTGTAAAAGTGTTGATAGGATATTTACAGAATACCTCAGGGGAGACTGCAATCTTGGGGGACAGCACATGAAATCCGGCCGCAGAACAGCAGAGAGGAGGAGGGTCGGAGGGAGTGGGGAGCTGAGAGAGACTCGGACTGAGGACAGGGGAGGGGTGAGGAAGAGAGCAGAGATTTCTCACGGAGTCAGGAGAGGAGGGCCTGGCAGGGATTTGGTGGGATGCCAAGATGCACGTAGCACCAAAGAACACGTTTCTTTTCTAGAAACCTGTAATTATGTAGCAGCCTTTAAAGCATTATCTTACACATTCAGCTCACAGCAAAATTGCTCTGACTTCAAAGTGCAGAGTTGTAGGCGTCCTTGATGTCTGCGAACCAAGGCCCCTAGTTAAAGGGGAGGCTGGATGCCAGGGCTTGGCCACCTCTGGCGATGGCATCTCAGGTCACCTTTTGGCTTTGAACTAAAGTTCAACAAATGTAAAGTCGAGAACAAGGGCAGATTCTGAGGCGAGGGCGGGGCTCTTCCATCCCTCTCTGCCCACTTCCTTAGACTGCTGGAGCAAAGCACCTGAAACCGGGGCCACACACCAGGAGTTTATTCTCCCAGAGTTCTAGAGGCCAGAAGCCTCAGTCACATGCTGGCAGGGCCGGGCTCCTCTGGAGGCCCTGGGGGAGGGCCCTTCCTGCCCCTCCAGCTTCTGGCGTCGGCGGCAGTCCATGGAGCTCCTTGCTGTGACCGGGTCCTTCCAGCCTCTGCCTCCGTGTCACATGGCCAGCCTCTCTCTGTGTCTGTGTCCTCTCATCTTAGGACACTGGGTTTGGGATTTAGGGCCCATTCTACTCCTGAGTGTTCTCATTTTAACTAATCACATCTGCAAATACCCTGTTTCCAAATAAGGCCATGTTCTGAGGTTCCAGGTGGACATGTGTTTTTGGAGGAATGTTATTTAACCCAGTACAACCTGGTTATTATTTTCTTACCACTATATAATATTCTTTTTTTTTTTTTTGAGGTGAAATCTCGCTCTGCCGCCCAGGCTGGAGTGCAGTGGTGTGATCTTGGCTCACTGCAACCTCCACCTCCTGGGTTCAAGCGATTCTCTTGCCTCAGCCTCCTGAGTAGCTGGGATTACAGGTGTCTCCCATTACACCCAGCTTTTTTTGTATTTTTAGTCCAGGCTGGTCTTAAACTCCTGACCTCAGGTGATCCACCTGCTTCGGCCTCCCAAAGTGCTGGGATTACAGGTGTGAGCCACCACACTCGGCCTTCTTATCATTATATAATATTCTGTTACTTGTTTACTTAATGATGATCTGTCTGGCTGTCATGAACATAAGCTCCAGGAGGGCCAGGACTTCGTTTCTCTTCTTTCCATAGCGCCAAGTGCCTACGTACTGTCTGTCACAGAATAAGATGCCAACCCACGATTATTTTTACTTATTTATCTTTTGAGACAGTCTCCCTCTGTTGCCCAAGCTGGAGTGCAGTGGTATAACCATTGCCCACCGCAAACTTAAACTCTTAGTGTCAAATGATTCTTCTGTCTCAGCCTCCTGAGTGGCTGGGGCTACAGGTGTGCACCACCAACCCCAGCTCATTTTTAAACTTTTTGTAGAGATAGGGTCTTGCTATGTTGTCCAGGTTAGAGTGCAATGGTGTGATCATAGCTCACTGCAGCCTGGATCTCCCAGGCTCAAGCCATCCTCCTGCCTCAGCCTCCTGAGAAGCTGGGACTAAAGGCACAAGCCACCATGCCTGGACAGATTTTTTTTTTAAATTTTTTGTAGAGATGAGGTCTCTGTTGCCCAGGCTGTTCGGGAACTCCTGAGCTCAAGCGATTCTCATCCTTTGGCCTCCCAAAGTGCTAGGATTGCAGGTGTGAGCCACGGGGTCCGGCCTCATTTCCTGTATTTTCTTCCAGAACTCCTGCCACATTTGGAGTCTTTCAATCTATCATATATCTTCCAAATCTCTTAGTTTTTCTCTTTTTTCTTTTTATCTCTCTGCTATGCTTCCTGGACATATTCCTTGTAATATTTTTCAATTCATCAATTCTCTCTTTGACTGTGCCCAGTCTAGAATTTACACTGTTCAGTTATTTCAATGACTAGTTTACATTTTCAGGATGTCTAATTTGGTTGATTTTCATATCCATCTGTTTTTATTTTATTTTTGAGACAGGATCTCACTCTGTTGCCCAGGCTGAAGGACAGTGGTGTGATCATGGTTCACTGCAGCCTCCACCTCCTGGGTTCAACTGAGTGGCCCACCTCAGCCTCTTAAGTAGCTGGGACTACAGGAACATGTCACCACATCCGGCTAATTTTTATATTTTGTAAAAATGGGCATGGGGGTGCTCCCACCATGTTGCCTAGGTTAGTCTTGAACTCCTGGGTTCAAGTGATCTGCCTGCCTTGTTCTCCCAAAGTGATGAGATTACAGGCATGAGCCACCACACCTGGCCCTGTCTGCTCCTGATTCATAGGTACCCACTTACGTTTTGTCATTTCTCATTCTTTAATTTGGGTGTCTTTCATTTTTCTCTTTAAGAATTTAAACATACTTCATTTGTATCCATTTTAAACACGTTCTACTTTTTGGATGTTAGTGGTGGTAAACCCGTTTCCAAATCCATTGCAAGAGCCATTTTTCTTATGGCATGTCTTTTTCACACACTTCAGAACTTTGGCTTGTAGCCTCGACTTGAATGATAGTCATTTTATTGTCTTTCTCTGTTGTGAGTTCTGCCTCAAATGCAACGGCTGCCCCCACCTGCTGCTTTACGATGCCCATTCCAGGTCCAGGTCTTAAGTTGGTGGCTTACAGTTCTCAAACAGTGTTCCAGTGGCACTCACCTGCAATCCCAGCACTTTGGGAAGTCAAGGTAGGAAGATCACTTGAGCCCAGGAGTTCGAGATCAGCCCGGGCAATATAAAGACTCTGTCCCTACATAAATTAAATTAGATGTAAAAACTAAGCCAGGCAAGGTGGTGCGTACCTGTAGTCCCAGCAACTAAGGAGGCTTGAGGATGGCAAAGTGAGACCTTGTCTCAAATAGTAATAATAATAATCCTGAAGTATATGCAATTGCTTTGCTTGAAGTGGATTCGGAGTTTTAAGGGTAAACTCATACTGTGTCTTGATCAGGACTGTCCTACGATGATTTTTCTTCCTGGGAGGCAATGTCCCCACAGCCTGGCCCAGTGCCAGGCTCAGCACTGGGAATACCACCTGGTGCAAACTTTCCCAAACGGGAGGAGAGCAAGATTCGGGTGAAGATAAAAAGAGTCCACTTAAAAGCTCACAAGCTCTGTTTAGTACACCCTACAAGGCATAAATGCTTGTATCCTGGATAACCTCAGCCTCCAGGAATGGGCCAAGAATGACTAATAACCTGGGCCTTGACACCAGGAGCTCAACAAGAAAACCCTGCCTGCTCAGCAGGGACAGAGCCTCCAGGTGAGCTCCAGTCAGTGCTCCTCCGGGTGCCTCTGGCCTGCAGTACAAGGTACAGAGCTGGGTAACAAGACTGCCCCAGGCAAACTGGGAAGTGGAAATATGCAAACGGGTTTCTCCCTGAGCACCATGCACTCTGGGATCCCAGGGCACCCGGAGCTGGTCCTCAAAGGTGCAGGGGACCCCTCCCTCATCTGCATCCCAGGTCACTGGAGCTGGTCCTTAAAGGCATAAGGGACTCCTCCCCATCTGCATTCCAGGGCACCAGAGCCGGTCCTCAAAGGCGTAAGGGACCCCTCCCCATCTGCATCCCAGGGCACTGGAGCTGGTCCTTAAAGGTGCAGGGGGACCCCTTCTCATATGCAGTCTTCAGGGAGTTCCATCTGTGCGTGCCTTTTCTTAGCACTCTTTCTCTCTCCTTTCACAGTGCATCCCGTTCCTTCTGGGGTCAGCAGGGGACACCACCCTGACTTCTTGTGCTGTGGCGCCGAAGCTGAGCGTGTGTCCCTTTCTATGCTACATGTGCCATGAAAGGCACCTTTGTCCCAACCACAGGGCTTCTGAAGAAGTGGGGGGATTGTAACTGCTTGAAAGCACAAGTTAGACTGGGAACACTGGGACATTGAGGGGCCTTCGGAGAGGTACTCTGGGGACAGAGAGCCCCCACCTCCTCATTAGGGCTAACGATGAGGCAGGGGAGGACCTCAGGGCTCAGGTCCCCTGCTCTGGCCTTGCTGCCTGCTGTGTGACAGTGAGACCAACCATGCAACAGCCCGTCCAGCCTCCCTCCCCACAAACAAACCGCTGAACTTATTTCCTCCTGGGCAGGAGTTCTGCACTGGGACCAGTAGATGCTGGCTGGACCCACCCACCTCTTCTCCTTCTGTGACTCCTCCAGGAGCTGGCTCTCAGCTCCAGCCAACAAAGGCCACCCACCTCCCAGATGCCATCAGTTCCTGATGGCACCTAATTCACTGGGATACAGGGTGTGCTGTAAAAGCCAGGGTGCCATGGGAGAACCTTTTGAACATGCCAGGGTCCTAAGCCAGCAGAGTGGCAGTCACCAGGGCAGCATCTCTCTCTGGTGAGCCACAGATGACAACCTACTGAGAAGCTAGGACAGCCGCCCTAGCCAGCGCACGCTTATGGGAGGACCTGATCCTGCGCCTTTCCTGGCAGCTCCTGTGGCAGCTAAATGGTGCCTCTGCACTCCGCCCCTCTCCTGTCCCAGGTGCATGGGGACTGCCCTCACTGTGAACCTCCAGGGGGTGATGGCACCCAACCCCCCAGCCCCACTCCCCCGCTCCACTTTCAGAACCTACAAGTTTCCAGTATGAAGCCCAGAAAAGTGTGTCCCTGTGCCCAGCGACTCACAAGGCTCTCCCAGAATGCTGCGAGTGGCTGTCCGGAACCAGGATTTCACTGTCTACATCAGTCTATGTTAAACCACCCATGTTACAAGAAAATCAGCATCACTTCATTAGAAGCCAGATTGGGAATTTGATGTTTGAAGTGTTCCTCAGACACTAGTGCTGGAGTGAGTTAGGGATTCTGCATATCATATGGTTTGTTGATTAGTAGGAGTCATGTCCATTTGCAATAAGGTCACATTTGCATTTTTATTGCATCTTTACACGCATGGAGGACAGGTGCTGGGCCGAGTACTTCACAGCCATGATGTCACCAATCACTCTGAAAATCCAGTGAAGCAGGGCCTCGCTGTGACCTGAAGCATGAGAGGGGTCAAGAGACTGGCTCACACAGCCAGGATGAGCAGGTTACACATGCACGCATCAAAACACGGCTCTCCCTTCTCGACTAGCTCTCCAATCCTCACTGAGGTTCCCCCAAGAGCGCTGCTGCCATTCCCTTTATGTCCTGTACAGGCGGCCAGGCTACAGCAGGATGCCCATTCCAGGCACTCAAGGTCAGATCAAAAATTCAGGGCAGAGGCCAAGCACGGTGGCTCACGCCTGTAATCCCAACACTTTGGGAGGATGAGGTAGGTGGACCACTTGAAGTCAGGAGTTCGAGACCAGCCTGGCCAACATGGTGAAACCCTGCCTCTACTAAAATATACAAAAATTAGTGGGCGTGGCTGCAGGCACCTATAATCCCAGCTACTTGGGAGGCTGAGGCAGAAGAATCACTTGAACCTGGGAGGCAGAGGTTGCAGTGAGCTGAAATTGCACCACTGCACTTCAGCCTGGGTGACAGAGTGAGAGTCTGTCTCAAAAAAAAAAAAAAATGTATACCAAACAAATGTAAAGTGTAGATCCGATCTGAAAAACCAATGGTAAAAATATTTTTATGGGACAATATGATAAAGTTGTATATTTGTTGACGTAAAGGAATTATTGCTATTTTACTGTGTGTTCATGGCATTGTTGATATACACACACATGCTTGCCCTAAAGATATGTGCTGAACAGCCTACAGATGCAATAATGCAACGTCTGGAATTTGCTGAAGGATTATCTGGATGCTGAGTGCGGGGGCCTGGGAGGGGCTCTCCGGAAACTAAATGGGCCACATGTTGGTAATTGTCAGAACTGGCTGATGGGCACATGGAGACTCACTATCCTCATCTATGTTTGTGCATGTTTGAAACTTTCCATTAAAATGAGAGAGCGGGGGTTGGGGCAGGCTGAGCCTTGACAAGCAGGCAGTGCCCTGGGCCAACCTGAGCTCATGGCCGCCGCGCCTGCAGTCACACCACTGATCCCAGGAATCACTTGCTGCTCAGGATGCCGATTTTCTTGTAACATGGGTGGTTTAGCAGAGACTGCTGTAGACAGTGAAATCCTGGTTCTGGACAGCCACTCAAAGCGTTCTGGAAGAGCCCTGTGAGTTGTTGGGCACAGGGACACACTTTTCTGGGGTTTACACTGGAAACTTAAAGGTTCTGAAAGTGGAGGCGGAGGAAAGTGATGGTTCTTGGGGGCCAGCTGCACCATCAACACTGACAAGGCGTTTGATCTGAGGAATCCTGCAGGCGGGGGGACTAGCTGCGGATGAGCAGGGCTGGCCAAGGAAGGGTGGTGGTGGGGGGCCTCACATGCAGGATAGCTCCCTCTGGGATTTGCTGGCACTAGGGATAAGAGATGAGGAAGCCTCCGGGAGCTTGGAAAGAGTCCACCTGGCAGTCCTGCATCCTCAGACCCTCCATGAGACTGTGTGCAGGAGAAGTGGGTAATGGGAAATTAGCACGCACCTGCTTAGAAATCCAGGCTCCAGGAAAAGCCTGCATTCCTCCATAGTAAGTTGGGAGTCTATTAACATAAAGAACTAAAAGCTGGTGGGAACAAACAGGTGTAGATCTCCTTAGTCAAATCCCTGATGGATAAGGAAGGCTTTTTTTTTTTTTGAGGTCGGGGGAAATACCTTGTCACGTTTTGCAGTGCTTGCAGAGAACGTACATGTGTTTTCTGGCCATAATCTCTCCCTGTTTAGCTTTAACAAACTGCTTGAGTGAAAATACCAGCTCCTATCTTGTGCAAATCAACAGCAGAATTGATTAATTAGAAATAAGCTGAGCCCTAGGTTAAATAAGAACTGGGCTTAGTTTCAGAACCTTGGAGCAAGAGATATACCCTGGAAAAGCCAAGAAAAATCTAGGGAGATTTTTATGCTTGCAATTGAAAGTGTTCTCAAAAGGTGATAGGTGGAATCCCTCTGTCAGAATCCCCTGACTGGGGTGAGGTGGAGGGTCACTGTTAAAATGGCAGATCGCTTGGCCAAGAAGTTCATGGAAACATGTTCAGTATCAGCAGACACTGGGAAATGCAGATCAGACCACAGCCAGACCCCACTTCCCACCCAGGAGGATGCCGGGAATCACAAAGTCAAATAACAAGTGTTTTGAGGATGTGCAGAAATCGGAACCCTCATACACTGCTAGCTAGGTATGAAATGGGGCAGCCAGGGTGGAAAGCAGCGTGGTGGTTCCTCAGACACTGGTCCATGGGGCTACCATATCGAACAGCAATTCCGCTCCCAGGCACATACCCCGGAGAAATAAAAATACATATCTACACAAAAACTGGGACACAAATGTTTATAGCAGCAGTATTCGTAATATCTAAATGGTAGAAACAACCCAAATGTCTACCGGCAAACAAATGGATAAATACAAAATGTGGCATATTCACACAATGGATGATTATTTGGCCGTGAAAACGAATGCAGTACTGATATATGCTATGACACGAATGGACCTTGAAAACATTACATTAAGTAAAAGAAAGCAGTCACAAAAGGTCACATATTGTATGAAACCATTCATATGAAAGTCCAAAGTAAGGAAATCTATAGAGACAGAAAACACATCAGTAGTTGTTTAGGGATAAGGGGAGGAAGCGGGCACTAGGAGGGTCATAGCTAAAGGGTTTGGGGTTTCTTTCTGAGGTGATGAAAATGTTCTAAAATTGACTGTGGTGATAGTAGCACATGTCGGCGAACATACTAACAGCCATTGAATGATGCTCTTTAAAGTGCAGATTCCTGGGCCTCTACACTAAAGTTTGAGAAAGAAAATAACTCTGAGTTTGGGATTTAGTGAAAAAGGCAGAAAATTGTACCTGGATGGTAACTTCTCACCTTTGTCTAAATTGTATTTTGCCTTTTGTATTCAGCAACCAGAAGTTTTACTCTATGGTTTTAACAAGAATGTCACTTTTTGTGGAAAGAAACGAGGAGTGTGGAGAAAGTGTAGTGATGTATGACCTGGTTCATTCCCCCTCAGAGAAGCTTCCTGGTCCCTGAGTCCACATCCCAGGTACCACTGTCTGGTGCCTGGGCACCAGAGCACACAGGAGGCACATCACACATGCTGATTGCACCTGCCCCATCCAAAGGGTGAGTGGCCACAGCACAGGGCCTCCTCTGCATCTTGTGGTCCCCCCTCACAAAACCTCATCCAGTCCCCCTGGGCCACAGCCAGGGATCCATGCTGGCTGTTGGTGGGCATTTGATCTGTGCCACAGTAAAAGAAAGAGTTGGCCAATCTTGGGCTCAAGATCCCAAGAATGGAACTGATGACTTTCTTTTTTCTCTCTGTATTAGAAAAAGGTGATGCTAATAAGTCAGCAATAGTGACAAAAACAGGCAATGGGAAAGGACTCCCTATTCAATAAATGATGCTGGGATAACTGGCTAGCCATTAGCCATATGCGGAAGATTGAAACTGGACCCCTTCCTTACATCATACACAGAAATCAACTCAAGATGGATTAAGGACTTAAATGTAAAACCCCAGACTATAAAAACCCTGAAGACAACCTAGGCAATATCATTCTGGACCTAGGAACGGGCAAAGGCTTCGTGACAAAGACACCAAAAGCAATTGCAACAAAAGCAAAAATTGACAAATGGAATCCAATTAAATTTAAGAGCTTATGCACAGTAAAAGAAACTATCAACTGAGTAATGGACAACCTACAGAATGGGAGAAAATGTTTGCAAACTAGGCATCTGACAGAGGTCTAATATGTAGCATCTAGGAACTTCAACAAATTCACAAGAAAAAACCAATCCAATCCCATTGAAAAGTGGGCAAAGGACATGAACAGACACTTTTCAAAAGAAGACATACCTGTGGCCAACAAGCACATGAAAAAAAGCTCACTATCACTGATCATTAGGGAACTGCAAGTCAAAACCACAGTGAGATGCCATCTCACATCAGTCAAATCACTGTATTAAAAAGTCGAAAAATAACAGATGCTGGCGAGGGAACACTTATACATTGTTGAGAGTGTAAATTAGTTCAATTATTGTGGAAAGCAGTGTGGCAATTTCTCAAACAGCTAAAAATAGCACTACCATTTGACCCAGCAATCCCATTACTAGGTTATATACTCAGAGGAATATAAATCATTCTACCATAAAGACACATACACGTGAATGTTAATTGCAGCACTATTTATAATAGCAAAGATGTGGAATCAATCTAAATGTCCATCAATGACAGATGGGTAAAGAAAATGTGGTATATCTACACCATGGGGAATACTACGCAGCCATAAGAAAGAATGAGATCATGTCCTTTGCAGGAACATGGATGGAGCTGGAGGCCATCATCCTTAGCAAACTAATGCAGGAACAGAAAACCAGATACTGCCTGTTCTCATTTATAAGTGGGAGCTAAATGACGGGAACACATGGACACATAGAGGGAAACAACACACACTGGGGCATATTGGAGCGGGGAGGATGGGAGGAGGGAGAGTACCAGCAAAAGTAACTAATGTGTACTAGTCTTAATACCTGGGTGATGAAGTAATCTGCGCAACAAATCCCCATGACACAAACTTACCTATGCAACAAACCTGCACATGTACCCCTAAATCTAAAATAAAAGTTAAAAAAAATAGCAAAGGGGAAAATATATATTGCAATCTATTCCTCTCTTTCATATCAAAGGGTACTATATTGAGTCCAACAGAGATTATTTTCTTTCTTTTTTGTTTGAGACAGGGTGGAGTGCCTCCCAGGCTGGAGTGCAGGGGTGCGATCATGGCTCACTGCAGCCTCAACCTCCAGGTTCAAGCCATCCTCCCACCTTGGTCTCCTGAGTAGCTGGGGCACAGTCATGCTCCACCCTGCCTGGCTATTTTTAAAATTTTTTGTAGAATCAGGGTCTCATTATGTTGCCCAGGCTGGTCTTAAACTCCTGGGCTCAGGCAATCCTCCTGCTTCAGCCTCCTAAAGTATTGGGATTACAGGCATAAGCTACTGCGCCCAGCCAGGGAAATCATTTTCTTTCACATTGCTTTTAACTTTAATGTTTTGAATAGATATTAACATGACACAATTTAAAACCTTTTTTAAAGTAAAACAACATTCAGTAAAATATCTTCTTCTAACCCCCACCCCAGTACCCTGGCCAGTCATGTGTTCTTAAAAAAAAAGTCAGCAATGGCAAGTGTGGCCAGGCTGCAGGCTGTGAGGTTCCTTCTCTCATAACAGCGATTTTGCAGCATAGTATGTAAATCTCCTGGTCTTGCAGGTGGGCAAAGCCCGCTCCTAGAATCTGGCTGCGGTCAGGTTGCCGTCTGTCTTCTCACTGTGTCTCCACCCTTGAATTTGCATGTATTTGATTCACTATGTCTTTTGAGGGTCTTCTACGTATCAACCTTCCACAAAATTTTGAAAATCTCTTTTTCTCTTTCTCTGTCTCTCTCTCTGTCTCTCTCTCTCTCTCTCTCTCTCTCTCTCTCTGTGTGTGTGTGTATGTGTGTGTGTGTCTGTGTGTGTTTGAAATAGAAATAAAAAGTGTCCATGAATTTTATCTTTCCAGGTAGTCTGGGACACACCCCACAGAATTTCCCAGCCAAAGGCACCTGCCTGCTTGCTTTACTAGAGAGAAGCCTTCCCACCACATCCTGCACTCAGGTCTGCACCTGAGCCATAGAAACCTCGCAGAGAAAGGTCTAGGGTGAGGTAGCCCAGCAGCTCTCGCAAGCTAGCCCTTAAGCTGGGAACCTGGAACCACGACAAACAGCCCTTGGTCTATTACCATTATTTAGGCAAATTCTTCCAGGAAGCAAACTGATTTTTTTAAGAGAAAAATTACAAAAAAAAAAATAGATTTAAGAAGACTTAAATTTGAAAAATTTGAATATGAACTACTTGACAATAATGCCATTTAATTATTATTATTATTTTTAAATCTTTTTTTCTTTTTCTTTTTTTTAATTGCATTTTAGGTTTTGGGGTACATGTGAAGAACATGCAAAATTGTTGCATAGGTACACACATGGCAGGGTGATTTGCTGCCTTCCTCCCCCATCACCTATATCTGGCATTTCTCCCCATGCTATCTCTCCCCCAACTCCCCCACGCCCCCCGCTGTCCCTCCCCTATTTCCCCCCCAACAGACCCCAGTGTGTGATGCTCCCCTCCCTGTGTCCATGTGTTCTCATTGTTCAACACCCGCCTATTTAATTATTAAGAACATACAACCACCCAAAAGCATTACTGATAAAGTACAATTTCAAATCCCACCTTCCTCGGCCAGGACAGTCAGCATCTAAGCACAGCATGAGACGCAGCCACACTGGGAACCTGCCCTGCCTGCTGGGGCTGAACGTATGCGCTCTCGGGGCCAATGGAAGTCTGGCGCCCAGTGCACGGACTCTGGTGGCAGAGGTCCTACTCACCACTCTCCCGAGTTTGGGGTCCATTAAGCTGGAGTTCTGAAGCCTCTAGCAACTTTCCCAACCTCCAAAAACTGTGGCAGAGGGAGTCCCATCAAAGCCCCAAGGGGGTGATGTTAAGTATCTCCCTGCCCCACGTTGTCCCCTGGAAGGAAGACGAGGCTGGTATAGTGGCGCTATTCACATCTGGAGAACAAAGCGGCCTGGGAAGTATTCATTCACCTCCACTGCAGAGGAAGAGACAATGCATCTCATAGGCACAGATGGGGGTGAAGCAGTCACCCCAAAGTCATGTGATGTCACTGGAAGTCCACAGCCTGGCTTTGGCTGTGACGCCCAGGGTTCTTCTTTGGGGGGTATGTGCGTACCAGCTCTGAGATGGAGTGGGCCCTGGCTAGCAGGCAGAGCTGTGCCAGTGGCACAGCCCCTCAGGTGACAGCCCCCCCCATGTGATGGGTCCCCACACGCTGTGGCTCTGGGCTCTTGTGATGGAATGTTACAGCCGAGGATTAGCTTCCTAGTTCTGTATAAGGGCTGAGGGGATAGTTTTCCCCCGCTCTCTGAAGGTTTGCTGAAAAATCAACTTGCAAAAGGCAGATGAATTGGAGAAAAAGGGTATGGGTTGATTTGATCCTAGTTTTACGTGGCATGGGGGCCTTCACAATGAAGAACCAATCTCCATGGGGTTGGGAAGCTGAGACACCCTCTTGAGGTTCCACAAACAGTGGCGGCTTGGATCCTGGAGAATCAGGCTAGAGGAAGGGAAAGAGGTCTTCTGCTGAGGGCAGTGCCTGCTCACTGCAGAGGATTCGCTGGCTTGAGGAGCATGCCACGGTCTTGGGCAAAGTCTGCTGAGCCCCCAAAGCAGACCATGGTTTTGCCAAGTCTGTCCCGGCGTGTTGGGTGTCAGCCTGCCTTCCTGAGATATGGGTTCAGTTAATGAAAACTCAGGGGAGGAGACCAGAGGTCATTCCTTTCTTTTTTGTGGGTCGGACTTGAAGGAGATAAGGACATCTCAGGAACTTCGAGAGAGACGATGGGGGTGGGGGAGCAAGAGGCCTTGAAGCTCCCTTTCAGTGCCGCTTGCACAAAGCCTGATATTTCGGAGTATTGGCTTCTGAGCCCCAACATCTGCTCTAACAAAGTACCCTATACTGGGTGGCTTAAGCGACAGAAATTAGTCTCGATTCTGGAGACCAGAAGTTTGAGATGAAGGTGTGGGCAGGGGCAGGTTCCTCCTGAGGCTGAGCGGGAAGGCATGTTCCGGCCTCGACCCGCGTGGCTGCTGGCCGTGCTTGGCGTCCCTTGTCTTGTAGAGGCACTGCTGGATCTCTGCCCTCATCTTCATGTGACGTTCTCTCTCTCTCTCTCTCTCTCCTCTGTGTGTGTGTGTGTGTGTGAGTGTGTATGTGTGTGTGTCAGATGTTCCCTTCCTGAAAGGACACAGTCATGTGGAATCAGGGGTCCTATGCCCATATGACCTTATCTAAAGGTAAGTGATTTGATCTGCAGTGACCCTATCTCCATATAAGGTCACATTCTGAGGTTTTGGGTTTTAGAATGTCAACATATAAATTTCAGTGGGAAGGACAGGGGACAGTTATACCCATAACAGGCTGTGAGCCTCTCAGGCACCTAGAGAGACCTTTCAAAATACACCTGGCCGCAAATCCACAAGCCTGTGTCTCTGGAGGTGAGCCCTGGGTCAGCTTTCCAGTGACTCTTCCCTGCAGGCTGCTCCACGCCTCCTGGCTGCCCACCCGGCTGTGGCTCCCAGGCCCTGACCTGGGAAGTCATGCCCCATGAGGCAGCACCTAGTCTCTGTCTGCTGAAAGCTCCCAGTGGATTGTAAGTACAGCCAGGACTAGGAACCTCTGCTCTCACAACTCCCTCTTCTTGCAGATAGGAAAACTGAGACCACAGCATCATGGCTTGCCCTGCTCCCTGGGCACCCAGAATTCCCAGCTGGCAGATGGGCCTGTGGGACACGGCCTAAGGGTCCTAGAGAGAAAAGGAGGCACCAGGGCACAGGTCAGAGCCTTGGGCTCAGGGCTCCTGGGACTTTTCTCTGGGGACTGGGACACTGGAGTGTTACTCTGTAACTGTTTGTTGAATGAAAGGACAAATATTTTTACCAACAAATAAACCTCCGGAATGGCAGAGTTGGAACTCATTATCCCAGCTAGTCAAGGCCAGCTGTGGCTTTCGGGGCCGGGCCCTCTCCCTTGCAGAGGGACAGCGTCTCCACCAGCTGTGTCTCTGGACTTTCTCCCCATCCTTGCACCTGTTCCCAGACACTTGCCAGGCTGGGCTCCCTCAAGCTCCAGGCCCAGCACCGTGGCTCCCAGGAAGAGCGCCTGGCCTTTCTTCTGAAAGCCAAGTTGCTGGGATCATACTCAGAATTCCAAGGGCTGCAAAGGAAGGAGAGGGTGAGGCTGGGCCTGGGTGTGGGCTGAGACCCTGGGAGGGTGGGGGCCCTCCAGCCTGCGGCCGTCAGTGGACAACCTTGCCCCTACTCAGCCAAGGTCACCTCTGGCAAGGGCATGAGGCAGGGGCAAGCCCAGGGCTTCAAAAGTCCACGTAATTCAGATCAGAGAGTTCCTCTTTTCCAGCCTCTGTTGAATGCACTTTACTCTTTCCCTTGCAGAAAATATGTGAGATATGAATGTTCCTCACGATATTTTTTTTTTTTAGAAAACAGGCAAGAGGAAAACAGCTGGCTCAAATATTTTGTTCAAATCCCAGCACTCTGGGAGGCTGAGGCAGGAGGATTCCTTGCCAGGAGTTGGAGACCAGCCTGGGCAGCAGGGTGAGTCCCCATCTTTATAAAAATTAAAAATAAATAAATAAAAATTTTAAAAATGTTTTGTTAGTTAGTTACAAAAGCAGACATCTGATTCTATTACTGATATAGTTTGGAAGGAAGGAAGGAAAGACGCCAACGGATATTAGCAAGAACAGAAGGCAAACACAGGGTCCAGGCGAAAGTGCGCCACGAGAACTCCAGTTATTTTGCTTTCTCTTTCACCTTCAAGGATCTTCATCTCGATGCAGTGGAGAGAGAGAGAGGAGAGAAAGGGAGAGAGGAGAGAGAGACGGTGGTGGAGAGAGGCGGGGGGACAGTGAGGGAGGGAGAGAGAGACTGAGTAGCCACTCTGGGTTCTCTACCCCTGACACACATGAACCAAGCCAGGCTGTGCTTTTCAGCTTCCCAGGTTTCCATCTGAGAGTACGAGGGGTAACGCCTGGAGCTCGTTTCTCCTCTAACTTGCTGTGTCAGAGGCCACCACCTGTGTCTGTCAGCGGAGTGTGGTGTATACCTCATCGGCAGAGAGAATACACCCCAGGTCTGTGCCTGCTAAATAAGTTCTGTGCCAATGACAGGCCCCATTTACAGACCCCACTGGTCAAAATCCCATCACGATTCTTCACCCAGATGCCCTGGCCCCTTCTATACCTCTCATAAGGCATCATCCCTCCCCAGGCGGCACTTCACTCACTTATGTGCTGTCTTCTTTTGCCTCGTTTCCCCTCTTGATAACTGCTGCAGGGATTCGCATACTGGAAGTTATTCTGTAGCTGTTGAATGAAAGGACAAATAATTTTTACCAACCAAGAAACCTCTGAAGGCTGGGCGCAGTGGCTCACGTCTGTAATCCCAGCACTTTGCGAGGCCGAGGCAGGCGGATCATGAGGTCAGGAATTTGAGACCAGCCTGGCCAATAAGGTGAAACCCCATCTCTACTAAAAATTAAAAAATTAGCTGGGCATGCTGGCACATACTTGTAGTCCCAGCTACTCGGGAGGCTGAGGCAGAAGAATCGCTTGAACCTGGGAGGCAGAGGTTACAGTGAGCTACTGAGATTGTGCCACTGTACTGCAGCCTGGGCAGAGGCCCTGTCTCAAAAAAAAAAAAAAAAAAGAAAAGAAAGAAAAGAAACCTCTGGAGTGGAGAGTTGAAACTCATGATCCCAGGTAACTGGGGCTCCTTAAGCATTCCGGAGCATGCCCTGGCCCCTTCCTGCAGTGTGGCATCTTTCTATATCTGGTGTAGCACAAGCACGTGGTGCCTTCCAGAGTCACAGCCAGTGAAGAGAGAAATGGGCCTTGGGGAGCCTGCACTCCAGGAGGGAGGCAAAGAACTGCTCCCCCAGCAGTGTTCACCAGCTTCCACTTTCTCCTCTTCCTCAGCAGTGCAGACCAAGTTACTGCCACTGAGGATCTGTGTGACGGTGCAGCATGGCGCTGACCAGTCTGTGAATCCTGCAACGCCGCAATGCCATGCTTTGGTCTGCAGTCCTCCCTGCCTCCCAGGGCTCCAAACAGAGCCGGGGGGGGGAATCACCTATCCAAGTCTCCCATTTACTTCCGCAGAAAGAGAAGAAAGTAACTTACCTTCTCCCGGTTCAACGAGGCACAGCTGGTTATTGTTATGATCAGAGGTGAAAACAGATCTTTTGCTCCATCTTGGGACATTAAAATATGCCCAAGAGGGCTCTAAAGGGATGAAGTTGACAGTAACAGCTTCCATTCAAGTTCTGGGAAAATAAATCTGTGCACACACTCTCCTGTCTGTCCCTCTGACTATGATCCCACAGAAATCCAGCCTTACCTTCTCTCTGGAAGCCTTCCCCAGAAGAGGCAAGCCCAGGTGTGAGCTGCACCTCATGACCTTCTTGCCCTCTGGGAGCAGGTGTTTCCTGTCCGGGCAGTGGAAACTCTGCATCACACTCAGCGCAGGGCCCAGTACACAGTAGGTGCACAATGCACAGTGCTGATTCCAGCTCACCCCAGACTCCCCCAGGCCTCTCCCACCTCAGTGAGATTTCACGAGCCATCTTGGATGCTGCCCTGTTGGGTACAATACTGGCTGAGCAGGTGTCCAAGCCCTGCCCTTAAGGAAACAGGACAAATGTATGAAATGGCCCAGTGGCACACGGCTAACGGCTAAGTGACCCGTGTGGACAGAAGTCCTGGGTTTGAAAGTGGAAGAGGACGCTTTGGGAAGAGGCTGGGGCAGGCGTGGGGAGCTGGGGAAGGTGAGCCTTCCTGGAGGGCAGGTGGGACTGGGAGAGGTCGGCCCTCCAGCGGGCAGCATACAAGAATCACCTGGGAGCTTAAAAAAGGCCACGCCCAGACCCACTCTAATTTGGGATGGGCAGATGGGAAACAGAGCTAGGCAGAGGAAGTGGGGGGCTTCCGGGTGGGGACGGAGCTGCAACACGGGCAAGCAGGAAACCCGCCTCCTCAGAAGGAGCGCCATTAGCAGAGAGCAAGACGCGAGACCCGGGGATTGGATGGGGCTTTGAGTCTTCTAGTCTTTTCCACTCCACAGGGAGGCCAGGCCCTGACCTCCTCCTGCGTGGATCCAGCAGGCTCACCCTAGCTGGTCCCCGGACCCAGGCATCGGGCCACAGGACCGTCTCATGCAAACATCTGTCAAAGCCCATTCTGCGCCCTTTTGAGTGGGGTTTAGTCATGAGCATCTGTTGTTCTGAGGAACTTCTGCTGTGACTAAAACACTGTTTCTTTTGAGTTGGCACCTGTCCGTCAGAGCCAGCCTCCTATCAAAGGCCATTTGAGGAAATGCAGACTGACAGAATTCTGCAAACCATACTTTCACTCACAAGTGAGCGAAAAACTCCACTCTCTCACCATGTAGAGTAGTAACAGAGTCTACTACACACAGGTGTCTTAACGATGCTGAAGAGTAACCAACGAGGAACCACCTGCGAGCCCAAGAGGGTCCACAGTTGCCTCCTGATTGTGCAGTGGTGAAAGGAACAGGAGGGCCGTGAGCGCCGTTCACCAGGGCTGCGCTCCCCACACCGCATGCCTCCCGCAGCTTCGGTGCTGATGCAAATGGTGAGTTTTCTTTGGAAAACTGATAGCAAAGTGTGTTCCATGAGTCTTTCCTTTATCTGCTATGTATACTTTAAAAAATTTAGTTGACAAAGATCGTATATTTTCAAGGTGTCAAATGTAATCATTTGATAGATGTATACATTGTGTAATGGTTATCCCAATCAAATTAATGAACACGCCGTCACCGCCCCTACGGTACAGTAAATCCCCAGCACTTGTGTATCTTGTAACTGAAAGGCTGTAGCCTCTGGTCACTGTCTCATTCCCCCACCCTCCAGCCTCTGGCAACCACCGTCCTACTCTGTTTCTATGAGTTTGACTTCAGAGTCCAGAGAAGTGAGATTGAACAGCATTGTCTTTCTGTGTCTGGCTTAATTTAACTAAGCCTGAAGATCATCTCTGTTGTCACAAATGGCAGGATTTCTTTGTTTCTCTGTGGCTGCATAGAAGTCCGTCGTGCATATATACCACATTGCCTTTATCCATTTATCTGCCGACAGACATTTAGTTTGTTTCTGTATCTTGGCTATTGTGAATAGTGCAATGAACATGGATGTGCAGACATTTCTTTGACATACTGGTTTCACGTCCTTTGGATAAATCCACAGAAGCGAGATGGCTGGATCCTGTGGTAGTTCTAGCTTTCGTTTTTTGAGAAATCTTTATAATGGCTTCACTAATTTACATTCCCCCCAACAGGGCTCCTTTTTCTCCAGGTCACCTCCAACACTTATTATCTCTTCTCTCTTCCACACTAACAGGTGTGAAGTGATACCTCCTTGTGGTTTGGATTTGCCTTTCTGATGATTAACCTAGAAGAGAGTCAGCTGGGTGAGCCCTTGCTGATGATTCCTCTGATGATTAGTGATATTAAGTAATGTTTATATACGTGTTAGCCATTTGCGTATCTTCTTTGGAAAACTGGTCCTTTGTCCATTTTCAAAATTGGGCTACTTTTTTTTTTTAATTTATTTATTTTACTTTAGGTGCATACTATATCTGGCATTTCTCCCCATGTTATCCCTCCCCACCCCCCCCCCCACCCCCCCACTGTCTGTCCCCTACCCACCCCAGCTGTCCCCTGTGTGTGATGCTCCTCTCCCCTGAGTCCACGTGTTCTCGTTGTTCAACACTCACCTATGAGTGAGAACATACTGTGCTTGGCTTTCTGTTCTTGGGTCAGTTTGCTGAGAATGATGGTTTCCAAATTCATCCAGGTCCCTACAAAGGACACGAACTCATCATTTTTTATGGCTGTGTAGTATTCCATGATGTATATATGCCACATTTTCTTTGTCCAGTCTATCATTGATGGGCATTTGGGTTGGTTCCAGGTCTTTGCTATTGTACACAGAGCTGCAACGAACATACGTGTGCATGTGTCTTTATAGCAGAACGATTTATAGTTCTTTGGGTGTGGGATGGGTCAAATGGAATTTCTATTTCTAGATCCTTGAGAAATCGCCACGAGTCAACTAATGAGAAAGAAAACCAGCCAGTAACAAAATGGCAGGATCAAATTCACACATAACTGTAAGGGTTATTGCCGAGTTTAAAATGAGGAAACTGAGACCAGCCTAGGAAAATTAAATGCCAATTTATTAAGCTCCCGGGCGAGGTTCTGTGGTCCGGAAAGTGGGGGGCCAGAGAAGTCGCACTTAACTTCCCAGGGCAAGGGGTTTTATAGGGGTTAGAGGCAATTGATTGGATACTGGGGAAACAAAGTATAAGGTGAGCTGGCTAAGGATGTATGGGGCAAGCTGCCATTGGGTAAGGCTTGGCGGGATTTTTTAAATTTTGGCAGGTTTGAATGCATAGTTTAGTGCTGAGAATGCATAGTTTAGTGCTGAATATAGATCTGGGAGCAAAATGCGTAGTTTAGTGCTGAGAATGCATAGTTTAGTGCTGAGTATAGATCTGGGAGCAGAATGCAGAAGTGGGTGTGGGTGAGGGGGAGCCCGCATGGAGAAGCCAGATGCTGAGTAATTCGTCTGGAATGATAACGCTGTTATCAGACATGGAGAGGGGTGGGTGTTGTTCATCGGCTCCCAGCGAGGCTATCGACCTTACAATAACAATATTAACATTGAATGTAAATGGGCTACTTTTGTTTGTTCTTTTCTTTTTTTTTTTTCTACTGAGTTATGTGAGTTCCTTACATATTTTGAATGCTAACCCCTTATCAGATATGTGGTTTGCAAATATTTTTCTCCCATTCCATAGGTTGCCTTCTCATTTTGTTGCTTCTTTTGTTGAGCAGAAATTTTTTAATGAAGTCCCAATTGTTTATTTTTGCTTTTGTTGCCTATGCTTTTGGTGTGATAGACAAAAAAATCATTGCCAAGACCAATGTTATAAAGCTTTTCTTCTGTGTTCTAAGAGTCTTATGGTTTCAAATCTTATATTTAAGTCTTCAATCCATTTTGAGTTAATTTTTGTATATGATATGAGATAAAGGTCCACTTTCATTCTTCTGCATATGGATATCCAGTTTTCCCACTGCCATTTATTGAAGAGACCATCCTTTCCCATTTGTTCTTGGTAACTTTGTTGAAAATCAATTGACTGTAAGTGAGTGAATTGATTTTTGGGCTTTCCATTCTGTTTCATTGGTCTAAATGTCTTTCTATGCCAGTACATTATTTTGATTACTATGGTTTTATAGTATATTTTGAAGTCAGGTAGTGTAATGCCACCAGCTTTGTTCTTTTTTTTCAAGGTTGCTTTTGCTATTTGGGGTCTTCCGTGATTCTATATGAATTTTAGGATTTTTTTCTATTTCTGTGAAAAATGCCATTGATATTTTGATAGGAATTGCACTGAATCTGCAGATCATTTTGGGTACTATGGAGAGTGTAAAAATATTTCTTCCATTCCATGAACATGGGATACTCTTTCATTTGTGTCTTCCTTTTCATCAATGTCTTACAGTTTTTGGTATACAGATCTTTCATCTCCTTGGTAAATTTATTCCTAAATATTTTATTCTTTTTGATGCTATTATAAATCATTTTCTTAATTTCTTTATGAGTAATTTATTTTTAGTGTATAGGAGTGCAATTAATGTTTATGTGTTGATTTTGTATTCAAAATCTTTACTGAGTTCATTTAGTAAGTGAATTACTCATTAGTTCTAAGAGTATTTTGGTGGAGTTCTTTTGGGGTTTTCTGTATGTAAGATCATCTCATCTGCAAACAGAAAATTTCACTTTTTCTTTTCCAAATTGGATGCCTTTTATTTAATTTTTTTCTATTCGTTTTCCTTGGGGCAGATGTCATGATATAATTGATGTAATAGAGGAACTTAAAGTTTGACATCCAATTTGCAGAAAACTGATTATTGTTTTCCAACATCTCTTTTCCATCTCCTACATAGAATTTTTAGCTGGACAAATTTTCATTCTCTCATACAGTTCAATGTGGCCATGTGACTGTTTTCTGGAGAGTAGAGGCAAGTGGTCGAAACTTTCAATTCTGGTTTGTGCCCTTAAAGGGAGGGATCATGTATTGCCCCTCTCTTTCCTCCTTCCCACTGGCTGCTCTAGCAGGAGCTGGTTTAGAGATCTTGGCCTGTGAGATAAAACTGAGGAGGGAAGAGGCTCATAATGGAAGGAATCCAGGTCCCAAATGATAGAGAAGCCCCGACACCAGCCCTGAATTTGCTGCTCAGACTTCTGTGTAAAGAACAAATGCGTAAACCTTCATCCTGCGGAAACCTTGATCATTTTGGTCACAGTAGCCTAGACTTATCCTCACTAATTAATACACCGTTAATTGAAAATCCTGAACATTTCTAGCATGACTTTTTCTGGCCCAGACACCAAAAAAAAAAAAAAAAAAAAAACAAGAACAGATGAACTTGACTTTCTCTGAGTCACATGGGGGAGTTAACTGTTCCTTCAGGTCAGAAGGGCTCACTCAGCTGACTCTCTTCTAGGTTAAGAATGAAGCACAACAGGTTCTGTCTTTTTCTACATCAATCAAGATTATGGTGTTTTTCTTAGTGACCAACTTCCTGCTGTGACCTGAACTCGATACAGAACAGGCTTTTGCTTTTGGCCATAGGGAAAGAGCTCCCAAAGCAGTGTCTCCCGGAACTGTTTGTTGAGGAATGCAAAGACCCCTAATGGAGACAGCACAAAGACCTGGGTTACACAAGCACGTGAAGCAATTGCTATCAAATTGCTTTTTTAGGATAAGCCTAATTGTTTTTTTAGGATAAGCTGCAGGGCTTAGGGAGGACTTCGGGAAACAGGAAAACATCTGCTGCTGAAGACCCTGAGGGGTGACCCCAGGGCAGGCACCTGGGGGGCAGAGGTATTCCAATTTCTTCCCTCTCTTCTAGTAAGTGCTGGGCACAAGAGGTCTGGACAATGGCACCTCTTTTCCCATCCAAGTTCTGGCCTATGAGTCAAAATAGTCAGCAAAGTGAACTGTAATTAATTAAGCTGATATTTTAAAGTGTGGATCATATGTGTAGACAATCCTACTTTGAGTCCCAGAATGAGGCAGCCTCCCACTGCACCCGTGAAGGGGCAAAACAGAGGACACTCCTTAAAGACAGCTTTCTGCAGAGGAGCTCCTGCAGCTGGCCCCAGCTCTTAGAAGCATGGTGGCCAGCAGCATCCGGAAGCCAGCAGTTCCCTTGACACCCTGCTGGGGAAGTGACTTCTTCATGCAGAGCCTTCAGCAAGACACCTCCCTGTGCACACCTTCCCTGATATCCGTGGGGGGCATATTCCAGCAAGTTCTCCACAGGGACTTCTCTGCCAGGCACTGGGCCAGGGCCATGCTGTCTCCAGCAAGGTCTGGACTTAGCCCTGAGGAGTGGCTCTTCCTCAGGAGTCGAGGCTGCTTCCTACGTCTGCCCTTCCAACTCTAGGATTCTACAGGCATTTGACTGTAAGTCTTATTTCTAACCTTCAGGATCTGGAAGCGAGGTCATTTTTGTATTGATTGATGGGTCCAAGGAGAAATGCTGAGATACCATGTCACACCCACTAGAATGGCACCATCAGAAAGATTACAGGTGCTGTTGGGGGGTGTGGAGAACCAGAACCCTGGTACACTGCTGGTGGGAATGTAAAATGGCACAGCTGCTTTGGACAACAGTCTAGCAGTTCCCCCAAGCCGTTAAACATGGAATTCCCATATTGCCCAGCAATACCCTGCTGAGGCATATACCCAAGAGAAATGAGAACATGTGTCCGCACAAACACTGGGACACAAATGTCCAGAGCAGCATTATTTATAATAGCCAGAGTGGAGACAATCCAAATGTCTGCCGACTTAGGAATGAATAAGCAAAATGTGGTCTCTACTAAAAATCAACTGTTCAGCTCTAAGAAGGCATGAAGCACTAACACATGGGTCAGCATGGATGAACCTTGAAAACGTTATTCTGAGTGAAGGAAGTCAGGCATGAAGGCCACATATTAGGCCAGGCATGGTGGCTTCATGCCTTTGGGAGGCTGAGGTGGGAGAACTGCTTGAGGCCAGGAGTTTGAGACCAGCCTGGGTAATGTAGCAAGACCCCGTCCCTACAAAAAATAAAAAAATAACCTGGGAACAGTCATGCGCCCTGTAGTCCTAGCTACTTGAGAGGCTGAGGCTGGAGGATCACCAGCCTGGGTGACAGAGCAAGACCCTGTTTCTTAAAAAACCAAAGGCCATATATTGTATGATTCCATTTATATGAAAGTCCACAGAGACAGAAAGTAGATTAGTGGATGCTTGGGCCTGAGGGAGATAGGGCAACTGTGTTGGGGAGGTGATAGCTTACAGGTACCGGGTTTCTTTTCTGGGCAATGAAAATGTTCTGAGATCAACTGTGGTGATGGTTGTGCAACTCTGTGACTATACAAAAGCCACTGAATTGTTTACACTAAACAGCTGGATTGTTTGGTGTATGAATTGTACCTTAACAAAGCTGTCAAAAATAAATCACCCTGGGGGAAACCAAAAGGAGAAACTCTGAGACCTCAGTGGGGAAGGTGGGAGGCCAAGTGTGCGCCAGGAACAGTCAGCCTCCTGCCATGGCGGGGGAGGGCATGAGTGTCCCCCAGCGAGGGGAAGGGAAGAGGGGGAAGGCTTGGGTCCCAAGGTGCCTCCCAGGGGCGGAGTGACCACTGGCCACCACATGGCCTCTCAGGCGTGTCCCCCTCTGTAGCACGGGGACAAAGCCTCCTATTTACTGGAATGCAATGAAGCATCAGACAAACATCTTTAAAACCCTTTGTAACATGAATTATATAAATAGTGATGAACAAATCCTTTAGGAAGAACTCTTAACTCCCCCCAAAGGTACTGTCAATCATTTTTCAAAGGGAAATGATACATAAAAATTGACGGCTCCTTATTTGGGTCACATAGTAGCAATTTTCCTCCTCAGTATCAGGCAGCAGATATTTACTTTCTCACGTTTTTCCATTTAATACAGTTGCTTGCACCTGTCTGGCCAGTAGATGGTACGGACATAGATCCATGGTTGCTTCTCTGGAAATACTCAAAGAATTCATTTGCAAATCTCCACACGACCATTGGATTAATGGACACTTTTCTAAGCATTTTGTCTTTTCGAAATAAAATATTTTGATAATATAATGTTTAAAAGGGCTAAGTGACTGCAGTTTTTAATGGCTCTTGATGTATGAAACACCTTTCTCTAAAGGATGTAGGATATATCTGCTTTTGGAATAAAAAGTAGAAGTGACACTTAGAGAAGGTCTTTTGCTTTTAACAAATTTCAAGATTCCTGTCATGTACCATATTGCAGTAGTCTAAAAAAACTTTAGACAAGTGGTTTGTGTTCTTCTGACACAGGAGGATGCTGAGGCTTAAGTTCACAGAACAAGCAGTTAGTCCCTGTCAGTCCAGAGTGTTACAGAACCAGCAGTCAGTCAGACCCATTCAGTCCAGGGCGTTACGGAACCAGCACTTAGTCAGACCCATTCAGTCCAGGGTGTTACGGAACCAGCAGTCAGTCAGACCCTTTCAGTCCAGGGTGTTACAGAACCAGCACTTAGTTAGACCCATTCAGTCCAGGGCGTTATGGACCAGCAGTTAGTCAGACCCATTCAGTCCAGAGTGTTACGGAACCAGCACTTAGTCAGACCCATTCAGTCCAGGGTGTTACAGAACCAGCACTTAGTCAGACCCTTTCAGTCCAGGGTGTTACAGAACCAGCAGTCGGTCAGACCCTTTCAGTCCAGGGTGTTACAGAACCAGCACTCAGTCAGACCCATTCAGTCCAGGGCGTTACAGAACCAGCACTCAGTCAGACCCATTCAGTCCAGGGCGTTACGGAACCAGCACTTAGTCAGACCCATTCAGTCCAGGGTGTTACGGAACCAGCAGTCAGTCAGACCCTTTCAGTCCAGGGTGTTACAGAACTAGCACTTAGTTAGACCCATTCAGTCCAGGGCGTTATGGAACCAGCAGTTAGTCAGACCCATTCAGTCCAGAGTGTTACGGAACCAGCACTTAGTCAGACCCATTCAGTCCAGGGTGTTACAGAACCAGCACTTAGTCAGACCCTTTCAGTCCAGGGTGTTACAGAACCAGCAGTCGGTCAGACCCTTTCAGTCCAGGGTGTTACAGAACCAGCATTTAGTCAGACCCATTCAGTCCAGGGCGTTACAGAACCAGCACTTAGTCAGACCCATTCAGTCCAGGGCGTTACGGAACCAGCAGTTAGTCAGACCCATTCAGTCCAGGGCGTTACGGAACCAGCAGTTAGTCAGACCCATTCAGTCCAGGGCGTTACGGAACTAGCAGTCAGTCAGACCCATTCAGTCCAGGGCGTTACGGAACCAGCAGTCAGTCAGACCCATTCAGTCCAGGGTGTTACAGAACCAGCACTTAGTCAGACCCATTCAGTCCAGGGTGTTGCAGAACCAGCAGTTAGCAGACCCATTCAGTCCAGGGTGTTACAGAACCAGCAGTTAATCAGACCCTTTCAGTCCAGGGTTTTACAAGATGCCACTTTTGCTATTTGTTGGTATTGTTACTTACATCAAAAGCAGCTAGTGGCATGCCAGCCCAGCTTCTAACATACAGCAGTCTGGACGTGTGCAAACGTTCATGCCATCTCAAGCTTATGCATTTCTCTGATCATGGGTCACGCTTGGGATGTGGAGCTGTCGAGATGGCCCTTGTGCCCCTGGAGATTCCACGGGGGACCCAGCTTGCAGAGACAGAGGTGAGCATTTACCCAGGAGTCATCGGCTTTCTAGTAGAACACCACTCTGATTCCTCTAGGAGATCACCCTCTCCTAGCACTTCCAGAGGCGTTGACCTCACACTTCCTTCCAGGGTAACCTGACTGGCCTGAGCCACACAGGGTGCTGCAGGTATTAGCACGGTGACTGCCGCAGGCTGCTGTGTGCTGCTGTAACACAATGCCAAAGACGAGGTAATTTACAATGAGCAGAGATGTATTGGCTCATGGTTCCGGAGGCTGGGAGGCCCAAGGTAGAGGGGCCGGCACCTTGTGAGGGCCTTCTGGCTGTGTCATCCCATAGCATGAGGGCTCAGAGAGGGGTAGAGAGAGCAAGAGGCCAAACAAGTCCTTTAGTAAGGAGCCCCCTCCCACAGTAACAGCATTCACCCAGTCAGGAGGACAGAGCTCTCACGGCCTGGTCACCTCTTCGAGTCCTGCCTCTTACTGTGTTACAATGGCTGTTCAATTCCAGCACGAGTTTGGAGGAGACAAACAAACTGCAGCACTCATCTCTCAGCATGGGTTCCCGTGTGCAGCTCACATGCATGAGCCACCAGCAGCTACTGTTGGGATTTCTGGGGGAAATCCAGACCCTGCAGTTCTTTCTGCAGGACTAGAAGCTGAAAGAATGCATTTCTCATGTTCTGATGGAGGAGTTGAAGTCAGAGCCACAAGCCCCGATAGCACTGAGTGCTGGGTCCAGCTATACCTGAAGCCACTACTCTTGTCTTCTTTTTTGTTTTTACTTTGAATGACAGGACACTTAGAAGATGCAAAAGTCATACAGGGTCCCCAGATACACTTCACCCAGCTAACCTCTTACACAGTCACAGCACGATGATCAAAACCAGAGATGCACACCTGCATGAAACCAACTAGAGTTTCCTCATGTTTCATCCATTTGGGTTTGTCTGATTTTTTTCCACGATGAGCGTGATGTTCCCAGAACTGGCATGTCCTCCTCAGGGAGTGGTGTCAGGAGTGCCTGATGTGGACGTGTCATTACCACTGAGGTTTATTTTGATCTGAGGGTGGCACATGCCAGGTCTCTCTACTGTGAAGTTACTGTTTTCCCCTTGGGAGGTGCTTTCAAGTTATGCACATATCCCATTCCTTAAACCTTTGCCTACCAATTTTAGAGTGTGTCAGGGGTCTCGTCTGCAGCAGCAGGTGCTCCAGCTTTGATCTCCCACCTCCCACCTCCCTCCCACATTAGTGGAAATTCTTCATCAAAGCGCCCCTTCTCACCCGCTTTGTCACTTGATTTATTTATATTAGTACAGACTCATGGACTGTTATTTATTCCATGGTAAAACTCCAACACTATTTTCTCACTCCAGTTGCTCCCCCGGGGCCCCTTAAGCTCTTCCAGGCTGGCTCCTGTGTCCTTGGATGCAGCTCCATGCCTTCGGGAGTGCATCCTTACGTTCTGATGTGAGAGGCTCCAGACTCATCTCACATTTTCCTGCCTAGCCCTGGAACCAACCACTTCAAGGAGCCTTTTCCTTTCATAGAGTTTACTCTGTTCTTTTACATCAACTGGGCCAATCAATGTTTAAGCCAACTGGACTTCCTGTGGCCCCACAGCTGTAAGGAGCAGGGACAGGGACACTTCTTGGGACATGCAGGGAGCTGAGTGAGCCTCCGCTTGTGTGGACGAGGAAGGGAGTGCTCGCCTGGGAAGACCTGGGTGGTTTTCCAGGTCCTGCCTGCTGTCTCTGCCCTGAACTGACACCATCAACCAGACACCTTTCAATAAGCATGGTGTGCACGCCACAAGCAACTCAGACAGAGCGATTCTTTTAGAGGTGTCATGTTTACTTTTTATTGAGGCGCACAGACTGAGACAAAATCATCTTCCAGTTAGGTGAGGTTTTGAGGGGTCATACTAAAGAGAAGACAGGAAAACACCAGTAATGGTGAAGGTCTTGAGAAAAGGACAGGACCGGCAGATAGTGAAGATCAGGGGAGGCCCCCGGACTTCTTTCCTCATTTCCTTTCCAAATGTCCCAAATGTGTAATGTGTCACCTGAGACAAGGCAGAAAGCATCGAGCTCTCTATCTCGATTCAATGACAACCAGAACTTGTTATTTTTGAGATGGGGTCTTGTTCTGCACCTGGGCTGGAGTGCAGTAGGGGCAGTCACGGCTCATTGCAGCCTCCAACTCTGTCTCAAGCAACCCTCCTACCTCCGTATCCTGAGTGGCTGTGATGGCAGGCAGGCACCACCACACCTGGCTCATTTTTAAAAACTTTTTGTAGAGACAGGGTCTTGCTACATTGCCCAGGCTAGAGTGCAGAGGTGCGATCATAGCTCACTGTAGGCTCCAACTCTTGGTCTCAAGCGATCCTCCTGCCTCAGCCTCCTGAGTGGCTGAGACTACATGCATACACCATCATGTCTGGCTAATTTCTTAAACTTTTTGTAGAGACAGTCTTGTTTTGTTGCCTAGGCTGGTCTCAGACTCCTGGCCTCATGTGATCCTCCTGCCTTGGCCTCCCAAAGTGCTGGGATTATAGGTGTGAGCTGCTGTGCCCGGCCAACAACCAGAACTTTCCATGGACCTTGTGCTTTTGGACCTTGGGTATTTTCTGCAGGTCAAGCCATCGCGACCACTCTGAGAACCTACCCAGGGTTACTCAGCTGTGACTTCAGGTCACTCATAAGCCCACTGGGTAGCTCCACCCGTGGACAGCTGGATTCATTTGTGTCTGTTCTCCGAAGTCATGGATAACCTGACAGAAGGGAAAGGAAACAGGGAACCTCCACTTCCCTGGGCAAGTCAGAAAAGGGAGAGGCGAGGGCGGGATTCCTCTCGCTGGAAGTAGCACAAGGAGCTGGGCCTACTCCTTCAGCTGGGAGACCTCATACAGGTACGCGGCCAGCATCTTGGTTCCCTCTATGTAGTTACGCCTAGTAGAGAGGAACACAGCATCATGTCGGCTGGTGTCGTAGGCCAACACCCAGGTGTGGGGTGACTCCTCCTGAGCCCAGACACACTCTGCCTTCTTCCTGGGGAACACCCCCATCCCAGCCTGGGGGCCCTGAGCCCTGCCTGCTTTCAGAATTCAGCCCCCCAGTTCTTAAGTGCAGCTTGAGTCTGACTGCTTAGCCTAGAGACCAGTCCTGGTCCCCTAGTGCCCAGGTAGTAAATGTCAAGCTTGGATCGTGGGCTCCTCCCATTGCCCGCTTGTCTCTGAAGACCAGGCCTTACCACCGCTCCCCCACAGCTAGGCCTCTGTCTCCCCTCTCTCCTTCCTGAAGGGTCTTTGCCTCTGTCTTAGTCCCTGATCGTCTGCCTTGGTTACCCCAGGACACATCCTTGCCTTCTGCCCTCCTCAGCAATTCTAGGGGCCAGAGGCCTCTCCTAGAACTGCCCGAGACCCCTGCCTGCTGGGCCCCTCCTGCTCTCAAGGCCGGCTCAGAGGCTGCGCCCACTCTGTTGTGGGAAGAATCCCCATCACATCCACCCAAGTCAGGGATGTGTCAAAGCAGCAACACATGCAGTTAGCAATGACACTGCAATTTCTCAAAAAACAAACAGAAAAATGAACAGAAAAAAAAGGAAATGGAGAAAGGGTAGAGGAAGTACAGAGATAAACAGAACCCTGCATGAACCTTGTTGTTAGCACCCCCCTCCTGCAAGGCCTCATCCTGCCTCCCATCTGATGTTCTCGCTTCACACAAATACAGGAGGGCGGGCCACGGGGTCCATCACCTCTGCCTGCTTTTCTCGGCAGCTGCACACGAGGGACACTGTGCAGGAGATGCCAACCGGGGCCTCTCCCTGGCCTTTTACCTGTTGAGCTTCTCATTCTGCGAGTGGGCTCCATCATCTGCCGACCCCACGGGCAGCAGCATGACGTTCTTGCCTGTGGCCTCCTGGAAGGTCAAGGTCACGGGAATACTGCCACCTTCCCTGGTCAAGTCTGGCTCAACACCAAAAACTGGGGGAAATGAAATAAAATAAATGGTGAGCTTTGGGGTCCCAGGGCTGGGGATCTGTCTCAGACCATGACTCAGTAGGACTCAGTCAGACCCTGGGCGAGGCCCTGGGGACAGTAAACCTCGTACAAGGCCCGCCAGGGGCCCGGGCTCATCCCACACACTGGCTGTCCTCATGCTGACTTAACTGCATGCCCACGTGCCACAGCAGTGCCCGACGCAGCTATGCGCCCACCAGATATAACAGAGTCCTGTCAGACACACGAAGGGCTCGATGCACAGCTGCAAGGGGAGTGTCCAACCTGTTTTCAGGGCTCTTCTCCCAGCCATGTAATGAGGGTGACTGAAGTCGGAGACCCACGGCTTCCCACCGTGGCCCATGTACACCTTGAACTTGTTGGGGCTGTGGAGTTCAGCAAACTTCTGAGTTAGGTAGCTTGTGACCTAAACCACAAACAGAATGGAGACATACGATGCTTTAGGAGCTTGGCATCTGATCCAATGCCTGTGACCTACGAGTCTGCTAGCAGGGCTCTACAGCGAGCCTACATCGGCCTAGGACAGGTCTGCGATGGTCTATGCTGGGTCTATGATGAGTCTCATTTTCTGTTGCTTAATACTGAGCTACATAACTAAAGAAACGGGGGATTTCTTATCAAAAAATAAAACCCAGTGATTTCAAGGTAAAAGGCAATGTTTTAATTTCAAGCAATTCACTCTTTCCAAAGATCTTCCAAATGATGATACTATTTAAATTAAGTTTGAAAACAATGTTCCCTATATGCTTTATATTATGGACAGAATGTTTGCATGTCCCCAAAGCCCTAAACTCGATGTGACTCCATTTGGAGACAGGGACTTCACAGAAGTAACTAAGGTGTGAGACAAAGTTACAGACATGAGAAGCTGTGTGTGCCCTGTTCTGCTTGCCAGCCTCTTGCATAAGCTCGACCCTACCCCTACCTGCAGCTTTCGGGAAGATGCTTTGAAGACAAGACAGGGGAGAGCATACACCGCCCCATTTCTTCCCTGAATCGCTGCATGCCTTAGGAGATAAATGACCCCATCCTTATCTTTTCCCACAGGTAAGATAGCGCCTGACCACCTGACTGCGTTAGTGGTTGTGCCTCTGTGACCTATAACCACACGTGCTGTTACACCGAGCCTCGTGGCTCTGCTGGAATGTAACATCCGAGCAGGTGCGATGTGATTCTGTGTGCGTGCAAGCTCCGCCACCTGCAGACGAACTGCGGGCTGAGTCGCTCGCTCTCCGAGCAGCCTGGCCGAACCTCTCGAAGGCTGCTGCTGGGCCCCGGGCCGCAGTCCACAGTCCTCAGAGAGATGCCTGAACAAAACTAACTTGAATTCTTTAAAAGCTTGGCTTTTCTTTCTTTGGTATCTTTTTTTCCTTTTTCTTTTTTTTTTTAAATATATATTTTATTGCGTTTTAGGTTTTGGGGTACATGTGAAGAACATTCTAAACCTTATTTCTAAACCCTTCTAAATGAGGCTAGAAGGGCAGGATTCGGCCTGGGTGAGAAGGCACCGAGCGCCTGCCCTCCACCACGTGAGGACACGTGGGTGCGGCGTCCACGGCCAGAAGGAAGCCTCATCAGATGCCACAGCTGTGGCAGTTGGTCCTGGACTCACCTGATTCCAAAACAGCGAGAAATCCATTTCTGCCACGTAAGCCACCCGGCCTGTGGTCTTTATTGTGGCAGCCTGAGCAAAGTGAGGCGCTTCATAAATGACCACAGGCTACATCGCATCCAGACCCAGGATAGGGCCAGGCGCAGACCCGGGGACTCTGCCTCATGACCAGACCTCAGTGTTCAGCCTGGAGGGCTAGCCCCAGGCTCCCGTTCCCAGCAGGAAGACTCCGACTCCACCTCCCCATGAATCCCAGCTGAGGAGGACAGTCAGAAGCTGGGCTGACCTCCAGCCACCAGAGTCCCCTCCACACGGCACCACGGTGGGGATGGCTTCGGGACTCAGACCAGAACATGCTTGGCCCAACGTTCGTGTTTGGCCTGGAGCCTTGGGGTGAGGTCAAAGGCCACATTTTGGCCTGCCTCATCAGTAACGTCCATGGGATGCATTGTCTCTGATTAGCTTCTGAACCGCGAATGTCATAATTACTGACTTGGCCGGAGCCAGGAAGTCGGGGCACACCTGGCTGGGTGTTTGCCGAGTAAGAGCCTTGGTTACCCGAGTCTCTGCCCAGACACCTTGGTCCCACCCCGTGTCTCGGCCCCACATGCCTGCTCGCTGACGACTTCGGGAGTCATGTTCGGCACGAGCCTGATGGAGAACTTGCCGACCACCTTCCTGGGAATCACGGTCTTGGCCCCCGACCCAGAGAAGGCGCCTTCGATGCCATGGAGGGAGAGAGATGGGAACCGCCACCGGTGCATGAGGATGTCTTTCTGCAGAAAAATCAAGAGGGTGGGGGACACCTCAGGCACTCGGTGCCAGCACCATCTGCTCACTGAGGAGATGGGAATGTTGTCTATGAAATCAGCAGTGTGAGGCAGGGCCTGGCCCAGGACCCTGACACCACAGGCAGGAGGTCCAGACGCAGGGAAGCCCGCTCCAGCACACTCTAGAGCTGCAGCAACCCAGCACAAAGGAGGCCCCTGACTGGCTGCACAGTCTCAGGCAAAGCATCTCACTGCCTCTTACTGCAGTGTGGGTGGCTCAGGTCCACCTGGTGGAACTGGGAGAGCCACGCTGGCCACTGAGTACATGCAGAACTGGGGGTATCAAAGTCCCACAGACGTTGGAGCTCCTGAGGAGCCACAGGCACGAGGAGGAAGAGGGGTGCGGCCCAGGCTGTGTGAGGGACCAGGGCCGAGAAACAGACCCACCTTTTCCCTAGCCCCTCCTCCCTGTACCCAACCCCTCGGTCCATGACATCTCTGTTCAGTCACTGCTGGTGGGGACCTTCTCTTCCTGTTCCAGAGGCTCCTCCCTGAGGGGCTGAGTGTCCCCCAACCTCCCTTGTCCCCCCTGATGCCAGCCAAGGCATCTGCAACAGCCTCACAGGTCTCCCAGCTCCACTGTCTCAACTCCAACACCCCGACCCCGTAACCTTTCCCACTGTCGTTGAGATCCAGTGAACTCAAAGCCTTGCCGTGGCTCAAGTCTTCTAGGAAGACCTGGAGCTGCACGGCAGCCCCCAGGCCTTCAGGCCGGCACATCGGTCTTGGTCCCAGGCCTCACTCTGCTGCCTGTCTGACCCTAAGCAGCCAATATGTCTGTGCTCCTGCTGACCCGGCACGCCAGCCTTGCCCTGCACCTCTGCTGGCCGACAGGACCCTCTGATCAGAGGCTCGGCTGCTCCAAGGACCACGACCCTCCCCCTCACGCAGGCCCACAGCCTCTGGAACCTCCCAGCGCGGCTCTTATCAGGAGAATTCCCTGACAATTTTCCAAATCAAAATCTGCTCTCTCAGGGAGAAAAGCAAGGCATTTCCCAAGTTAAAGAGTTCTTGCCAACTCTGCAAGAACTCTTGCCTTCCAGAGTTCTTGCCTGTCTGTATCTAGCAGACGAACCTCAAGGGCCCAGCCTGGCCTTATTTCCCTTGTCTCCCAGGCACCTAAGTGCTTGATTCAACGGATGTAGGTTGAATCAATGGCGCAGAACCTACATATATCTCATAAACCTATGGCCTATTAGAAAAGTCATGACCCACTTTTCCCCTAACACGTGAACATTCTACACAAACAGTTTCCACCCAGCACTCGGCTCTGGTGTGGCTTAGTGGTCCCTGGGCCCAGCAGTAAGGAGGTTACTCTACAAACACGAACACGGCAGAGCCGCTGCAGCAGGTGACAGCCCATGTCCTCTCTGCATGCTTCTCCAGGTCTGATGGAATCAAAAGTGGATTTTGATATTTAAAAATCCCAACGACTAGCAATCCAGTTGCACCTGCTTTCGGAATGTGTGCACTGTTTGGTGACTCATGTGCACTGGACATTCCAGCTCCTTCCCTCAGGGACCCCCTGGGACCCAGGGGAAGTGGCAGGGCCAAGCCCTGAGCCAGCACCTTGCAGCAGTGCAGGAGGGTGTGCACCCCCACATCCCTGGCAAACTCCTCCATGTCAAAGTCAATGTCGTCGTACAGCTTGTGTTCCTCTTCTGTCACAGCGGCCACAGCCTCGTTAATGCCAGGGATCAGGATGTTCCCCTCTTGTCCACTAAAGAGCCTGAGGGAAGTGGGAGAGGGTTACAGCACTCAGGTGGGGCTGCGCAAAGGCGAGCTGCTTTTCCTGCACCAACCCCAGGAGCCTGGCTTGGGAGAGACGCAGCTCGGGCCCCACAGCCACGTGGCTGAGGGAGGGGACAAGAGCAGCCACCATGGTCCACAGAATAATGTTCACGGATGTGTCCCAGCATGCACTGCCTCTCAGGCGTTGTCGAGGGCCTTAGGCTCAGCCAGTGATGTAATCAGCAGAACAGCCAATGAGGGAGCAGCTCGGGCATGCCCATTTCTCAGATAAGAAGACCGAGGAGCAGGTGGGGGAAAGGGAATTGTCCTTGGTCATGGACCAGGAGGCAAACCAGCAGGCTGGCTTCACGCAGCCCCACTCTGACAACCACCGCACTGCCTCTGTGCCTTTTTAATGTGCATTCCACAAGAAACAAGCTGCTCCTGAACTGACAGGGGTAAACTGTGGGTGTGACAGAGTGGACATCACGCGGGTGGCTGGCATCTGGCGGAGAGGAAAGGAGAGCTTGAGGGGTGGTGCGGGGAAGAGAGGGCTGTGGTGGCCTCACCGCAGGAAGATGCTGGGAACCGCGCGATGGGGTCCTTGCTCTCAGAGAGCTGATCAAGTGGGGGGACGTGGATGCGGCTGGTTATCATACAAGACAGACCAAAACACGTGCCCTGCGAGAGATGTCAAATGACCACATCCAGAGGAAGGGGCCTCGTCAGACAGGACCTGGGGGCATCGGAGTTGGCTGCTGGAGGCAGGGCAAGGTTTCAACAGGTGGTGACAGGCACGGGAGGGTTTCAGAGGCAAAAATAAAACAAGGGGGCCTCTCAGAGGGACAAGTGAGTGGAGGGAGGGGGAGGTGCAGTTGGAAACCGAGACACAAGTTGGTTCATGTGGAATGCTGAAATGCACCAAAGCTGACGACAGACAGCCTGGAAATCATGCCCGTCCACTTTCCCTTAAACGGCGACTGAACGCCAATCCTACACTTACCCATCAGCAAAACGAGATCAGTCATGGCCTCATGCACCGAGCCCCCGTACACCCCAGAATGCAGGTCTTTGTTGCTGCACTCCACCTGGATGGAAACAAAGGCCACTGTATCTGGCTGCCTAGTGGGAGCTTATTTTTGTCATGTGACAGTGAATTCAACAAAGGGCATTTACAAGGCCTGACAATTTTCCAGATCAAAATCTGCTCTCTCAGGGAGCAAAGCAAGGCATTTCTCAAATTAAAACCTTAGGCAGGAACAAAAAATACTCTTGCATATGCCAAGCACAGATAAGCTGGTAACACCGGCCACAGGTACAAGCATTCCACAGGGCAATCTGCCTACCACTCAGAGCCTTTTCTAGAAGTTGCATGAAGACCCTGCACCTCCGCCGAGGGCAGCCCAACATGAATGAGACCCACCACAGGCCCGGAGCCTGAGACCCGAGGTCAGACCTCACCCTTGCACTGAGCAGCGCATACCCAGCGTAAAGCAGCTGCCTGCCGAGTGCCCGGCTCCTCGCCTGCAAATGGGCAGAGGTGCAATGCTCCTCCCAGCACTGGGGGTGACACGGGGCCACCTCTAAAACCAGAATGGTGCCTTGCTCAGAGTTAGGGCCCAGGGGTAGCAACTGCAGTGATTTCTAGCACTGTTCAGGTTATAAATGACGTCTGTAGACAGGACCTAATTTAATCATGTTACCCTGTGGGGTACTGGGAGATGACCACCAGCCAGTGAGCGGCAGAATCTGGCCCAGGCCTGGCCTTTCCCACGCTCAGTGCTGCCTCGGTTTCTCTTTTTTTTTTTGAAACAGAGTTTCGCTCTGTCCCTCAGGCTGGAGTGCAGTGGCGCAATCTCCACTCACTGCAACCTCTGCCTCCCAGATTCAGGCAATTCTCCTGCCTCAGCTTCCCGAGTAGCTGGGATTACAGGTGCTTGCCGCCACGCCTGGCTAACTTTCTGTATTTTTAATAGAGATAGGGTTTCTCCATGTTGGCCAGGCTGGTTTCAAACTCCTGGCCTCAAGTGATCTGCCTGCCTCCCAAAGTGCTGGGATTACAGGCGTGAGCCACCACACCGGGTCTCGGTTTCTCTTTATCCCATGCAGTCAGTCACTCAGTCATGGGATAAGGAGCCTAAGTGTTACGTATAAATACTTCAACTTTCAGAAGGAAGTGTTTCTAAAATGCTTTGTATGTGTCTGCATCTTCCGAAATGAACTCGCATTTAATCTCCTCTCAGCTGCTCCAAGGCAGCAGTCCAAATCACACTGACCTAGCTTGATGCTGCTGTGAGATTAACTCCTGATCACTGGAGGTGTTGCTGTCCACCTGCGGTGTGGAAGCTGGGAACTGGGGCGCAAAGTGAGCCCTGTGCTTCTCCGTCCTGTGTGCCTGACTTCTGGGTCCTTGCCTACTTTGTGTTTGGAAGAACCAGGAGACTCAGAGGTTAGAGAAAAATGAAGCCGTAGGACTCGGCACTGCACCTCGATGAAGAAGTAGCAGATGCCCCTGAGGCCGTAGGTGAGGCAGGGCTTCTTCTTCCCCAGCCAGTAGTTGTCAGAAATGCAGACGTAGTCCACATCCTTAAAGAAGGTGTCTTTCTGGGCAAAAATCAGCTCATCTAGGCCCTCAGAGCCTGACTCCTCCATGCCTTCGAGGCAGAACCGGACGTTGACAGGAATCTCCTATGAGAAGGGGAACAGCACGAGCGGATAGTCAGCTTTGCAAACTTTCCTTCTAGAAACCACACTCAGGATTACACATTTCAAATCTCCAGCCTTCTCCAGACCAATCACATGGGCCTCTGTGTGCACCTGTCATCACCCCCTCCCCAGGCCCTGCGAGGCCACTGTGGCTCCAGGCCATTTGGACCAGTCCAGTCTCGCCAGGTGGGGCTCTCTGCAGCCACCCCGCATGACCGAGGAGAGCTTCCAGGAAAGCCTGTGCTGTTCCCTCTGCAGTAAGGACCACAACACAAAGAACACCACGTGAGTCCTGATTATACCGGGGGGAGCCACTGACACAGGCGGCGTGGGTCCTCCCACGTGACCTTGCGCTGCTCCTGGGCACAGAAGCGCCGCTCTCCCTGAGGGGCCCAGTGGGAACCTGCACACCTTGCCGAGTGTCTGGATCATGTTTTGTGGCTTCACAGCTGCTCTTCCGACTCTAGCCCCCACACCCAAAGGTGAAAAAATGAGGTTGTGCACAAAACTGGTGATTTGCCAAAGGCCACACAGGATAAAGAACAGCAGGACCTAAAAGAGGACTCAAGGCCACTGAGTCCTAGTTCAAGACCACCTAGGCTGCCCCAGACTGCCCTGTTCATGGATGTGCTTTCTCCCCCGCCGCCTCCTCCTCCTCTTCTGCCCTTCACATAAAATCTTTCACAGGACCTCTCCCCGTGCATAGCCACCTGTCATCCTTGGTTCCCCCACAGCCTGAGGTGCCTCCACTGCGGCTGAGGCTGAGGGCTCCATGGGGCCAGAATTTGGGAGGCTTCCTAGTTCCTGCCCAGCATGCAGGCTCCGCTGCACCAGGCCAGGTGGTTCTGGGCATCTCCTTCCCACCATGTGAAGTGATCCCCTGGACCAGAAGAGCTGAGACCCTTTTCAGACCTAACATTCCATGCTTTGACAAAAATGCGTATCTTATTCTTATTTCATCAGGATACAAGGTAAAAGCAAGATGCAAAGATGTCTACACAGCATGATCACAACTAAGCCAAAAGCAACAGAAAAGCTTGGTAAATTTCAAAATACTAACTGTCATTGGATTCTAGGCAAGTATTTTTCTCTCTGCTTGTCTGCTTTTTAGCAAACTTTGAACAATGAGCAGATATTTCACAGCTTTCTTTTGCTGAGGTAGAGTCTCGCTCTGTCACCCAAGCTGGAGTGCAGTGGCACGATCTTGGCTCACTGCAACCTCCACCTCCCTGGTTCAAGCAATTTTCCTGCCTCAGCCTTCCGGGAGCTGGGATTACAGGTGCTCACCACCATGCCTAGCTCATTTTTGCATTTTTAGTAGAGATGGGGTTTTAGCATGTTGGCCAAGCTGGTCTCGAACTCCTGACCTCAAGTGATCCACCCACCTCGGCCTCCCAGAGTGCTGGGATGACAGGTGCAAGCTACCACACCAGGCTGGAAATGCATTTTAAAAACAGAATTTATTTTTAGGAGGATGTAAACCACACAGAGAGAGTGAGGGGCCTGTGTGATGTCACAAAGCGTGTATTACATTCTGGCAAGGAACCACACTCACAGGGACAGTCAGGGGCTGAAAAGTCACATTGTCACATTTCCTGCCGTGGCAAAAATCATGCTGAGTTGCCAATATGATGACCTTTTAGCAGCTGTAAAACAATTAAACTCTGAATGTTTCCTAAAGCTGGAAAACAAACCTATACTCTTAAATCCGAGTCACCTGTGCTGGTAAGGGCTGGGGGGGGCCTGTACTTCTCTTTTCCTGTGAGCTTTACAAGCTGTTGTGTGAACAGAGAGACTATCTTCCTATGGCTCAGAGGGAACCCAGGCCCAGGCAGGAGTCAGCATAGGGGGCATACCTGGTTTGTTTTCTGATATGCTTCCAGGGCATTCATCCAGCCGGCCACGGGGCCCTTATCATCAGTTGAACCTCTCCCATACAGCTTGCCTAGAACAGCAATCCACAAATTCATAAAATTGATGATTACAACGAACCCAGAAGCAGCGTGTCTCAAGTGCACATCTGATGACCTCTTAGCAAAGCAAATACGAGAGAGGCTTCCCCTTCCAATCAGGAGCCCCGAGTCTCCACCCAACACTATCATTAAATGTGCCAAAGAATTTGCCATCATCGAAGAGATAAGCCACGTGGATGCTCCCAAGTCACCCCTTCCCCTCTCCCCACCATGGTCACGGGGTCAGCGGGGGGCATGGCTTCCTGCTGGGTTAGGGTGGGAGACCTCCAGTCTAACTTTAGGAAGCTGCAGCCAGCTGCTTAGTTCATTAAAACCCATTTACCAGAAGCAGCAGGGAGCAACGGGGACAGGAAACCCAGCTGCTCAGGAACCTAAGGCATCTTTGTCAAAAAAGGACCATAATCTCACCCCCACCCAATTGTGACACTTAATTTGATAAAAAACAGAGAACTAGCATGTTTATCATTTAGCCTCTACTTCTTTCTGTAGTTATCACTCTGAAAACTACAGACAAGGCCCTGCTTCTAATCAGCGTCATCAGTCACAGTGGTGAGGGCACCACACATGCTTCTGAGGAAGCTGACAACGCAAGCGACAACTTGAAGACAAGACCCCACCCCTCCTCCATCCTCAGCCACATGGTCCCGGCCTCATGGAACCAGACTGAGGAGGGAGCTGGCCTTAGGGCATGCCCCTCTGCTGGGCCTGGGTCTTCCCAGCCGGTCTCCCCGACCTCCCGGGGCTTAGCCTGCTTCCCAGGTCTGGCAGTCTCAGCATGACCCAGCCCACAGCAGTATGAGGCTGAAAGTCATCACTATCTCGGGGAGTTTTCTTTTATGAATGAAACTCAACTTTTCACAAAACTGAAGATCAAATATAAACTCTTCTAAAAAAAATCCTTATCCCTGTGACAAACACTGAAGAACTACGGTGGCTGGCTCAGAGCTGCAGACAAATGTGACTTGCCCCACCCTCCAAGGCTTCCTGACAAGGAGAGGGAGGCGGTGCGGCTGGCAGTGACGCTTCCCTCGGTTCAGGTGCTCCTCTATGTTCCTCGACAGTCAGGAGCCTACTGAGGCTGGGACAGGGACTGAGAGGGTGGTCGGAGACAGGCCTCACAGAGGATGAGGCAGCGGTGATGGGGCTGACGCCCGTGCAGGTGCAGTTCTGAGCAGCACAGGCTCCTGGGGGCTGCACGTGGTCCTGTGTGGCTGGGTACAGGTGGGAGAAGGGGAGGCAGAAGGCAGGCGAGGGGAGGGAAACTCTGTGCCATCCTGAGTCCTCCAGAGGGAGTCAAGGAGAGAAGTGGCATGCTGAGGTCACTCTGGGAACAGCCTGGAAAAGGAGTGGCACCATGAAGGCTCAGAAGTGGGAGCGAGACCCAGCACGGGGGCAGGAGGAGGGAGACAGGGGGCTTTCAACATGGGAAAGGCAGTGGCCTGGAGGAGGGCCTGGCAGGGATGGGGACCCAGTTCCTGGTGCAGGTGGCAGCCAGCGAGATGGTGCCATCCACGGAGACTGTGAGACAGCGGACAGTAGTAAAGACAAGGACTTCTGTTCAGAGAGAGCCAGTTCGAGCAGCGAGGGCCCGGCCAGCAAGACACGCCAGACCGTGCTCGAGGGGTGCCCAACTGCACAGAGAGGGTTAATCCTACAATCTACCCCGCAAGTCAGGAATTCCACTGTGACAATGACAATGGCATGGAATTACATCTCATCAAAAACCTTGCTTTCAGTAAAATCATTTTCAATTTTGCACAGTAATGAACACAGCCGACCCTGAGCCAGGAAAGGTTAGAGCAGACGCAGTGATTCAGTTGGAAGGGCTTCGATGAGGAGAGGCTGGAACTTAGCCCGCAGGGGCCCGCCACCAGGGCGGGGAGGATCCTTATCTGGTCAAACGCAGTCTTGTGAAGACACATGTAGAAATTCGGAAATGAAAGCGGAAGGCCTTTACACCAGAGGAGCAGGAAGAAAAGAGGCCGGCCTGCGGGGTCACTCACAGCACGGGCCTCAGAAGGCCTGTAGGTACCCGGCGCACAGAAGCACTCAGTGAATAACAGCGACATTGCCACCCCCACCAGGGCAGCCGGGGTGAAGGAGGCCACTAACATACACCGCAGAAGCAGCTGTCGGTTGGGACAGAGGAGGGGTAGGAGGGGACAGGCTTTTCAGGACAGCCCTGCCCCGATTCAAATGTGCGTTTGAAAAGAAGCGTCAGCAGGAGAGGAAGCCTGGCTGGCCCCAGTGACCCCCAGTCATGGAGAACTCGTTTGCACACGTGAAAACAGGCTTTCCGGAAGGTCAGCGGCAGAGGCACATGTGAGAAACCTCCCTTTCTAGCTTATGTTAGAAACAGTCTGTACCAGGTGCAGTGGCTCATGCCTGTAATCCCAGCACTTTGGGAGGCCAAGGTGGGCAGATCATCAGGTCAGGAGTTCGAGACCAGCCTGGCCAACATGGTGAAACCCCGTCTCTACTAAAAATACAAAATTAGCCAGGCATGGTGGCGCATGCCTGTAGTCCCAGCTACTTGGGAGGCTGAGGCAGAAGAATCGCTTGAACCCGGGATATGGAGATTGCAGTGAGCCGAGATCTTGCCACTGCGCTCCAGCCTGGACAACAGAGCGAGACTTGGTCTCAAAAAAATAAAAATAAAAATAAAAAAATAAAATGAAATAAAAACAGTATGTACTGGAAACAGAGAAAACCAGACTAGCAGTGACTTTGCAAAGGTCAGTGCTTTTCCTCTTGGACACACACGGGCGTGCAGCACTCACCGTCTCGCTCCACCAGGGTGAAGGGCTCGCTGTCCCATCCGTCCTCCAGGGCCGCAGGCTGCACATCCAGGTGCCCGTAAATGCACACCGTCTTCTTCTGCGGGTCGGAGCCCAGACTGCCGAGCAGAATAGGAGGGAGCAGGATCTCCGAGCCATCAGGGAGCTGAGCGTGGAGAGGAAAGGGAACCAAGGGCAGCTTTTGGTTAAGAAACTCGGTATTTACAGCGGAGATTATTAAAAGACTTTGAGCTTCCTTATCTGTCCTCATCAACCAACCTCTATTGTAGAGTTTAAGAGCACACTGTTCAATGGAGTCACTAATTAAGAATTTACTTTCTTATACTCCAGAGCACATACACTCAATCATGTTTGCCAATTGCAGGCAGTTAGGTTGGTTATTTATTTATTTATTTTTGAGAGAGAATCTCCCTTTGTCACCCAGGTTGGAGTACAGTGGCGTGATCCCAGCTCACTGCAACCTGTGCCTCCCAGGCTCAAGTGATTCTCATGCCTCAGCTGCCAGAGTAGCTGGGATTACAGAAGCCAGCCACCATGCCTGGTTAATTTTTTGTATTTTAGTAGAGACAGGGTTTCACTAGACCCCACAGTGGTCTTGAATTCCTGAGCTCAGGCAAACCACTTACATTGGCTTCCCAAAGTGCTATTACAAGCGTGAGCCACCACACCCGGCTGGGTTTGGTAAATTCTGAAAGGCTGATTTTATTTGACTTTTATGTAACAAAACATGCAGGCTGAGTTTGGGATGTAACTTAGTTTATTTTCTGAAATCATGGTTAAAATCAACTATAATCTTAAATCAGAAGATATATTTTTGAAATTCTGTACATAAATTACAATTATGCATACAAAGGGACATAAACCAAGATACATATATATATACACATAAAATCTTTATATCTAAATTTACATTTAGCCATCCTAAAAAGGTAGTGATAGCTGGTACTCCTTCTGAGCTTTGTCCCAAAGGCACTATCAGTATTCCACAATCTCACAGGCATGGAGGACAGGAGAGGTGTCCCAGCCCACCCCCTGCATGCAGATGGAGGTGAATCATACGAAGGGAGGACGGGACAGGCGGCCCAGCCCACCCCTGCATCTAGATGGACGCAAATCAATCTTAGGTCTTTTCCAACTTTCACATCAGGTCAATGGTCTTCACCTTTTACTAGACCGTGGCCCACTCAGGCTGTACAAAACTCCTGTGGCCATGTAGCTCCTCTACCAGTCCTATATTCCAATAGAAAAAAACCCATGATCATCACAATGTGTCACAAGCTAGTGGCAGGGGATGGTTTTAGCTGTAGCAGGAAGAGACTGTTCATGCTAAACCATGACATACCTATATATTAGTCTAGTTACTAGAAAATGCTGTTCATAAAAATAGGTATTAACAGACACATCACACAAACGAAACTGATAAAGAAGTTAAATTAACAGTTTGCAATTAAGAGGTAAAAGGAGCAGTCACTGAAATGACAACTGGATCAGGACAGTGCTGGTGATGGGCCTCTGGTCTCAGAAGACCCACGGCCTTGGCAGTCCTAGCTGGCCCTCAGCTGCCTGAGTAGAAAAATCATTTTCAAATGATAACAGAGTTTCTCTAAATAAATTCCCATGCAATATAGAGCTCCTCTGAAATACTTTAGCATTTTCTAAGAAACTGCTTGGGCCCATGGGTAAAATTGTTCTGAAAACCTCAACATCACCTTTCCTTCATGAGCCTGAAAATACTCCGACTTCTACACTGACGTAGGAAAACACCCATCTCCACCTTCACCGCTGCATCAAGTCACCATCACTCAGAGAAACGGAATCCTACCACCACACGGACATGTGGAAAGACAAGAGAAGATGCATGGTCACCCCACACCGCAAACGTCTCTGCAGAAGATTTCCACCAGTGATGATATCTTTTAATTCCCTGATAAAAATCGGTGTTATGTAATTCAAAATAGTATAACAATAATCTATTTTTTAATGAAAGGCCCTTTCTTAAGAACTGTACAGCGCTGTCAGTGATCAATGAAGTAAATATAACTATTGTAATAAACAACTCCTAAAAATGATTTGCTGCTCCTAGATTTTTTTAATCTATTAGGAAAACAAAGGAAAGGGAGCAAAGTGAGTCTGACCCTAAAAAGAAACAACATGAAGAAACTTGGTTTATTCTCCCAAGAGTGGGGGAAAGTTGTTGGGAAGCTATAATATAAACTAAGTCAATTATTAAATTTGTTTTCAGGAGAAAACCTCAAATGGACAGCACTGCCTGGGGAATCGGGAGGCCTGGGCTTGAACCTGCTCTGCACGAGCCTCCTGTGGGCTCCCAGTGGACACCGTGCCCGGCCTCCACTCTCCCCCACCATGAAACTAGCGCACTAAACTGAACAGCCACAGCCAAGTTTCTAGGGCTGTGATTTCAGCTTGACACCCAAATCACCAGGCCGAAGAACCAAGATAAGCCAAAGCTTGTTATTAGATCAAAGAATATAAAAGAATATTACAAACTTTGAAAACATACGGCATGAAACATGCAATTAACATGAGGCTGAAATCATCTGAAATAAACGAGTGAAATAATATACAAGTAAGAGACCGGGCACGGTGGAGTGACAATTTGGGATGCCAAGGCAGGTAAATTGCTTGAGACTAGAAGTTTGAGAACAGCCTAGAAACATGGTGAAACCCCATCCCGACAAAATACAAAAAAACAAAAAAACAAATAAACAAAAACCATATATATACATATAGACACACACACACACACACACACACACACACACACACACACACACACAGAGTAAATCCTCACTCAACTTCATGGATAGGCTTTTAGAAACTGACTTTAAGTGAACAAAACTACCTTATTCAAGGACCTGTTGTTGTACGTTGTCTTGCTTGAAATTGCAGTTTCTAAGAACCTATGGATGACATGAGTACTTACTGTACCACGAAGTAAGATTGTTCATTTAGGAAGAAAACAAACCATTCTTACCTGTCAAAATCCTGCATTGAAAAGCAACCGACCGCCAAACAAAATATCTCTTACCAAAAAGTGGCTCACACCTGTAATCCCAGCACTATGGGAGGCCGAGGCGGGTAGATCACCCAAGGTCAGGAGTTCGAGACCAGCCTGGCCAACATGGCAAAATCCCATCTCTACAAAAAATATAAAAATTAGCTGGGCATGGTGGTGCACACCTGTAATCCCAGCAACTCAGGAGGCTGAGGCAGGAGAATGGCTTGAACCTGGGAGGTAGAGGTTGCAGTGAGCTGAGATCACGCCATTGTACTCCTGCCTGGGTGACAAAGGGAGACTGTCTCAAAAAGAGAAAAAAAAAAGGCTCAGAGATGCAGCACTGTGTGTGTGAGGCCGGGGGTTGGGGGGGGAGTCTTTATCATTTCTAAATGGACATGGATAAAGTGTAACTTCCTAGTTTGAAAGGTTACTGATGATCGCTGGGAGGAGAATCTCAGCAATCCTCTAAGAATGACTGTTACATTAACTTAGTCCTCAGTAACTGTCAGCAGTTCTGCTTCCTGGAGAAAAATGCTGAGTGCCACAAAACCTTTGCCCCAATCCAACTGAAGCAGTCACGTACGGAACTTACCACCCAAATTGGGCACGTCCTTTTTTGTTTGTTTTAAAGATGAGTGGGCTATCTGAAGCAAAAGATCTTTTAAGAACTCGTGGAGTCTTGTCAACCCCTCAGGCAGAATCTGTGTTCCTGAAATGCAAAGAATTCGGCCTCCCACCTTTTGTTTTCCGATGTCCACCAGTTCCACAGAGCCGCCCAACTGCCTGACGTCTGCAGCGGCAACCTCCATCATCTTCCTGATTTCGCCTCTCTTCTCGGGCCACGCAGACACGCTCTGGATAGACACCCATTTTGCAAGTTTCTGTGGTGGACAACAAGCAATGAGGGATTCTGAAAAGGTGTCCTTAAGGGAGAAAAGGCTTCCACAGTGTTGCCGTGTTCCAGGCACACATGGCTGGCTCGCCCTCCGCGGCTGCTGCACTTGAACAGGCGGACTGCAAGTAGGACAGACCCATCACAAGTGCTTTGTGTTTCAGATTTTAAAAATTGTTTGTACTGGCCCTGTACCAAGAACTAGAGTACACAAGAAAATGTCAGAAGGTTCAGTTTTAATCATTAAGAAGGAAGTGAAAGTAACATGTATCAGCTTCCATAAATAAGTTTTTATCTGAATCAGACTAAAATTACAACTGAAAGATACAGAAAAGACACACTGTTGCCACAGTCCAAATTAGCTTATTTATCATCCCGACAATGGCCACATTAAGTATAATTTTTAGAATGAGAATTCTAAAGATTTTATCTGAAATGTGTCTACAAAGAATAACTTTAAAGCACAATGCTGTAAGTTAACATCAAGAAACAGACTAATATATAACATTATTAAATGACTGAGAACATGCTTAATGCAAACTATTTAATCTGTAACTATCACAAGAAATTGATGGAGATGAAACAAAAATCTCAATTAATTTGCTATTCTTAGAAACACATATTAACACTTTCTGTCAAAAACCAAAAGTGTAACCTATACCATGAGAAAAAGCTAAGGGAATAAATCTCTAGGCAGATCGTCTAACCCTGGATTTAAATGGCATAATTCATATTAGCTCTTGACAGTTTCTCTGGGCCCGATGGGATTAAATCAGATTTTAATGTTTCCTAAAATGAATATTTCCTTACCTTAATGTAGCGATCCTGATTTTCATCAATGTACTTAAACAGGGTAGCGAGGGTCGCCATCTTTCAACCAGACCCAGACCGCAGATCTTGAAGGTTCTTGGAAGGAAGAGGATCTGGTCAGTCCTGCCTCTAGTGGGGACTGACTGGGCGACTGGCCCAGAAGGCGCTTGTTCAGAATTGTAAAGTGCTGCTCCACCCTCCAGGCCAGCATTGCAACACCCTGAGCCAGAGAGGCTCCAGGAAGTGACTGCAGCTTCAGAGACAAAAGCTTTGGGAACCAGTTAGAGGCTGGGACTAATCTTCCCTTCTTTACTTGGAAGGAAAAACTACACAAAATTTTGTATCCTCAGATAACAGAAGGAGGGCCTGGGTTGAAGAAAATACGATGAAAACTAAAAGTAGGCACTCTTAGTTTTACTGTGACTTTAATAAAAATGTTTACACTCAAAGCACAAAGACAACTTCTACTTTCTATTATCCCAGAGGACACAGTCTCTTCAGGGATCCCAGCAAAAATGTCACATCCCATGTCCACCACCACAAACCCATGACACAGACGACAGAGCCCAAGGAAAACTAGATTCTGCTGAAGAAAGTTGATGATCTTAGTCCAGAAACAGCCAAAGGGCAACCGCTGAACCTCCATAAGCACCTCACCAAGAGAAGAGGCCACGCGGCCTCTGGAGTGCGTGCTCTCACCCACTTTCATTCGTGACACCCAGCAATTTCCGCCCCCACTCACAGATACAGGCGAAAACACATTATCAGACTATTTTTAGAAGTCAGAATGAATGCAACGTAAAAATGATTCTGGTATTGGGACTTTCATAATTAGCTTTCTGCAGCGGAAAGCAACTAGCTGTACTGAGCAAATTCAAGACTGCAGGAACATGAAGTGCCTTGAAATCACAGCTGTGGAGTGACAGGACCCTACTACAGCCCTGTGTCTACATGCCAGACAAACTCCTCTGCCAAGCTACCTGTGCACTGACGTGCTGCAGGTAAAGAGCATTGTTTTCTTGGCATAGGATTTCAAAGTGATTTCTAAACAGAGAGGAGACTTTATTCACCGTGACACCCAGCGTGGTAGCTGTTCAAAAGTGGCTGTTGCTGTGCAGGGTGATGAAACCGCAGGGCACTGCAAGTCACAAATGTGATTTCTATATGGGTGGGAGATCCAGCCGCTGCCTTCTCAAGTGCCCTCTACCTCCTCTTCCAACACCAACCACAGAGCATGGAATATTTACATACCTCCCAGCCAGCTCGGATCTCTCCATTGAGGCACTCATCTGGAGGAGCCTCGAATAAGACGGAGCCCATGAGCATGCTGGAGAGATGTTTTTCAGTGTTAATAAATCAAATTGTTCTCCACCTGTTGCCTAAAATGTACACAGGGAAGTCACCTGTTCACATTAAAGGAAATCCTATTTAACAGGACAATATGCTACATGTGGTGATTTTCGTTTGGGTTTCCAGTTATTAAATGCCACAAATCCCAAGCTCACTGTGGAACATTCTCATTATTATGCTCTTGTAGTCAAATTAACCAATGGCATTGTAGCTACCGTCACTCAAAAATATAGTCATGTGCCATCTGACAACATTTCCGTCAACAACAGCGGTGGTCTCAAAAGATCATGATGAAGTTAAAACGTTCATTTTCTGTCTAGATATGTTTAGATACACAAATACCTACCACTGTGTTAAAACTGCCTACAATATCCAGTAAAGGAACATGTTGTATGGGTTTGTAGCCTAGGAGTGATACGCTACAGCATACAGCCTAGTGTGTAGAAGGTTGCACCATCGAGGTTGGTGTGAGCGCACCTCAGGTGGTGCACACAACAGTGAATCACCTAATGATGCATTTCCTCAGAATGTACCCCCATCCTTAAGCGACATATGACTGTAATTATCTAAGTTACAACATTCACTAAAAGAGAGGAAGCAGAGATCAGCTTGTTCCACCATCAGAGATGGGCTGAAAAGCAACTCCTGTTAATCACTCATCCAGTCAAACCAGGTTAGGCCAGGTTCCAGCTTCTCCTCCCACTCACACTGCCAGGTTACTCCTGTTTCACCTCTGCCTGTTACAAAGCCGTTTAATGGAACCATTATTATATGCTCTGGAGAACACCACTAATTAAGGTAAAAGTAGTATGTTGAATTGAGCAAAAGCAAGCATTATCTTTCAAATGCCACCCCATTCCCCCTCTAAAAATCTAAAGTTCATAAGGAGTAACTTTATTTATTCATTTAGAGACAGGGTCTCGTTCTGTCACCCAGACTGGAGTGCAGTAGTGCAACCTTGATTCACTGCAAGCTTCGTCTCCCAGGCTCAAACGATCCTCCTGCCTCAGCTTCCCAAGTAGCTGGGACTACAGGTGTGCACCACCACACCCATGTAATTTTTGTATTTTTTGTAGAGACAGGGTTTCGCCATGTTACCCAGGCTGGTCTCGAACTCCTAGGCTCAAGCAATCTGTCTGCTTTGGCCTCCCAAAGTGCCAAGATTACAGACATGAGCCACCGTGCCTGGCAAGGGAGTAACATGATTTGAATATTGAGACTAGCGGAGGGAAGGAGAAATTGCTGTGGCACCTAGAACTGTCAGCAGTACACACAAATGAGTCTTCTGGTTCTGAGAATCTCAGTCCCTGTGCTTTGATAACTGAAGGCATATATCACACAAATAACTGAATCACACCTTCAATTCTGTATAAGAACCACTAAAAGAGGGGGTAGGAATCTCCAATCTGCCCAAGCTAGAACTTGATCCCTAAACATAATGTGAACTTCTCTTTCTCCACTCCTGCCTACAAACATTAGAGACAGGGAAGGTATGGGAGCAGGCCCCGAGTTCTCCACCTCTTTACGCAGTCTACGCTAGGATCTGATCTTGGCAGGTGGTGGGGGAGTAGTTTGGTGGCCCTGTCTGTGAGGTCCAAGGTCTCAAGGACATTCGTCCAGGCAGACCAAATATTGTTTCTGTTTCACAAATGAAGACACGGAAGCCCAGTGAATGAGACACCTGCCCCAGACCTGCAAGCTGTCAAGGGAATTTTGTCTCCCCCTCAGATGCTTCCTCCTATAGCCTTAAACGCAGCCTCAAATGCTGGTGGGAGCTAGGGACCCAGTCCAAGGCCCTTTGAACCTGGGGCGCGTCTGTCCCGCCACACCCCCCACCCCAGGCCTCCGGGAAAGGGATCCGTTAGAGAAAGCCTGCAGTTCTCAGCAGGCCTCAGGGGAAGGGTGTGGACTGACCAGCGCTGTGCTCCCTGCAACCCCATTCTGCAACCAGAGTCGTTATACAAGACTCCACCAGGTAGGGCCACGCAAGCCCAGGCCAAGTGCGCCGCCCAGCTTGTCCCTGCGGATCCGGGACGCGCCCGGCGCTGCTGGGACACGAGTGGCCCGGCTAGCCAGGCCCCGGGCCCCGGGAGGTGCGAGAGGCCACGAGGCCATGGCCGTAACGGGTCTCCGCCACCGACCGCGCGCTCGGGAACAGCCCGGACACCATTGTTCCCGCCTGGCTGCGACCGTGCGCCCCACACTCCCCCACGAATAAGGCGTGACACTCACCGCTGCCCCCAGTCCTCCCCGCCCAGCCCGTTCCCCCGCTCAGGACCCCCACCAGGAAAGGAAGGCCCACTAGGCAAGGCCCGCTTACCAGCAGCAGGCGCGGCACCGGTTCCGCACCACGTGTCCCGGCCACGCCCCCTGGCACCAGCCCACCCCGCTGTCGCCCTGGCCACCAACCCGGCCCTGTCCCAAGGGCAGGCATCGCCCCGCCCCCCCCGCCCCTGCCACGCCCACCAATCCGGCCAGGGGCAGAAGCATGGCGTCACCCACTCCCCGCCCCATTTCCGTCCTGAGCCCTGTGCGGACGGCTGACGTCACCTCTCCCAGCTCCATTTCCGCCCCGCCCACCAATCATGGCCTGGTCCACAGGGCTTATGTCACTCCGCCCCTCCCCGAAGATGGGCGGGGGATATGGGCGTGGCAAGGGCTCGGATTTACCGGAAGGCAGGGACCCCAGGAGCACGTGTCCGGAGCTGTGGGCTTGTGTTGTGCTTCTCGGTCGCTCGTGGGTGGGCCGAGGGCCTGGTGCTTCAGCGGTGGGGTCTGAGAAGTCGACCGCAGTGCAGCAATGGCGTTCAAAACTGAGGGGTCCTTATCCACTCCTGCGGGTCACACAAGCTCCAATGAGAGGTCGGTGTGTACTGGATTGGCAAAGCGTTCGTCAGCACTGTCACCGATAGTGGACATATTTTAGTATTTGTGTCCCATGACCCGAAGCAGAGCCGCCACCGTGGTTGAGCGTCTGCGACAGCGCTTTCCTTTTTAATCTTTACAATTCTTGGGGGGTAAAATTGTTATTCCCTGGTCTGCTCACTTTTCCGATAGAGTAGTCTCAAAAGAATTTGTTAAAACTTGCACCACTACCGGGGAGGGATAACATGGGGAGAAATGCCAGATATAGGTGACAGGGGGGATGGAGGCAGCAAACCACATTGCCATGTATGTACCTATGCAACAATCCTGCATGTTCTGCAAATATACCCCAGAACCTAAAGTGCAATTATATATGTATATATGAAACAAAACAAAACAATCAAAAATCTTGTACCACTACCACATTCTTTAGAGTGATTGCTCAGGGGTTATTTTTAAAAAATAAATTTAATAGTTGTAAGAGATGTGTAAGTTCCCACATAATGTAAAATGTTAAAATTACCTCCCCCCTTAAAATTTACATGGTTTGTTTCCTCTTTTATTTTTTGTTTATTTAAGTTTTTTTTTTTTTTTTTTGAGACAGAGTCTCGCTCTGTCACGCTAGAGTGTATGGCGCAATCTCGGCTTACTGCAACCTCTGCCTCCTGGGTTCAAGCAATTCTCCTGCCTCAGCCTCCCGAGTAGCTGGGACTACAGGCATGCGCCACCACGCCCAGCTAATTTTTGTATTTTTAGTAGAGACGGGCTTTCACCATGTTGGCCAGGATGGTCTCGATCTTTTGACCTTGCGATTCACCCACATTGGCTTCCCAAAGTGCTGGGATTACAGGCGTGAGCCACGGCACCCAGCCTCCTCTTTTATTTTTTATTTCCATTCCACATCCCTCAGAGTTTTGTTAAATGTAACATTTTTATATTTAAAAGTCTTATTCATATCCCAAACATTTTTCTCTACAACAGAATATGATAAAAATTTAAATTAATATTTACTTTGCTATAACTCGATGAGACTAGTTCATGTTCAGGGTGATATGGCCGTAGACACTTTGCTATAACCAAAAGCTATAAGTATTAAATTTTTTCTTCTGCATTAAATTCTCATGACAATTATTTGTACATGAATGATAAAAGAAAAAAACTAAATATATTACACACTTTGCAAACATTGCAAAAAGTAAACATTGGTGGAAAATACATCCTGTAATCATAACTACCAGGCTTTTAAATAAATTAGTTCAGGTATCCATAAATGAGATTATTGCTGAAAAGAGACCAGATTTGGTTAAAATATATATATATATTTATATATACACACACACACATATATATACACATATATATATAGCATAAAAGAAGTGATTTAGCACAGAAGCCATAACACACTACTGTTACCAAAATTTAATAGGTTCAAGGTAAGAATAAAGAATGAGCAAAGAAGTTGTTGGGAACTTGTTAAGAGCAAGCAGATGCTTGAGCCCAAGTGAAAACATGAATGTGCATTTGCAATACTCAATCAGTGTTGACAAAAGTTGGTGAAAATATTTCTCCTATGAATCTGAATAAATGTTAAGAAAATACAAAACCAAAATTTACCCTTAATGTAGAACACTGTTACTTGGAAATATGTTAGTTGTTATTATTCCTCTGAGAATAATGCTAAGTCAGTACCTGATCAGTATCCTTGATTAAGGAATCATCTTCCAGTGACACTGTGTGGCATTTCAAATTGTCCCTTTGTCTGGAGCATGCCAGGCTTCAAGAGTTGATGACATACAGCATCAGGAACAGTGCCTGGCATGGAGAAGGTGACTCACGAGTGTTAATTACTTATCCTTGTGCAGGGACCAGGACTGCTAGGAACAGGAGAGCTTGGCTGAGGTCAGCAGGTCAGCTGCACCACCCACATGCTCTAGGAGAGAGCCCCTGGAAAATTTGGGCAGCTGGAGGTTGATGCCATTCAGAACTCTCTCCTTAAGTCTCCTTGAAGCAGCTGGTATTGGAGCCTGTGTGCTCAGTTCTGACTCTCCAGCAGGTGGCCCTGCACGTCCATTGCTTCTTAAAGGATGCATTGCAGGTGGCTCAGTGGCAATAAATCTGAGCTAAAAGAGCTACATAAATGTGTTCCTGTTTCTCTCTGTTGATTTTGAGGACAACAGGGACATTATGAGAGAAAACAAAGAATAATGTGGAGGACTGGCCACAGGTTAAGTACTTCAGAAAGAGAAGAATGTGACCATTCTCAGAATTTAGGGAATGCAAACATTGTAAAAGTCACTATTGATAACAGATCCACTCAAAAAACAAAATTATTTCAAAATAAAAAGATGAATTTAACATAACGTGATCATTCTAATAAAAACACCATGGTACAACAGCAACAAAACATTAGCTCGTGATTCCAATCGCTGAAATTTAGTTCTCAGCATGAGATGGAATTGAGTCTCCAGAATCTGGCATGTCTGTTTAACCACACTTTTTTTTTCTCTTTTGGAGATGGAGTCTTGCTCTGTTGCCCAAGGCTGGAGTGCAGTGGCATGATCTCAGCTCACTGCAACCTCTGCTTCCCAAGTTCAAGTGATTCTCTTGCCTCAGCCTCCTTAGTAGCTGGGATTACAGGGGTGCACTCTCATACCCAGCTAAGTTTTATATTTTTAGTAGAGACAGGGTTTCACCATGTTGGCCGGACTGGTCTCAAACTCCTTACCTCAAGTGATCTGCCCACCTTGGTCTCTCAAAATGCTGGGATTAGAGGTGTGAGCCACCACACCTGACCTGTTTAACGAAACCTAACTAAACACACAGACAATGGGAGCATGCAGTCCCCTGGAAAACAACTTTTCTGGGAACAGAGACCACTTTGGAAAGTATAATGCTTCTCCAGAAACACATATTCAGGGAAACAGTTGGAAATTATGTTAGAGATCCCTGCCAAGTAGGAAGGCCTAAAGAAGAAAGCAGAGTATAATGAGATCAAGAAGGAACAACTACACATGGATGTCACATTTCGTTAGCTGTAAGCCGTTGGTCAGTTCTAATCTACTCTACGGTTGATCTCCAGGAGTCTCTCTGGCCCTGTGTTCATTCCCGTGGCATCACCCAATCTAATTCTCCAGCTCTAAATGCTCATATTTTCTCTGACTGGCATATCCTCCAGGCCCTTCAAATATCAGTACATCCAAAGCCAAACTCTTGATTTTTCTCTCCTCTCTGCCACTACTGCGGTAGGCAGAATGCTAAGATTCCTGGCCCTCCCCTTGGACACTGGTGGGCCTGACCCAATCAGGTGAGCTCTTTGGAGGAGGGTGCAGAAATCATAGATGAGAGAAGTCAGAGAGATTTGAAGCTGCAGCAGATGTTCTCCGTCTGTCCTTGAGCAGATGCCACATTGTGGAGGGGATCACATGGCAGGGAACGATGGGTGACTTCTGGGGCAAGTGCCTCAGTCATGCGAATTCTGCCAACAACTCAAATGAGCTTGAAAGCAGATTCTTCCGCAGTCAAACCTCCAAATGAAGACACAGCCTGGCCCACACTTTCAGTAGTCTTGTGAGACCCTGAGCGGAGGGTCCAGCTAAGACTGGCTCAGATTTCTGAGCCACAGAAACTGAGACACAGGAGCAGGTGTTGTTTGAAGCTGCAGGGTAGCAATTTGTCACACAGTAATAGAACACCAATACAATCCCCCAATGGCTCTCCATTTCCCTTGCAACTTTCCAATGAGTTAGGAACCTGTTGGACTTCACTTCTGCGATGTCTTCATTTGCTTCGTCTCTCCATCCTCTTGGCCATCGCTCAGATTTGGGCTTCTCTCTTTGCCCAACTGGATGTCTGCTTGTCAGTAGCTGCCATGGCCCCAGAATAAAATGCGGACATCCTCACATGACATCTAAAGACACCTTGATTCACCTAGACCCACTTCCATGCACATTTTCTGGAAATTTCCCCTCTTTATTCTGCAAGTGGAGCCTCATAAGCCTACCAGCAGTAGGAAAATACATGTCTCCTTAGTGGATTTTGCTTGTCTATATATTTGAATGTGTTTCATGAACAAATAAAATTTTAAACTTGAATATCAGGAATTCTTCAGTACCTAAGGGAATCATGAATCAATCTCAATGTATTTCACATTTCAAATATCCTTTGTCATCAGAGTACCACCCAGGTGGTCAAACTTGCTACAGTTCTTATGATAAACATATCTCACCTTAAATATATTGAATCCAGAATTTTTGAAATTGAGAGATTCAAGAATTGGAGATTCCTGCTCTATAAACTTTAACGTGGTTCTGAGGCCAATAAAACTTGTAATTGTTAATGTTATATCATTCAAATGGTCAGGAAAGTAGACCGTCTCCCACTGTATAAGTCTTATATCAGTGCCTACTTATTATTATTATTTTGAGACAGAGTCTTGTTCTGTCTCACCCAGGCTGGAGTACAGTGCAATCTCAGTTCACTGAAGCCTCCGCCTCCAGGGTTCAAGCAATTCTCCTGCCTCAGCCTCCTAAGTAGCTGGGATTACAGGCATGTGCCATCACACCCAGGTAATTTTTGTATTTTTAGTAGCGACAGGGTTTCACCATGTTGGGCAGGCTGATCTTAAACTCCTGACCTCAGGTGATCCACCCACCTCAGCCTCCCAAAGTGCTGGGATTACAAGCATGAGCCACCATGCCCGGCCTTCTTCTTCTTGTTTTTTTTTTTTTTTTTTTTTTGCATACGTATTATTAAGTCCATATGTACTTTTGTTTGTTTTGCTATTTCTTTGTATGCCAAATCTAATTTTCCTGCCATGGTGTGTGAGCTGGTTAACCTGTATAGCTGGAGCTCTTATGTCTTACGTAGCAATTGTAATATGCAGACAGCAAACTCTCTTTTTTTTTGAGGCGGAGTCTCACTCTCTCATCCAGGCTGGAGCGCAGTGGTGCAATCTTGGCTCACTACAACCTCCTGGGTTCAAGCGATTCTCCTGCCTCAGCCCCCAGTAGCTGGGACTACGGGTGCCCACCACCACACCCAGCTAATTTTCATATTTTTAGTGAGACAGGGTTTCACCATGTTGGCCAGGCTGGTCTCGAACTCCTGACCTTGTGATCCGCCCACCTCAGCCTCCCAAAGTGCTGGGATTATAGGTGTGGGCCATTGCACCTATCCCCCACTCTCTTTTTAATGACTTAAATTTTTTTCTTTTCTTTTATTTTTTCTGTAGAGACAGGGTTTGTGTGTGTTGCCCAGGCTGGTCTCAAACTCCTGAGCTCGAGTGATCCTCCCACCTCAGCTTCCTAAAGTGCTAGGATTACAGGTGTGAGCCACTGTGCCTGGCCTGACCTCCTCTTAACTGGATGGCATCTGCGAAGACCTTATTTCCAAATAATGCACATTCATAGATTCTAGGTGGACATGACTTTTGTGGAGATACTATTCGACCCAGGACAGATATACTTATTTAAATACAACTCACATGATTTTCATTTGAAATGGCTTCCACATTCAAACACTTTCCTCATTTGCACAGCTGCCATGCTCTGGGCCCTTGTCTCTTCGGGTCTCAGCTGCAGCACCCAATGTGCCGGCATCACTCACCACCGGTCCATCCTGCTGTATGAGTGGGAGACAGAATACCAGCTTGCCTAGCTATGCACCTGCTGCATGCGGGGTGCTGCAGAAGCGCTTTATGTGTATGGTACTTAGAGAATTGAAGCTCCAAGCCTTTATCTGTAAAGCGAGACTTAATTTTTTTATAACTATACTTGCTTTTATCTCAAAGACCCAGGTCTATCTGACGTAGAAACTAATAGAATCCTTTCCAGATAGAGGCATTCGCTCCAGTGAATTTTCTCAGTCAGTTCCCATGGGGTCTTGGTTGTAGTTTGAATTCATGCCCCTCTGCTCGCCTCCTGCTTTCCCCTCTCCCCCCAGATTGATGTGAAGCTCATGGCTGATGCCGCTGCTGCTGTCTGTGGACAGCTGGTGTCTTTCAGTTTGTGTGTCCCCAGCCACAGTGGGTATGAGTTCTGGCCTAAGTGACAGCATCAGGATAGACGAAGGACTGCAGGGACCAAGTGATCCCTGGATTCCTGCTTCACTTCATCCTGCTGCAGTTCCCCCGGTAAGCTGTATGTCTCTGCAGAGAGCATTTATGAGCAGAGAAAGTGGGAATGCGCTCTCTGCCCAGAATCTGTTACTCTAGAATAATGGTTTGTACATGTGGACAGTACAACACCCCACAGGTAGTAACTTTTGTGCCTAACAAATAACTGCATGTTTTCCAATTCCCAGCCAGGAAGATGCTTTGAAAATGCGATTGGAAGCAGATTGGGGAGGATAAGGCAGCTTCTTCCTTGCTCTCTGTTGATCTGTAGTCTTGGCCCCACCTCACCCACCCAGCCTTTACTGTAGGAGGGGCTCCGTTAGGGTCAGGACCAGGCCTAACATATTTACTGAACCTCCCTGGGTTAGACTTTCAAGCAACCAGGAACAGAGAAGCACACAGGTTGCTAAGGCTACCAGGGCTCACCAGGGGAAGAGCTTCTCACGGTGAACTGGGAGTGTGCACTGCGTGAACAGTCAGTCCTCTCTGATGACTGGCAGCTGCTGAGGCACCCCACGCTACCCAGGCCTTTGCTCCCGGCTGTCTGTCATTCTGCTTCCAGTTTCTACCTGGATACTTCGTTTCCTACATCTCAGGTTGAAATTTCTCAAAGAGAGCGTGTGATTCTTTCAGCAAGTCATCATTAGAACTAAAATTCCCCAGCTGTGCAGGACACTCACTCCAGGCTCTCTCCAGGCCACCGGGGCCACCAGCCCAATCCCACATGCTGATGGCTGCCTTTGGGTCTGGTGCCCGCCTGGCACAACCACACAGCACACAGCGCGGCCATCTGTGCTTGGAGACCCCCTAGAGTGGTGTGGGCATGCAGGGCCCCCTGGGACTTCTCCCAGGACAGGGGCTGCACAGCTGGCAGACCCCACAGGGCTTGCCGGCAAGCCCAGCTCACGGGACACATGGCAGGAAAGGCCTTTGGGCCATTTGCACTGGCTCACTAGGGAGAGTGCTGGAAAGAAGCAAGCAGCAGGAGGCAGAAGGTTTCCATGCCTTCTTCCACCACAGCTTTGGGATCAGGTTGGGACTCTCTCCTTGCATTTGTAAAAACAGCTATTTTTATCCTCTAGTTAAAAGCTGCTGCTGCACTCAGTGCGTGCTTCTTAATTCCGTGGTCCCCAGGCAGAATTTTAATCCAAGAATCTAGAGGGGCCAACCTGGGCAGAGAAGTTCAAGCAGGCAGTTAAGAAAATGGAAATGAGCATATAGAATTAAGCCCTCAAAGTCTCATAAATCATTACTTTGAAGGAACTCCAATTATTCCAATGACTACCTCCACCCAAAACAGCAGCAGCAGCAGCAAATCCTAGGCTAAACATTTTTTGATGAGTACTTCTTGCTCTCTGGTTCAGAACATTTATATAATACCTTAACTCTACGTACGTTAAAGAAAGTCAATTTAATGAATCCAAAAAATTGGCTGCAATCTCCTCCAATTCAGTGAAACCTTCCTGGACTACGCCACAGATTTTCATGTTCAAAAAGCTCAAAAGAACTTCAAAACATAACGCATTGCTTTTTCCACTAATATTTACAGGCTTTTTACAAAGGTCAACGAAAACATCATGGAATGAGAGTAAGTCTCAGTGTGGCTATGGGTAACGGTCAGATCTGTCATTCTGGCTTCTTGTCCTGTCACGTCTGCGCTTTCTGGACTGTATGTTCTATGTTTTACTGCAGTTATTTTTAGCCATATATATATATATATATGTATAGACATGTATATATTTTATTTTTACTAGAGATAGAGTCTGGCTGCCATGTGTCTGAATAGAAGTCTTGTGATCAGCTTAACACTGGATTTTTAACATTTATCTTTTTAGAGATGCATTACTGTTGATGTGTTAGAGCGGCACATAGATTTTCAAAATATGACATTTTTGGAAAGACTGTTCTGAAAAGTCACTGTGTGTCACGTCAGCACAAGGCTCCAACTAACACTGAACTTCCACCCCGAATACTGAACTATCCACGCGCCTGGCTCTATGTGAATTTGAAGAGAAAGTGAACAAATGAATGGGTGGATAAAGCTATTCTTTCTTTGCTTCTTTCCTTCTCTGCTTCAGATCTTCCTCTCAAGCAGGTTTATAGTTGGAGGAAAGTTAAAATGCTTTCTCTTTCCCCCACTCTTCCCACACTGGTAAGCAGAATCATATATATACAGAGAGATTACATATATAAAATATGTATTATATGCATGTGTATATGTACACATATGTGTATCTATATATTTTTATATAGGCTGAAAAGGCTTGAGACCCAAGGTTATAGTTACTCATAATCTGAGACTGCACATCTGGATAAATGCATAAAACTCTACTTTTGCAGGTTATAAACACCTATAGGCAATCTAATTCTATCCAAGGCAAAAAAAAAAAAAATGTATAATCCCTGCCCCCCTGTAAAACTGCAACACAGTTCAAAATTTTCACCGTATGTACAGTCTCTGGACATAAGAACAGAAAGCCCCTTCCTTGATTCATGTACAGGTTTTGAGATGCTGGATCAATCACCAGCAGGGTGTGAGAGCTGTTTAAACAGCCTCCACGTGGTTCTATGTTTGCAGGTATACTTGAATTGAATCTTTAGATTGTATCGGAAACTAAATTGAAGTAACTTCCCCTCGAGGTTTCTTGCATTCATTAAATCTAAGGAAAATGCAGAAACGCTCTTTAAAAAGTATGCCTGCACTTTGGGAGGCCTAGATGGGTGGATTACCTGAGGTCAGGAGTTCGAGACCAGCCTGACCGATATGCTGAAACCCATCTCTACTAAAAATACAAAAATTAGCCCGGCGTGGTGGCGCACGCCTGTTGTCCCAGCTACTCAGAAGTCTGCAATAGGAGAATCGCTTGAACTCAGAAGGCAGAGGTTTCAGTGAGCCAAGATTCTGCCACTGCACTCCAGCCTGGGCGACAGAGCGAGATGCAGTCTCAAAAGAAAAAAAAAAGTACCTTTCAAAAATTGCAATGCTTAGCAGTTCACAAAGTATGTTGCATTATTTGTTTCATTCTTCATTTCATGGGCTCCTCAGAGCAAACCTCGAGGCTGTATTTTTCCCTCTAATCTGCTACCTTTCTAATTACTTTCATTTAACCTGCATGTGTGCCAAGCTGAGGGTGGTGGCTGAGAAGAGGGACTGTCTTGTCTACAGTTGTGAAAACGTCCTTGTCAGGCTTTCCACACCCTGACAGGTGACTGGACTCATGAAGTTTTGTCTTTTAATGAAAAAAAATAAATAAATAAAGTAAGACTCTCAACATAAAAAGTTAACTTTGGCAGAATTTTCTAAAATATAGTTTAATTCTCAAAATGTACTTTAATTTTCATTTGGCGTTTCTAAGCACAGCTTCACAAAGTCCCTCATTCTCTGTATTCCAAAGAGAAAACCACGAACTTCTTGTTCAAGAAAGCAAAATGGTGGCGTCTCATTTGTAGTTACAGGAGGAATCTGAATGCATGAAGTGAGAGCTTAAGTCTTGCTGTGGCCCCTCACATGGAAGGAGATTTCAGGAAGCAGAGAAATTGGAAGCAGACAGCTGTCCCACGAGCAGCACAGGGAGTTTTGAGAATCCCGGGCCCTCACACTGATGCCCACAGTGGGAAGGCCTGAGATGAGCAGGGAGGGGGACTGGTGGCGGAGTTGACTTAAACGCTTTTCGCATGTGCGTTGTATTGTGACGATAGCTTGAATAAAATGATTCATTTTTGTCTTAGTCATTTTCATCTTTTCTACTCTACCAATGTATTTTAATTGCCATACTGTTCTGAGCTTCAAGCTAATTTTGGAACTTTGCAACTAATAATGCTGATTGAGATTTGTCACCTTCTCCCAGGTGATGAACTGTCAGGATTCATCTGTGAGCCTGGGGTGAGCCTTCTGGATTTTTATCATCCCTACGTGCTACAAGAATGCCATTATTCATTTCCCATTTATATTTTTAAAAATCCAAATATTTGAAGATTATATTTACTAATTAATCAGGAATAAACATTTATTTTAATGTTGAATCTTGCTTGTCCTCACTCCTCATCTTGCACGGATTATGTAGAAAGGAACCAAATGCTGAATTTAATTATAAACATACAACACTTGTTGCAGCTTACTTCAGATTTAAAATAAAGGGACTAACACATAATAAAAACATGCGTGCTCACACAAAATTATACTCATTAATCAATAACTTGTAGTAGATTTCTGCCAAAACATCTCTGACATGTTGTACTTAGTGTTTCATGATTTTTTTATAACATCACTTATTTCTAAGCCAATGCGGTTTATTCTTCTGCAAGTAAAGGCAGTTAGATGATGGTTTCAGTTTTCCTTTTTTTATTTTTAATTAATTAATTTTTTTTTTTTTTTTTGAGACAATGTCTTACTCTGTTGCCCAGGCTGGAGTGCAGTGGTATGATCTCAGCTCACTGCAGCCTCCACCCCCGGGTTCAAGTATTCTCCTACCTCAGCCTCCTGAGTAGCTAGGATCACAGGCCTGTGCCACCACACCTGGCTAATTTTTGTATTTTTAGAAGAGAAAAGGTTTTGCCATGTTGGCCAGGCTGGTCTCAAACTCCCAACCTCAAGTGATCTGCCCGCCTGGGCCTCCCAAAGTACTGGGATTACAGGTGTGAGCCATTGTGCCCGGCCTAATTTTCCCTTTTTGATGGACTGACTCTCCAGTTACCTTTCATTTTCTTAGCTGAGAAAAGAAGAGTATATTTGGGATTTGAAAATATTCATCGTTTCTATACCTTTTATTGGCAGTTTGAAGCTATTTTCCCAACTTACTTTTTATGTGAGAGGAGAAAAAAACCACTATCCTGTTTCAGAATATAAACAGCTTTAAAACACTTGATAAGCAAAGGGAAATTGAAATCATCAAATGTTCCTGCAAATATCCAAAGTTCTGTGTGCTTTCGGCGATAGCAATCTATCCAGAGCCAGAGGAATGGAGGCAAGCGGGGGGCAGGCGGAGCGCCAGCCCACACTCTGTGCCCCACGTGTTACCACACAGACCCCGCAAGCAGAGACTGGACGTGTTCATTCCTTCTTCGGACATAGCAAAATAACCAAATGCGTGAAGACATGTTCACTTATGTGACTGCATTTTCTGTTTTGCGTTCAAATATTTGGCACCGTCAGTGCCCAAGTAAGGTTTTCAAAACAATGTTTGGCTCAGAAACATCACTTACCATGAATCTAAGTCAAATCAATGTATTACCTCTCCTGGACCCATTTGCTCTAAGGTCTTACCTTTAATTAGGAAACAGAAGCCACGCTCAACAATCCAGGCATAAACAGGCAAGTGGAGGTGTTTTCTCTCTCAGTACCTTACGGTCAGCCACACACTTAAGACTTGGTTTATCAAAGTAATTTATTTCCATGTATTTTAGGTGCCTGGGGCAGGCGTAACAAACTGCCACAAACTGGGTGGCTCACAAAGCCCAGAAACATGTCTCCCAGCTCCAGAGACCAGAAGTCTGAGGTCCAGGCACTGGCAGGGACACGCCCTCTCTGCAGCCCTAGAGAACCCTTTCTCCCAGCAAGCCTCAGTGCTCCTTGGCTTGTGGCCAGGTCACTGCAACCTCAGCTCTGTCTTCACACGGCCTTCGTCCCTGTATGTCTCTGCGTGCTTCTTCTCTTCTCATAAGGACACCAGTCATTGGTTTCAGGGCCTGCCCTAATTCAGTACAACCTCATTTTAATGAATTGCATCTGTAAAAGTCCTATTTCCAAGTAAAGTCCTGTTCTGAAATCCAGGTGGATGTGAATTTTGGGGTGGCCTATCCTGTGTCACCTACTATTCACATAGGGTCACAAAGCACATTCTGTGTTCCTGCCCTCCTGAAAGCCACTCTGACTCAGTCTTCCAATGGCTCCTGATGTGGTTTGGCTGTGTCCCCACCCAAATCTCATCTTGAATTCCCACATATTGTGGGAGGGACCTGACGGGAGGTAACTGAATCATGGGGTCAGATCTTATCCATGTTGTTCTTGTGAGAGTGAATGAGTCTCCTCAGATCTGATGGTTTTAAAAAGGGGAGTTTCCCCTGCACAAACCCTCTTCTCTTGTCTGCTGCCATGAGAGACATGCCTTTTACCTCCCCCGCTGTGACTGTGAGGCTTCTCAGCCATGTGGAACTGTAAGTCCATTAAACCTCTTTCTTTTGTAAATTGCCCAGTGTCAGGTATGCCTTTATCAGCAGTGTGACAACAGACTAATACAGCTCCTATGCCCAACCATGTCTCACGCTGCAGAGGCAGCCAAACATGCTAATGAGTGATGTCTAGAGCAGCTGAAGTTTACTGGTAGTTCTAAAAGGAAGAAGAGAAAGGAAAAGAGGAAGAAAAATAGGGGGGAAATGGGAAGAAAAGAATGCTTAGTAGAGACCAGAAATTGTAGCCAGGAGATGACAGTGTGAGCCCCAAGCCGTGAGGCCAGCTCTCTGGGCACAGCAGCCTGCCCCTGGGCCAATGAATACCCTGCTCACCCACAGTGTCACAGGTGAGCTGCATTAAGCTGCACCTTTGAAGCATGCTCTAAGGTCTTACCTTGAAAAGTGTGAGTGAAATGATGCCGGAGACCGGGTCTGGAAATGCTAGTTCCGTGGGACATGCAGCAGATAACTGCCATTCATTCAGAGTGTTGGGAGCAGGTCCCGGGAGTCCTGGCACAGACAGCACAGAATGCACAGACTCTCTCAGCCCACTCTCTAGAGCCTCGTGGCTCTTGAACATGGGAGTCCCTCCCTGCAGGGCCTAAGAACACAACAAGTTATCCACACACAAGGAAGCAAGGATAGCTTAACAGTGATGCTTGATTGATGGTTGATTAGCACCAGAGAGAGCCCAAGCTGTGCTAGGATATTGAAGCCAAGTCAGATAAGTTATCTACTGTGAAATTAATAACATTTAAGGTACAAATCTCCTCCCCCCACAGGCTCCTTCTAAATAAGCATTCACTTTTGTGCCTCATTTTTTTATGTGTGGTTTTGCGTTCCTTTCTTAGGGGGAATCCCTAAATTGCAAAACCTTCAGGTTGTGCAAGCCTGGATCCAGCCTTGGGCTAATTAAGGACAGAACTGCTCGGAACCATCAGGCAAACACAGTTAACGCACTCCAGCCCTGGGTTCCAGCTGCTGCCACAAATCATTGCCCAGGATGTCACATGGGCCCCATTCCAGAGGCTTCTGCTGTCTCCTGATTCAAGTCACGCTGTCTATTCTCAAAAACCATTTAGCTCTTTGATGTACTTAATTTGACAAAATAAAATTTAAGAAACCATTTGTGTTAGCAGCTCCACTACTACTTTTAGCTTAGGATATTGATGATTGAGAATTGTCTCAGTCTATGGACAATCTCTTGGAAAGCTTTAAAGAGGACAGCCATATGCCCAGTACCCTAGAAAGTCTAGGTGACTGGTCTGGGGTGCAGCGGGAACATCAGGATGCTCAAGCCCCTGGGGTGTCCTGAGCCTGGTAGGTTGAGGACCGTCGATAGAAATCCAGGCCTGCTTTCTAGAATGTGGTGGGTTGTTAGGACAGGGTGTCTGGAAAGAAGCTGGGGAGCTTTCTGTGCACTCAAAGTGATGGGTCAGGGGGTTTTGGACCCATGAAGGAGCCAGGGAGGCAGCTGGGCATGGGTGGTGGGGTTTCTTCTCCCCCATCACTCCTCTTTGGGGTGTGCTTTTGAGTTGTGTAAGGAAGGTTTTCCTTCTTTTGGAACTTCGGATCCAGTGAGGCCTTGGAGTTGGGAGTAGGGGTGCCAGGAGCAGATGGGGGTAGGAGTGGGTGGGGGCAGGAGCAGGCGGGGGCAGGAGCAGGTGGGGGCAGGAGCAGGTGGGGGGCAGGAGCAGGAGGGGGCAGGAGCAGGTAGGGGCAGGAGCAGGAGGGGGCAGGAGCAGGAGGGGGCAGGAGCGGGTGGGGGCAGGAGCAAGTGGGGTGTGCAGGGAAGGAAGGGGTGAGGCTGCGGGCAGGGCTGGGGGCCTGTGGCCAGGGGAGTGAGGAATTCGCTTTCGATTGACCGTGAGGGCGCTGCTCTGGGATGCAGTGGGGCCTGGGTTGGGGAGGCAGCCACTCTCCTGCTTGCATCCCAGGCCAGCAGCACTCTGATATTGCAGGGCTGGGAGTATAGGGAGCACTCACCTCAGCCTAGAGGGGATGGTGGTGCCCTCAGGTGCTGGAACTGACAGGAGAGCCAAGAGACCTGGGGTCAGTGTAAGGTCCTGAGCCACCCCACTGGAGACACTGAGAACTAAGAGGAACTTATGGGGTGGGCCAGTGTATAACCTCCAGCCAACTGGAGTGCTGTGTGGCTAGAACGTGGGTGTAGAGAGGAACCGTGTCCTCACCTTTTAGTCACGGTTGGCTAAGACTGGAAACATACGGGTAACTGCTAGGATCTGAACTTATGTATCCTCCCAAAATTCATGTGGTGAAGCCTAAATCCCCAATGCAATTGTATTTGGAGGTGGAACGTTTGGGAGGTACTTAGGCTGTGAAGGTGGAGCTCTTACGAAGGGGATTAGTGCCCCTAGAAGGGGATGAAGAGACCAGGGCGCTCTGTCTTCACTACGCAAAAATATAAGAAATTGGCCATCTGTAAACCAGGAAAAGAGTCCCCACCAGAGCCAGGCCATGCTGGCACCCTGATCTCAGACTTTAGTGCCAAGAACTGTGAGAAATTACTGTTTGTTGTTTAAGCCACCCTGTTTGTGGCATTCTTTTAGAGCAGCCTGAACCAAGACAGAAATATTAATATAAACTTATCTTTCCGTTTGGTGCCTTAAAAGTTCCCTCAGTACAACTGAAGACAAGTTCCCAATTAAAGGTTTTATTGAACAGATGGGCTCAGTTGTTAAATCTTGCTAGGAACCCTGAATAAAGTTTTATTTATCTTTAAAACACATGTTTCCTAGTGGATGAACATGGGCAAGATAAATTAAGTCATGAATTCAGGCAGGTCACCTGGTCATGGATTATTATGGGGTTTCAACCTGTACATAGTTGTTGTTAGTCATAATTTGGGTGTCATTCTTCATCGTGCTTCTAAAAAGAAAAGCAAATGAATCAGAGCTTGGCTTTCTGCACATGAGGAACTCATGAGGAACTCATTCTTAAATTAGCCCACAGTGGAATTTCAGCTTAATTTTGAAAGTATTCCAGTATCCCTCTAAGTCTGCTGAAAGTCCACAGGAGACAGTGGAAAATGCATTTGCATTTAGCACCTGTGTTTGCCTCATAACTATATAGTATTATGATCTCTAGATGTTGAAAGTTCGCAGAGAACTTTCCTTCCTTTGGCCAAATAAAAGGCAAATAAAAGATGCATGTACAGTATTAGCTTCCTATAGCTACTATAACAAATTAACATAAACTTAGTGACTTAAAACAGGAGAAGTTAATTCTCTTACAGACATTGAGTCTGAAGTCTAAAATCAGGGTGTTGGCAGGGCTGGTTATTTCCTGAGGCTTCAGGAGAGGATCTGCTTCCTTGCTTCTTCTGGCTTCTGAAAGCCACCCAAATTCCTGGCCCCTGTGGCCCCTCCCTCCATCTTAAAAGTGCATCGCCCCAACCTCTGGCTCCATCTTCACACCTATTTTTTCTGACTTTGTTTGACGTCCCTTTATTTTAAGGGATTTTGTGATTACAGTATTGGGTCCACCCAGATGATTCAGGATAATCTCCCATCTCAATCTCCCATCTTTCACTTCATCACCTCTGCAAAGATTCCTTTGCCATGTAAGGTAACACATTCACTGGTTGCAGAGATTATGACGTAAGCATGTTTGAGGAGGAGGGGGTCACTATTCAGACCCCCACACTGTGAGGTATTAGTGGAAAAGTCTGGGAAATGAACAGTCAGTTCTCAGACCCATCCTTTACTATCCCAAAGGACCACTGGAGGGTCTCTTGCTCCCACACAGCGGGGTTTTGCTTGGATGGAGGATTTGTGTTCACTTGGCTTGCATTAATAGAAAATCTTCCTTCTCTCTTTCCCATTCCTCCTTCATTCCTCTCTCTGTTAATAACCACCTTGTTTTATGTGTGTGGCGAGATGTTACATGAGACTGCCTGTAGCCTTGGAGTTTTGACAGAAAGCTCTACAACCAGAACAGAATAGGTGCAAGTATTCTCATATCTCAGCATGAGGGGCTAGACCAGCCAGTAAGACTTGCAAAGGAGATGCCCAAACTGGGTTCTACCAGGGTTAGCCCTTCACCTCTCTCCAGTCCTCTGGTTACCAGCAAAGCTAAGACTATTTACAGAGGTTGTCTTAGTCCATTTGGGTTGCTTTAACAAAAATACCACAAACTGGGTGCCTTATAAACAATATAAATTTATTGCTAGCAGTTCTGGAGGCTGAGAAATCCAAGATCAAGGTGTTGGCAAATTTGGTTCATGGGTGGGGCCTTCTCACTGCATCCTCACATGGAAGAAGGGGACAACAAGCTCCCTTGGGGACATTTATCAGGGCACTAATCCCATTCATGAAGACTCTGCCCTCATTCCCTACCTCCTATTCCCCACCACATTGAGGATTAGCTTCAACATATACATATTTGAGGGACACAAACCTTCAGAACATGGCAGAGGTTGAAGGCAGGTGAAGTGAATCTCTGGGGTGAGTTGTTGGGGTGGTAGAATTTGCTCTCCTCTGCCCACTGGAAAGGAGAGGAGGTGCTTGGTCTGCGTCTACTGACGTGAATTTGATTTGTGCTGGAAGAGCCTGCAGCTGAATGTCTATGGCTGCTGGCTGCCCTAGGAAAGCAGAGAGGAAGTGGCTGGGATGGGAGTGGTCTGTTCCCATAGTTTCCCGTGGGCCAGGTATGGATCCCATGGAAGGAATCAGACTGGATCATCTTGTGAGGGCCTCGACTCAATCAGCCAGTTTGGGCGGCCATGACAAAGCACCATAGGCTGGGTGGCTTAAGGAATGGAAGTTCATATCTCGAAGTTCTGGAGGGTGGAGTTCAAGATCAAGGTGCTGGGAGATTTGGTTCTTGGCAGGGACCATTTTCCTGACTTGCCTTCTTGCTGTGTCCTTACATAGAGGGGTTTAGGGAGACAGAAAGAGAGAGAAGAGAGAGAGAGCGCACACTGTGGTCTCTTCCTTTTATAAGGACACTAATTAACTCCACCAGAGGGTCTCCACCTTCATGATCTTGTATTTGGTTGGTGCGAAAGTAGTTGCAGTTTTTGCCTCCTTTTTTCTTTTTTAATAATCCTAATCACCTCCCAAAGGCCTCACCTACCGATACCATCACGTTGGGAGTTAGGGCTTCAACATATGAATGGGGGGGAGGGGCACACAAACATCCAGACTATACACCACTCACGGGAACCACCTGGAAGGGGCGGGAGCAGAGGACACAGGTACAAGCAGCCAGAGGAGCCATCAAGGAAATGGTGGGAGAGACACTCAACTCTTGGAGTGTCATCTCTGAAGAGCCTGTAAAGCATCCCTTGAGGGAAAAGCCCCCAGCATTTGAACTACACTATATCTTGAGGGCTTCAATGTCAAATTACAACTGTCCTCCTCAAATGAGACCTTTCCTGCCCAAGGCTGCCATATGCATGTGAAAAGACTCCCTGCACTTTGGCAGTGTGCAGCCTGCACCATCACACAGGGCAGCATGGTTTCTCACCTCTGTTCTGTCCCCTACTCCACCATCACAGGGACCTGAAACATCAGCCAACAAGATGGGGAGGAGCATCCAGTTTCTGCTAAAGTGCAGACTTAACATGGGCTCTGGCTGTCTTTCCACAAATCAGCCTTGGATAAAGAGAAAAACCTGGAATCAAGAAAACAACAAATGGGCAAATAAAGAAGGCTTTGGGGGAGAGAGGCAGGCTGAAGGCTGCTTTTGTTGGTGTGGGAGGGGTTGGGGGGAAAGGGGGAGCTGGGGTGGCTGTGAGGGGTAAGTTAATTGAGAGCAAAGCAATTTCAGTTATCCTCTTGCCTCCCCCCATCAGTGCATAGGGATAGCCATTCCCCAAGACCAACGGTGGAGGTGTATGTGGGAGTGGAACCAGGGCATCACCAAAGCCTTGCGGAGTGATGAGCTGATGCACGCATTCATTTACTCGACAGATTTTTACCAAGTTCCCTCTAATCTGGGCCCTGGAAATATAGTTGCACTTATGGATCTATATCCTTGAAGAGGAGACAATATTAAATAACAGAAGTAAAATGTATTGTATGCAAGACAATAATGAGTTCTACAGAGAAAAAAAATTTAACAGGGAGAGGTAGTGAAGGTGATTTTTGGGTACAGACCAGTAGGAAGTGAAGGAGGGAGCTGCCAGGACTTCTGTGGAAGAGCATTCCTGTGGGCGCAGTAAGTTCAAAGGCCATTAGGTGGCCGTGTGCCCAGCGTTGCCCAAGAACAGCAAAGGAGCCTGTAGGGCTTTCACGGAGAGAGTGGGACAACAAAATCCGGGAGCTGGGACTGAGAAGTCACCAACTAGACAGACGATCAACAAGGAAATAGAAGACTTGAACATAAAATCTAATGATACCTAACACACATGAATAAACACTTTGTCCAACAATAGCAGAGAACACATTTTTTCTCAAGTATATTCTCCAAGCTACATCATATGTCAGGTCATGAAACAAACCTCAGCAAGTTGAAAATGACTGAAATTATACAAAGTGTGTTTTCTGCCCACAACGGGATAAAATTAGAAATCAATAAAGGAAGGAAATTTGGAAAATCTGTAAGTATTTGGAAACAAAATAACATACTTCTTGATAATCAATGGGTAAAATATAAAAAGTCACAAGGACATTTAGAAAGTATTTTGAAACAAATTAAACCAAATGTACAACATGCCAAAAATTATGGGATGCAGCTTAGGCAAGAGTTAGGGGTGAGGGAAGGGGTGACTATAAAATAGTAGCATGAGGGGAGTTTTTTGGGTGTCAGAACTATTTTATATCCGATTGTGGTGGCAGTTACACAAATCTATGCATGTGTTATAATTCACAGAACAGTACACATTTTCACACAAGGCTGATTCTGTTTTGCTAATTTAAAAATAAAACTGTAGATGCTAATATCAGAATTTGTACAGATGATTATTATATATCTTAAATGATAGGTATTCTTCAAGACCTTCATTGAAGAAGAGCTCCTTAAAGCTCCTAGTACCAGTTTTACGCTCTCTTCAGTTATGCAAATGGAATATGTGATTTAATTACAGGGAAAAAAAGTAGGAACAAGATAGGGATACCTACCACTATTGCTACTATTATTACTTTTAAACAACATTGCACTGGAAGTCCAAAAATAATTGAAGACATAAGGATTGGAAGAAAGAAATAAAAACATCATTATTTATAAGCAGGGGAGGAGGGAGACCAAGAAATGGAGAGGAAACCAATGATACCCCCTCCTTCTTCAGTGCAGATGTTCTGGTCTGAGGCTGACCTGAGCCAAGAGAGGAGAGGATTTGTAATGAATTCTGGAGTTCTAATGTTAAACAGGACTAGACGCTTTACTACCGAAAAAAGAGGCTATTGTTTAGCACTGAAAGTGACTAATCTATGAGTGTTGCCAAAAATGTCAGGAGCCAAGAATATTAAAAACACTAGATGTTGTGAACAAAAAGGTCTGCTTTCTGATTGCACCATAATAAGAGAAGCTAATTAAGTATGCCGCTGAGATGTTCATGCCCTGATATGATAAAAGCAAGCAAGAGCCACGGAAGGGAGGCCAGGACCTGCTCTGCAGCTTCCCTGCCCCTGGTTCCCTCCATTCATCCACACAGAGGACCAGGAAACACAGGCAACTTCCCAACTCAAAGTAAACAAAACCAATACCTACCCTGCCTTGGAATTTACAGTCTAAGACAGCATTGATGTGAAGGGGCATGTAGGGCTTATGGACAACTAAGCAAGCCTTTCCCATTAAAGCTGGAACCCATTAAAGAAAAAGGGTAAGTGCATTTGGCAGGACGCGTGAGTGAACAAGGAGAAAATGGCATGACAGAAGGAGAGAAACTTGGCAGTGAGGCTGGAAAGGGAGACACAGGGCATGCTGGAGGAAGGCCTGTAGGGAATTAGATGATCAAGGTATTGAGTTAATTGATCTATGCAGATGAAAGTCGATTTTTTTTTTTTTTGGCTAGAGTTACCTGATTACTTGCATTGAGTGGCATTTGTTGTCTGAGATTTTCTTCCTGAGTAACACTGTACCTTGGCAAATCTGGAAAACATTGTTTTGAAAGTTAAAAACAAAACAAAAAAACAAAACAAAACAAAACAAAAAACATGGCTATCATATCTTAGCTGCAATCAGAAGAGCCATAGTCCATGCTTTACAGAGAATCAGGTTTTTTTTGACTTCACAGAGGCAATCATGCTTTATCAAAGACTCTTTCTCTTTACTGCTTGATATTTCTATTTATTAAAAAAAAGTTTTCTAGCAGGGAATCAAACAGACATTTGTACACCAATTTTATAGCAGCACCATTCACAGTAGCCACAAGGGGGATGCATCTAAAATGTGCACCTACCGAGGAACAAATAAGCAAAGCATGGGATACACAGACAACGGAAGGTGATTCACCTTAGGAGGACAATTCTAATGACATGAGCATCGCGTAAAGGACAAATACTACATAATTCCACTTATATGAGGTCCCTAGAGTTGTCAAATTCATAGAGACAGAAAGTGGAATGGTGGGTGCCAGAAGCTGAGGGGAAGAGAGAAGGGGACTTGGTGTTTAATGGGTACAGATTTTCAATCTGTGAAGATGAGAAAATTCTGGAGCGGCTCATATAACAATGTGCATGCATTTAATGTCTGTATACTCAAAAATGATAAAATGGCAAATTTTATGTCACATGTATTTTACCATAATAAAAGAATCATGTTTTATAATGGGGAATTATGTATCTTGCAGTCACTTGTTTTATCATTAAAAATTAATATCAACAAAGAAAAATATGTAATATTATTAATTTACTTATGAGCTGCTTTCATGGTGTATCCTTTACTGACTTTTCTCTCCTTCGACTCCTCGTTTCAGTGTCAAAATTCTCTAGAACATTTATCAAAGTGCATATTGACTCAGGAAGTTATGACTGCCTTTCCTCCTTTTATGAAGTGCTATTGAGTGAGGTAAAAGTTGCAATTAGTGGTAGGATATAAGCAGTAGGCCTTAAGAGAAATGAAAGTGCCTTGGGTCTGGGTTATGTCTGCAGCAGAGGTATCCATGGAAACCCTGTGGAACCAATGTAATTGTAAATTTGTTTACCAACTTCTCCTGAAGTGACTTTTATTTTTCACTATCATCTTTTGGGGTGTTGTCTTCCACAGGTTTGCTATCTGCAGGGAAAGTATTCTTTGGAAGGGTTTTCTGCTGATTTTGAATTTCAAAGTAGGTGAGTGAGAAGAGCAGGTAGGAGCCTCTTCACTGCCATCCAAGGACCAATATCGTGCAGCAGGCTGGATGCTGAGTCCAGGAGGAATGAGAAGTCCCCCATTAGTGGGAGGACCAGATTTGTCTCACACACACACACACACACACGCACACACAGTTAAACACCACGAGGAAGTGTTAGAAAGTGCTAGGGGAGGGAAGAGTCAGGTGAGCCCCCAGGAGGTGGTATTGGAGGTGGTCTTGAAGGACGAGCAGGGGCCCAGGAATGAGGGAGAATCAAGAGTTCCAGTGACAAATACTAGGAGCTGACAGAGACCACGGGGACCGGCGGGCTCTGTGCAGGAAAGGGCAGGAATGGCACTGGCTGCGAACAGTTCATGAGGCAATCAAAGGAGCCTGGCCAGCTTCCTTTTCCAGGAAAATAACTCATAGCTCGACAGAGGCAGGATTAGAAGAGGCCAGCCTAGAGGCTGCGACCTGGGTCTACAGAGAATACAAGGGAGTTGAGCAAATGGCAGCCTTTGGGGAGAGGAAGAGACATTGTCATAGCGACCTAGACAGGACTTGCACACCAGGTGCCCAGCCTGAGAGGCCGAAGAAGACCTTCCCTTTGCTTCCCAAAGCACTGACTGATGGCAGTGTTCCCCCAAAACTAAGTCAACATAAAAATAATTTTCCACTGTAAGTCAGGTGCAAGGGAGTAGATCAAATTTAGCTTCTCATGATGATTATTTTATTGCCTTTCATGAACTATCCAAAATCAAATTATTTTAAGTACACACTTTAAAAAAATATTTTGAGTTTTGTACCATCCTTGTGCCTTCGACATTGTAAGTGTGCTCCCAATGCCCATTTAAAATTCACTTACGATCATGTGTCATCACAGAACTGCAAATTAAAACAATGAGATACCACTACACATCCATTAGAATGCCCAAGATTCAGAATGCTGACACCACCAAATGCCAGTGAAGACATGGAGTGACAGGAACTTTCATCCATTGCTGGTGAGAATGCAAAATGATCCAGCTACTTTGGCAGACAATTTGGCAATTTCTCAGAAAACTAAACATATTCTTACCATATGATTTAGCAATCATGGTCCTGGGTATTTACCTAAATGAGTTGCAAACTTATGTCCACACAAAAACCTGCACACATATATTTATAGCATTCATGACTGCCAAAATCTAAAGCAACCAAGAACTCCTGGAGTAGGTGAATGGATACATAAGCTGTAGCACAAGCAGAAAACCAAATATTATTCAGTGCTGATATCAATAAGCCATCAAGCCATGAAAATACATAAAGGAAGCTTAAACGATTGTTCCTAAATGAAAAAAAGCCAATCTGAAGAGGATACATGCTGTATGATTCCCTGTGAAAAAGATCAGTGGTTGCCAGGAGTTAGCAGGGACGGTGAGATGAGTAAGTGACATGTAGAGGAATTGCCGGGCCATGAAACTGCTCTGGATCTCATCTATATTTGCATCTGTAGCTGTCACTGTTACTGTATCTGTGTTTGTAACTGTCACTGTATTTGTATCTTTATCACTGCATCTGTATGTATGTCTATAACTGTAACAGTAACTGTGTCTGTATTTAAAACTATATCTGTATCTGAAACTGTATCTGTGACTGTAACTGTATCTGAAACTGTATCTGTGACTGTAAGTGTATCTGAAACTGTATGTGTATTTGCATTTGTATCTGAAACTGTATCTGTATTTAAAACTGTATCTATAACTGTGTCTGTAACTGTAACGATCTGTATTTGTGTCTGTATCTATGTCTGTAACTATGTCTGTGTCTGTATCTGTATTGGTAACTGTATCTGTAACTGTATGTGTACCTGCAACTGAATCTATATTGGTAACCACGGCTGTATCAACTGTATCTGTAGCTGTAACTATATCTGTATTTGTCACTGTGTCTTTATAACTGTAACTGGATCTGTATCTGTACCTGTATATATATCTGTATCTGTAACTGAATCTCTATCTCTATTAACTGTATCTGTGTCTGCAACTGTATCTGTATTGGTAACTGTATTTGTGTCAACTGCAACTGTATCTGTAACTGCATCTGTAACTGTATGTGTAACTATATCTGTAACTGTATCTGTAACCTGTATCTGTATCTATCTGAAACTATAGCTGTCTGTTTCTGCATTGGTAACTGTATCTGCATCTGTATCAGCTGTAACTGTATCTGTATTTGTAATGGTCTCTGTAACTGTATGTGTACCTGTATCCGTATCTATATCTGAAATTATATTTGTGACTGTAACTGCATCTGTATTAAAACTGTATCTGTAACTATATCTATATCTGGAACTGTATCTGTAACTGTAATGGTATCTGTATTGGTAACTGTATTTTTAGCTCTAACTGTATCTTCATTGGTAACTGTATCCGTAACTGTAATTGTAACTGGACCTGTATCTAGCTGTAACTGTATTTGTATCTGTATTAGTAAATGTATCTGTAACTGTACATATGTTTGTATCTGTATCTGAAACTATATCTGTATTTGCAGTTATATCTGTGTCAGTAACTGTATCTGTAACTATAACTGTCATTGCATCTGTATCTGTATCTCCATCTGTAACTGTTTCTGTATGTTTATCAGTTTGCCCTGTATTTACAGTGGGGGATCCATGTCATACGTTTATCTAAACCCATAGCATGTAGAGCACCAAGAGTGAACCCTAATGTAAACTATGAACTTCGGTGTAAGTTTATTCGACGGTTACAAATGTAGCACTCTGGTGGGAGATGTGGATGATGAGGGACTGCCTGTGCATGCCAGAGGGCAGGAGTATATAGAAAATCTCTGTATCTTCTTACTTTTGTTTTGAATCTAAAACTGCTTTAAAAAGACTCTATCTTTAAAAATCTGGCGTTGGGTGTGAGAGAGGGGTAGAACCGAGGATGTTCCTGGCTTTCTGTAGTAGGAGGTTACTAGGTAGATTTCGATGTCATTGGTGGATTTAAGGGCTCCCAGGAGGACTGTGTTTGAGCAAAAGCTGCCTGAGAGTAGGAAGACTATGAGGCCCTTTTTGGGGGAGTGGGGCCAGCTGGCACCAACTCTCCTGTGTAATAATGCAGTCTTCACTGATGAAGCCAGTGCCATCTTCCACCAGCACCTGAAGAGCTGAGATTAAAGGGGGTGAGGGAGATGGTGCTGATGGGACACTGTGGCTTCTCATATGCTGACATTTAGTAACCACCTGGTCCTTTGGTAAGGGGAATCTAGCTTCAGAACCATCAGAATTTTTAGGAGATTTATTTGGCAAAGCAGCCACAGCTTTTCCGACGTGAACACCCTGGGCCCACCGAAGAGGAAATAGCCTTCTCCTTCCATCTGCTGCTGGGAGGAACCCACCCAATTGGTCCTGATTTCATCTCAGATGAGCAGGTCAGACTATGGGCTCTTTCAGGCATGCTTAACAGTAGAGTACTGCTCTCTGCAAGAGTTGCCTGTTATTTGCTGAAAGGGAAATGACAAATTCTAGGATGTCACTTTTTCCTAAGGACCTGGTGTGAGAGTTCCAAAGCCAGATAGCATGATATGTTTCCCCTATGTCGTGCTTCTGCATGAGTAGAATGGGCTTCATGGGAGTCTTCACCTGCTTGCAGGAAGACAGTGCAGTGTATGTGGGGGGTGAGGGCGGGAGGAGTAGCAGCAGTAGGACTCCCGGCTCTCCCTTTGCACTGGAGGGAAATCTCATCCAGCAGCTGTTTCTCAGTTGGAATAAAAATACAAGAAGGGGCGGCCAAAAAAAAAAAAAGGAATTTCCTAAAGCTTCATCCCCAATTAATGCAGCGCAACTGTGGGTGGTTAGGAAATCTCAGAGTGTTACAAGCCAAGCTGAGCCCTAGCAGAAACAAAGTGCTTCATTTTGTGCAAAGGTTTCTGGCCAACCTCAACAAACAACAAAAGCATCGCAAAGCAGAACAGCAAAGACTCCAGCGAGTGGTTCTAGAGGTATGCCTAGCAAATAATGCTAAGCATCTTCGGTCTTCCACATCCCAGGCCTTCATCAGTATTGCTGGTGTTCCAAGACCAAGGCTAACACTGTGCTCACGTGTACTCCAGGAAGCTGGAATCCCTGTGGCACCCCGCAATGAAGATCAGGCACCCCACTTTCCTGGACTGCGGATCCCCGGATAACTCCATGACAAACAAGTATTCTCCTCACCTCTTGTGCAGGCTCTTGCCACTACGTGAACCCAGGCAGTGCCACAAAGTGGAGACAATGTGGACTGACTATTCCTAAAATGTGGTCTATCATAAAAGGACCCAGCTGCAAGACTATGAAATAATAATTACTTAAATTGCCGGGTCCCTTCTAGCTATTGAAAATAAAAGTCATGACTCTTCACAGGGAAATGAAACATAAATGCAGAATGAATACCACCTTGCACCCTCTAGGATGGCTATAAGGAATATAATGAGTGTTGGTGAGGATATGGAGAAACTGGAATGCTCAGACGTGGCTGATAGGAATGTCAAATGGTGCAACCACTTTGGAAAATAGGTTGGCATTTTTTTTTTAAGTGAAACATATACGTACTATAAGACTCAGCAATTCTACTCCTAGGAATTGAAGAGACATAAAAACATATGTCCACATAAGACACATGCATATGTGTCACTATGCACACTATGTACAGTAGCCAAGTAGCAGCACTATGTACAATAGGCACAAAGTAGAAACAATTCAAACGTCCCTCAACTGGAGAGTGGAAAAACACTAGGGCTGTATTCAAACAATGCAATGGACTGCTATTATAACGCAAAGGGAACACAGGAGTGATACATGGTACAACACAGGTGACCCTGAAAAGCATTAAGTGAAAGAAGCCAGGTGAAAAGACACCTGCTATATGATTCTACTTATATGAAATGTCCAAAAACACCCAGCTGTAGAGACCAACTAGCAGTTGTCTGGGGCTGGAAGTGGGAGCATGGAGGGGACGCAGGTGAGCAGGAAGGAGCTTCCCAGATGGCAGAGATGCTCCGTAGCCACACAGTGGTGGTGATGGCTGCAGAACTCTGCACAAGTACTGAGAATCGTTGAATTGCATGCCTAAAACACAGTAATTTCATGGTATACAAATTATACCTCAATAAATCTGCTTAAAATGATGATAGTCAGGCATGGTGGCTCATGCCTGTACTCCTAGCACTTTGGGAGGCCAAGGCAGGAAGATGCCTTGAGCCCAGGAGTTTGAGACCAGATTGGGCAAAAGAACAAGACCCCATCTCTACAAAAACATTTTGTTTAATTAGCTGGGAGTGGTGGCACACAACTGTGGTCCCAGCTACTCAGGAGACTGAGGTGAGAGGATGGCTTGGCCCAGAAGGGAGAGGCTGTGGTACACTGTGGTGATGTCACTGCACTCCAGCCTGGACAACAGAGTGAAACCCTGTCTCAAGGTAAATCAATCAATCAATTAATTAATATATAAAAATGATGATGACTATAACCCAGTAGTCTGAAGACCTAAGGTATGGAAGATCTTATGATCCCCCTTCCCTTATAAAGGAGGCACGGGCCAGGCACAGTTCCTCACATCTGTAACCCCAGCACTGTGGGAGGCCGAGGCAAGAGGAGTGCTTGAGCCCAGGAGCTTGAGAGCAGCCTGGGCAACATATTGAGCCCTATCTCTAAAAAATTTAGCCTAGCCAGGCAAGAGGATTGCTTGAGCCCAGGAGTTGAAGGCTACAGTGAGCTATAATTGCACCACTGCCCTCCAGCCTGGGCAACAGAGTGAGACCCTGTCTCAAAAAAAAAAAAAAAAAAAGAGAAAAAGAGTAAAAAAAGAGAAGAGACATAAGGCTCTTGTCATACAGGCAGGAGCTGGAGGGGCAAGAGCTGTTGTTCTGAGTTCCTGGGCAGATGGTTGAGAACTTACTCAGGCCTGCAAGATGATGAGATTAAAAGCCATCAGGAGAAAAAGAAAAATGACAGGATCCTGTGCCTTGGCCCACTCCTGTTCCTCTGCTGTGGCTCCTACCCAAGCCCTTTTGGGGATCCTTATGGACATTTGGAGTGCAAGACCTCACAGGTGGCCCTGGGACTGGCCTTCGTGAGAGCAGCAGCGGCAGCGGCCCTGGCTCTGGCAGAGCCCGTGGGGCCCGGGCTAGTGGAAGGGAACAGACGGTGATGGAGACGCAGCATCTCCCTTTGCACAGAACCCGCTGGAGAGATCTGCTTGATGGTTTCCCCTCACCAAGGACGGCTGCGTCCGGTTTCTCCCATCTTTATATCTTGGACACCAAAGGAGAAGTGCTCAGTACTGCTCTGGATGAATGACTGAATGAACTCCTACCAAGTTAAGCTTTATTACAGAAAAATGAACAAGGCTGGAAGATCACAGCAGGTGAAGCAATAAATCTTTCAAAGTGGTCCAGTGTGGCCCAGGTTGCATCTCTCTCCTACGTCCCACTCAAAAGAGCAGCTGCAGAGACCAGAGCTACAGAGGCCAGGACTCCCATATCGAAGTCTCTTTGGGTAATTCTTCTTCTTTAAAAAGACTGCTTTACTATTACACAAATAATGTGTGCTTATCTGAAATAAAATAAGAAAATTGACATAAGCAAAAAGAATAAAAATAGAAATCACCTGCAATCTTCTACCCGGAGATAACACTATCAACATTTTCATGCCACTTTTCAGATTGTGTGTGTGTGTACATTGCATTAAGTATATGGTATGCTTTAAAAACGAGTAAGATGAAATCACACGGAACATAATGTTTTGGAACTTGCTTTTTCACTCATGATATCATCAGCCTCTGCACTGGTCAAGACTCTTTCCACTGTAAATGACAGAAACCCAACCCAAACTTGCTTAAGCCACGAAGAGAATGTATCATTTGGGTAACTGGAAAGTCGAGAATTCAAAGGACGTCCTCAGAAGTCACAGTCTCCTCCCCCTTTCTCTGGGCTAGCCTCCCCCTGCAGCAGACTGTCCCCTCATGGTGACTCTTGGCCACCACCTCCTCACAGCCCGGCCATCTCAGCCCTGAGAAGCCTGCGTGCTTGGCTAGGATTGGCCCGCTGGGGCCTGGGCTGCCTGACTGGTCCTTGTGGCTGGAGAATGAGAAGCTAATCTCAGCCCAGGGATCTGGGCCCCACCCCTGGCTGGTGCTGCAGGTGGAGTCAGAGCTTGAAGGGTGTGATTCCCCCAAGGAAGCTCTGTGCAAAGAGAAGGGAAAAGGCGCAGGATGAAGAGAAGTCGACACATTTCTCCTGTAATATATTTCCTGTCAACGTACATCTCACATCACAGTTTTTATGCCAGCATCATTTCTCCACCGATGGAGGACTAAGGCTCATTTCACCAGTCCTCATGGTGCACAGTAGGTTACTGCCAACGTTGCTATTATAAACTCTGTTCTAAAGAACATCTTAATGCTAAATCTCTGCCTTTATCCTACAAAACTTCTAATTATCTTAAATCAGTGCAAAACAGCTCATAAGTTTTACAAACCAGACAGTTCAGGGCCCTAGGCAAAACTGCCAAATAAACCTTTCCTTGGTGTCAGCCTAAGCTGCATTCTCCACCTGTGCTACTACTTTGGCGTCCCCCCACCCCGCCCCGCCCTGCTTCTTGGAGCTCTGTCCTCTGGCTGTGAAGGACTCCTACTGACAGCTACAGCCAGGGTACCCTCTCCCTGCTAACAACCTTCAGGCTTGCCCCAGACTACAAAATACCTTCTCCTTCCTCTCTAAACAAAATTCTCAGTGAAAAAACAGGGCTGATCTCACTTAAGAGGAAAGCAAGGTAAGTATCTGGATAAAGGTGATGTGACTGACCTTTGTAAAGTGTGGGGTGTGGTTGAGGAGAGATGGCTTGGCTAGCCCTTTAAGCTCTCTGCTTACTCTTCCTCCACCCCACTGGTGACCAGAAACTTGCTCCCCCTTCTGAAAGAAGACATTATTTCTTCTTCTTTTCTTTCTTTTCCTTTTTTGAGACAGAGTGGCTCTTTAGTACAGGCTAGAGTGAAGTGGCACAGTCCTGGCTCACTGCAACCTCCGCCTCCCGGGTTCAAGTGATTCTCCTGCCTCAGCCTCCCAGCTGGGATTACAAGTGCCTGCCACCACTCCTGGCTAATTTTTTGTATTTTTAGTAGAGATGGAGTTTCACCATGTTAGCCAGCCTGGTCTCAAACTCCTGACCTCAGGTGATCCATGCCTCTCAGCCTCCCAAAGTGCTGGAATTACAGGTGTGAGCCACAGTGCCTGGCCGAGACCACCATTTCTTACACTCTCCGCACTGTGCATGTGTGGCAGCCACTGTCCAAATGGGGCAAAAGAGGTCGTAGCAAAAGTGAGCCTGAACTAAAATCTTGTTCTGATCATAACTCTTGCAAATGACTGGTAAAGTTGGTAAATGCTGGAAACATTCTTGGCCTGGGGCAAGAAATGGCCATGACATGTATACCTTCACGTGCTCATGTCCACGAGCCCATTGAAATGTAGGAGAGTGAGCATGAATAACACTATTTGTCTGGGCTATCCCCGGTCAGGAAACTATCGAATTTTACTTTGTCTTCCAGTAAAAATAGCCCTGTTCTGCCCCCAGTCACAAGGTCAATTGTCAGGAGATGAGTTCAGAACCCAGGGGGGTGTCTTCAAAGGTTTTCCTGACTCTGGGGTGTGTCTGGGTCGCTCAGCTTCTCCTCAGGAAATCAGAAATCAGAAATAAATGCTTATGTGTTAAAAGCACTTTCTTAAGGACAGTTCTTCAGGGTACTCAAAGTTTTCTGACCTTCAGAGGAAATGCTGGTACCCATATTCCATCATTGATGTAGGAGACATTTAAGGCAGGTGCATACAAGGTGCTGAGAAGAAAGTAAGGTCCCTACCCTGAAGGCTCCTGCTGTCTAATGGAGGAAATAAATGAAGAAATACCACTTTATGAACGCAAGCCAACCCTCATTACACCATGTGTCCACTCTGGTGCATTTTGGCAGGTGCCCGAGACTAGGGCACGGGGGGTGGGTCCTGGGTCCTGGGTCTTAGAGCCCTGGCTGCCTTTCATCTGCCTCCAGGATTGTTGGCTCATGTGGTTCTACAGAGCTAACTTTCCATTTCCTTCAAGGCAAATGAAAACTGCCTTGCGAGCTTCTGTTTGAATTAACTTTGATATTTTGGTTGGAGGGATCATTATACTCAGTCATTTCTAATATTATGACTTCAGTTTTCATAGTTTTGGGTAAGGTAGTAGGGAGGAAGCCATTCTTGAATTGTGTACTCTCTTTAAGGAGTCAAAGCCTATTTAGATCAACTTGATGTGATGCAACACAGGGCCACGCCACTCCCCCAGCTCTGCCCACACCCTTCATCTGATCTGCAACCCCCCCTTCCCAGAGCTGCTAGTCATCCTGAATTATGTGGAGCCCTGCTGGTGGTACCAATGTGCAACAAATAATGCAAATATTTGTTTGTTTATTTTTTTACTGCTCTAGGGGAATATCTTTAGTACTGAGGTATGTAAACCACCTTTTGTGAATAATAATTTTTAAAAGCTCCATTTAGATAGGCAAAATAAAGCTGTCCCTTCTAGTCGCTGTCCCTTTCTGCCCCCCTCCTCACTCCCAGGAAAAGGCTTGGTGGACTGAGCCCTGGTGGACCTCAGCCCCACCAGGTTTGTGCAGTGCACAGACCATGCAACAGGGAGGCAGCCTTGTGTAGGGCCTTTGGTCTGAGGATTTTATTTTGGCTCTAGAGAGTACTATCACTTCTGTATTAAAATGGTGCTAAATATTAAAAGGATTTCTTTTTTGTGGGATTATACTTTTATTTTCTGCTGAATATAAAATGCCAAAACAAGTGTGCTTAATAACAGATTTTTAAAACCCACAAAAGCAAAACAACATGTAGATCTTAATGTGGCGAACTAATTTTGATTTCAAGTTCTGCTTTCCCCCCTGGTAATTTCCATTTTTATGTTTTAAAGGAGAAGCAGTCACACTTCCTCATCTCATTCTTCCCATTCCTGCATGCCCTCTCCCCCACTCCAAATACAATTCTTGGGAAAGGAAAACAACTTCACATCAAGTTGAGATTTCTTTTTTCCTTTTAGAGACAGGGACTGCTGTCCAGGCTGGAGTGCAATGGTGTAATAATAGTCATTGCAGCTTCAAACTCTTGGGCTCAAGCAAGCCTCCTGCCTTTACCCCCCAGAGCCGCTAGGACTATAAGCCCACACCACCATGCCCAGCTAACTTTGTTGTTGTTTATATATATATATATATATATATATATATATATATATATATATATTTTTTTTTTCCCCCCCCCCAGGCTGGTCTTGAACTCTTGGCCTCAAGCAATCCTTCTGCCTTGGCCTCCCAAAGCACCGAGATTGCAGGTATAAGCCAGCAGCCTTGGCCTCAAGTTGAGATTTTAATGCAGCATACTAGGACACTTTCTATGCTCCACACCTATTTTGAAATGAAACCACAAAGTTTCCATACAGTCAGTCCCTGAAAATATTCACACATGGTGCTTCTGGCTTGGAGTGTGCTGGGATGGATGGAGGTGGGGGAACCTTCACACAGAGGGACCTTCACCTGGCCTTACTCCTTAGTGCTACTGATTGAGTGGCATCCAAATCCCAAAGGTCTGTTGCCTTCCGGGAATATTTGTGGTGTGCCCAAAGTGCTTCCTGGGGCTCAGGATTTGTTAACCTGATGGTTGGTCATTCCTGGGGACTCCTACCACCGGGCCGGCCATAAAACAAAGTTAAACCAGCGAGTTTGCAGAAGAGACAAGGGCAAGAAGCCAACTCCTGTGGGACAATCACAGCACGCTGTGATCAGGGCATGTTTCTATTATCTCTAAACCCGGGGAACGGGTCACGTGAAATTCAGGCGCAAGGCAGGAGGGAGGGCGACCCGGGATGGGCTGGCCCATACTGGGCACTGAATAAGCTTTTGTTCGGTGAATACAGGAGCCGCTGGGCGTGGCGGCTTTCACGGATCCTCAGCTGTGGCAGTTCCCCTGGGGCGGCGCCGCCTCCCTCTGTCTGGAGAAAGGCGTTCGGGGAGTGAGAAGCATCCCTGGGTGGGGTGGGGGAGGGGGTGCTGGTGAGAACCTGGGACGCACTGTGGGCCTGCGGCCAGCCTGCTTTACGGAACGATTGGGATGCGAACACCGTTGCCTGAGTCCCCGATTATTCTGCGAATCTGTAAATACAGATTTAGACACACGTGGTAGACGTGTCCTCCCCGGTAACAGGGGGTGTGTTTCCACAGAGCAGCTCTTTGTAGCCCTGAGAAGGACGCCCGCGAGTTTTTGCAGCCTGGGAGATGGCGAGGGGTCTGATTCAGGGGTGCCCGTGGGAAGGGGGAGGGCTGGGTCGTCCCAGAACCCCCTGACTGTCCTTGACCCCCGACTCTCCACACGCTTCGGATCTCACTGCCTGGGCAGGTTGGCGGGGAACGGGGGACGGGGGTGCGCAGGGCGGAAAAACTCACGTTGAGGTGAGACTCAGCAGGGCGGTTCTGGTGGAGAGGTAAACGGATGCGGACGGGAAGCGCGTGCGGTAAAAAGCGCCGGGGGCAGGGGCACCAGGCAGTCGCTCAGAGGAGAAGCGGGGTACAATGTGGCAATTAAAGATATGTAGTCAGAGGAACCAGTCCCCCAAAGAGAGAGGGGATTCAATTTACCAGGATTCTGTTGCAGTGGGGAGCTCGTCTTCCTGGGAAGAAAGTGTAAAAAAAAAAAAAAGAAAAAGTGGGGAGGGTGGAGCAGTGGGTGCGGCGAGTGGACCCCCAGCCTGTGCTCGGGCCCGCGGGGTGTCGCCGCTGGACCCCCCATCCCCGGCCACCTCCGCCCCAGGCTCGGGGCCTGCTCCCCTCCCCTCGCGCGGCCCCTCCCTCGCGCCCTCTCCCCGCCGCGCGGGCCTGAGCCGCGGAGCCGGGACGCGAGCGCGGAACGCGGGGCTCAGGCGGCGGCGGGGCCGAGGCGCCTGCCGGGCTGGCGATGGCGCGGGCGGCAGGAGAGCGGGGCCGGGGCCGGGGCCGGACCGGGTGGTGCGGGCGGCACCGGCGCTGCGGGCGGGGCGCGCTCCTCGCCTTCGCCGCGTGGACCGCGGGCTGGGTGCTGGCAGCCGCGCTGCTGCTTCGCGCGCACCCGGGCGTCCTCTCCGAGCGCTGCACAGACGAGAAGAGCCGGCGCATCCTGGCCGCGCTGGTAGGTCCCGCCGCCGCTCTGCCCAGCGCTGCGCGTCTCGGGAGGGGGGGATCGCACCCGTCCCGGCCCCCAGCCTTCCCCGGGGACTCGGGTGGCACCAGCCGAGTGTGTGGGGTCCCGACACAGGCGTGGAATGCCAGAGCGCACGCCCTGGTCCCCTGAATGGGAACGCAGCCGGGAGTGCTCTGTGGGCGCGCGGGGGGTGTCTCTCCCCTTTCGCCAGAATCCGCCCTTCGTCCCCAGCCAGCCTTTGAGTCTTACTCTCGCTACCCCTGAGCCCGAGCTCCAGAAGAAAGTTTGCGGGTCTGATCCAAGTGTCCAGGTCTGCTTGAGCCTCCGGGCAGCCCCCCCCGTGCCCGCGTCCAGTGTCGGGCGGCCTGGCTCGGGGCACGAGCCAGTGCGGGGTTCGGGATCGGGGGTGCCACGCCTCTGTCTCTGGGGTCCTCAGCGCTCCAGCCCAGCCCGCGTTGTGTGATTCCACCCCGGGCTGCCAGGTCACCCCCCCACCTCTCCAAGCCCTCTCGCAGGGCTGGTCGGCCCCTGCCTCGGTGCGCTCCGGAGCCCAGGCTCTCCGCGGTCGCGGTCTACGGGAACCGACGCTGCGTGCTCGCGGGCTGGCAGAGCGCTCTGCGGGACGGCTCGGACCTGGCGGATCCTGGGTCCTGGGGCCCAATACTCGCACCCAGCAGTTCCTCTGCTGAGCGGGGAGAATTAAGGAGAGAAAGAAACGTTTGGCATTTTATAGTCTGCTGCATGCGCTGGGCTCAAATCCTATGAATGAAATGCTCATCTTGAGTTGATTGGAAACGTGGCTAGCCGTTCTCTCCTGAGCAAAGGAGACTTGAATAAAGGTGGGAATCCCCTAAATCCCAGAAAGGGGAAGATAGCAGCAACTACTCTAACATGACTTCTTAAGCGATTATTCACTTCCTAAAATAGTGACCATCTAAGCATTTGGTTTGAAAAGTGATCTGTTTTCTAAAACATCTTCAAGAAACGCATGGGAAGTTTTCAGTCCAATTGCTTACATCTGGGTGGGCCTTTTGAGATTGTAGATTTTCAAAATGTGGAATCACAAAGGTTTTTAAAGTAAATGATTGTCTAAGTGAGATTGGAAATGTTTTTTAAATGAGCCAGGTATACCAGCTAAAACAAGTTATGCTCCCTAATTCACTCTGATGCGTGTGTCATCGTGAACTGAACATACGTAGGTGAGATACAGATTCTTTCCACTGACCCCCTTCTACTGTTACATGAAGTTTTATCGAGTTTGTTTGTTTATTTATTTATTTTTGAGACAGAGTTTCACTTTTGTTGCCCAGGCTGGAGTGCAATGGCACGATCTCAGCTCACCATAACCTCCACCTTCCCAGTTCAAGCGATTCTCCTGCCTCAGTCTCCCGAGTAGCTGGGATTACAAGCATGCACCACCTCTCCCAGCTAAATTTGTATTTTAGTAGAGATGGGGTTTCTCCATGTTGGTCAGGCTGGTCTTGAACTCCCGACCTCAGGGGATCCGCCTGCCTCACCTTCCCAAAGTTCTGGGATTACAGGCGTGAGCCACCATACTTGGCCAGTTCTATCAAGTTTTAAGTGGCAAGAGCTCATTGATTTTTCTTAGTAACCCATAAAAATCTTTTTCAGTTATAAATTTTCCCCCCTGTTTTCTTGTCTTGGGGGAAAGGAGTAATGATAGACTAATTATAGCAAACTAACACTGGTGGTTCGGCCAAAGTGGAATACCTATTTAGAAATTTAACATAGTAATCCTTTAGATTGAGATAAAAAATGAATGCCATTTTTCATTTATTTACCTTTGGTTAAGTGAGGAAAGGCCTAATGGAAATTAAATAGTCTACTATAATTTAAGTAACTGCTATTCATAACTTTCCCAGCTTTCCAGGGTTGTAAATTAAAACCAATTCTGTTTAGAGGCTTTACCAATATATCTTCAGTGGCAGCCATATGGAATCTTTTCTAGTCAGACATAAAGTTGGAGAGATTGGTTCTGGCCCTGAAGGCCCTCAATCTTTCCTACAGCCACAAGGATGTCAGAGGCCACACCCATCTCCCTAGGTGTTGATGTGGCGCTGTCTGTGAACTGGTTTGTGGGGGGAGCAGCCTTTGCCCGCAGGCCCTGTTTGAGTTCCTGACTCCTGGAACAGTCTCAGAACTCTCCCCCCTGCCCCTCTTCCTGCCACTTCCCTTTCTATCGTTTTCATCCTGTGTATGTTGACGCAAGACCCACACAGCACCCTGGCTCAAGTTTTACCCAGGACACTCTGAGTTAGGACAGGGTTTAAATACAATCCCAATCCTCACAATCCCGACTCTGCCGGGCTGAGTTGCAAAGTAGAGGTTGGCATTGTGGCTTTCAAGGACTTGAGCTGAATTGAGTCTCTGTCTCTGCTCCCCTGGCACTTCCCGATTCATTCTGCCTGGCTTTTATCCGTAATAATAAAACTGGTTGTTATTTTCCTGATGGGCCTCCAGACTCTCATTAGCTTTCACTCTGAATACCGGAGCACAGAAGAATCCACTTTGCCAGCTGAGCCGAAGGGAGACTTTCTGGCAGGACCCAGGGAGTTGTGGTGGGTTCCCCCGCCCCCCAGTAGCCTCAGCTGCCAGTGTTCCCAGGCTCCCGCCTGGCACAGGGCATTGCTGGCCTGCCAGGGGTGGACCCACATGTAGGATAAAGGAATCAAAGGAAAAAGCTTAGAGGCGAGTCAGGGGATGGGGGTCAGGGGTCATGTTCTCCCCAAGCCCACACCCCACCTCCCCAGGGAGCTGACCACGTCCCACTGGCAAGTTCCCAGCAGAGCCAACCTGAATTGTTCCAAAGGATTGAGCCCTGGGTCTTCCAGCTTGGATTATTCCTGGTCAGACCCTAAGGCTCCCCTTAATGTCAGCTTTAAGAGGAACAACACACTGAAATAGTAGGGCTGCAGAGCCCTACTTTTCAGGTCTCTGGAGCCCTACTTTTCTAGTGGGCTGTGTCAGGAGGCCAAGTCAGCTGGGGAGCTAGCTTGGTGCTGGGTCATTGATACACCTGGCTTCTCATTCATTCCACAGGCCGAGCTCTTCACACTGAGGCCGAAGATGCGGGCTGCTGCCTGTTGACGCTTCCTCTGGGAAGGCACTGTGCGAATCGTTTCATGGGGCTTATTTCACTGAGTTCCCTCAACAACCTCTGTGAAATATTTGCTTTCAATATCCCCATTTCATAGATATCAAAACTGAGCCTCAGGGAGGAGAAGTGACTTGCCCTGCTTCACACAGTTAATATGGTGAGGAGCCAGGATATGACCATGTGTGGTCTGACGTAGCGATGACATGACAGTCAGTGGCTTCTCTAATAATGGAAACTCTACATAACAACTCATGTACGTAACCCTTCCATACCATGTCATTCTCAAGGCACGTCAAACATATTCTCACAGACTGTTATTCTGAAGGCTTAACTGGCTTTTTTGGCTAGTGAGGTCTTGATGGAATTTCATGTAGCTGTCTACATTAGAGGTTCAATTTTAATAGGACAGGCTTACATTTCTTTGCTGTTGTGATAGAAACTGTCAAGGTCCCAACGGGACTACAGCATCCAGGGCACATACCCAGAGAGACTTTTCAGCAGCAAATGATTGCCTGAGTGCTTAGCCACATTCCTAAAGCAGAGAGGGGTTACAGAGTGGACGAGCTAACTTTGCTGAGATTCTGCAGTGCACAGCATAGCTGCTTAGGGAAACACTACCACTGTCAAGTATGAATGTTGCTAACTGCAGAGGAACTTAATTCTCCCTAAAAACAGACACACAAAAGAAAACCCAGGCCTCAGACATGACCTTGGAGACCTTATCAACAGTTTTCAAGACTAGAGTGGACAGGTTTTGTTTTTGCCTGAGAACCATGACATAAATTAGAGAGATACTAAGCAACAATTGCAGAGTGCTTCTTACAAAAGCGGTACTGATGTAATGGGAATGTGCATCTGTGTGGATATTTTCACATTCATGAGAAGCACAAATCCACTGCAAACGTAATTAATTTTAAAAGCATGCCAGAGTTAGCTGCAATAAGACTTTAACTTGTTTCTTCAGCTTATTTTCAACTCCAATACCTGTGGATTTTATATGCATACACATCTGGGTACAGAAGTGTACCTGTCTTTAAACTGGCCTTAGGACCGCCTCCTATGCACAGAGGAGTCTGAGAAAGACTAATTTTTTTTTTTTTTTTTTTTTTTTTTTTGAGGTGGAGTCTTGCTCTGTTGCCCAGGCTGGAGTGCAGTGGGGTGATCTCGGCTCACTGCAACCTCCACCTCCCGGGTTCAAGTGATGCTCCTGCCTTCCGAGTAGATGGGACTATAGGCGCATGCCACCACGCCTGGCAAATCATTTATATTTTTAGTAGAGATGAGGTTTTCACCATGTTAGCCAGGATGGTCTCAATCTCCTGATCTTGTGATCCACCTGCCTCGGCCTCCCAAAATTTTAGGATTACAGGTGTGATCCACCGCGCCCGGCCTAAAGACTGATTTTTAAAATGGACCTACATAAACTACTTCTATTGAGTTCAACAACAACAACAAAACCTACTTACTTCAACAGGACAAGGACATGCTGCTAATAAAGTAATTCCACTATTATCTTAACATGATGAAAGTTTTTGGGGTTTTTTGTTTGTTTTCTTGAGACAGGGTCTTGCTCTGTCACCTTGGCTGGAGTGCAGTGGTGCAAACAGGACTCACCGCAGCCTCTGCTTCCCCGGCCAATCAGTCCTCCGGTCTCCGTCTCCCAAGTAGCTGAGACTATAAGCATGGCCCAGCTAGTTAATTTTTTATTTTTGTAGAGTCGGGGGTCTCACCATATTGCCCGTCCAGACTGGTCTTGAATTCCTGGGATCAAGTGATCCTCCTCCTCAGCCTCCCAAACTGCTGGGTTTACAGGCATGATCCACTGTGTCTGTCCTGATGAAAATTTTAAATTCAAACTTGTGATTTGTACATTAAGTTGACTGTTTTTTAAAATGCTGGATTAAATCTTTTTCTGTGCTCAGCAGGCTCAGACATGCAGAAAGATGCCACAGACTTACTTTCACACTGGTGAAGAGGAGACACATTTTGTGGTCTACACAAGAATAATAGGAATTGAAATGCCAAAAACACTTCATTGTAAAGGATATCATGGAACATCTGTGCCATAACTACCCTTGTATACAGACGGTTTCTGACTTAGGATGGTTTAACTTGCAATTTTTCAACTTTATGACAGGGTGAAAGTGAGATGCATTCAGTGGAAACTCCACTTTAAGGATCCATACAACCATTCTGGTTTTCACTTTCAGGGCGGTATTCAATACATTCCATGAAATTACATGAGATAGTCAACACTTTATTTTACATAGGTGTTATATGAGATAATTTTGCCCTGCCAGAGGCTAATGTAAGTGTTCTGGGCATGTTTAAGGTAGACGGGGCTAAGCTGTGATGCTCGGTATGTTAGGTGCATGAAACGCTTTTTCAACTTACTCTGGGGCTGTTGGGGCATAACCCGTCGTAAGCTGAGGAGGACCTGTATCGTTTTCAGGCATGCTTTGCTTTAATGTAAATGCTCTCTTAGGACAAGTGGGGTGACTGGGGTACTGAAAGTTAGGTTATAAGCCCAAGACCTTACCTGTGGAAGCTGGTGGGTCTGGTCAGGGCTTTGGTCCTGCTGCCCTTTCTGATACACAGTGTCACGGCAAGAAGCAGGCGTCAGGGAGGCCGGCTTACAAGCCAACGTGCTGATCTTCAGAAAAACAGCCAAAAGGAATGTTTTCTTCCAAAATCCGCAGGCTGGATGCCAAATTCAACAGTTATACCATTGTTCTAAATGTCTCACAACTCCTGTTTGGAATTGCCCTCCAAATTCATGAGGCAAATCTAGTATAGGTTTGTATTTCATCGATGAAGCACAGTTTTATATTAGACACGGTGCTGTGGGGACCTCATCCCGTGCCACACTCACATGGCCATGACTGAATGAGTCTGGGGTAGGGCACAGAGACAAGAATTCCACTTAGGGGTGGTGCTGGCTCTGGGGCAAAGGTTGATTTGGCCAGGCAGGGTAGGAAGCATTGAAGTCCCATGGAGACACCCTGAATGACATTTCTAATAGAGCAGCTCAGCCTGTCAGCAGGTGCTTGCTTCAACTGCGCCCTCTACTCTAAGGGTCGTTTCTGGTTCTCTGAACACACAGGGCTACTTAGAAACTCAGGGCCTTTGCACAAGTTCTCTGTGACTCAGCTGCCCTCTCCCTCGAAGATTTCTAATTCCTCTCTCAAAACTGAGCTCAGAGGCATCTCTCCCAGGAAGAAGACACCCCAGGCCCCCCAACCCTTTCCTAACCAGAGCTGGAGAGGAAGCTAACATTGAGCGAGCCGCCTTAGGCCGGGCACTGTGTTAGGACTGTCTCCCTGTGACCTTGTTTGACTCTGTGACGCACTAACATTATCCTCATTTTCCAGACTCGGAAACGAGCCACATGGCAAGCCAGGGGCAGAGCCCAGAGGCACACCCAATCTGTGCCAAGCTTAGCCTCACTGTGGCCCTGCCCTGTCACTCTAATGCCATTTAGGAGTTTCGAAGGCTGTCCCCTCTGCTCTGTGAACTCCGGAGCCTGGCAGCTGTGGTCAGATGGTGGCCCATCCAGGCTCACACGCAGCTGGGCTTGCTCTGGAAAGCTGGAGCTGTTGATTTGGGGGGTGGCCCAGTCCCAATCCCAGTGGAGCAGAGAGGAGGTGACTTCTTGGCTGGCAGGTGTCTCTCATGGCTAGTGGCTCTGGTGGCTACAGTTTAGATGAGAGGGGTGAGGGCCCTGGCAGTCACAGTGGGTACCCTCCTCACTCCGCTAATGGAAATGGGGCCCAGCATCTCTGACACTTCTCTCCTGAGCCTCCTCTCTCAGTTGCAACCAGGACCACGTCTCCCCACCCACCCCTCCTCAGTGCTGTGGGACCCTGAAGCTCCTAGTTCAGAATCACAGCTCTGGCTCCACTGGAGTTCTACTGTGTGCTTTTCTTTCTTTTTCAATGGTTCTCTATGCAAAAGTACTTTTGATTAAATGAAATATGTGATAACACTATAAAATTTTATGGGAGTGAATCAAACTATTTTGGGTACCATACTTGAAGAAGTTTTTTTTTAATTTAAAAAATCAGAAAACAAGTTTGTTTTTGCCTTTTCTTATCAAATTTATAGAGACATGAACCTCTGTAAATACCAGATAAAATAGGAGACAAATCCCAACAAGTAAAACGAATAGCCCCTACCGTTTCTGCCAGCGACATCTTCTTGCTCATGGTGGTTTTAGTTCCTATCATTCATCCTCATATCGCCTCTCAGGGCTGTCCTGAAAGGTCTTGGAGGAGCCTGACCAGCTGCTGTGTTCTTCCGAAGGGCGGTGTGGAGGGCACGGCAAGCAAAGCATGCTGGACACAAAGGACCCCGATCCTCCCTTGCACCTTTCATGACCCCATGCCTTGCAAAGAGTGACCACGGTTAAAGCCAAAGAATGACATTTTACCACAATTCAGTTGAGTCACAGTCCAAGACGAACACAGCAGGTGCACAATTCCAAATGTGTTTAAAGCAGCTGGTGAGTGTATGTTAATACAGCTTCCTTACAGATGTGGGTTTCCAAAGACGCAAAGCCCCAGTCAAATAGGGTGGTGTCACTAGCTCCAGGGCCAGGTTCATGGGTTTCTATCTATGCACGATAGATAGAAACTCTCACTGGCATCATTGTGTTGACCAAGCAAGACCCCTGACCCCCAACCCAGTGCATTATGGAGAGATCCAAAATGCAGTGACTGGCAGGAGCATCCCGTTCAGCTGGAAGCCAGGGGGCAGCTCAGACAGCTTGGCCTTGGCCTTTTGGGCTGTTGTACTACCTGAAATAGTCCTGAAAAATATCTAAACACTTCTTTTAAGCACTGGGACTGTTTCTTTTCAATAAGCACTTTGAACAATTAGCCTGCAGTGTTTATAAAGGCCCCCAGTCCCTCCCTTATCAAATGTTTTGGGGCCAGCTGTATTTCAAAATTCAAATCTTGTTGAATGTTAGGAAGATCATATAGTACCTTATATTTTGCATATAGGGCAGTGCCAGTAATTAAGTTAATAATGCTGCAGTAGAATGTATGCAAATTCATACCAAGTCAAACACATATAGATACAAATAGGCTCATATCTTTTCAGCTGGGTTTTGACACCACGTAAGGTCAAATGAGTCATGAAAAACTTGTAGTTTTCAGAGGTTTGTTGATTTTGAATTTTTTTTTTTTTTTTTTTTTTTTGAGACAGAGACTTGCTCTGTTGCCCAGGCTGGAGTGCAGTGACATAATTTCAGCTCATTCCAACCTGTGCCTCCCTGGTTCAAGCGATTCTCCTGCTTAAGCCTTCTGAGTATCTGGGACTACAGGCATGCACCACTATGCCTGGCTAATTGTTGTATTTTTAGTAGAGACAGGGTTTCATCATGTTGGCCAGGCTGGTCTCAAACTCCTGGCCTCAAGTGATCAGCCAGTCTTGGCCTCCCAAAGTGCTGGGGTTACAGGGGTGAGCCACCATGGTAAGTTTGATTTTGGAATTATTTATACATCTGGGCACTGGAGGTCCAGCTTTTGACTTCAAGGAGCTGCTTGTAATCTGCTTGGGATGGGTAAAGCTGACCTACCTGGCCACCTGTGAGGCTGGGCAGTGTCTGATTAGAAACCCAAGGCTGTTCCCGGGCCTCTCCTGTTGCCTGGCTCGTGCATATGCCGTGACGTCCACACACACTTCCCACTTGGCTGGTACAATCACCATACAGGTAGGCAGGCGCACGATGCAGGGAAGGAGTTTGAAGCCTGGGGCAGGTCAGGATGTGGCAGCATGGTTGGACCATGGAATCTAAGCTCAGGGGCTCTTGGCCCCATCCTTTGTCCCGGCACCATGCTGCACTTTGCTACTGCTGAGCCTTCAAGGTCCTTTCTCATAAATGAAGCCAGGTGAGAACATGAGCTTTGGGATTTGATATTTCTTATGAACTTAGAAGAACTAGGGTAACTCTGTGGTTTCATGTGCTATAGAATTTCCAGGAAGGAAGAGAGGCCTTTATTTGCTGACATGGAGGAAGATATTTGTGGGGGAAATGGGTGGGATTAGGAAATATACTCAACCCCTAATCAAAATGATCCAGTGGTTTAGAGTTTCTGAAAAAGAAAAGAGAGAAGAGGATGACAGTCCTCTCCTTCCTTCCACTTTGCGCCTCTTCCTTCCCCTCCCTCTGGCAAGATTGTCAGGCTGGTCCAGCTTCTTAGGGAATTTGTGGTGTGGTGGGGAAGGCTGCCAGGTCCCCTAGTGGCTCCATCCTAAGGTCTCCTGGAGTTTAGAAGACACACCCCATCTGGGGGCTCTTGGACAGCCTTGCTCACCACCGCCTGAATGCAAACACACCCAACTCTTCCAGAATGCATCCTGCATGCATCCTCCTTGGTCCCTCTCTTCTGCAGCTCACCAGCCATGAGCCCTGTTCTCACTCATGTATCCTTTAGAGGCTTCTCCTCTAAACATCTGCAATCTTCCAGCCTGCAAGCTTTATAGACCACTCCATTTCACATGGAAAACAGCAAGCTCAAGGAATGTACCTGCAGGAAGGGTCATTACTGTGGTCAAACCTAGGGGCAGATAGGGCTTCCAGGGTCCCCTCAGCTGAGACCTGACCTCGCTGTTAGATACAGGAGTCAGAGGCTCTCCCAGTGACCCTAAAGTGTAGCCAGAGTCGAGAGCTATGCCTGGTCCAGCCCCCTCACCTGTTGGTTTCCCAGTCTCTGGCTTTCCCAGAGCCACCCAGCTGGATGATGGGAAGTCAGCTTCCTGGCTGCAGGTGTCCTGATTCTGCAGACCTGTCCCAGGCCTGACTGAGGCATGTAATGACTGTGAACAGCTCCTTAACCCTACCGTGAATTACTCACTGGCTGGGTACCCTCTGCGGTCCACAGGGCTAAGGTTTCTCTGCACAGCTGGATTATCAGCGTCCTGAGGGCAGAGGCCAAGCTGTCCCTTTCTCTGATCCCCCAGCCAAGAGACAGACCTCTCCATGGTGACTGATTGTTCCCCTTCCTTCCAGTGCAGGGACTACCGGGGCGGTGCGCTGGCTGGGGACCTCTGCGAGGACCTGTGCGTAGCAGGAAAGCTGCTGTTCCAACGCTGCCTGCACTACAACAGGGGCAAGAAGGTGCTGCAGGCTGACTGGCGGGGCCGGCCTGTGGTCCTCAAGTCCAAGGAGGAGGCCTTCTCCAGCTTCCCGCCCCTCAGCCTGTTGGAAGAGGAGGCAGGGGAGGGTGGCCAGGACGTCCCCGAGGCAGAACTCCTCCTGATGGTGGCCGGGGAGGTCAAGAGCGCCCTGGGCCTGGCACTGTCCAACAGCAGCCTGGGGCCGTGGTGGCCAGGCAGGCGGGGCCCGCGCTGGCGGGGACAGCTGGCCAGCCTGTGGGCCCTGCTGCAGCAGGAGGAGTACGTCTACTTCAGCCTGCTTCAGGACCTCAGCCCCCATGTGCTGCCCGTGCTGGGCTCCTGCGGACACTTCTACGCTGTGGAGTTCCTGGCTGCGGGCAGCCCCCACCACCGGGCTCTCTTCCCCCCTGGACCGGGCCCTGGGTGCCCATGGGGGTGGCCAGGCCAAGGCCATCAGCGACATTGCACTCAGCTTCTTGGACATGGTGAACCATTTCGACAGTGACTTTTCCCATCGCCTCCACCTCTGCGACATCAAGCCAGAAAACTTTGCCATCCGGAGTGACTTCACAGTAAGTGGTGCAGGGTGGGTGTGTTTATGTGTGAAGAACGGAGCTCTCGGGTCTGGTGGGAAGGAAATGAGAGGGTTCCTGAGCTCCTGGCCTGAGTTAGCAAGCCACTGTCATTTCTGTAGTCTCAAAGAACTCAGAGAGCTCCCACTCACCAGGCCACTTCCTCTCGGATGTTAGCGAGGAGCAGATGCATCTGGAGTGAGGATTTGAATGGACAGAGCCCACAGTGGGAGGCAGAGGGCCAGGCCAGGTTCGTCCTCCCAGAGGGCTGTTCTGGTTCCTTCATCTGAGCCCCGTGGCTGCTTTGAGTAGCGTCTCTTGCGGGTCTGTTTAACTTGAGCAGAAAATAGTCCTCAGGAGGCAAGGGGCTGCAGAGGGTGATGAGGGAGGGTGGCCTCCAGTATGGGGGTGCTGTTCTCAAGCTGCCCATGCTCTGTGACCCAGTGTTGGACCCAGTCCAACACCACGACCCCAGGCTGCTGTTGGACAGCTCCAGGCCCAGGGTGCTCTTGACCTCCCCAGCCACCAACAGGAGGAGTTCCGCCTCGGGGACATCTTGGCCACCCTCCCCTGCCTGGAGGGGAGAAGTTCCAGTTAGTTTCCATTCCCTATGTAAGACTTCTAGATGAACAAATGGAGCTTTCGTGCCTTCCACAAGGGGAAAGACCTGCCCAGGTAGAAATATCTGCCACTGCACCATGGGGCACATGCTTGTTCATCTCCTGCCCTGGGGCCAGGCAGCCTCGTGAGAACAGCAGGAGTGGAAGAGCAGCAGTGGGAGCCTCAGTGTCTTCGTGTAACACAAACCCCTCTCCCTTTACCTGGCTGGGCGAACACTGATGTGTCAGAGTAATGCTGCTGCAATGATCCCGGTGCCCTCACGCTGTGCCAGGCGCTGGGACCCTCCAACAGGAAGTAGTAATAAGGCTGGCAGGGATGTCATGGGTGCAGGGTGGGTTTGGGGGAAGGCAGCGTGCTCTGCTCCCCCACCTGCTGTAACAAGTTCATTCTTACGCGGTCAGTGCCGCCAGCCGAACAGCCAGACCAGCTTAGCTCCAGTCACCGGGGCATGTGTGTGGCGGGGGAATGACCCACAGGCACACTGAGGCCTTGGGGAGGAAGTCAGGGAGTATCCACGCATAACGCCCCAGCTCCAGGCAGCTGCGGGCCAGTTCTTGCCACTCAGTCACTCCCTTCTTCCTCCGGCAGGTAACAGTAAGCATCAGTGAGTGGGATCCAGCAGGTGCTGTAATTGTTGAAGGAATTTCAAGGATATCTGCTTCTTGAAGGAGCTGGGGCTGATGGGGTCTGTGATGCCGAGTGGGCGACATCAGATGCTTTTATCTACACACTTGTCGATTATCCAGTGACTGGTTTGTGAGAGCCACCTAAGTTGTGCCTCCAATATCTTGCACACCATCAGCACAAAACATTTGCTCAATAAAATAATGACTATGCAGCCTACACCTAGCCCTGGACTTTGTTTTGCTGGCTGGTGCTGCACCACTCAGGGCTGTTACCTCCACTGCAGCCTTGGCTTGGGTGAGAATAGGCAGGGAAGGACAGGAGTCGTCCCCTTCACCAGTCCTGCTGTTCTGGATCCTTCTTGCAGACCCTGGAGTTCAAGGAGTTATTTTACCCAAGCTTTTACAATTTTTAAGTGAAAACCAGCAGTATCTGCATCACCAGAGAGCTCATGAGAAATGCAAATTCTCAAACACCACCCCAGACCTGTTGAATCTGAAACAACGGGGGATAGGAGAAGCAATCCCTGTCTTAAAAACAAGCCTCCTGGTTGATTCTCATGTGGGCTCAAGTTTGAGAGCTGGTGAGCTCAGAGTCCGGGCGGGTGGGTCCTGCCTTTGAGCCCAGGTTGCTGGGCTGCCCCTGCAGAAGGAAAGGGCGCCTCCCAGCAGATGCCCACTTGCAGATCTTGGGGATGTGCCCAGTGGCTGTAAATGAGTAACTAGGAACCACCACGACTTCATGAACCTAAACTATTGCCCCCAGTACCCTTTTCCAGCAGATGGTATGGTTTCCTACTCCAGGGCCACACTTTTTGGTGAAGAATGAAATAATTCTTGTTCATTTTCCTATTCTGATGCCAGGAGGAAGGTTGAAGATGAGGCAAGCTGGGTGATTTCATGCAGGAAGGATTTTATGATTCTACTGATATTAAGAAACATGATCATGATATAGGTTTTTCTGTTTTTTTTTTTTTTAATACTGTTCTTATTTTAGGTGCATAGGGTTACATTTATAAGAGCTGTAATCCATTGTAGACCTCACACACTAAAAATTAAAAAATAAATCTGGCTCTCCCTGGGAGATGAGGAGGAAACTGTCAGAAATGGGAAGGAGAAGTTGCAAGAAGCTAAAATTCTAATTAGGGGCCCGGGGAGGCTGGGGAGTGTGCCAGAAACCATAGAAAGAAGAGTCGTAGCCCCAGTAATGAATTATAAAGCCGGGAGGTTCATTAGCGTAGTCCTTCTTCATCTTTAGTGTGTTAACGAGGGTAAATAATGAAATCAGCTATTTGTTTTGGCCAAATAATGGGAAAGGAAAGATTAAAATGAGAAGTTGTAGTGCCCGAATTAGTAATTAGGCAAAACCCCTTAAATAGAGAAAAGGCCTGTATCGTTTATTTTCATTATTCTCCACATATTTTGAAATATAACTCCATTTTACTAAATAATCCCCAAGAAACTTCTTTGCCTTCTGGCATCAATCCTGAATGAAAAACTAAAACTAAAACCAAAACCAAAATGTGCCTCCCAAACTGCACAGAACCGAGGAGGAATGACCAATGAATGAAACGCTTTTTGAAACACTCCCAAAGGGAGAAGGAAAGGCTGCTATTTCGATGCTGACCTGCGAAGGCTTGTGAAATGCCACTGACTCCATCAAATTCATCAACTTTCCTAGTGGCTGTTCAACACCTCCAAGCTATAAACGGCTTGATTTGGGCAGATTCCAGGTTTTCTCAGGTTTGAGCTCATCTGTTTTTGTTGTTGCATCCAGGTGACGGGGGAAGAGCTGCATATTTTAGAAATTCTTCTTTTTCTGTTTTTGAAGTCTGTTTGGTTCAATGCCAGGGAGATAAATCTGAAGTTCCAGGGGTCATCGGGTTCTCACGATGACAGTGGAACTCCGGCGTCACTCCTGTTCAGGGCCTTTGCATATCAATCTTAATTCGAGAACTTTCCTCCACTTTGTTGTCTGTCAGTCCGAAACCAGCTGACTCAGGTAACAGACATGCCATGAAGAGAACACAGGCACTGCCCACCTCAGTTTCTCCATCACACCCAGCCACTCGAATGTGGCTTCCTTGGATTGCTTGTATTCATGAGGATAGATTCTCTGTATCTCACAGTTTTACAGTCCTGACTCTTGAAGGTCAGAGACCAAAGTGATAAGGGAGCAGAGGGGAAATTCATTTATAAGACATCTCAGAGATCCTATTGGCAAAGCTGAGAAAATGTCTAAAGATGACAAGTGGTATTTGTGGTGACAGTTCTGAATCCTGGGCTTTCACCAGTGGCTGCAGAGGTTCTTTTTGCAGTTAAAGCCTTGCAACGTAACTATGACAGTTGCCTGTGTAAAAGAAAATGCATGCAGACACTTTAGGGGAGCAGTCCACTCCCTAGGGCATGGCTGGGGCTTTCCTCTTGGCTCATGGGAGTTCTGGGATCACCTGTGACCTGGAAAGTGGCACCCGCACGAGGTGAGCAGAAGCTGTGAACAGGCCCCCTCTCCACGGAGCTCACCAGTAGCCCTTTGATAGCCCCATGCTCTTTTGATTACAGGTGGTGGCTATTGATGTAGACATGGCCTTTTTTGAACCTAAAATGAGGGAAATCCTTGAACAGAATTGCACAGGAGATGAAGACTGCAATTTCTTTGACTGTTTTTCAAGATGTGATTTGCGAGTCAGCAAGTGCGGAGCGCAGCGCGTCAACAACAACCTGCAGGTAAGCAGAGGCCGCCAGGGCTGGGGGAGGGAGGGTGCTCTCCGGCTGTTCCTGCCGCTAGCACTGCAGATACCCTCTGTGGAGCTCAAGGGCAACCTTTTCAGGCCATCCATCTAGCTCAGTCGATGTGGTCAATAAAGGCAGGACTGCGGGGGATGGGACAGTCACGTGCTCTTTGTTGCCCTTCCCCAGGGTTGTTGGTCATGTGACCCAGAGGCATCTGCTGAGGGGCACTCCCTGCAGAGCTGGCTGCTGGGCTTCCTCTTGCCCAGGCTCCACCCCACATATCAACAACCTCTCATGGACGTGGGCACGCACACGATGAGAACCTGGAGACTAATCCACCAAAGACAAGACTGAGAAGGGTGCCAAGCAGCCCTGAGACTGGCCTCACTAGAGATTGGACAGGAAGCACCATCCAGACAGGCCAGGAGTCAGGACCAGAAGGTAGTTTAGAGTGGAAGAAATGAGCCAAGTCCAGAAGATCAGCCACAGGTGGAATGCATAAGGGCTCGGGCATTCAGAGGCAGCAAGCCTCAGGCTCCCCCGTCTGGGGTTGAAGCATCTCCCCTCTTGTGGCAGAAGCCGTTTCTTTCTGCCCTCACTGAGGCTTTCATGGAGGGTGGATGCACCTGGGCCCACAGGTGCTCATCATAGCTGGAGGAGGCCCCCAGTGTCCAGGTGGACCTCCCCGTGGCCTGGTTGCATGTGATCGCTTAAGAGGCTCTGGCTTCACACGCTCCAACTTGCTCCCCTCGTGGGCCCTCCACTGTAGCTTGTCCTCCTCCTTCCTTAAACCTGAAAGGCCAGCGTGAGTCCACTGCAGACCCAAAACGCAGGTTACGTGGGAGCAGGAGAGAGGAGCCCAGCATGGTGCTGCATGAGCCGTGATGGGGATGATTTGGGAAGGCGGGAACAGGTCTGCTGTTAACCTAGTGATTCCAGCCAGGCCAAACAAACACCCCCGACTCTACCACCCCAGAGTCTACATAAACCTTCTGGGCCAAAGAATCACTGAGTATTTCCCCCTCTCAGGAAGCCTAGGAATGCGGTGGCCTTCAGAGGCGTCTCCAGCCCAGCCTCTTTAATGCGGACTCACACCCTTGGTGGAGTCTGTCATGAAATCATTCTTCTTGAGCTGTGGGAAGAAGATAATTTTCACCTGAGCATCCACCGCCTTGCGATCCCATCCCACAAAATGGGAACACAAACACCTGCTCTTTGCACTATAACAAGAGGCTGAGTTTACACCTTTATGTAGAAAGGGCTCTTACCAATTCATCAGGGACAGGAGGAACAACACAAAGCAAACTGGCAGAACAGTCACCAAACACACAAACGATGAAATCCAAATGGCCGAACGACTTGGAAAATTATTTTGTCTTATCATTCAAAGACATGCAGGTTAAAATTCAGTGATAATAAATTTCACTTACCAATCGGGAATAGTCATTGAAATGCTATTAATTAACAGCTGAGGCTTCAGGGAAATAGAGAAGTGTCTATATTGCTAAAGTGATTGTGGATCACTTCTCTCTTGAGGGTGTGCGGCTGTTAGACATAGCCCTGCTCTTTAGTTGAGCAATTTTATTTGTGCACATATCTGATTATTGACTTTGAATAAAGTCCTAGAAATGAAATTACACTTTTTATTAGGATATGAGAAAATATGAAGCATTAGGTGAAAAAAAATGCAGGTCACAAATTAGTCTTTACAATACCATCCTATTTTTGTTAAACAGTATATGATTCTTTATATACCAAAATGTCAAATATACCTTTATATCCCAAAATGTCAAAAGCAAGTATTTCTGGAAGGTAGGATTACATATAATTTTCTTTATTTTATATTTTCTTAGTTTTTCACTTTTTATTTCTATTTTATTTTAGAGACAGGGTCTCGCTTCATCACCCAGGCTAGAGTGCAGTGGCACAATCAGCTCACTGCAGCCTCGAACTCCTGGGCTTAAGTGATCCTCTCACCTCAGCCTCCCAAATAAATGAGAGTACAGGTGCATGCCACCACACCTAGCTAACTTTTTAATTTTTAATTTTTTGCAGAGACGTGGTCTCACTATGTTGCCCAGGCTGGTCTCAGGCTGCTAGTCTAGAGTGATCCTCCCATCTCAGCCTCCCAAAATTCTGGGATTACAGGTTTGAGCCACCATACCCAGCCTTAATTTTCTACATTTTGAATCCAAAATACCCCCAAAAATCTTGCTCTGTATAAATTTACAAATCAATAAAATGGAATAAAAACTGTCTCAGAAATAGACCTATGAAATACAGGTATTTAGCCTCCAATAAAGGGGGCCTTTTAGACCAGGGCAGGGAGAGCTGGATTGTGTAGTGAGTGGTGCTGGTAAACTGGCTGGCCGGGCACGGTGAACACCATGTTAGCTCCCTACTCCTGACCTCACACTAGATTCAAATGACTCAGATACACGAAAAGATGAAATCCTTAAGGTACCAGAAAAAGCTGGCGAGTTTCAAATATTATTCTAGTGTAGAGAAGGCCTTTGCAAGTATGAGACAAAGCCAAAGAGGAACCGTTGACAAATTTATCTTTCAGAAGAAAACCCATGTTGGTGTAAACAAAATTACATACACACAACAGAGAAAATTTAAAAGTTACATGTGAAAATTTGCAAAGCATTTGCGGTTCTTCTTATAGACCAGGGATACAGAGGTTGGAGGGGGGCTCCTTCAGCTGCTGGGGCTCATTCTCCCAGGACTGGCTTCACCAAGGGGAGACCCACTTTCCAGAGCAGCATCTAGTGATTTGTTCAAGAGGGTGGCCAGACACCAAGCCCCCTGTGCCTCACTAAGGGACAACTCCACAGGGACCCCACAGCCCCACACATTTGCTTCTTCCTCAGTTCCATGGAGTGTGGTTCCCAAGGACAGGCCTCAAAGAATCCCTGTCTGCAAACCTCCGTCTTTCAGTCTACTTCCTGGGGAACCAACCTAAAGCAAGGGCAATGTCCTAAAGATATAAAGAGCATCTGCAAATGAACACAACAAAGGCCAAAAATAGAAACTTGACCATTCATTGAAAAGGAAGCACCAATAGCTCTCAAACTAAGAAAAATGCAAATGAAACAATTTTCACTCATCTGTTGGCAAAATGAATCTGTGACTCTGGTGTTGGAGACGCTAAGGGAGGACAAGCTTTCTTGGATACATTGCCAGGGAGTAGAAATTAGTAGAAATTTTATGGAGTCAATTTAACATATCTATCAAAACAAAAATGCACATGCCCTTTGACCTGGAAATCTCATTTCTAGAAATGTAGTCACATGCACAAAATGCAATAGCGTATATCTGCAAGACATTTATTGCAGCATTGTTCATAATAGAAAACGTTATTATGCAACCTCAATTCCATCAATAGGGAACTGGTTAAATAACTTATGATACATGCACAGATTTCACAAGTGGCCATTCAATCACATGGAATATCCTCATAAGAACGGATTTGGAGGGAATGGATGGGCGAGGTGGCTCATGCCTGCAGTCCCAGCACTTTGGGAGGCCAAGGTGGGTGAATCGCTTGAGCCCTGGAGTTCAAGAACAGCCTGGGCAACATGGCAAAATCCTGTCTCTACAAAAAATACAAAAACTAGCCAGGCATGGTGGCACACCCTTGTAGTCCCAGCTACTCAGGAGGCTGAGGTAGAAGGATCGCTTGAGTCAGGGAGGTCGAGTTGCAGTGAGCCAAGATGGCACCACTGCATTCCAGCCTGGGTGACAGAGTGAGACCCTGTCTCAAAAAAAAAAAAAAAAAAAAAAAAATCAATTTGGAGGGATCTCCCCTCATATAAATGGGGGTGGAAGTTTGAGAACAGTGTGTGTAATATACTATCTATGTGTAAAAGGAAAAGGGAATGCATATGTCAAAGACTGTCTCATTCTCAGAGCGGGAGCTAAGCGGCGGGGTGGGGTGGAGCCCGAGACTGCAGTCTAGCCTTCAGAACATTTTAGATTTTGCACATGAAAATGTATTCTTTATTTAAAAAAAACAAACACAATTAGGTTTTGAAAAGAATCCTTGCCTTTGCAGGGATTGTGAAATGAAAGTTTCTGTCCTCTGTGAAGCGGTAGCTCTCTACAGTGGAGGCATTTGTTAATTGAATCTGATACCGAGTGTGATACAGAGAAATCAGGCATGAGGAAGCATGCAGCACCCAGCTCGTTTCTCCCAAGGGTGGGAAGCTGGAGGGGCTATAAAACAAACAACATGTTTACACTGAGAAATTTCAAGAGATCCTCAGCATCATTGAATTTCACACCTGATTAGAATTAAAGAGAGTGGCTAATTTTTACTTCTGCTCCTAGAATAACACGTTTCACAGAGCCTTAGAAAAGCCTTATGCCTGCAGCTTTTTCTCTCAAATATACGTTTTTTTTGAGCCTTAGAGTGCGATACAGGCAGCCACTCAAGTTCACACAGTTCTCCTTCACGTGCTGTTTGGCCTTTCAGACAACCTGGTCAGGTGGTCATCGTGGTCACTAGGACCGGCTTGTGGATGAGAAAGCTCATCTCCAGGTGGTGACGGCAAAGCTGGCCTCCCTCAGGCCTGCACAGGACCAACTCTTCGCAGCAGTGACTGCCTGTGACTTCTGCTTCCCTTCCTCCCTAGAAATGTGTCCCGTCCTTTTTCAGTGTCACCCAGGACTTCCTCCATCTGCTGGAGGGCTGGAAAGGGAACTTTCTGTCTCACACCGAGGTCCGCTTCTCCTCTCGGAGGTGTCGTTTGTTCCCGGTGCTGAAAGGTTGAAGCTGCAGAAGTGAACGCACGTTTCAGAATCGGATGGTCTCTGAATTGCGCTCCCTGAAGGATGGGGATGGGGTAGGAGAGAAGCTGAGATCTGTTTCAGAATCAATCCTGGGCTTGGGAAGCTTTTAGGAGGATTTGCTGCCCTAAATTAACTGCCCACCCTTCTTTCCCTCAGGTCATCTGTGACAAAATATTTCGCCATTGGTTTTCGGCACCTCTCAAGAGCTCTGCAGTCTCTTTCCAGCTTCAGCTACAGTTACAGGAGGCGGTGCAGGAATGTGCAGACCCTGTGGTCCCCAGCAGGAACACCCAGAGAGCAGCCCCCAGCATATTCTGGAAGCTTCGCAGACTCCTCCAAGCCACACTGAGGGAGCTGCAGGAGGCAGAGAAGTAACCACTTTCTGGCCTTAAACATGCTCACACAGGAAAAGAGGCCTTGATGGATTTCTTCTGCCATCGTTTTAAAGATGAGCCATTTCCCTGTGCAAACCAGTGATCTCTGGGGTGCTGTTCTGGCCTCCGCAGTGTGCAGTGGAAAGTGCTGCTGCCAGAGACGTGCCTCCCTCGCTCTGGTCCTGCCCTGGCCTCTGACCTGTAGCCTGGTGTAAAATGAGATGAGGGAGGGGGTGGGGTACAGAGCATTTTACTTCAGGCTCTCGGTCAGAAGACACAAACCTGTGTCTCTCAATGCAGAGAGCACGTGTACCTGGTTATCCCAGCAGAGTTCCAGCTCTTCTTTCCTATAAATCGTTACCACGTTAAAGTGTGTGTGCCTGCAAATGAACGTGTATGCCTGTGCCTGGGTGCAAATGAGCATGTGAGCATGTGTGAGTGTGCACAGATGTGCCCATGAGTGTCTGCATGTGTGTGTGTGCACAGGTGAGTGTGCTCATGAGGCGTATGTGTGCCTGTGTGAATGTGTATGCGAGTGTGAATGGGTGTTTGCAGGTGAGTGCACTGGTGTCAGCATGTGTATAAGTGTGAGCATGGGTACGTGATTCTGTGAGTGTGCTGGGGATGTGTGCTGGGGTGGGGAGTGGCGCTTTCTCCAGTGTATCCTCTGGAACAGCTTGCCTACCTAGCAAAGAAGTGTGACCTTTCTTTTGGAATACAGTAAAAAAAATTGCATCTTTAGGGAATGTAATTTGCATTGCAGAGAGTGTGTAATGGCTGGAAACTTACAGTATTTTTCATTTTGTGGAATCCACCAAGGTTATGGATGGGGCTTTCAGGAGCCATGTATTGCAGTACACCTTCCCCTGGGCAGGAATTGTAGGCTGGCTTGATGCAGCGCTTCCCACTCGAGAGAAAATTTAAAGTAGAGCGAATGCTGAGGTCAGCATTGGCTCCAGGCTGGACCAGAGACCTGCGCCTTTCTTTTGATGGATTGAAGACCAAGTGATAGGCATCAACTCAGACTGCAGCATGATACGCGCATCAGTGGTGACCCAAGGAAGCTTTTCTAGCAAAAGACAGACGGGGCACGGGCCATGTGGAGCCAGTGAGCTTTCACTTAAAGGGACCTGGTTTCTACTTATACCTGTGACCCATGAGTGCTCAGTGAAGCAACTGATCACCCCTTTTTAGAAATCCCATGAAAAGGGAAATTGAGAAAGATGAGAGAGTCCGGAAATCATGTTGGTGGGTTATACATTGGAGAATAATATTAATCTGACGTTTTAAAAGTCACAAATCGACACATTCCAAATGATCTCTTATCCTGGCCTGCAACCCCTTTCTAAACCTGAGAAAGAGGAGGGCCTTCTTCCATACTTTGGGGTCACCTTTACTTTCTCTGCCCCTCCGGGCACTCTGGGAAATGATGTGTGGGACTAGGATGATGAGAGGCCCCGGCTGTAAATTCTGCCTTCCCCAAGGACCTGTTGGAAGGCCCGCAGCCAGCTGCTATTCTTATCCATCACCACTGGGGATCTTCTAAATGACACCGAGTTCCACAGAGGGCCTCCCCTCATCACAGACACAAAGACTGGCTTTGCAGTTGTTTTCTAGCATGAAGAAAAAAACCCATGTCAGCCACCCTGTGGCACAAGTAAATTAAAACCAAAGTTCCAGGGCAAGGCCCAGGACTAGTGGATTCCACAGGAAAGGGGGGCTCCGGGCTGTTGGGCAGAGGCTCCTTTTCTTCCCAGAGGTGCGCTGGGTGTGTTGCCTTTCTGTGGCAGTCAGGGGCATACTTTGGGTGATGTTCACCTTCTGGGCAGGTTCTCTACAAGCAAAAAGGTTTACAGGAAGATGGGTGTGAGAGGGAGGGAGGGAGGGAGGGAAGCCACCCCGGCTTTGCCCTCTGTGCCCTTTAAACAGTGGGTTTTGTGCTGGGAGGTCAAGTGGGTCTCTTGTGGGTGGACTCTGGGATGCCAGCCATTCATTAGTGGCCTGAGCTCACTGACCAGGCAGCAAAGCCAGCCTGGAAAAGGGAAAAAAGTAGTTTTCCTTTCAACCAAAATGGAAAGAAATGTTTTTGTTTACTATGGAGACTATGCAACATATAATTAGCCAACACAATTGTGGTTTTACTGCTGAAAGGGAGCTTTTTTATCTCTTCCCGTTATGTTTGGCTACCCAGTTACACACACAAACACAAATACACACACACACACCCCCTTTTCCATCCCTATCTGGGAATTCCCATTAGGGCAGCAGCTCTTAAATTGTGGTGAAACTCAGTTTGGTTTTAATTTTGAAACCTTGCAAAATAATGCTTTTATATAATGTAATAAATTAACACTGTGTGTATCAATATTTAGTATTTTGAATATGGCAAATGAGTTTTCTTCTGGCTGATCTAATTGAGCATCAACCCCACTCATAGAGGTAAATGTCTCCGTAAATGATTTCCATGTTTTGTTATAACAACACATGGTAGACAGAACACTCCCAGAGACACGTTGATGGGATCTGAAAAAGATTATAAAGTAAACTCATCAAGCTCAGGCTATTTCTCTTCAAGCTTTATCCAAATGAAAGCAAATGGTGCTTTATTCATCTCCAGTTCTTCATCAGGATTCCTTTGCCACAATTTACCTAGATAAATTGAGTTAAAACGTCATTTGATGATAAGAAAGAATTCCATAACTGTATACTCTATTGGCTTACAGCTGACAAACCCTAACACATTGTGGTTTGTATAGAAATTGTAGGTGGCTCAGGCTACATGCTTGTGGATACCTGGACTGGTCAACAAGTCAGTTGGCCAACATCAACTGACAATGTCACATAACATCACAAACGTTTACAAACACTGCCAATATTGCTAAACCCTACTCTCGATTCTCGTCTCATATGAGGCAAATAAAAGCTAACAGTCCAGAGACATGCTGCCTCCTAGAAGCCCAGCAGGCCTAGCCTCCCATGCCTCCTGGCCCATCCTAAAGCCCAGCCTGCTCAGCCCTTCTAGGGGACCTAAGATGAACATCCAGGACATTGCCTTAAATGATTGGAAGCATAACTGTTTTTAAAACTTGATTTGGAAGCTGTTCTTTGAATAGCGGTAGGTGGCGGAGTTTGGTCGAACATTTTTTAAACCAATGACGGCATGAAGATGCTCTCGTGTTCACCACACTAGCCCCTGTGGTTGGTAAACAAATGCCACTTTGGCTCTAACATCTGTTAGTTCAGGGGAAAACAGAGCTGTGGAAAGAAGTGCCCCCACCTGGTTCACCTTCGTGTGCTGTTTCTTCTTAAAACCTGCCTTTTACTTCTGTACCTTTAAAGCAGCAATCTGTTACAGCTGAAGCTGATGGAGTTGGTTATTGATTTTCATTTAAAATCTTACCTTCCAGAGTCCGCTCCTTACCTTCTAAATTGGGGATAACCACCTCGCTCACAGCCTGTTGTGAGGATTTAAGGAGATAATGTGGACCAAGCTCGTGGCACAAGGCCTGGTGCAGAAACAGGCACGGGAATCTTCCACAAATGCCAGTGAGAAGGACTCCAGGTAGGGGACCAGCTTCGGAATCCCACCACCCCAGCACTCCAGCTCAGGAAGACCCAGCGCTGGGGTTTAACTCTGCACGGCATTGTGCCTGGAGCCACCCTCTGTGGATGCTGGTCTTGGCTAAAAGGTTCGTCTGGGTTTTCCTTAATGTCTTAAAGCAGCGGTCCCAGCCTTTTTGGCACCAGGGGACTGGTTTCATGGAAGACAGTTTCCCCATGGACAGGGTGGGGAGGGGGTAGGTTTTGAGATGATTCAAGCGTGTTACAGTCATTGTGCACTTTATTTCTATTATTACATTGTAATATATAATGAAATAATTACAACACACCATAATGTAGAATCAGTGGGAGCCCTGAGCTCGTGTTCCTGTAACTAGATGGTCTCATCTGGGTTGATGGGAGACAGTGACCCATCATCAGGCATTAGATTCTCACAAGGAGCATGCAACCTAGATCCCTCATATGTGCAGTTCACAGTAGGGTCCGCGCTCCTATGAGAATCGAATGCTGTGGCTGATCTGACAGGAGATGAAGCTGAGGTGGTGACGTGAGTGACGGGCATCAGCAGTAAACACAGATGAAGCTTCACTCACTCATTCACTGCTCGCCTCCTGTGGTGCAACCCAGTTCCCAACAGGGCACAGACCAGTCCTGCTCCATGGGGCGGTTGGGGGTTGGGGAACACTGAATGAAAGGAGACCAGAGAGTGGATACAACTGGACGCTGCTCTCAGTGGACACTGACATCCTCAGCCAGCTTCTGTTGCTGGGCCCCAGCGCGTTTTAAGGCTAGGTGTTGACAAATCACAAAAACTGGATATTATTGGTTGATTCCGTTTCTGCCTATTTAAGAGTGGGAGACATAGATCTTATCAATTCCCATTTCCACGTCACTGTGAGGCTGTGCTCATGCATTAGCTACGTGTCTGCTTTTTTGGCGAATTGTGCACATACTTTGCTCATTTTTGACTAGGTCATCTTTCTAAAACGTGATTAATCCGGTATATATGCTGCAGATATTTTCCGCCAATGCATGGTCTGTGTAATTACTGACTGCCACTGTCAGTGAGGAAACAGATGACTGAAGCTGGCTACACTTCTAAAAACATACTTTGTTTTCTTTCACTGTTGAGTACACTTTAGGGTGAAAACGGTGCCTGACCGTTTTCCCCCCCCCCAAGTCTAATGGCTTTCAAGTTTGCTTTCTAAAATGCATCCTAGAGAGCTGTCTGCTCCTGGGCCATGCCTTCTCCCGGACTGGCTGCTTTTGCTTTGTGATGTGAGAATACGTAGGAACAATCTGTCCCCCTCTTTTGGATTCTGAAAGCTGCCTTGAAGGGTTTTGATCCCCAAGGCTGGCCTTCCTTCTGCTCCTTGTATTTTGCCAGTGGGGTGTAGTTCACTCTTCTTGTGTGTTGCTGAGGCTCAGCCTTTCAAGAAATCCTGCAGGATACTTTGAAGAGCAGAGAAAGGTGTTTTCTGGGCTCCACTTTGAGTGTCTTGTCTGAGCGGCTGGCGTGGCCTGTTGTGCTGGACCCCTATCAACTGCAGTGGGGCTGGCAGTAAAGCAGCTACATTGTCTGGGGTCTATATCCTGGGGTTCCGTGTTGTGCCAGGAAAATTTAAGACATGGGCACACACGAGGAGTTTAGGAGCAGAGGCTTAATAGGCAGATGAGGAAGAGAAACAGCTCTCTCCATAGAGAAAGGGGTCTCCGAGTGGAAAGGACCAGCTGGTGGCCAAGGTGCCAGATTTTATGGTCTGGTTTGAGGAGGTGGTGCCTGACTCGCCTTGAACTCACAGATTGATTGGATCAGGTATGACGTTTATATAGTGCATGGGGGAAGGGGAAGGCTGGTCACCTCACCCTAATCTTATTAGGCAAATGGGCTTTCCAGTGGATCGGGCCATCTTGTCTGCTCGACTGTACACGTGGCTGGCAGAGAAGGGAAGATGGAGCTGGCATCCTCAAGCTGTCTAGTCCCTAGTTCCTGCCAGCATTCACTCATGCAGCCTCCCAGCTTGCTCGTCTCTGTCTGCAGCTTGACTTTGCAGGCTGCTCGTTGCTAGAAAATGATGTGGGGCTGTTTCTCATTAAAAGAAAAGCCTTACTGAGGACTCCCATGCCCTCACTATCTGCTAAGTAATTGCTTCTTAACTCCTGTATCAGCAGGTTTGGGAGGCTGAAGAAAACACCCAGAGCCAGCACACCAGGCAGAGTTCATTGAGGGGAACTCTTATACAGAATGACCCAGCAGTGCTGGGCTGGACAGGAGAACTGGAGTCACTTGCAAAATGCATGAAGTTCATAGAGCGCCTTCACTGAGCGCCCTCCCACGATCACCTTCTACCCAGCAACCTTCATTTAACCTGACACAAAGGGCCTCTACACCTGGTATCGAATTCTGTGGTGGGGGCTGGGAGCTCAGATGTTCCTCATAGATAAGGAATGAATCTCTGGGATGGCCGCTCCCAGATTCCTTGGCTCAGAACAGAACAGAGCTAAGACATCATGCATCCCTGGCCATTCTCAGGGTGTGTTTAAGTTATCATTGTCCAGTGTGTCTGCCACACGTGGCCAGGAGTCCAGGAGCTCACAGGCAGGGCACCTTCCTGTCTTTGGAAGGCTCCACGCTACAGAAACTCACCCTTCTCTGCTTTTCCTGCCTCTTCCTTGGGCTCAGACTTTTTCTTTTCCTCCTCTAATGTCACTGGCAGGCCAGGCGAGGTGGCTCATGCCTGTAACCCCAGTCCTTTGGGAGGTGGAGGCAGGTGGATCACCTGAGGTCAGGAGTCCAGCCTGGCCAACATGGCAGAACCCCATCTCTACTAAATATACAAAAATTAGCTGGGTATGGTGGCACACGCCTATAATCCCAGCTACTCGGGAGGCTGAGGTACAAGAATCACTTAAAACTTGGGAGGCGGAGGTTTCAGTGAGTCGAGATTGTGCCACTGCAGTCCAGCCTGGGCGACAGAGTGAGGCTCTGTCTCCACAAAAAAAAAAGAAAGAAAGAAAAAGAAAATTGAAAAATTAAAAAGGTTACTGGGATCCATTGTATTTCCCACGTCTGGTGGTTGAAACACGAACTCTGAGATGAAAACCTGAAATCTTTTCTCAGCAGCACCATCTAGCAGTTTAGTGACACTGGGCAAGGGCTTTAGCCTCCCTGTGCCTTAGTTTCCCCCATCTGTAAGTGCATTAATAATCTTAATTGCCCTATCACAGGCTGTTGTGAGGATTTTCTGGGACAGTGCACATATTGAGAGAGGTCAGTAACTGATTACAAGCTGTTTTAAGCCACAAGGTTGGCTTTGGTGTGGGAAGTAGTCTCTCCTGCTTCTCTTCCTGACCCCTTCTCACTACATCCTTAAACTCCTTTCTTGACACAGACTCTTTGTTCGGTGATCTCATGCTGCAGCGACAGCCCCATTCCCAGCCCTCTGGAAGCCACCATCACACAGGGTGAATCCAAACATGTGCTCCAGCTGATGCAGGAGGCTCCTCAGCCAGCAGAGTTTGGGCCCCACCTCCCATCTCAGGGAAGAGAGCCTCAGGGGTGGGGGGGGTCTGGCACATATCTTTCTATCATATTCCATAGGTGATTCTGACACACATCGCCTGTCTGGGACCTGGCCGAGCTTCCCTGCCTGAGAGCATGGTGGGCTCTGCTGTGCAGCTGTGTGCCTCAGAGAACCTTCTGGCTGCGTAGTTGAGAACTGAGTCAAGGCAAGAGCTCCTGGCTCCTGCTTGACCTCGAGCAGCTGAGGTTAGCAGACGGGCAGAGGCTGCGGTTCCTCTCAAGTGGAGAAGGTTGCTTGTTGTAGATGTCATTTGCCCTGTGGGCAAGAGCCAGGGTCCCCGATCAACTTGGGCAGCAGAGTGGAGGGTTTCCCTGCAGAAGGGGCTTCGCCAGCCTGCACTTGCTATGTTCATTTCTCTCCCTCACCTCCTTGTTGGGCCACCTTGGCTGCCCATCCTTGGAGATGGGCAGGAGGTTGGTGTCCCACCGTGATCACAAAGCTTTATCACTCCAAGCGGGTTTAGAAAGATGTTCCCAGATGGGCTCAGGGAGGGAGGACCATGGGCTGAGGCCTTAATACATGAGGTGGACCAGAGTTCAGTTGTAGGAGAGGCCTTGGGGTACCTGATAGAGACCCTGCCCCTGATATGAGGGGGCCACAGCTCCCAAATTCTGTTTGGAGGCCAATGGGAGCCACATGCCGGTGAAGCCCTGTCTCATTAGGGAAGGTGCTGTCTTTGAAAGAAAAACCAATACCCCTGAACTCATTAGCCAGCAACGTCACAAACATTTAGAACAAGAGGCTTCAGCTAACACAGCTAGTGTGGAAAGGGCAAACAGGGAAACCTATTTATGAAAACTTAAAATAGTTTACCTGAGTTGTAAGAGCTATGAACTTTAATTCACTGTGGAGGCTCAGAAATCCCAGAAAAGAAAAGCAACATCTCTACTAAGAACATTTTATGGCCTGGAAAAAAATAATAATCTTCTGCTTTTCATAATAATATAATTTATGCAGTCTCTTGGGAGGAAAATGGCCAAATTCTTAAATGCTTCTTAATAGTATAATTTCGGAAGTGCTGTAATCTGGATTGTTGAGGGGTATTTATAATCCAGTTTGCTAAGGGAAAGAGTGTAGCAAAGGCTTGGTGGGGTCTATGGGCATCCAGGAGCAGGCTGACTCTCACGGGCTCTGACCAAGGAGGTTTTCTTTCTTGCTCGTGATCAGCAGTGGGACCACAAGGCCTGGCTGGACCAGGGCATCATCAATTCCAAGAGCATCTCTGTTAAGGTGCTCCAGCCCGTCAGCATCTGTAGCATTGCCTCTGGTTCCCCACTGTTCTGCTTCTGCTGGAGTTAGAGCCCCATGTGCTCACTCCAGGCTGCAGCGCATCATCTTCCTCTCTGCTGACACCAGGGAAGCAGGCGGAGAACCCATGGCCTGCACTTGACTACTTCTGGTTAAGAAGCCACCCCCAACCCCAACACATACACACTCACACGCACATTTGTACATGCAAACGCACTCGTGCAAGCCCACACAGGCACACACACCATCACACTCATGCATGCATCCCCCCCCCTCACCTGCATGCTCACACACACACACACCCCATCACACTCATGTATGCATCCTCCCTCTCACACGCATGCTCACACACACACCCCATCACACTCATGTATGCGTCCTACATCTCACATGCATGCTCACACACACACACACCATCACACTCATGCATGAGTCCTCCCCTCTCACCTGCATGCTCACACACACACACACCATCACACTCATGCACGCATCCTCCATCTCACATGCATGCACACATACACCATCACACACATGTATGCATCCTTCATGTCACATGCATGCACACATACACCATCACACACATGCACGCATCCTCCATCTCACATGCATGCACACACCATCACACACATGCACGCATCCTCCATCTCACATGCATGCACACATACACCATCACACACATGTATGCATCCTTCATGTCACATGCATGCACACATACACCATCACACACATGTATGCATCCTTCATGTCACATGCATGCACACATACACCATCACACACATGCACGCATCCTCCATCTCACATGCATGCACACACACACACCATCACACACATGCACGCATCCTCCATCTCACATGCATGCACACATACACCATCACACACATGCACGCATCCTCCATCTCACATGCATGCACACACACACACCATCACACACATACACGCATCCTCCATCTCACATGTATGCACACACACACCATCACACACATGCATGCATCCTTCATCTCACATGCATGCACACACACACACCATCACACTCATGCACGCATCCTCCATCTCACATGCACACACTCACACACCACACTCATGCATGCATCCTCCATCTCACACACATACTCTCACACACACACACACCATCACACTCATGCACACATCCTCCTTCTCACTTGCATGTACACACAGACCAGGAATCTAGTCCCAGAACTGCCACTTGCCTCTGTGGCCCTACCACCATCATGGATTCCATGAATCAATGGCCCCCACTTCATTCTGTCTCTCTCCTTCCCACATCATGAATGATACCTGTTTACCCTCCATAACAGGACTGGCACCCATTTCACTTAAGCAACACTCTGCTCAAGTCACTGAAGGTTTTCTGTCTGTGGGAAAACAAAGAAAACCTACTTTTGAAAATTGCAGCTGGTGGAGAGTCACCAAAAAAAGGAAAGTGTGAGTTTTCCCTGGTACCAAAGCAGCAGAGCAGTCACGCATTCCGGAATAATCAGCCCTTTACAGGATTTGGGGGGAAACTAGTAAAATTAGCATCCAAGATCACTGTATAGTTCATGACACATTGCTCTCGTCTGTTTCCCTGTGGGGAGCACTCACCAAGCTGACGGTGTGCGGTCACTGCCCATCCAGGTGGTACCTATGGACCCCCAGGCTCTCTCCCCGTCACTGCCCATGAAGCTCTATTCCATGTTCAAGGTGAAGCCAAATGTAATTTTATTTCCTAGTCCCACCCCCCAGTCCCATGGGTATCAATCCTTCTTCTTCTCTGGTTCTTAACAGGCTTCACAAACTCAATTCTACAAAATGGAATGCATCAGCTCCCCCAAAGCAGGGGCTTCTCAGGGCTTCCAGACCCCTGTGCCTCATCCTGAAATGGGGGGGTCATCAACACCATCCCTTCCCCCTTGTGCCCAATCGCCCCCCGAGCCTATCAGTGCTGTCTAGTTCACCTGCATTCATTCACCTCCACCTGCCCTGGCCCAGTCCCTCACCTCTGGTACCTGGATCAATGTGGCAGCCTCGTCAGCAGCCTCCACAAACCCACTCTTAGGTGGAGAAGTCCAAGGCTCTGTTCACAGCCTCCCCCGCTTCAAATCTCACTCATTCCTTCCACACATTTTTATTGAACTCCTACACACATTTTTATCGAACCCTGGGGGACAGATCAATGAACAAAACGGGCCAAAAATCCATGTCCTCAAAGAGCTAACCTTCTGAGGCAGGGGGGTTGGTGGGCAGAAGGCAGGTGATAAATAACAATATAGCAAACAGCAAGTTATGTTTACCTTCAGCTAAAACATGCTGAGGGCTCGGGGGTGGAAGCAAAGCTGGGTGGTGGTGTAGGGGTATTGCCCAGGGAGAAGAGCATCCGGGCAGGGGCACAGCCTGGCAAAGACTGTGAGGCTGGACCATGGAGATATGAGCGGTGTGGCAGAGGAGCCCTCTGGAGGCTGGAGGCCAGAGATGAGCGGAGGATGATGAGGTGGTCGGGGGAGCTCACCCCACAGGCTGGGCTCTGATTCTGAGGGTGGGAAGTGGAGGGGGTTTGTAGGTGTGTCGAGAACAGGCCTGGGGGAGGCAAAACAGGAAGGCTTTGGCGGGGGCTCCTGGGCATGGCTGGGCCCAGCAAGGCTCGTGTGGGAGTGGCAGCCTGTGCATGGAATCTGCCGACGGACCAGACGTGGCCAGGAGAGGACTCCGGCAGCACCCCATGTTTTGTGGCCACTGCAGTGAAAAGATGCAGTAGTTCTTCACTGAGACTTGGTGTTGCTGGGGAGATCGGAAGCCCGCTGAGTTTTCAGCCAGGCAGGTGTGGGTGTCTGTCCACCACTGGGGCAGAGGGATGGAGTAAACCGAGGGGTATTGCTGGAGATATCAAAAGTGGTCAGCGGAGAACAGTGTGAGTCCCCAGCTGTGACTTTCCCATTGCCCCAGGACTGGACCGAGACGAGCCCTCTCAGTGTTACACTTTCTACTGTACACCCCCCACACCTTCTCCATCCTCTCCCTGGGCCCCTCCCCAGGGAAGTTCTCCCAGGCAGCAGGCTTAGCTCCTCTCTCCAGGGTGGCCTCAGCTCTGATGCTGTCTCCATAGCACCATACAGTTGGTCACCACTTACTGTAAGAAGCCACGCCAGGGCAGGAGCCACGTCTGTTTGCTCTTCTTTATATCCTCCCCACCAGGCAGGAGGCCTGGCCCAGAGGAGCTGTGCAATAAACACAGTGGCTAGTGACTGCGATGAGGAACCTGCTGCAACTGTCTTCCTAAGATCCATGAACTTCAGCAAAGTCCCTTGCTAGGCTCAAAACAGGCATTGAAATGTTCCCTCCGTGATGGGAAACTGACTTGCAGATGGGTGATTTCTAGGGCCTGCGCGCAGTGGAACGGGGCAGAGGGACACGATGGGAGGGTACCATGATGATTTTCGTAATTTCAGGATGGCTGCACAGTTTTCACTGCACACCTCCAAACGCTGCTGCTTGCGCCCCGTCCCGTCTCTGCTCTGCAGACTTCTTTCCCTTTTGAAGCCCGTGTTTGTCCCACAGAAGGGGCTCCCCGCATGACCACAGGGCTCAGGAGGCTGTGATTTGGGGTTTGCCCTGTCCTGTTTACAGGGTCTTTGCCCGGTCTCAAAGGTCGGCGTCTCCTGCCAGCTCTCACTCTGATGTTTTAAACTTTGTTTCTTGGAGCCCAAGGAGTTTGAGCAGGCATAGGGAGAAAAGGGGAAACTGAGGCCTGTCTCTGAGCCCCCCCGCATCCTATTTCAGCCAGCATAATTTTTCTGATGTTTTTAGATGAGGCAGCCCAAGTCAGCTTTTACTTGAAAAGGGATCTGTTTTAAAATAAAAAGTTGGAAACCACTTTCCCAGAGCTTTGAGGCCCACTCCCCATGATGGTGACTCTGAGGCCGGAAGCTGCCTCCTGAGGCCAGCTAGGCTCCCCTTGTCCACAGAGTTGTGCCATGCTCATCCTGTCCCATACTGAGGGACCCAACTCCATTCCAGACACAGACTTGCCCAAGTCAAGAAAGCCACACGCACAGGAGACTCACTGCTGCATCTCACAATTGCTAAAACACCGACAGCAATCAACAGCCTACTCACCCGCTGTGAACTGTCCCTAAGCAGGGCTGGGTAAGCAGGGGGCCATTGTCCCAGCCACACCATGGATGGGAAAGTGGGGCTTCCCAAGAGAAAGGGGACACAGAAATTGAAAGACGTCCAGGATACATCATTACATGGAAAAAGCAAGACGCAGAACAGTTGGTAAATTCCAGTTCCATTTTGTTAAGGAAAAAACAGAACATCTGTCGGTGAGTGTGTATCTATACAAATAATCTATCTGTCTCTATAAATTTTAAACCCTGAAAGGGTACACACACAAAACTACTGATTCCGATTGTCTCTGAGAGAGAAAAAAGGGTGAATATTTACTTCTTGCCGTATTGGAAATTTCTGACTTTTTTGGTAATTGAAAATCCATAATAAACATTTTAAAAGTCAGTGTTTTCAAAGATAGGAGTCAGTTTTTGAAGTTTCCCAGGGAAACTTATTTTGAACTGTTAAATTTAATAAGATTATGGGGCAAGGGCTTGGGAAAAAAGTACAAGTCTATAAAAATAAAGCTTATTTTTTGCTCATATCCTTAGTACAGAACTGTTCTGTGAGTTGGGAAGCAAAGCAGCTCTGCTCTCACATCCAAAATATGCACTGCTTATCTTTGAATAACATCAGAAGCACGTTCATATTTGTGTTCATGTAAGAGGCTTGATTTCATGTCAGGAATATAGAACTTGTATTTGTGACTATACCCTGAATAGACACAGCTTCTATGATGTACTGTGCTCATAGTTGAAAAGAAAATTCCATTATTTGAATCTACTGCTCATTCTCAAAACGTTTTAAAGGCACTATTGACTCACATGTTGTCTGGATAGAATTTGACTTTACTCTGACGTTGCACTTTCTTTATAGTTTGCAGGTTTGGGGATGTAATTAATTTTCTGTTTTATTTCATTTTTTTGAGAGAAAGAAAAGCAGGTAACAAGGATAAGTAGGCTGTGTACCTGAATATAAGTAGAGACAAATGATGTGTCTTTAAAGTGTCTTTCTCTCTCTGTGAAAATGGGGTAAGTCTGTGGTTGCTGTTGCAGCATAATTGATGAAGGACATTGGAACCCTGCAGGCTTTTTTTGAGACTCTAAATACATGGATAAGAAAAAAACTGAGATGTGTCAGGCAAAGAAAGTAGGTTTGTAAAATCTGTGACAGTAATTTGCTAAAATCTCTTTCAAGTCTTCGATTCTTCATTTTGCTTTGGTTTGATTTTTTTTTTAATTTTTCTTCTTGAGATAATTGAGAAAATATATTTACTCCTAAGTTGTGAACAAAGGCTGTAACATAGTGATCTATCTTAAATCCATTTTGGACCGAGGAGAGGGCTGACTACACACATCCTTTAGGTCCAGCATGAGCCGTGTGGAGCAGTCTGTTGGAAACGTGCATAAGCACATCTGTGGCTTGGCCACACCTTTTGTTCTTGGACCCATCCTCGTGACTCTGTTCTCCAAATCTTCCTGGGGTTGTAACCTCCCCCACAGGGGGGACCATATGGGAGGGGCTCATGGGAGAGCAGGAAGCACCATATGGCAACTTGGAAAGTTCATGGCAGGGTGGATGAAGAAATTTCCACTTGAGGTCAATGGTGCAACTGATTTTCAGGCCCATTGGCAAGGACCTCAGAAGACAGCTGTTCCTGCTGCTGCTTCCAAGGTCCATATGGACTCATAATAAATTCTAACGTGGCTTTTCCTTGGAGCATATATGCCTGAGATTCCTCATCAAGTTGTCAATGTAGTCATCTCCTCCCCAGCTTGATTGGATAGCTGAGTCTGAAGATTAAAACAGGGGGGCCCATTTTCAACTAATGAGTAGTCAGAAGGTTTAGGTACCTGCTCTAAGGAAATAGCTGGAATGTGTTAGCTTTAGAGAGGGAAGCTACTATCTTACCTATCCACCTATCAATCCATCCATCCATCCATCATCCATCCATATCCACCTATCATTTAGCTGTCTTGTGATAGTATTGACTTAAAAAGACATTCCATAGGAGCTCTCTTATTATGAAAAGAAAATATTGAGTGAGATAGTACCATTTTTGAGAATTAACATCTACAGTGATGCTGAAAGTATACATGACATAAATTAGTATAGAAATTGGAAACCTTTCACAGTTGGAGTTCCAAGTCTTCATAAGTGTCCTGGTGGAGCCAATATGCTGCAAAGCTTGCAGAACACTCAATATTACTGGCAGGTGACAGAATTGGGGGCTGGGGAAAGCCACCCTGACCCCTCTCCCCTTCACAGACGTCTCCTTTTAAAATGTGCCACCCCCCTCCACCGTATATAAGTGAAAGAAAAATTGTGTTTCACCCTCAATTTCCCCCCTTTTCCCTTTTCCCCCAGGTAAAGAGGAGGGCCTGTGTTTTCCAGACTTTTGCAAGCAGTCTTTTTAAAATTGTACCTGGGTCTTTGTGAGGCTAGGAAAGCAGACAGCTCAGAAATGATCCCATTTTTTAACCCCTAACAGGCCCAAGGAAACAATCTGAAAGGGTTTGGGGACTCTCTTACTTCCTTTCATGCTGCTATAACAGAATACCACAGGCTGGATCATTTATACTGAAAAGAAATGTATTTCTCATAATTCTGGAGGTTGGGAAGTCCACTATCTAGGTGCTGGCAACTGGCAAGGGCCTTCTTGATGAGATGTTCTGTGACAGAAAAGCAAAGAGAGTGTGTTTGAGAGAGAAGGGAAGAGGGTTGAACATGTCCATTTACCAGGAACCCACTCCCATGATAACAGCATTAATGGGCTTTGCCTTCATGACCTAAGCACCACTTAAAGGCCCTGCCTCTCCACTGTGTTGCATTGGGGTTTAAGTTTCCAACACATGAACTTTGGGGACACATTCAAATCCTAGTAGAGAGGGTGCTGGTGACAAAAAATAAAGTCTGCCCAAGATGAGTAATGTGCCAGCTCCTAGATAGCTAAGGAAATAGCTGGAATGTGTTAGCTTTAGAGAGAGAAGCTACTATCTTAGCTATCTACCTATCAATCCATCCATCCATCCATCCATCTATCCATCCATCCATCCATCCATCATCCATCCATCCATCCATCCATCCATACCAATCCATCCATCCTTTAGAACAACTAAAGGGAAATAAGTGATTGAGTAGGAAAATTTTCAACTGTGTAGTGTAGGACAGACTCCACAGTCCAAAGGGAATGTGATGGCATTCAAGATCTTGCAAATTTTGTTCTTAGGAGGATGTTTGTATTCTTCCTGATGCTTCTCATGACATTGAACTTGGGAGTGTGTGTGTTTCACCAGTTGGCACCAGATTGATGTTTGGAAGAGACACCCATGGGTGGGGAGATGGGGGCGCCTCCTGGCGAGAACCCACACTGGCCCAGACTGTTCTTCTAGCACCAAGGGGCACATCCTAAACGGGAAATCCCAGCGGGGGAAGGTACTGCTGGTGAGAACCGCATTGTCTCTGGGGCAACTTTCTGGGCAAGAAATGGGGTTAAGCCTGCTCAGGTCTTGCCCTCTTTTAGTGTTGTTCTCTGTATTAGCCAGGGTTCTCTAGAGAGACAGAACTAATAAGATAGGTGTATATATGAAAGGGAGTTTATTAAAGAGAATTGACTCACAATACGCCGTCTGCAAGCTGAGTAGTCAGGAAGCTAGTCCAATGCCTAAAACCTCAAAAGTAGGGAAGCTGACAGTGCAGCCTTCAGTCTGTGGCCAAAGGCCCAAGAGTCCCTGGCAAGCCACTGGTGTACGTTCAAGTCCAAAAGCTGAAGAACTTGGAGTCTGATGTTTGAGGACCGGTAGCATCCAGCATGAGAGAAAGACGAAGGTGGGAAGACTCAGCAAGTCTGCTCTTGCCATCTTCTCCTGCTTGCTTTATTCCAGCCATGCTGGCAGCTGATTAGATAGTGCCCACCCAGATTTAGATTTGGAAGAGACACCCATGGGTAAGGAGACGTGGGTGCCTCCTGGTGAGAACCCACACCAACTCAGACTGTTCTTCTAGTACCAAGGGGCACATCCTAAATGGGAAATCCCAGTAGGGGAAGGTACTGCTGGTGAGAACTGCATTGTCTCTGGGGCAACATTCTGGGCAAGAAAGTTGCCCAGACTCAAATGTTTATCTCCTTTGGCAACACCTCACAGACACACCCAGGAACAATCCTTTGCATCTGTCAGTCCAATTAAGTTGACATTTAATATTAACCATCACATTCCCCTTGGACTATGGAGGCCATCCTACACTTCACAGTTGAAAACCTTCCTATTCAACCACTTACTTCCCTTTAGTTGTTCTAAACCCTTCAAGAAAATCTTATTCAACTTCACATGGTCTAGAGAATGAAGGGCTAGGGCTGAAAAGGCAGGGCACCCAGGCCGCTGTCATCCTCTGCTCTGCTGGGGTACCAAAATGAGGACATGGATTCTGGAGAAGAGGAGGAGGAAGGGGCAGCAGCCACAGGGGTGTGGGGGCAGCCCCTGGAAGGTGACTGGATTTCATGTTTGGAGTGGAACCCACCTAAGATGTCTTCAGTCAACTCATAAGGAACCTCAGCAAGTCAGTTGGCAGCTGTAAATAACATGCAATGCTGAGCAAACTGCTGAAATGGGCAGAGGAATCATCAATTTAAAATCTTGCAGAGGGAGACGTGCTGATACTTGGCTGGCACAACAAGTCACCGAAGTGCATCTTAACAAATGGACCTCATTTCCGGCGATGTGATAATGATCTCAGTGGATAACAGGAATGAAGTGAACTAGGCACCTTTCTGTCTCTTTTAAGCACTTAAGCCTCTCCATAAAAATCTAGCTTGGGGAAAACCGGCTCATTTTATATCCACGTATTGTAGTTCTATTGGCTCTTATGGTTTACCTGGTGAAAGCATATACCAAGTAATTATTAATAGCTCAATGTCAAGTCAGGAGGAGGTATTAATCTGAAGAAAGCGCTTTTCTCAATTGCTACCAGCTTTGGAGATTGAAATTGACATGAAGCCTTCTAATTCCTTGGAAGAAACAAATGGAAATCTATAAAAGAAGGTTTATTGGGGACCAAACAAAGAAATTGGTTGGGAAAGAAAAACTAAAATTGTAAATGAAAAATAGTGGAGACAGACGTTTCCGTGGCAAGAGTATGCCATGGAGGAGGATGAGGAGCAGCCACAGATCCTTTGTGGGTGCCTGATGCAGCAGGATTCGAGTTTACCACTCATTCACAAGGGACAGTGAAGTCTTTAGCAGCCATAGACGGGTGCTGTTGTCATGGCTGTAACCTGAAGTCTTCTTGATGGAGCTTCACCAGCTCGTGAATGGGACTTGTCCATGTTAATAACACAGCACAAGTGGGCTGCTTCCTCTGCTCGCAAAAGGAGGATACCTGGAGTCAGCCTGATCAGGGAAGGTAGACCGATGTTTTCCTGAGGTCTGGGAGGGAATTCTGCTGGTCCAGGAATAATTTGGGAGCAGTGAGGCAGGAGGGGACTGTCAGAGGAAGGAATAGGCCTCCTGAAACCAGGGGGTCTTTGCGTGAGAATTTTACAGATGTTTAGGTGTTACTGTGGCCATTTGAATAATGAAAACTGAGATCACAAGGACATCATACTCCTCTATTGCCTCTGTGCCTCTCCACATGCTGGGATATTCTTCCCACCTCCTCCACCAGGCAGGTGCCCACTCGTTCTTCAGGGTCTTTCACATTTCTCCCTTTCCCCTTCTCTTCTGAGAAGACCTCTGGTCCCTTTCTCTACACTCCCCTTAGCCTTGGCACATAGCTTCACCATGGTGGACACAATCAGCACATGTCCTTCCCCGAGGCTGTGAGGGGACCCCCATGTCCCCACCACTCAGCTTAGTGCCTGGTGGGTGTCAATGAGTGACCTCTGATCAGCATGGCACTCTCACAGTTCCCTTACCATCTAGGAATAAGGAGAACTTAGGGATGAATGCAAAGAAGATTCATGAGGCTAGTAAGTGGATTGGGTCAGGGATGGACTGGAGGATGACCCAGGAAGAAAAGCATGGGTTTCAGAAGGGGGTGACCCAGTTTAGATTGGAAGGGCAGGTATTTTAACCTGTTTAGTTCACTTGTATATGCCCAGTGCCTGGTACATTACAGGTGCCCAACGAATGTTTTGAATGGATATGTCCAACTTACCCTGCAGAATAAGGAGTTTAAGTTGAGTGTGATGAAGGATTTCCTGGCCACAATTATTACTGGGCTCTGGAAATGATCTTGAAATTCTATCTCTGAAGAAAATCAAGTCCCTGGAGGCAGACCCTGCTTAATAAACATTTCCTGAGGGCTAGAAAGTAAATAGTTTCTTAAACTATGGGGCACTCGGTGTGTACAGCTCTGTTTCCCCAAGCTGGCTAACCATGAGAACTCCCACAGAAGCTTTTTAAAATGCAAATATGCAGGCTCTATCCCAAACCTCCTTAATCAGTATCTCTAAGGATGACTCCAGAGCCAGTATTTTTTTTTTTTAAAGAAAATCTTCTCATGCCATTCTGATGATCAGCTAGGTTGGTTTGTCAAATTTTGGTACATAAAAGTAATCAGCTAGGACATTTTGCAAATTATCTAGTGCTAATCTGACCAACTAACACAAATATGCTTTTGGCATAGTTCTTCATGGCCGGGGGCCAACGTTACACTAGTAAACTGAGGCAGGGCTGGCTAGAAGTGAGTGAAAAATGTCCCTTTCACAAATCTACCCTTCACTCTGCCAAATACTCCACAAAGGGCATATTATTTCCCAATACAGAGGACTCCCGTCTACAAAAGCAAACACTACATTTCAAGGAGAGTCAATTGTTCTATAATACACCTGGATTCATTCCCCATGGCTGTAACAAATCACCACAAATTTGGTGGCTTAAAGCAACAGCAGTTTATTCCCATACAGTTCTGCAGGCCAGAGCCGAATCAGGTTCATGAGGTCAAGGTGTCAGAGGGCTGGTTCCTTTTGCAGGCTCCGGGGGGGAATTTCCTTCCTGCTTCTTCCAGTACCTGGTGGCTGCCCCTGTTCCTGGGCTTGTGGCCACCTCACTCCAAGCTCTGCCTTCATGGTCACACCCTCTTCCTCCTACAAAGACACTTGTGATGACTTTTAGGGCCCACCTGGATCATCTCAGAATTCTTAACTTAATTGCATCTACAACGTTTCTTTTGCTATAGAAGGCACCGTCCACAGCTTCCAGGATGAAGATGTGGGCATTTTGGCGGCGGGGTTGGGGGGTGGTCATGATCAGTCAACTACTCACCTTCATCTGGGTGAATGAACCATGCAGACACTTGGCAAGTTACTTGCACTCCTAAATGTAATGAAAATCAGCTGTGGGGAGTGAAGGGGCATTTTTGTTTGAAGAGAGAGAACTGCAGAGCACGGAGAGTGAAGGAGGCAGCTCCTGTGTCTACCCCGGGCGGGGCCTGTGAAACACAGCGAGGAAGCCTGTGGATTGCAGGAAGGGCTGGGCAAACTCCACTGCTCCTGCGGGAGGCTTTTCGGGGAGAGGGTAAGGATTCCACACCTGCCCGGCCACCTGTGTGTCCAATCGTGAACACTTTGTGACAGAGACTTTTAGACATGTGTTAGTGATTAACACCATTGCTGTAACCTGTACACAAAGATTGTGCCCATACCGAGGTATCAAGTTCCCAAAAGGAAACACTCAATTTTCACTTTGTTTATTTTATCGTTTTAACCTAAAGCCACGCTGTTCTGAGAAACTTTCTTCTCCCGCAAAGCAAGATTTCACTAACGCGAACCTGAGAGCGTTTCTAAGCTTCACAGCTGCAAATGTTAACATGGAGACTAGCAGATTACAAATCACCCGGAGCTTCTGACAAGGTCTTGAAGGAAGGGGATATTTTTTAAAAGTACCTCAAGATTCCAAATAGAAAGTTCCTAAACTTAAATAACAGTATTCTTTAAAAATAGACATTCTTTTCCTTAAAGCACAAGTGAATTATGTTTTTGTGTTTATCACCAAATGAAGTCATTTAAAGTGAAGCACTCTTTTGAGCTGCTCATACTTGGAACGGGCTTGTTCCCCTCCCCTGGGTGTGTGGGAACGGGTTCTTTCTTTGTGAGCCTTCCAATGGGAGAATGAGCCCTGTGACCTGTGGCAGGTGGCCAAGAGGCGAGCCACGGGGATGATGTCGCTGTGCAGGCTCTGGAGAGCACAGCAGGGTCTCAAGCCACCCTCTTCCATTGGGTTCACAAAGGAAAATGCTGGGGCGATGACACCTGCAGCCTGTGCCCCAGGAGCCAGGCTCCCCTCCCTGCCAGCACAAGCCTGGCTCTGCTGGCCTCTGCCCTTTAATGTGGGAGCCACAGTGCCAGCGTGGGGTCTGTGCCACAGCACAACTTCAAATGGAGAGACCTGGGGGAGAGCCAGCCTCGGAGGCTGACGACATACAAGACGCTCGGACTGCTGGTGGTCAGTGGTTCACCTTGGCAGAAACACAGACTCCTGCATTTCTGAGCTTCTGAGCTTTGTATTTTGTTGGTTTTTGCTTTATTAAGTAGGATCACATGCCCTCAAACTTCATAGGGGCCTGGAGGCAACAATGCATAGTACTGAAGGGTGGTTCACGCCACGTCGTCAGCACCTAGTGCATGTGTGCCTCGGTTTCCCCATTGTGGGTCAGATGTGGCCAACTCTCAGGCACTGGGCATAGTACAGACAGTGCCCATGTTTGCTGTTCTTTCCACTGGGACAGAGACTGGGCCTTTTTGTTCCTGCATCCTTAGCACCAGACACAGTACCTGGCATATAGTTGGTGCTCTAATGAGTGTTTATGGAGTGATTGCGTGACAATGCTTTCCTAACTAGAGCACTCTGTGATTGATAGAGAGAGACGATTGCAGCTCAGAAAAATGCTGTGAACATTGGCAGAGCTTGACTTTCCTATTTAGGGACGGGCAGTATGAGCTTATTCCATGGCTACATGGACAGTTATTCTCTTTATACAACACGATTACATGAGAATCATTAATTCAACCCAAACTACTGCAGCCACCATGGAGGGGCGAGGCAGTGCGGAGACGCACCAGCCAGGATTCAGCTCTGACGTGGGGGGTACTGGACTCCAGGCCCCTCCTTCTGGCTACCCCCTCTGCCCATTGCTCTGGCTCAGTTCTGCCCTGGGGAATCACTTGAAGGGCGCCCTCACACAAGGAGGGGTCGCCATGGTTCCAAGGCTGACATATTCTGGGAGATTCTTGCAGTGTGAACAGGACGTGGGGGGAACCGGGTGCCCTCTGGCTCAGCGGGGGGCTGTGGCAGCTGGAAAGCAGCCCTGTGGCCACACACCAAAGACAACAGCAGAGAGGGCCCTGGCGTGAGGTGTGACTCCTGCCCGAGGCAAGCAACCGGAATCAGGGGGAAGAGAGAAGAGAGGAGGTGAGCCTGCGAGGGTCACAGAAGAAAAACACGGCGAGGGTCGCTAGGACCCTACGGAGAAGAATGACATTCAAAGGCTTAAGTGGTAATAATCTGCATCCTGGAAAAGGAATTTTCACCAATAGCAGGGGTTTAGCCCAGCCTGTAGAGCCTCGGCGAGGCCCTGTGTGTTACAAATGAGTGTGACTCAGGAAGAGCAGGACTCTGCCTACAAGTGCTTTGTGAGTAGTTCCGAATATTGTCTATACCTGAAAGACAGAAAATTGCACCTTGGAGGGAAAAATCTGTGATACACTGGTGCTCCGCCCGACCAGGTCCCAGAATGATGGGCCTCCACCACCCAGCACACTCTGGATGGCACAAGAAATACTTAAAACCGGGATTTATAGAGGCTGCTTCCCCCAGACACCCTTCAACAGCCTGCCAGGGGCTTCCATGAATTTCAGTCTCAATCCTGCTCTGGCGACCATGAGGCTCTGTCTTTGAAACACTTTCAAAGGCTCCGTTTCTGCACCCTCCCTCCTCCTCCCTCCTGTCTTCTCTTTCTGGCGTCTCTGAGGTGGGCTTGAATCAAACAACATGCAGAGCCCAAGAGGCCTGTGCAGCGGCCCCTCTGCCTCTCAGCATCTGTGGAGCACCGAGGCCCCTGCTGGTTCTATGTGCCGAGGCCACCGCCTCCGTGAGCACCCACTGAGTCCAGGAGCCTCCTAGCTCTGGGTGACAAAGGCGAGGAGACTGTCCTTGAGCTCCAGTACCTCCTGGTGTAACTCGGGGTGAACTGGGCCATTTAGGAAAATCTGTGACCCAGAAATGATTTCTCTCAACACTATGACCTCCCCCAGACCAGGAGCACGCCCTTGGTTATAAAGCAGAAGGAAGATGAAGATGCTTTGTGTCTCTCGTTTTTGCTCTTCCCCAAGCCAAACAGTGCTGACATCAGTTACCCATGCGCTGCTCCTGTCCTTGGAACCATGCGTGAGGCGGGGTGTTGTCATTCCTTCCTTCTAGCCTGGCCAGCGCTTTGATCAGCGTGACACAGGAGAGCTCACTGGAAAGAGGAGAGCTTAGGCCTGTGTGGCAGCTCACGCCTGTAATCCCAGCACTTTGGGAGGCTGAGGTGGGCGGATCACCTGAGGTCAGGAGTTTGAGACCAGCTTGGCCAATATGGTGAAACCCTATCTCTACAGAAAAATACAAAAATTAGCTGGGCGTTGTGGCGCACACCTGTAATACCAGCCACTCGGGAGGCTGAGGCAGGAGAATCCCTTGAAACTGAGTGGTGTAGGTTGCAGTGAACAGAGATTGTGCCATTGTACCACTGCACTCCAGCCTGGGTGATACAGCAAGACTCTGACTCAAAATAAAAATAATAATAAAATGAGCAGGAGAAGGCTGAGGATGTAAATACCTGTACACAGCCCGAAGAGCGTTCTCCAAAGCTGAAGATGCTCTCCATCTGGGATGAAGTCGGTCTTTCGGGGCTTTATATCTTCTTCCCACGGTTAATCCTTGAATGTTAATCCTGTAATCCTTCTGCTCTTTCCAGGGGGGAGGAGCTTCCTCAGACAAAAACCACTGGATGGTCAGTGGCCTTCCCTTTGCACCAACGGCACCTGGGTTGTGTCTGAACACCCGTGCCTGTGCAGAGGGTGGCCTGGAGCCACACTGCTTGCAGCCAGCCTAGCTGGGAGCACGGACCAGAGACCAGGGCTGCTAGGGCAGGCATCCCCCAGGGCTACAGAGGAAAACCAGGTCATTCCCACTGTCCCTGGGGCGATGGGACTAGAGTGAAAGCAACAACCACAGGAGAGATGGGCTCTTAATTCTAGTTCTTTTTTCCTTCAAGGCCCTTTGTAGACAGCAGAAAAAGAGGACTTGACAGAGTCAGCAGAGGCTTTTTTGGTGCTGGTAGCTGGGAGTTGTTGCTCTTTGTTCCTCATCTACTGCCCTCTGGGGGGCCACGGTGAAGGGGAACAGCTCAGGCCAGTGGGCATCCCAGTGTGAAGGCCCCTCAGGAGGAGGGGGCCTGCCTTAGGGTGAGGATGAGACCAGGGCTCTGGGAAGGCCAGAAAGCCAAAAATGAGACCAAGCTGGGACAGATGGGGTGAGGAGGGGCACAGACCACTCGCTCCAGCCAAGACCTGTCTGTCCCCAGGCTTGGGGATGGACTCCCTCCTCACACAGAACTGGGGAACTCAGCTCTGAGCGTGGCTGAGAGAAACTGCTGGAGCTGCACCTGGCACCCCAACTCCTCAGTAAGCAGGGGCACTGGAACATGGGGCCTGGCCCCACACACCCTGAGTGCCAGCAGCTCTCGCTTCACTCTTAGATGGGGATGAATTCGTGGTCAGTACTGCAGTGGCACAGGCACAGCGAGCTCCTGCCGCAGGGGGAGGGGAGGCCGATCCAAGTCCGATGTTGGAAAACACTTTGCAAGTCTCTGCCTCTGCACCCTCCCTCCCCCCACCTTTCTTTCTTCCTCTCCTGGGTTCTCTGCCCACTTCAGTGGCCTGAGGAGCTGCTCCCCTCTCCTCCCGGGTGAGCTTGTGAGACTGTCACTTGGCAACGGGGGATGCCCTGCAACCAGAGCTGTCATTAATCCTGACAAGGGGGGACCCACCATGCAGCGCCCACTATGGAAGAGAAAAGGCGTCCTGGGTGCACAGCTCCTGTAACTGGATACCCTCCACAAAGGCTGGCCACCTGCGGAGAGTTACTTGAAGCTATTTGGGTCATCAATTAGATGAAATGGGGCATTATAGTTCAATGAATGGCAGACTCTGAATAGACAGGAAAACAGTTTCACTGGAGCCCTGGAATGGATGGTGCCCAGGGCCAGCATCTAGGCCATCGCTCAGCTGTGGCAGGGTCCCCTCTGCCATATCCCCGCCGGGTCATCCTTTCAGGACCTCAATTCTTCGAATGTCTGGGGATTTGCTGCCCTTCCAGCAGGCTCACTCATGTCTTTTTGCCCCTGCCTTACATTCCTTACATTTAGTTTCCACCCGTTCGTCTCCTCTCACCATGGAGGTCCTGCACAGTAATCTCCTTTCCTCCTCTGCACTCGCTTGAAAGAAGCCACCATGTAGGAACCACGAAAGCATGGGCTGTGGACGCAGACCTCGGGTGGGAGCCCGGGTTTGCCATTTCCTAGCGAGTGACCACAGACAAGTGACTTCATCTCTCTGGGTCCCAGGCTCTGCACTTTAAAATGCAGATTCAGTACATACCTACTTCCAGTCAAGATCAGAGAGACAGAAAGTGCAGTGTGGATGCTGGGGCATGGAGCGGGAGGGGCACCTGGGCCAGTTTCAGTTTTACAGGGTGGAGAGAGTTCTGGAGAGGTACAGTGGTGAAGGTTGCACAGCGTCGTGAATGTATTCGATACTGAAATGTACACTAAAAATGATTATGGTGGCACATTTTATTTCAAATGTATTTTAGCACAAAACAGTCAATTTTAAAATGGAGCAAAAGCTATAACATGTCTGCTTCAAAAAGTTATGAGAATTAGAGACAATGTCTGTGAAGTGTGAACAGGGGTCTGCTGTCTGCCACGTGGGCACCCAGGCCAGGCCAGGCACAAAGTTGGATCCTAAAAATGCAAGGAGTGGCAGAGATGACCCCTTCCACGGTCCAGGGAAATGCAACAGCTCTCAGGCTCAAAGCGCCAACTGCTAGCACCAGGACGCAGCCTCCTTGGGTTTTTCTTCGAAGCTCAACCTGGTTACATTATTAATTGAGAATTCCAGTTCCACCCCCATGACCTCAGACTTCTGGTCAGCATGTCATGGTGGATGGAGCTGATATGGAGACCAAGCCCTCACAGGGTGGCCCTGCTCCAAACACATAGATATGCTCTAAAATAACAAAACACGTGGAAATTCAGATCCCCGCTTGAAATTCCCTGGTGCCAGAATGAAGGCAACTCCAAGCCACAGCTGAGAACCAAGACAGGAACTCAGTGGACTGTGAAGAGCTCAGAGCTCTGCCTCTGCCTGCCTGGAGGAAAGAGTTGAGCCCACAGGTGTCCTCTGTCCCCTGCCTCATGCCCCACACTCAGCACAGAGCTGGGAGTTGTCATTCATGAGGGAGCTGGGAGGATCACCCCAGCTATGAACTGAGAGTTAAAACAATCTGCCCATCTGATGGGGGCCACAGTTCAGAAGCATCCCCTCCACTCTAGGCCAGGCGTGGAAAAAGCATTGGCAGATTTCTAGGCCAGTTAAAGGTGTGGCCTCTGAATTCATGCTCTCTATGAACTGAGAAAAGAACATGGGACATTGGCCCAGAGATAAGGAAACCTGGGGGCCCTGTGGATGTCCCACGCCCAGGGCAGGTGCACGTCTACATATGGAGCTAGCTTACGCTGAAGCCAAGTACTGCACCTCACATGGGGAGCAAACTCCTGGGCCAGGGGCTGGATGTAGCAACGACGCTAAAGCACACCCCAGAAGCAATCTGGGAAAGATGTCAGCAAAACTGTGCTTGAAGTCTTAGGAGAGGAGAGGGGGATGAAAAAGCACAGGCAAAATTAGGAAGGAACCAGTAGGAATTCTACGAAGAAGAATCATGGTTGTGATGATGAAAACTCAACTGATGTGCCATGCAGTAAGCCAGCCGCCACTGCAAGCATAGGCCGGGGAGGGGGGCAGGTCTGCAGAAGCCACCAGGAGCTGGGAGGGACACGGAAGACAGGTCTGCAGAGGCCACCAGGAGCTGGGAGGGACACGGAAGACAGGTCTGCAGAGGCCACCAGGAGCTGGGGAGGGACACGGAAGACAGGTCTGCAGATGCCACCAGCAGCTGGGGAGGGGCGCGGAAGACAGGTTTGCAGAGACCACCAGGAGCTGCGAGGGATGCGGAAGACAGGTCTGCAGAGGCCACCAGGAGTGTGGGATGGGACAGGGAAGACAGGTCTCAAGAGGCCACCAGGAGTGTGGGATGGGACGCAGAAGACAGGTCTCCAGAGGCTACCAGGAGCGTGGGACAGGACATGGCAAAGGGACCTGCAGGAGGGACACGGAGCAGGATGGGGCACAAAAGGAAAACTTCCAACATGTGCCCAGAGGAAATGTAAACTGGCTTAGACCCCAACAATCCCACAGAGCTTCCTTCAGAGGGAAGGCATGCGGAGAATGGGGAACACAAAGTATTTGAAAAAATAAACGCTAAACATTTTTAGAATTTTTTTTTCTTTCTTTTTTTGAGACTGACTCTTGCTCTGTCACCCAGGCTGGAGTGCAGTGGTGCGATCTCAGCTCACTGCAACCTCTGCCTCCCAGTTCAAGCAATTCTTCTGCCTCAGCCTCCCAAGTAGCTGGGATTACAGACGCAGGCCACCATGCCTAGCTAATTTTTTTTTTTTTTTTTTTTTTGTATTTTCAGTAGAGATAGGGTTGCACCATGTTGTCCAGGCTGATCTTCAACTCCTGGCCTCAGGTGATCCACCCACCTTGGCCTCTCAAAGTGCTGGAATTACAGGTGTGAGCCACCGTCCCTGGCCAAGTCTTAAAATTTAAGAAACACTTAAGTCTTCATGTTGAAAAGCACATGATGTCCAAATCAGGAAAAACAGAAGCAGCCTCATAGTTAGACTCGTTATAACTACAAAATATCAAAGATAAACAAACCTCAGAGAAAAATAGCACATCTCTTACCACGGAATGATAATTAGACTAATACAGATTTCTTACCAGCAATATAGTCTGAGTGTCCCTTATCCATGATGCTTAGCACCAGAACGGTTTCAGATCTTGATGTTTTTTGGACTTTGGAATATTTGCATTATACTTACCCACTGAGCATCCCCAGTTAGAAAATCCAAAATCCTCCAGTGAAGATTTCTTTGAGTGTCATGTCAGCACTCATAAGTTTCAGATTTTGGAGCGTTTCAGATTCTTGGCTTAAAGATGTTCAACCTATATTAAACATATGCAAATAACATTTTTTTTTTAAATGAGAGAAAATAACTCTCATCCTCAAATTGTATACTCAGCTAGTTTATCCTTCAAGAATGGGGGTAAAATAAAGGCACTCACAGTCTAAGATGGTTGCCAGGCCATGCCCTCTGAAAGAATGACCAATGGTGTATCCAAGAAGGGGACTGGATCCTGGGAGCACAGTGAGTGATAGGGGCACAGAGGGAAAAAAGAAGTCAATAACATATGGTAGGAAACATAGATAAGTTTTAGCTCTTAAAAATGACTAAATTAGAGAAACTTAAGAACAAAATGGAACTAAGTAAAAAATAATGTGGAAAGTGGGAGGGAATTTGGAGTGAAGACATTCTAAGGGAGTGATTTTTTCTGGAAAATAATAGAAATTTTCACTAGCTTTAATTTTGAGTGGGAGGAAATAAATCCCAGAGAATTCAATGGAGACCTATTCTCCAAAAGGAGGGAAAGACTTTTAGCTTAGCTAGGAGCTAAGTTAAGAAATCCAAGTAAACTAGTCTTGGGAGAAAAGCCAAGCTGTCACCCATTATCAAAATTAAAATTCCATCCTTTTCACAGCTTGTATGTCTTCTGTTTCATCAAGAAATATCCCAATGGTTCTGACCACTTGGATGCCATTTTAGGGAAGTGTGAGTTGTGTTTATTTAGTTTAGCTGAGGAGATTCGCAATAGGAGTGCTCATACTCCTCAGTATTGCAGTGGAAAATTGGGAGATGGTCTGTGGCATGCTCACTAGATGCCATTTGAAGCTGGGAATCTGGCGGTGACTCACTAGGGGCCAATACCTGCCACCCAGGTGTAGGTAGGTATGGTGACCATTGAATAGGAAAGGGAGAAACAGCTGCAACATATACCTTATCAATAATCTTGGGTGGAATCAGTGATGAATAATAAATCACATACAAGAATTAATACATGCCAAATTGTCTTAAGCCTTTTTTAACATGACAGTTTGGGAAGAAACCCAGAAACCAGAACTCCTGAACTGGAAAAGTCTGCTATTCCTGAAGTCTTTTCATCCAGAGCAGTTTGATCCAGTGCTATCAGGACAGAATATTCTAGAATGTTGAGCCTGCCCACAGGGGCAGGTATGTAGGGTGTTAACATTTAGAAGTTGTTAACAGACATTCTAGAAATGTCTGTTAAAATAGAAACTGTAACTTTCTAACAAGAAGAGAAAGAGGAAAACTAGAGAAACCTTGATAAATTCAATTTTTGAAAAAGGAATGATGAAGAAAGGAGCTAAATACAAAGCAAAGCAAATGGAAAACAAAATGCCACAGAAAACATAATGCCACAGAAATCCTCACCATCCTGGATGGAAGTGCTAGCCAATGCAACAACACAAGAAAAAGAAATAAAAGTGTAAGTACCAGAAGAAAGAAATAAAACTGTCATTATTTTTTGAATCATACGATTGTCTAAGTAGAAAACCCAAAAGAATTTGTTTTTCAGAAAACTCACGGAATGAACCTGGAGGACATTACACTAAGTGAAATAGGCCACGCACAGAAAGACAAATACTGCATGACCTCGCTTACATGTGGAATCTAAAGAAGTTAAACTCTGAGAAGCAGAGAACAGAATCTGGTGTTATGAGGGCTGGGGCCCTGGGGAGATATTGGTCAAAGAGTGCAAAGTTTCAGATAGGATGGAAACATTTAAAACAAAACCCCAAATAATTAAAAAGAACAAATTAATTATAATTTAGCAATTTTGCTAGAAGGAACAAGTGGTTAGAAAATGTAACTGAAAGAGTTGCCATTTATAATAGTAACAAGAACAAAGTAGCAATAAATTTAAGATAAAATGTGGACATCCTTTATGCAGAAAATTACATTAATTTTGTAAAAGGATAGAAACGAGCCGGGTAGCTCACATCTATAATCCCAGCACTTTGGGAGGCCAAGGTGGGTGGAGACCAGCCTGGCCAACATGGTGAAACCCTGTCTCCACTAAAAATACAAAAAATTAGCCAGGCGTGGTGGCGGGTGCCTATAATCCCAGCTACTCGGGAGGCTGAGGCAGGAGAATTCTTGAACCTGGGAGTTGAAAGTTTCAGTGAGCCGAGATCGTGCCATTGCACCCCAGCCTGGGCAACAAGAGCGAAACTCTGTCTCAAAAAAAATTAAAAATAAGAAATTTAAAAAAAGAAAAGAAACTTGGGTTAATGCAAAGACCTGCAACATGTATATATTTGAAAACATAATATTATAAATGTGTCAGTTTTTCATCATAGTTGCTGCTGCTTTGTAAAAAAATCACCCAAACTTACATAAAAGCAACCATTTTTTATTATGCTCGCAGATTCCGGAAGTCAGCGTCTAGCAAGCCTGCCGTGGGCATGCCCTCCTTCTATGTCTGAGTCTAGAACAGATGAGGCAGGAGCATCCGCTTCCAACATGGCCTCTTCCCTCCCCAGGCTGCTCCCTGGCCTCAGTTGACTTAGCTCAGCTGGGAATGTCGCCTGAGCATCTGCGTGTGATCTCATCATGTGACTTGGGCTTCGCACGGAAGCCACTGGGTTCTAAGAGGGAGCTTGCCAGATGATATTTTATTCCAAATGAGGTTATTGGTCTGCATGGTGCAAGAACTGTCTCGTTACTGATACTTCATCTCTGTGGTTCAGAGAAGAATAGAGCAGTCCTAGACAGCAAAAGAGAATGCCCTAGTTATACCGCTCCCGAGTAGGTGGTGGTGAGGGAGGGAGTTTTGGGTGGGAGTTTTGTTTTGTTTTATTTTTTTGAGATGGAGTTTTGTTCTTGTCGCCCAGGCTGGAGTGCAATGGCGTGATCTCGGTTCACAGCAACCTCCACCTCCCGGGTTCAAACGATTCTCCTGCCTCAGCTTCCTGAGTAGCTGGGATTTCAGGCATGCACCACCATGCCTGGCTAATTTTGTCTTTTTAGTAAAGATAGGGTTTCTCCATGTTGGTCAGGCTGGTCTCGAACTCCCGACCTCGGGTGATCCACCTACCTAGGCCTCCCAAAGTGTTGGGATTACAGGTGTGAGCCACCACACCCAGATGATCTCAATTTCTTTGCCTGTAAAATGGAGATAAAAAGTAATACAGATTTCATAGGGTTGTTGTGGGGATTAAATGGGTTAATACATGTTAAATGCTTAGCATAGCAGTTGGCAAACAGCAAGTGCTGTATAAGTAGGGACTACTGTTATCTTCCATACCACGGGATTGCCATAGCCAGAACCAGCAGTTTGAAAAGTGCCATTCAGTTTCTGTTCTTTGGTTGTTTCTCCACTGGAATGTCATTCCCCCTTTTGTCTGGTGGACTCTCATACATGCCTCAAGGCTCAGTTCAAATACTGCATACCTTCCTCTAGGAAGCCTCTCAGAGCTTATGCCATCCAAGTCAGCCCCCACCTGCCTTTAGGATCTCAAAGACGTTTTTGTATCTCTTCACTGTAGCTTTGTCACACTTGTAACTCACATGGGGATTTCTGGGGTGTCCCTCTTGCTTTTACTCCAGTCCCATTTATAGGTTGGACTAAGTGAAGCAGAGCCTGTTCAGTTGGACTTCAATGGCTATTATCTTCTTCCTTAATACCAGAATCCTAATTTTAGTTAGAGGGTTGGTACAGCCTTTTTGCCCTTCCCCCTTCTTTCTAGCTTCCTGGAAGGCAGATGTGATGACTGACGCTCCAGCAGCCATATTGGATAAAGAGGTTTCCTTAAGTATGGAAGCCACTGCTTAGACAGTGGAGCAGAAAACTTGAAGGAGCCTGGATCTTATCATGGACCTGCCATATCAGCCTTGGACTGCCTTTACATGAGAGAGGAATACACATGCCATTTAAGCCACTATTATTTTGGATATTTCCAAAATAATATGCATAGCCTAAGCAGAATCTTAACTGATAGACTTAGCATATCCTTACAACTCAAAATGCCCTCCACAAACTCCAGAAGCATGGAAAAGTAGTGTCAATTTTATGAATACTTCCGAAAAGATGGAGAAGGATATTATATTGCAAACAACATAAATTTCTAAAATCCCTTTAAAAATGTTTCTGTTCTTTCTCTAAGATACTTTTCCCTAGGGCAGCTGTTTAATTCCTATTATTTCCCTCTCTCATCCTCCAAATCTCCTCTTAAGCAGAAGCAACCACTTTCTCCCCAAGATATCTTCAAAGTTTTGTCAACTTGCACACTCTAGCCAAGCAGTCTGCCAAGCAAGACAAGACCACCAGTTGCTCGCCAAGTATCTCCCATGGGGTCTCAGGTTATTCTGCCACTCTCTGTTATAAGCAATTGCTCACATCTTCCTGGATGCTTCACCTCCCTCCCCCCTACTCCATATGGTGGGGTCCTGGAGTGCCCAGAACTGCTTCTTGCACCTTCGTATCCTATTACCTGGCGCAGCACTTGGTGCACAGGTGCTCAGAGCTTGTTGGATGAATGATGTGGAGTTCAACCCAACAATCCCTGGTCCTCTCTCCTGTGGTGACACTCCCCATCACAAACCCCAAAGTCAATCAAGTCTTGGATCTCTTTGGCAAATAAAGAACCTGGCTGAATGAATGTTATGCTCTGAGCCACCGGGAGTCTCTACTCCTCTGACCTTGGGGGCTGGATTTTACCTCCTTTTTGGTTTCTTTCTAAGTAGGATACAGGACAGGGAGGACCAACTTCAAGTAGTCTGTTAGCCACAAAGTTCAAAGCAAATGTGCATCTAGCCTTCCTGTGTTTCTGTGGGCTCTGCTCCTTGCTTTCACTGGCTTTACCCCAAGCCTATTGGGCAATTATTTTTGGCTCATACAGTGAATGGCTTTCAGTCAATTTCTTCTGTTTTAAATGCTTAAGTACGGCTCATCCTCATGTACTGTAGTATTCCAAATATTATTGGAAAGTGTTTCTTGTTAACAAATCTTTTTGTCCCAGTTTCCTGTTCATGGGTGCTGTGCGTGGTCTATCTGCTCAGTTTGGTGAAGAACTCTAAGTGGGTTCCCTACTGAGGAGTTGCTTCTGAGATCCCACATCTGAAAAATACTGTCCTAGAATTTCCACAGTATTTCATGTGTCCAGAGTCTTTAAAGATGGGTGGTAAGCAGTGGGGGTGAGGAGAACCCTGGTCGAGGCTGCCTGCGCTGCCCTTGTAAGACAAGGTCAGAGGGCCTTGCTGGTAGCTGGGGAGAGGTTGCTGCACCTGGGCCTGGGGCAGGTGCACTTAGCCTTGCAGCAGGCATGCAGGACACTCAGGCTCATTCCACATCCTCTGTACGTCCCCGTTCCTCTATATGGTTTCTTATGGCTGCCGTTGCAAATTACCACAAACATAATGACTGAAAACAATGCAGGTTATGCCCTTACGGTCCTGGAGGAATCCAAAGTGGGTCTTATGAGCTGAAACCAAGGTGATGGCAGAATTGCGCTCCTCCACACGCTGCAGGGGGGTATCTGTGACCTTGCATTTTCCAGCTCCCAGGGGGCTGCCTGCTCTCCTTTGCCCACGGCCCCTCCCCACCCTCGGTGCCAGAGCACTCCTTCTTGCTGGCTCCCTTCCTCGGATCTCTGCTTCTGTTGTCTCAGCTCCTTTCTGGCTCTCCCCACTCCCTCTTTCCTTAGAAGGACCCTTTAGAGGACATTGTGCCCACTCAAATATTTCAAAATACTGTTCCCACATCAGGACCCTTTACTTATCATTACCCGATGCCGTGTAAGGCAACGGAGTTGTGGTTTCCGGGAACTAATGTGCAGCCTCCCTGTGGGGGCCGTTATTCTGTCTGCTACACCTTCCCAGTGCTGCGGGACCCTCAAAGGCAAGGCCTGTGCTGACCCCTCTAGAATGCCCCAGCCCCAGCCAACATTGCACTCCAACTAATGACTGGTCAATTTTTAATTGACTGAGTCTGATCGGAAGCTTCCTTTGGCTTGATCATTGATTTCCCCACACAGAATGACAGTTGCGCTGTTTTGGAGACCCCTTGCACCCCCTTCACATTTTTTTGTTTGTTTTTATTTTCACTTGTCTATTATCCTCTTGCAAGTCATTTTTCATGTTCGTTGATTGCATAAGAATCCTTCCAGAACTTACGAGAGGAAAAGGAAGAGGAGAACCACTAAGCACAGGGAAATGTTTCTTCTGGCTCCATTCCCCAAGTGCAGCTGTGGTGGAGGGAAAGGGGGTTAAGTGGTAAATGGGCCAGTTTGGAACCAGTTCATCTTAAGCATGGAAATGTGCTAGGACTTTAAATAATCTCTGTGTTTGCTTTTGCTGCTTTTAGACTGGGTTCTTTAATATTCCTCTGCTCTTGCCTTAAAAAATAGCAACACTTACATATATTCCATTTCTGGTAAAATAAGATAAGCTCAGAGGTTGTAGAAAATGGGAGTCTTCAGATCAGGAAGCAGAATGAAGTACAGGTCACCTGGGCAGCTCAGTATTCCCAACAGGAACACATCGGCGCTATTCCCTTTTAAAGGTGAGACTTTCAAAGCCCAGGGAATTTCCTTTAAAGACAACACCAAACAGTTGATACTCTTTTTTTCTACATTAAAAATTGTTGTTTTCCCCTTAACTGATTTAGCTCAGTCACTTGAAACATCTATTATGGACCAAATATTTGTGTCCACCCTAAAATTCACATCAAAATCTAATCCCCAGTGTGGTAGTGTTAGGAGGTGGGGCCTTTGGGAGGTGATCCTGAGGATGGGGCTCTCAGGAATGCTATTAGTGCCCTCATACAAAAGGCCCCCAGGCCAGGTGCTGTGTAATCCCAGCACTTTGAGAAGCTAAGACGGATGGATCACTTGAGCCCAGGAGTTTGAGACCAGTCTGGGCAACATGACAAAACCCCATCTTACAAAAAAATACAAAAATTTGGCAGATGTGATAGTATATGCCTGTAGTCCCAACTACTCAGGAGCCTGAGGCAGGAAGAGTGCTTGAGTCCAGGATGCTGAGGCTGCAGTGAGCCTGACCATACCACGGCACCCCAGCATAGATGACAGGGCAAGACCCTGCCTCAAAACAAACACACCAAAGAGGCCTCCAGAGAGCCCCTAAGCCTCCTTCTGCCATGTGAGGATGTGGTTGGAAGGCAGCAGACCACACCCTGAAGAAACGTCCTCCCTGGAGCCTGGCCATGTGGGCACCCTGATCTCAGACCTCCAGCCTCTGGACTGTGAGGAATAAATGCCTGTTGTCTAAACCCCCAGTCTATGGTATTCTTTTTTTTTTTTTTTTTTAGAAGAGTCTTTCTGTGTCACCCAGCCTGGAGTGCAGTGGCACAATCTCGGCTCACTGCATCCTCCACCTCCCGGGTTCAAGTGATTCTCCTGCCTCAGCTGCCTGAGTAACTGGGATTACCCGCCACCATAGTGGGCTAATTTTTGTATTTTTAGTAGAGACAGGTTTTGCCATGTTGGCTAGGCTGGTCTCGAACTCCTGACCTCAAGTGATCTGCCTGCCTCGGCCTCCCAAAGTACTGAGATTACAGGCATGAGCCATCATGGGTGGTTGCCAGTCAATGGTGTCCTGTTACAGCAGACAGTAAACAGAAAATATGGATGGTGTCGGGGGAATCACAGCACACATCATAGTTCAGATCCAGTGTCTGGCAGCACAGTGAGTCAGAGAAGTGTGGCTTGGATGCTCCTTATTAGGTACAGCCCAGCGGCTCTCAGAGTGCCTGGACCCTAGACCAGCCTCAGGAGCCACCCCCAGGAACTTGTAAGAAATGCAGGCCCCACCCCAACTTACAGGAGATTCTGGTGAACACGAGGCTTTGAGAACCATGGTCTTAAAGAGTACACCGAGGAGTCCATAGGCGCCTTGCAATCTACAGGGCAGCTTCCACTGCCTGAGCTGAGAGACTGGGAGGCAGGATCCCTCTTCATCCCTCTCCCCCACTCCTGCAGATACCTGAGATTCCACGATGAGTAAAGTAATGCATTCTTTTTTTTTTCGTTTTTTGGAGTCTCACTCTGTTGCCCAGGCTGGAGTGCTGGAGCGCAGTGGTGTAGTCTCAGCTCGCTGCAACCTCTGCCTCCCAGGTTCAAGCAATCCTCCTGCCTGAGGCCCCTGAGTGGCTGGGACTATAGGTTCATGTGTGCCACCATGCCCAGCTAATTTTTGTATTTTTAGTAGAGGTGGGGTGTTGCCACATTGTCCAGGCTGGCCTTGAACTCCTGACCTCAGGTGATCCACCCACCTCGGCCTCCTGAAGTGCTGAGATTACAGGTGTGAGCCACTGCACCTGGCTGGGGAATGCATTCTTGTATGTTAGGTGCCACCTCCCCTTTTAAACGGGAAACTGAGGAGCGGTTTCACTGAGGTTGTGCCCTTTCTGAGGCCTGGCTCTGCAACCCCTCAGACCGTCGGCTTTTTAGATTTCACTGATCAAGACAGAAACTCGTAGTTCCTGCACTTGACATTTTATTGCTTAAAAAAAATGTTCTCCTAAAGAGTATTATGCTGATGTGATGAAATGAGATGAAAAAGCTTGAAGAAGTTGGGATTTACCATGTCAGAGAAAATCATACAAGTGATTTGTGCATTCTATGTTCTGGAGTTCACGCGGGTGAAGGGTTCCCTTTCTCGGGTGCTAGTTGGGTGGAAGGCTGCAGAGAGCAACCACTTGATCCTGGGGATTAGACCCAGTTCTGTGCTGAGGAAGCGCCTCCATAAGCTTTATAGGAGCAGACAAATCTGGGCTTGAGAACGGCGAGAATTCTGTCTCCCGCACATATGTGCGATGACTTTTTGGAATGGCCTAACAAAGTTTCTGGAATAGAGCCACCTTCTCACAGGAGAGGGATTGGGAAATGATGGCTTAAAAGTATTTAAAAGTTCCTTTTGCAATTGCAGGGTGCTATCAGCCATAAATGCTTGCTAACCGCTACTTCCCCGGGCTCCTCATTTCTACAGGTGCCAAAGAAATGCAAGATTAAGTGAAACATTAGCAAATACTTCGAGTGCTGTATTTTAAACATAGATACATACATTGTGGTATTTCCAGTTGGGAAACATGAAACCGTAATATAGAAATTGGAATCTTGAGTGCCCAAGAGTGCTCTCCCAGGGGGCTTTTAATCGCTGGAAGTAGCAGGATTTCTTGAGAACATGCCCAGAGATCTGAAAATGGGCAAAGGTTTTCCAAGTTTAAGAAATAAGAAAATATTAGGTTAGTGATAGTCTGGAAGCATTCTTCTTCCCTTCATTTGCTCATAGTGTTGGGATTTGTCCCTTTTTCTCTCACAGCGTGAGTCTGACGTGATCCAGGTTGGTCTGGAAGCCAGTGCCTGGGTGTACGCTGTGTGCCTGAAGCTGGCTCACGGAATGGAGTGAGACCCCAGGCACACAGCTTTCCGGCCCCTGCCCTACCAGTGCCTCCCTTAGGGGTCTTGGGCAAATCCCAGTTTCTGAGGTTGACCTCCAGGCCCCGGCCTCCCACTCTGCATGTGAGGAGCAGTCTTGACGCTGGGAAGGTTGTGAGGTAAAGGGATCTCCAGGTGAGGGAGGCTTTTGGTGGCTTTTGGTGGCTGGCCGTGGTCTGGGTGGACAGCAGGCTGTCAGCACAAATCCCTCACCTTGCTTTCCTTTGTTCTAATCCTGCATTTTATATTCTGTCAAGAGGAGTGTGTATGTATGTATGTTTGTGTGTGTGTGTGTGGTAATAATCAGACCCGTGAATTTATTTGGTTAAGTTTTATTTGTCATACAAAAATAAAGTTTCAACAAACTGTGTTGATTTTTGTGCAATTTCCTTCCTTCTGTTTAAGCAAATTCGATTTTTTAAAGCAAAACCATGAAAACCCCAGTGCTTAATCACTTTCCTCAAAAATCTATAATATGCTAAATGCAGTGTGGCGGCATGGATTGGATCCCAGAACAAGGGAAAAAAACCTAACTGGAAAACTAATCAAATTCAAATAAAGTCTAAAGTTTAATTAGTTTAAAAAAAGAGCAAAGCAAGGAAAAACAATTAATGCACAGCCAGATATCTGGGCACCCTGTGGGCCACATCCATTATGTGCAAGTTGGCACATAAAATTAACTATCACAGGGTCTCTAAAATTTTTCAAGAATAGTTGAAAGACCATGAGCACGGGAGTCAGGGACACCTGACTTTGAGTACCAGGTACCAGCTCCGCTGTTGGTCAGCAGTAATCTTCAGCCTGTCCATCTGGAAAAGGAGGTGGTGACAATGTCTCCTTTTCAGACGCTGGTCCTTGTTCCCAAAGACCCAGCCCATGGGCCATGAGCCAATCGCAAAGGTCCAGACACACACACAACCAGTCTACCCAATACGATTGTTTCATAGTTCCATCCTCCTTCCAACATAAGACCACCCAATCACATGACTGGGTGATATGATTGGCTGTGTCCCCACCCAAGTCTCACCCTGGGTTGTAATAATTCCCACATATCAAGGGCAGAGCCAGGTGAAGATAACTGAATTATGCAGGCAGTTTCCCCCACACCGTTCTTATGGTGGTGAAGAAGTCTTATGAGATCTGCTGGTTTTATAAAGGGGAGTTCTCATGAACACGCTCTCTTGCCTGCCGCCATGTAAGACATCCCTTTGCTCTTCCTTTGTCTTCTGCCATGATTGTGAGGCCTCTCCAGCCATGTGGAGCTGAGTCCATTAAATCTCTTTCCTTTATAAATTACCCCAGGCTTGGGTATGTCTTTTTAGCAGCGTGACAACAAACTACTATACCAGGTGTGGAGGAAGAGTATTGAGAACACCAGGATAAATTTATTTTCCTAACCAAAATTTACCCTTTTCCTTCAGAGTCCCCTGCCACCTTCAGCTTGTGAGGTCTCTTATGTCATTGAGGTTAACACCTGCCTCCAGGTGTTGATAAACCTGTGACTACACACCTTGGTGCTTGAGTCCCACTCACGGTCAGCACTGATAAGTCATCAGGCTCAGCGGAGTGTAGCTCTGACCAAGCAGCTGGAGGAAAGGTGAAAAGCATTCGAGAATGGGGACAGGAGATTATCCCCTTAGGTAAGACGATGGGTTCTCCAGCTCCACAGGAAATGGCAACATTGCCTAATCCTCAGGCAGGGCACACTCCCAACTGTGAAGCTTCTCAGGTTCCACACTGTCACCTGTGCCTCCACAGGGGTTAGATTTTAACGAAACGGTGACATGCTAGAACTACTCAAAGGTGTGTTGGTTTTATGACAGCAATAAGTCACAAATATTTATTAGACACTTTTGAGATCATTTGGACATAGACTGGGCTTAATCTGAAGGTTTTGATTTTTTGTTTTGTGTTCTAGTTTTCATTATCACCTAAGTTATGTATGCACATAGTTTAAATATTCAAAAAGCTCTGCAAAGATTGTTACAAAAAATAGTGGCTCCCAGCCCTCCTATTCCTCATTTCCCCCTCAGGGAAGTAGCCACTTCACCGGCAGCTGAGATTTGAGCATTTACCTCTTTGTCTTTAAAATCCACGCTCGATTGCCACTGCCACCTTTAGCCTTGCAAGCATCAGACATTATTTCCTCACTTGTGATGCAGAGGCGGGTTCACTGCACTCTCCTCCACCCCGCCCCCACCACCTCCATGCACCTCCCCAGTGTTGTTCCACCATTAGGTCAGTGTTCAACGTTTATATCATTATGACTAAAGATTATTCATAGCTGAGCCATGCTTTTGCCATGCAAAGGTTTGTTTTCCCTGCACTTCCTATCTATTTTGTTTGCTTGGTTTTCATGTTTTTTGGTGTTTTTTTTTTGAAACAGAGTTTCACTCTTGTTACCCAGCCTGGAGTGCCATGGCACCGTCTGGGCTCCCTGCAACCTCTGCCTCTGGTGTTCAAGCAATTCCCCTGCCTCAGCCTCTTGAGTAGCTGAGATTACAGGCGCCTGCTACCACACCCAGCTAATTTTTGTATTTTTAGTAGAGATGCGGTTTCACCATGTTGGCCAGGCTGGTCTCAAACTCCTCACCTCAGGAGATCCACCCACCTTGGCCTCCCAAAGTGCTGGGATTACGGGTGTGAGCCACCGTGCCCGGCCCATGTTTTCATTATAAATTCAACCTGAAACTACTTTCCATTTGTCTGAATCTCCTGTCAAGACGTTCAGCCGCACCAGTCCTGCTGTCCTGAAGACGTCTCTCAGATCCTCCTACCCTGCTATCTCTGACGGTCACCCTCTAGGCCAAGTGAGCAGCTAGATTCCGAGACGGCCCTTCACCACTGTGACACACATTCTCCTCCTCTCACTTCCTTTTTGTATTCCATAGCTTCACCGTCTTGTTTTGGTGGAGCACATTTCAGTGGCTGTCTGAGAAATGGAGCCTGGGAGTTCGCTTATTTTAGACTTGCCTGTCTGAAATGCCTCGGAGCTGCTCTAATGCAATCTACTTGGCTGGACATAGACACCTCAGCTGAAAATTTATTTTTCCTTTAGAAAAATGAAGAAATCAGGCACCATTGCCTCTGAATTCTTGCTATGGCCTAGTGAAGCGATTTTGATTTCTACTTGTTAGATGTCACTTATGTTTTTCTTTCAGGACATTTGTAGTATTTTTTTGTGTACAATGTTCTGAACCTTCACCAGGCTATAAAATTCTATTCATGATGTTGGGTCCTTAGTGGGTCTATCAGGAAACTCATGCCTTTTACTTCTTGAGAAATTTTCTTGAATTACTTTTTTTTAAAATTACTTCTTCTTTTTTAGATATTATTTTTATGTTTTTAAAAAGGATATGAGGCTTTCTGGAACTGTCCACTTTTGTCTTATCTTTTCTCTGTTCTGTTTTCTTTTTGCTCTCCGTTCTGGAGATTTCCTTATCTTTATCTTCTAATTCTTCTACGGAGTTTTTCATTTCACCATTATCTTTTCATAGCCAGGAGCCCTTCTACTTTTGTTCCCTGAGTGTTCCTGGATCTCATTCTTGTTCATAGTTGGTAACTGGAAGTAAGAAGCTGATTATAGATGTGAGGGTTTGTGTGGGTGTGTAGGGTTCTCGTAGGGTGATTTGCTGAGCTGTGCAATTGGGGACCTCTAGCACCACTATCTGTATTTAGGAAATTCCCTCTCAAGCTGGTCAGGTTTCTCAGGAAAGCACTTTTCAGTCTGTTGCCTGGAGGACTTGGGCTTGGTGCTAGAGTTCCAGGAGCAACTTGGAGGAAAGCTGAGGCACTCTGAATTGGCCAGGGTTCTCCAGAGGGGCAGAGCCAGCAGGAGACTGGGTCAGACCACCGCAGGAGCTGTTAGGTACGAATTCAGCAGGACAGGCCAGCAGCTGGAGACTCAGGCCGGAGGGGGATGTTGCAGTCTTCAAGCAGAATTTCCTCTTTTCTGGGAAATTTCAGTTTTTGTTATTTGAACTTTCAACTGATTCAACCCACATTATCAAGGGTAATCTGTCTTATTGATTGTAGGTGTTCACTACATCTACAAAAGACCCCACAGCAGCACTTAGGTCAGCCTTTAATTCAGTAACTGGGTACCATGGCCTGACCGAGTAGGCAAAGAGGCAAACTATCACAGCCTCGCTATCCAATTAAGTGATTACTAGTTCATCAATGATTAATTCAATAAATGTTTATGGAGCACATTTATTGTAATAAACGTTTATTAATTCAGTCAATGTTTATGTGCTGGGCACTGCTGTTGGCCTTTCGCCCCTCTCTCTGGAGCGTGCTCCAGCTCTCAGCCATAATGTGTCTCCCAGCCCAAGAGCCTGAATCACATCTGTGGGGGAAGAAACCTCAGCCTGTCTGTGGCAACCAAGTCACCTACATAGCAGAAGTGGTGGGATATGAGCTTGCTCCTTAGACAAACCTCCGGCAATGCCTTGCTTCATCCCCGCTGGCCGTGCAGAGTCACCTGTCAGCTGGCCGAGATGCCTTCCAGATTTTAAAACCACCTTGCTAGTTGATTATATCAAGTACATTGTAAATCCGTTATCAGTGCCCGTTTGTGGTCAACTTAGCATCGTCAGTGATTCTCGCAAATTAAATAGTATTCGCAAATCTTGAAGGATTTTCGCTTGGAAAAACTAAAGAATAAACGTGCATTTCTGTGTAATTAGAAATAATAAAATAAAATTTCCTTAATTAGATCCACTAACTGGGCCTTACTTTCCCCAGGTTACTCTGAATTAATGAAGTTTTGCTATATTATAGAATTAAACACATGAAGGCTTTTATTGGATTGACTATAATTTGAAATGCCTTTTTCTCTCCTCAGTGCTAAGCCTAAGTGCTTAGTGTCATGAAGGTAAAAATCATGAAACAGAAATTTTCTTTAGCTGCGTCAAAATAATTAATATTGTTAACCAAGCCACATGGGGTCAGGTGTTCGTCACTGCATTATGTAAAAATGGCAAAAATTGTAAACAACAGATGCCCAATGTTGGCAAAATATCAGTTCATAGTGAAATATTTTCACCACGAAACCTGAAACATATTTAGTGATTAACACAATAATTATGTGGATTATATGAGCAATATGGGAATCTGGTCATAGCATAAATTTAAGTCGAAGAAAATCAAACTGCAAGATTACCAGAACACGATGAGTAGAACTATTTACTTTTGCATGTAAAAAACACAAGAGAAACCACAAACCCGTAACAGTTGCATGATGATGGTGAGGTTATAAGTAGTTTTTCTACCTTTATTTCCCAAACTTTCTATAGTATGTTATTTGTAATGTGTTATACGACTTATTTAATATTTTACCCAAACGTATTCATCCAACCAGTACTTACGGAAGCTGTGCTGGGTGCTTCACTTGTTCTAATGCAGGTATTTTTCTCTGTAGATAATTCTGTGGTGGTTTTATTTAGCAAATCAGAATACTCCAACCCCAAAGGCTCATGTAGTTATGTAATTACATTATGTAATTTCTGCATTATATAATTTTTATGCCCAGTTAAAATAAGAGCTGTGACATCCAGGGACTGAGAAGAACACGGAGCACGTTAGGGGGGAATTATTCAAGATAATTCTTCTTTACTGAAGAACATCGGTTTTCTATTTAAAACATATTTTTAATGAAAAATTTGTATGGATACTTTATTTTTGCAGTGTAGGCCATCTTTGCTTTCTTTGGGCTTCATTTTCCTAACAACCTAACAGGCACTGTTGGTCACATTTTGTGAAGATGAAGGAGGGGGACTGGCATGAAACCATGAGAACCTATGGAACCTGGGTTTCGGCTGCAGCTCTCTGCTCTCTGCTGTGGTGCTCTTGAGGTGGGAGTTGGACTCAACTTGTAGGGCTTAGACACTGCACCAAGTTAAGGACTAGCTAAAACAGGGATGGGGTTGAAGCAGCTTTCCATAAGACGTACCCACCAGTGTGCCATGTCAGTTTACCATTGCATGGCAATACCTGGGCTTTACCACCTTTTTCCATGGCAATGACCTGCAACCCCAAAGTTACTGCCTTTTACCTAGAAATGTCTGCATAAACCACCTCTTAATCCAGGTATAATTAAAAGGAGGGATAAATATGGCTGCGGAGCTGCCTTCAGCTGCTACTGTCTGCCTCTGTGGGGAGCAGTCACGGAGCTGTCATGCTCCTGCTTCAATGAAGCTGTTTCCTCCGCTTGCCCTTGGATTCCTTCCTGGGCAAAGCCAAGAATCCTCCAAGGTTAAGCCCTGTTTTGGGGCTCACCTGCTCTGCATCCCTCCCACCCCACGCTGGCTGTCAGTTCGTGGCCTGTGCTTGGATTCCAGGTGATTCTATACAGCAGGTCCTAGGACCTGACCCCCAGTGCTCCTCCCTGGGCCCTGTGGCCATGTTATCTCTGACTTTCTCAGAATGCAGGCCGACCACACTAGGATTCGTTCCCTCTCCCACTGTCTAGGAAAACATCTGAAAGACAAAGATTGATGACCAGGGTTAGGGATCGTGAAAAACAAGAGGAAAGAATTTGTTGGCAGGTGTCAGAGGATACACAGAGCCTGCAGGAACTGCATCCTCTACAATGAGCTGAGCAAACACTTATTGAAGAGCCACCATGAGGCAGGCTTTGATCTGATTAATCTGGAGAAGTTGTGAGGCTCACAGGTTCATCATTTCCTCCCCCGGGTTCAGACTTGTCACAGTGAAGAGGAGGAATGGAACGGTGAGTGTTATGTCTCTGGACAGTCTACGGAGCACCCCAGGACCAAGGTTGGAGAACTTCGGCCCTGCTAGCAGGGAGAGGAAGGCAGCTGTCTCTTTGTGAGTCGAACAAAACCACATCTCTTCTCACCGAGCCCAGCTATGTTACTTCTACTGCCTTCCTGGCAGAGAAATGGGCTGTGGTCCCCAAACTCCATGCAGAGAGCTCCAACCCCAACCTTGCCTTCCTCAAACTGAAAGCAGATTCAGGAACTATATTCTGCTAGGGGTTCCCCAAACTAAATCTAAGGAAGGGCCAACCCTCCATGGATTTAGGAACTACTGTCATTGAGGATGCACCATGCTTTGGGGACCATCACCCTGGCTGGCGCCATCTACCAGGAGCACCTCAAAGGCATTGTCAGGCCTATTCTGCCTGTGGACCCATAGCAGGTCCTACATGGATTGATTTTGGGGACCCATTGCAGGTGCTACTCAGCCCTTTATGCCCTTGGGCAGTCAACACATGAGATGGACTTGTGCAGTGTCAGGTACCTGCACGCTATAGACACGTCTCTGGAAAGTTGCATGTACATCCAACCATTTGCCTGCTGTCAGATTTTCCAGTTTCTGAATCTGCTGTTGCAGCCACATTTCCAGGTTCCAAAACCCTACCCGTTCTCTGAAGCACAGCTGCAGCCTCACCCATTGCTGACACTTTCCTGGCAGCCTCAGGCATGGCATCCCATCAGCTTTGCACTGGTCCCAGCAGGCCCAAGGGGCTGATGAAATTTTATTGCACTCTAAGCCAGGAATTGTAAAGCCTTCCCTAACCTCTTTGTATCTGGCCATTGATTAACATTTTACTGGCAATGCCTTGCCTACATATTTATTTCTAACATCTGATTTATGATCTCAATTAATGAGAAAGATACGAATACAGGACCCAGACAATGCAGAGAGTTATGTGCAGGAAGCAGGTGACTTTGTACGTGCAGATCCTTTTTGTATTTGTTCTGTAAACAACCATTGTTCTGGCTACAAAACTAACAATAAAAGAAAAGTATCTAGCTAATTTCATGTAAGGAGCAACACTGCACTTCTTTAGGCTGGTTGAATTAACACAAATAATAAATAACATATATAGAAACAATTCATTTCAGGATCTCAGAAGTTCTTTTAATATTTTCTCAGGTGCTGGGACTGAAAAAAAAAAATGAAATAAGACCAGAATGGTCTCGAAGGAGTCAATGGCCTGGGAGGGAGGTGGAACACCCAAGTAAATGTGAGATGACAGCTGCGTGCAAGCTCCACGCTCGTGAGAAACGGGGGGAGCAGCGGAGGTAGGCTTTGCAGCGATGCTGCATTGAGAAAGGCATTTCTGGCCAAGAGGAAAGATCACAAAGGCCTGGGAGAAGAGGAAGCCATTGGCTGTAGTGGGACCAAAAGGATCCTGGCAATCATGAAGTTAGAGAGGAGTGAGGCTTGTAGGTTAAGCCAAAACAAGTGAATCATCCTCGGAAAGTTTTGGAGGAGTAGTCGTGGTTATGAATCTGGAAGATGGAAATATTACATCTTGAAAGAGCACTCGGGGCTGCATTGTAAGAATGCATCAGGTTTGCGCGGGCCAGGCCAGAGATGTGTAAACTAGCTAGGAAGCGTATTGGAGCAATTCAGGGAGAATAGGTAAGAGTCAGAACTCAGGCATTTGCTGACGAACGTTGGTGCTAACTGAGCACTGATGTAGAGATGATCCGCTAGAGTGAGCTCAGGAAAGAGGTTTGCATTGGAAATATAGACTGGAAATTGTTTGCATATAAGTGGTAATGAGAGCTGCGGTGCCAACCAGGTCCCTGGATAGTGTGGGAGTGAGGACAGAATTCTGGGAACACAACATGTAAGGAGAGGGGGACGAATGGGAACATGTGGAGGAACAGCCAAGGACAGAAGACGCCAAGGCAGCTGGTGTCCCATAGCCTGGGGAGGTACTTCAGCAGGAGGGGTGGAGGCTGCCCGCTTGATGTCACGGGGGGTCAGTCCACATGGCTGGGGCTGAGAGGTGGGCATGTGAGCTGGCCTTGGTGGCCTCTTTAGGGGCATTTTCAGTGGAGAGATGGGGGTGGCATTGCGGGTAGGAACTCTCTGGGGCCAGTGGTGTGGGCGGTTAAAAGAATTTACCAAGACAGTTGTAGGTAAAGAAAGGAGAATTTATTAGAAAAAATAGGAAAATACATTGCAAGAAAGCAATGGGAAAATTAGCAAGAGAAGAGCTGCCTGCCAGGAGAGGAAGGTGCGGGAGGCTTTACAGGATGGGGCTTGTGCTGCAGAGGGCTACACACGGTACTGATAACGCTGAGGCTGCAGTGGGCTAACTTGCATTTTTCTCTCAGCCAAGGTGTTTGAGGATAAGTCAGGTGCAGGAAGATCGTTATTTGTGCAGGAGGGCTATGTCTCCCGGACCACAAAGAAAGGCAGACTTAGAGCTTGTCTGCTTTGTCTTTCTGCTTTCCCCTGTTCCCACCAGCCTGACTCCCTTTCCCTTATGAGGACTCCACAGGTGTCAGAATGCAGCAGCTAAGAGGGAAAGGGTGCTGAGATAATGCAGTGGGTGCAGATGGTAAGTCTGTATTAATTTCATAACTGGACAGACATGTCCAGGAGTGTCTTACCTTTACTCCCTATATGCACTGAGGTGGAGTCAGATCACCGCCTCCCATCACTGCCTCCCATCTGGCCTCTCTGCTCACATTTCCAGAATGGCTTTGAGGTTCTCAACCTTGGCTGCCCTCTGCAATCACCCAGGGTTTTAAAGGCAACATTGAGACCTGAGTCCCGTGCTCAGAGCTCTGCTGTAGGGTCCAACCTGAGTATGTTACAGGTCGTCAGACAGGCATGAGCTGGGCAGAAGGGGCCTTCCTCCCACCCACTAGGAATGTCAGGTGATGGTTCAACAATTCACACCGCCTCTCTAAAAACAATAATTGGGCAGAGAGTACCAGCCCACCAAGGAGAGACAGTCTCCTGATGACCCACAACTATTAACATTAAAGTGTTAATTGAACACAGATGCCAGGGAGAAGAAACTCCCTGGGGATGTACAATGAGACAAAATGCCGACATGACCTTCCAGGAGCACTCCATGGGAAAAGGGAAGGAAGCCTCAGAGGGGCATGCATGTCACTTCCTAAACACACTGTGCGTGCTCACCTCCTAAGGGCAAGGAGCGCACTGCGCAGGTGAGAAGCCCACCCCCGAGGGAAGCACCATGGGAAAGAGGCGAAATTATACAGTCCTAGGATCACAGTGAAACTGGGCACTGGTTCTTTGACCCTCAGGTGCCCACTTGGGTCTCTTCCAAGTGAATCTTCCTTTCTTTCCTGTCCTAAAGGAGGTTGCAGTGAGCTGAGATTGTGCCACTGCACTCCATAGCCTGGGCCACAGAGGGAGACTCTGCCTCAAACAATAATAGTAACAACAAACTTCCACTCCCACTCTGAAACTTTTCTCGGTCTCTTTTTCTGCTTTATGCCCCTCAGTCGAATTCTTTCTTCTGAGGAGGCAAGGTCTGAAGCTGCTGCAGACCGGAACGAATACGTCACCAGTAACTCGTAACTCAGATACCTGCCACCAGTAACAAATGCAGAGATGTTCGAAGCCCCCCACCCACGGGGTTCTGATATGTGGCAGTGAGGGAGGGGAAGTCCTCTGGCTGGCAGGGTGTTGTGGGTTTGAACAGCAGGTAGGTGTGTGCATGCTTGGTCTGGCATAAGATGCTGCACACATGTAAGGGTTACCATTAGACAGTTAGTAATACTGATCCTTCATCAAAGTCAGGGAATTCCTAGCAAGCGGATCTTCTCCTAGCAGAATCACATGCATTAAAAAGACCAGAAGCAAACTCTGCAGGTAGCATGTGCTCTGGATGAGGACAGGGTGCTACCTGCAGCCATGTCAGTAACGGCATGCAAAGTTCGAACCAACCACGCCTTCACTACCACAGAGCTGGTGGCAGTGAATGGCATTTTATGCACAGGAAGGACTAGGATGCAGCTGTTACCTGTAGGCTGAAAAGACAAGCTCTCCGAAATGTAGTTACAGGAAAAGTGAGATGCAGAGCTCTGTGCATGCAGGATCCCTCTCGTGCCACTAAAAACAAATGGATAGATTCATGTATGCTTAGGAAGCAGTGTGGAGGGGGTTTAAGGAATCATAAGAAACTTAACACCGGCTACCTTTGGGGGTACAGTTGGGGGCCCCAAGAATTCCCCACTCTGTTTAGAAAACCACGGCCGCTGGGAGCAATGTCATCCCATGGGGTGTGTTGAAAGACACCATTGCAGCCATTGGTGGACCCCCACCTAGCATCAGGGGGAGGACTTGTAACCACACAATGGGTTCTCCTTGCTTGGTGCCCAGACAGAGCCCATCTCTCAAGGCAGGGGAACTGCAGTAGAGAAAGAGCTTTACACACGCAGAGCCAACTAAATGGAAGATTGGAGTTTTATTATTACTCGAATCAGCCTTTCCAAAAATTTGGAGGCTAGGGTTTTTCAAGGACAGTTTGGGGGAAGAATGGTGGGGGTAGCTAGGCAATGGGTGCTAGCTGCTGACTGGTTGGGGGTGCAATCAAAGGGCTGTGGGAAATGGTCCTCAAACTCCATCAGTCACTTCTGGGTGGGGCCATAGGAGCAGTTGGTGAGTCCAGGTGGAGCCTTCAGTCATCAGACATGCAAAAAAAGCCTAAAAAAGAAATCTCACGCATGCCTGTAATCCCAGGACTTTGGGACGTCAAGCGGGGGTGGATCACGAGGTCAGGAGATTAAGACCACCCTGGCTAAAGGCCACTCCTAGGTTCTACAATAGTGATGTTATCTGCAGGAGTCATTGGGGAAGTTGCATATCTTGTGACCTCTGGAATAACGGTTTGTAATGTTTATGTCCACACGTTAGCAGAATTCAGGCTCCTCTCATCCTCTTAGCCTGGTAGCTTTGCATTCACTTTACAACGGTAACAGAGTTGGGGAAAGGCTATTATCATTTTACACTATCAATTCCATGTCTCCCAAAGTTAGTTTGATCCAAGTCCAGGAATAATCAAGGGTGACTTGAAGGCCAAGGGAAGATGGGGGGTTAACTAGATCAGATCCCCCTCACTGCCATATGAGGACTGAACTCTGGTTTTTTTTTAAATCTTGCCCAAATTGCTATCTAAGGGGTCTGAGCAGTCATGTCCTACAAATCATAAATTCTTATCAGATAGGTTTTATTTAACCCTATATATCGTGATGTACTTTCCAGACTGACTCTGGCATCACATTGTGAGACAAGGCAGAAAATAAAAATATTTCACCCCAAAACATGTTTCTTTACCGTATTTTGGAAAGGCCCTGCAGGTGGAGGGAAATTTGCATCTGTAAAGAATCTCTGTTAACATAGCTAGATCTTTTTCTTCCAGACCCTCCCAATTCTAAAGAGATTAACTAAGATCTGAATAGGAAACATTTGTCAACTGTCATCTCTAAGGGCAGCCACTGTACGACTTCAGAAGAACTTTGGTGTCTACGTCTTTATCTTAACCTGAGCATTCCCTTTGTGTCTATCCCAGGTCTTTAGACAAACTCAACCAATCGTCAACCAGAAAATGTTAAAATTCACCTGCAGCCTGGAAGCCCCCACACCCCCGCTTTGAGGCTTTGGGTTGTTCCGCCTTTCTGGACAAATGTATTTCTTTGATGTATTTGATTGATGTCTCCTGCCTCTCTAAAATGTATCAAACCAAGCTGCGCCGTGACCACCTTGGGCACCTGTTCTCAGGATCTCCTGAGGGCTGTGTCATGGGCCATGGTCATTCATTTTTGGCTCAGAATAAATCTCTTCAAATATTTTACAGAGTTCAATTCTTCATCAACCCATAATTTTCTCACTCTTATGATTTTTGCCAAGGCGTTTCAGACAATGGGGGAGGATAGCTGCCCTTTTGGAGTGTGTGTGTTCTGGGAGAGGCTGCCCCACGCTGCACCTCCCCAGGGGAGTGGGGGAAAGAGCAGCAAGACCCAAGGGAACCCCTCATCAATTCCCAGGAGTCTTCAAGGAAAGGGCACCTCATGTCCTTCCCAGTGAGGCATCATTCAGCTATGGGGAGGATGACCTGCCCACAGCTCCTGGCGCAGGCATGGTGTACTGGGATAGCCAGGAAGGGGGAGTAAGAGCCATCACCCAAGGTTCCAGTCCCAAAGGCAGGGCCGGTGGAGCCAGAGAAAGCTCTGAGCCGCCCTGGGAGCAGGGCTCAGGGCTCTGCTGGGTGGATGGGGCTGCTGGCCCGTAGCCTGCACATTAGCCCTCAGACCCATGGCTGGAAGCGCAGCCAGGATCAGCCCAGAGGGAGCAGCTTTGCCAGGACTGTTGAGTCAGAGATGAACTGTCTCTGTCTCTCTTATCCTCCTGGCTCCTATCAGAGAGTGAGCCAGCAGAGGGGAGGGGAAGAGCAGCACCTGCCCCGCACTTTCCTACCACCCCTCCCCACAACGCATACACCTCACAAATCTCCTAAGGCGAGTCTGGGTCTGCTCTGCAGGAGAGGAAGGGCCATGGGTACAATGTGAGATTTACATCTTGACATGAATATGGCTGAGTCTTACAGAATTCAAACACAGCTTGTTAAAAACGTGAATTTATGGAGTGGGTCTCAGATGTTAATAAGGAGGACGGCTCACCTATCAGGAGGAGGGGGGTTGGATGGGGCAATGTTTGCAGTTTTGAGACAAAAAGCTCTGTCTGCAAGCTGCCCCTCCCCATGCTGATGGGGGCCCTGGCCCACAGGCTATTAAGAGCTGCACCTCATAAACAAGGAGGATTTACAAGTGGTTTCCTGTTACTTTGTTCTCCAGAGTCAAGCCATTGGCTAGACGGATTGCGAGGGAGCAGCATTTCTTCTCTCTCTTCTTCCCTGGTGCAGCTCCACAGTAGGACAAGGGTACTGCTCAGCTGATGTTGAGCCTCTTGGAAGCTGCGTCTGACAAGGATGGCCTTTGTGACCTCAGGCAATCAGAGGTCTTTGTCTAAAAGCAGTGCCGAGGGAGAGGACTCACTCTTGCACTTATGCCTGGTAGGCTTGATTCTCTGTCAGAGGTGACCATGGGGTCCGTTTTATTTTTCATGTGCTGATGGGCTCCACTGTCCAACCACAATCCTTACCCACCAGTGGAGATGCAGAAGGGCTGCAGATTGGTTAGTGTTTGGAATTACTGGTTTCCAGTCTTAACAAATACCAGCAGTGCCACATGGTGTTGTTTCCACAGTTTGAAAATGTGAAGGAAGACAATCCCACTGCCACTGCCAGACACAGCTTGAAAGCCACTCACCTCCACGCACTGGCCCAGGGCTTCTGGCTACAGGCCTGCCAGGTACAGGTGAGAAACACAGACTCTCTTCTCTTCTTGTGGCCTTAGAAGTTCACCCACATCAGGGGTTTGTTTGTACTCAAGTTCACTGAAGGCCCTTGTTTAAGGCCCTGGACTACATTTCAGGTTCCTTCTTACCCGAGACTTATGATTCCATAATGAATCAATGTGCAAACATCTGTACACAGCTGGCACCCAATAAATGTTTGTTGCCTGAATGAATATAGGCTAGTGGGGATATAGGGCTTCCTGCTCTTGGCTCCCATGGTTGCAAAAATCTGCGTTCTTTTCTTCTCCCTCTGCTGCCATCTCTTACTTGCAGCATGAGGATGTCTACTTGTCTCGGGTCTAGAGGGAAGGTGGCAGAGGCGTGAAATAGAATTGCTAGCAGCCACATGACTGTGGGAGGGAAATAAAATGCATGTCTCCCTTCTCACCTTTATTATTTATTTTAGAAACTTACTGGATGCTTCCTAGTGATTATAAAATCATTGTGGGCCAGGTACAGTGGCTCATGCTGTAATTCCAGTACTTGGGAGGCCAAGCCAGGTGATCACTTGAGGTCAGGAGTTCAAGACCAGCCTGGCCAACATGGTGAAACCCCATCTCTACTAAAAATACAAAAATTAATTGGGCACGATGGTGGGCACCTATAATCTCAGCTACTTGGGAGGCTGAGGCAGGAGAATCGCTTGAACCTGGGAGGCAGAGATTGCAGTGAGCTGAGATTGTCCCACACTGCACTCCAGCCTGGGTGACAGAATGAGACTCTGTCTCAAAAAAAAAAAAAATCATTTTGAATAAAATCCCGTCTCTTGAAGGCTTCCATCTACTCCCTGCCCTCTAACATATCTGTAAATTTCCAGCATCAGATATTTGCAAACGTCCTTCTTTTGCCTCTCTTGTCCATTTCTCAGGGTTCTTCTCAAGTCTGAAATTCACAGAGGCGTCTTCTCTACCTGTCCCAGATAGAAAGCAGATCCCAGTAGGACTCTCTTGTCCACTAAAGTCAGAGCACTGATTTTCTGGGCCACTTGTTAGTCTTTATTAGGTATGCTTTGTGTCCAGGTTATTTTTCTCCAGTGTAAATATATCACGTAGATCAGGGGGTTTCCAACCCCTTGGCCATGGACTGGTACCTATCCATGGCCTGTAGGAACCAGGCCACACAGCAGGAGACAAAGCGGTAGGCAAGTGAGCGAAGCTTCATCTGTATTTACAGCCACTCCCCATGACTGGCATCACTACCTGAGCTCTGCCTCCTGTCAGGTCAGCAGCAGAATCGGATTCTTATAGGAGTGTGAACCCTGTTGTGAACTGTGCATGCCAGGGATCTAGGTTGTGTGCTCCTTATGAGAATCTAATGCCTGATGATCTGTCACTGTCTCCCATCACCCCAGATGAATCTGCCTTGTTGCAGAAACACAAGGTCAGGGGTCCCACTAATTCTACATGATGGTGAGTTGTGTAATTATTTCACTATATATTATAATGTAATAATAATAGAATAAAGTGCACAATAAATATAACGCACTTGAAGCATCCTCAAACCATCCCCCAACCCTGGTCTCTGGAAAACTTGTCTTCTGTGAAACCAATCCTTAGTCCCAAAAAAGGTTGGATGCTGTAGATTAGGTCCTATTTTTCTGTAACTTTGGATTACAGAAAATGTAACTTTTATAACTCTGTAGCTCTGAGGAAATGAGGGTCAGCAGGTCTACCTTCATGTTCTCTGGCTCAGCTTCTTTTAACCTCAGTGCTCTTTGCATTTTGGGTAGAGAACTCTGCTGTCAGGGGCTGAGGCAACAGATACAATCGCATGCCCTGTTGGATTTTGATCTCCCTGTCTAATAATTTCTACATAATGTCTTCTGGATTTTCTTCCACAGAATCATCTTAGAAGAAACTCTTCAGCTCCTACCTCTTACCTTATGCAGATAGAAACGTCCTCAGAAGTCCATCAGGGAGTCAGATGAAGACTGCCTGGCAGGAAGCTGGTGGGAACTTCTAAGGTAGAAATGAAGTAGAAACCATGAATGTGGTTGACAGTGGCATTTATAAGCGATCTTATTTTAGAAAACTTGGGTAAAAGTCCTGTGTGATTTTGGGCCGGGTCCTCTCGTGGCTGCTGGGTGACTGTGCAGGATCTGGGACAGCAGTCAGGGAGGACAGGTCTGCATGTGGAGGGGAAGCTGGGCTGTGGGTGCCCAGGCCAGGCAGCTGCATGGGGTTTGGAGGTTTCCAGTGGTCACGAGCGTGACTAGAGAACGTACAGCATCTCCCATGAGGCTGTGGTCACATCGGGACTTGATTCCAAACTGGAGCCTGATGGAGGAATGAAATGCAATGCAAGGGAGGTTACTGGCACAGAGCTCCTCAAGACGTTGACAGAGACACAAATGTGCTGTTCTCAGATGAAGGACAGATGTGGCTAACAATCCCTGGTTAGGGAGTGTGGGTAGAGATCACGGTTTTAAGAACCTGGAGAATAAAACGTGCCCTCAGCTGTTTTGAGTTGAAGCTGTTGCGGGCTGCCACAGGACACCATAACCCCCTCTACCACCCTTTCTTCACCCCCACTTCCTCTTTCAAAGTACACAATTCTGAATAGCAAAAAAAGTTCTGTTTTCTTCTCTTTAAATACTGTCAAATTCCCTAACATTTGTGATTTTAAGGACTTACAGGAATTCAAACTACCAACTCCAGAATCTGTTCACTGTATTTTCGTCAATTACTCTTTTAATTGTTAGCTTACAAGGCAGAGACCTGCACAGCCTTTCCTGAGGACAGCTGTCACCCAATTAGATAGTATTCTAACTCTTCTGCAACAGGAGAAATGACCACAGTGTCTCCAAACTTACTAGGATTCCCAGTGTTGTAAGAACACAGTTGAACAACACTTTCCAGGGACCATTATAATTAGAAAAAGGAGCTGGCATTAGATATCAATATACGCTCATTGGGATTCAGAGGTTATTTTTATGCTGTAGCCACTCATAGAAAACAAAGCAAAATCCGCCTTTTCTTGCCAATGCTCACAGCCTAATATAGGATTTTCTTCCTTATCATGCAATAGTAATAAAACACAGGTTGAGGCCAGATCCCAAGGTTTTATTTATATATTAATGGTATGCATGTATGTATATATACACACATACACAGATACATGTGTATATATATATATATATATATATATAAGTTAAGGAAGGAGAATATTCAAAAGTTGTAAATTTAAAGTTCCTGCAATTTCCTGCCTCCTAAGGGATAGGAACTTGAATTTATCTTTGAGGCCTTCTTGCTTCTGGGAAATCACCCCAGTGAAGAATGAACCTCCTCCGGGAAGAAGACATAATGTGGCTTAGGCCCCAAGGATCTAACCCCTTTGGATAATCATGTAAAGGTTGTAATTATTGTGGTCAGAGTTACATTGCTGCACATTGTGATTCTTTAGAATAATTTTCTTTCCCAAATATGGATCTAGACCACAGTGTGCAAGTATTTGATTGCTTATTCTTGTGGAGTTGGTGCATAGCTCCTCACAGGCAGCCCCTAGGCAAGTTCCCCAGACTGTAGGAAACCCTGGCAGCTTGGCCTTCTCTTCACCTCTCTGCACTGGAGAAGAGATTGTTACAAAGGGAAAAGAGAAAGAGAGAAGGAAAAGTAAGTCAAGGTCCAGTCAAGGAAAAAAAAAAGAAGGAATGAATTGGGCTTGGGGCAATGCAACTTGCACTATGTCACTGGTGTTTCATCTGTTGTGTGGGTTAGAAAGGATAATTCAGCCTTTGGGAAATGTACCGATGCTGGGCCATGAATCCTAATATTTAGAAAAATATGGGTCAGGATTATCCCAACTAAATTTCACAAATAAAATGTTCTTCTAAAATAGGTGGATATAACCACTGCTGATTACCCTGGGAAGGGTTCACTAGCCCATGGCAACTGTAGCCCTAGTGGAATGAAGAGACCGAAGGGAAGCGCGTGAGGGAGTTGTTCTGTAAACTCCACTGCTTACTCACCTCTTTAATGACTTGCAAGTAACTCTGATCCAATATATGCGACAGTAAACCCATGGAGTTCTTGCATGCCCTCCCCTACCCATGTTTATCACCCTGGATTTTGCCATCTCCATGAATGTCACCATCATCCACCTGCTTGCCCGTGGCAGTAACCTCAAAACTGTCTACGACTTCTTGCTTTCTCCATAGTCTCTAGATCTCATTAATGAAGGTACACATGCTTCTGGCCAGGAGGGAGTAAGACAGCCTGTGAACTCCCTCCCCTCTGTAAGCAACCATAAAAAAAGGATAAAATATAGAAAGCAGCTATTTCAATATAGGGCAAAACAAGATTGTGATTCCTGAGAAAAAGGAAGAAAACAAGGTAAGCCCTACCATCAGCTGGCCTTTCTGCCTAGAAGTCAGTCCTGGGCTACAGTCCAGAGAGGGAGAACTCCAAAAAAGTAAGGCAACTTCGCAGAGCTGAAGAGTCAGAGGTTAGAGATTGGGAAGGCCAAGAAGCTCTGAAGAATCCGTGAGCCAGAGGTCGCAAGAGAAGGGGCTACACAGATAAAGTACTCCAGAAATCTCATGGGAGTCCACGGAATCTATAGAAATACAAGGCCAGATAAGAAAAGCTTCTGGTGAAAGAGTAATTATGCGGAGTTCTTTTTTTATTTTTTCTTTTTTGAGACAGAGTCTCACTCACTCTGTTGCCCAGGATGGAGTGCAGTAGAATAATCTTGGCTCATTGCAACCTCCACTCCCATGTTCAAGTGATTCTCATCTCATGCCTTGTCCTTTTGAGTAGCTGGGATTACAGACACCCACCATCACATGCATCACACCCAGCTAGATTTTCTATTTTTAGTAGATATGAGGTCTCACCATGCTGGCTAACCTGGTCTTAAACTCCTGGCCTCAAGTGATCTGCCAGCCTCGGCTTCCCAAAGCACTGGGATTACAGTCATGAACCTCCGAGCCCAGTAAGGAGTTATGAAATGAACAATTCCCTGAACCCATGGAAAGCCAAAAAGCACTCAAGTTTTCTCCAGCCAGAGGGAGAGACCTCACTTAATATATGGGGCATTTAGAAGAAGCCCAGAAAGGCCATGACTTAGAAGAAGGGGTGAAATCAGTCTTGGAATAAAGTCTACTCTAGGCCCAAAAAAGCTTATAAGTAAACCTCAAAAGGATCAAACTAATTTTTGAATAATTTATAGAACAAGTAGATAGAAAATCAGTACGACATAGAAGACTTGGACATAGTATTAATCGAGTTGACGTCACTGACATTTATAGACAGCTTTACTCAACAACAGCAGAATACATGTTTTTCACAAGTGCTTGTAAAACATTCACTATAACAGATCATATACTGGGCTATATAATAAGCCTACATAAATTTAAAATAGATACCACAGTGGAATAAAACTAAATAGCAATAAGAGAAAGACATAATATACGGAAAAGCCACAAATATTTGGAAATTAATAAGCTTCTAAACAGAAATTGGAAAGTATATTAAACTGAATGAAAATGAAAATATAACATGTCAAAATTGTGAGATACAGCTAAAGCAGTAATTTGAAGAATATTTATAGCATTTCATGCTTTTATTGGCAAAAAAAAGTCTAATGTCAGTCATCTAAGATTTTACCATATTCAGTTAATAGTAAGTCCTGTCAATTGTACTACCTAAGTAATTCTTAATCAGTTTCCTTCCCTCTGTCAGGCTGTCACAGCCTCCTGATCCCCCTATCTTGAGTCATCTCCAGTCCCAAATCCCTAGTTCCTTCTTGTCAGCTGCATCTCTCACCACTCCTTCCTCCTTACACTTCAGCCTTACTGATGTTCTCTAGGTCCTTAAAGCCCTCATGGTCTTCTCTGGGTCTTCTCACAGGCATTTTCCCTGCCTGACCAGTCTTTTATTTCCAATTCGCCCTGCTAATTCCCACCCACGGAATTTCTCTTCTTTCTGGGAGCCTGGATCCTGCTATGTGCTTCCACTGAGGCTCACTGTACTTCCTTTGCGGTAGCGCTTAACCTATCCTAGTGTCTTCTTTAGTCTTCCCCAGGGCTGGGTCTTGTCTTGCACATTTCCTGGCCCTTGCTGAGTGCTTAATATCTATTTGACAAATGAATGAAAGCCTATTTTAGAGGAAATATTCCCACGAAGCTTGTGGTTACAGGTTAAGAAGATCGGCATTTCCGGATCACAATTCGCAGTTAGCATGTGTCACCTCCCAGCATCCATTTGTCTTTCTTTCTTAATAACAGCCCCGAATTCTGTCTGGGAGTTCATGAGGTTCCTGCGAAGCTACTTACCCTGGCTCCAGTAGTTACTCAAATATTCATCCTTGAGAAAACTGATCTGCTTTTATGGCTTAATTACTTAAAATTATAATTACTTAAAACTGTAATTTCTCAGTTAAACATGTTATTGGGATTTCCTATAAGTGTACAGGTTCCTCTTATTCAGTCATCTCCCTTTAATGAATGGGACTGGGGTAGAGTTATCTGGCAGGTTCCTGTTAGGCTTTTCTGGCTGGACTATTTACTTTTTAACTTCACATGTTCAAAATGATCTGGGGTGCTTACCCAATACCCTAGAAAGAGCACAAGCTGTAACGTGACACCCTGAGTGAAACATGCCTAAAGCCATGAAGGAGATAAAACAGATAAAGTAAGAAAAAGACAAGCAAATCAAGGTGGAATTAACTTAAATTTAACACTATCACTCCTGTGGCATTTTTGCATATATCATGCAAAAGGAAATAGCTATCTGGCCTAAACAGAAAATGTCGTGCCTCGTACCATCTTTTTTAAAAACAATAATATGAGTGATCTTTTCCTTGATAATACAAATAAAATATAGCCAATTTGGATACTTTTAAAAAGTATTTAAAAATGAGTCACCCAAAATAATACACAAAACAACCGCTGGTAATGTCTTTTTTTTTTTTTTTTTTTTTGAGAGAGAGAGTCTCGCTCTGTTGCTCAGGCTGAGGTGTAATAATATGATCTTGACTCCCTGCAAACTCCATCTCCCGAGTTCAAGCAATTCTCCTGCCTCAGCCTCCCAAGTAGCTGGGATTACAAGCACCCAGCACCACGCGTGGCTAATTTTTGTATTTTTAGTAGAGACAGGGTTTCACCATGTTGGTCAAGCTGGTCTCAAACTCCTGACCTCAAATGTTCCACCCACCTAGGTCTCCCGTGCTGGGATTACAGGTGTGAGCCAATGCACCCAGACCATTGGTAATGTCTTGATGCATTTCTTGTCATGACTTTTTGTACATGTACAGACAGATGTATATTTTTCTTTTCAGAATTAAGATTTTTTTGTACATCACTTTTTTCACATACATCATAACCCAAAAAAGTGATTTTTATAACTTTCCATTTTGTGGATGCTATCACTTTTTAAACAGCTATTTTACTGTTGTCAAACATTTAGGTTGCTCCCACTTTTTTACTATTGTAAGTTACTCTGTGTGAATCGCAGGTCAACTTCTCCTCTTGCATTCTGGGTCATCTTTTGCTTTCTCAAGGACCTCATCCCTGCAGTTCTCTCTTGCTCCATCAACGTCTCCCTCTCCAGCGAATTCTTCCCATCCACACACGCATTGTCTAATAACCTCCATGGTAAATGAACAAAAGCCCTCCTCTTACCCTGCATTCCTCTCCAGCTTTATCCTGATATCTCTGGCTCCCTTGAAAGCTACACTTACTATGGGAACATCTGATCTTGGTTACAGTCCCTACTTCCTTGTCTAGTATTCACTCCCACGGACGCTGACCAGGTATGTCCCCTACTCCTGAATTAAAACTGCTTTCTCCAAGGTTACCAGCTATTGCTGATCAGAGCCACACCTCTGTCCTCATCTTATCTAGCCTTTGGCAGCATTCAGCAGAGCAAACCCTCCTTCCAGACACATTCTCAGCTCCTGGCTTCTGTCAGCCCACCCCTGTTGGCGCTCCTCTCACCCCCGCATCCTTTGCTGGCTCTTCTGCCTCGTCTTGTCTAAAAACTGTTGAGAGTACTTTAGGGTTATCTCTGGACCTTCTTTTCTTTCTTTCTTTTTCTTTTTTTTTTTTTTTTTTTTTTTTTTGAGATGGAGTCTTGCTCTATCGCCAGGCTGGAGTGCAGTGGCATGATCTTGGCTCACTGCAACCTCCACCTCCCAGGTTCAAGTGATTCCCCTGCCTCAGCCTCCTGAGTAGCTGGGCTTACAGGTGTGTGCCACCACACCCAGCTAATTTTTTGTATTTTAGTAGAGACAAGGTTTCACCGTGTTGGCCAGGATGGTCTCAATCTCTTGACCCGGTGATCTGCCCGCCTTAGCGTGCCAAAGTGCTGGGATTACAGGTGTGAGCCACCGTGCCCGGCTGGACCTCTTCTTTCTAGATGTTCCCTGGGTAATCTTATTCTCTCCCCTGGCTTTAACTACCAGAGAGATCTGCTGATGATGCCTAAGCGACTTCTCTAACCCAGACCTTTCTCAGAGGCATCACTCTAACTGCCTGCCAGCTACTCTCCACATGTCTATTACGCATCTCAAACCTAACGTTGCTAACACAAAAGTTTTATTTTCCTCATATCTCTAAAATACCACTGTCTTTCTCCTAGCCTTCGCACCTCCAGTACCCACCATGACAGCCACCTGGTTTCTCAAGGCAGGAATGCAGGACTCAAGCTCAAGTGCTCTCTTTCTCTCGCCCTTCATGTCCAACCAGCAACAAATTCATTTCTCTCTCTCCAAAAACTTTCAGTTCGTTCTCATCTTTCCACCTCCGGCTCCTCTTATCTAAGCCACCATTGCATGTTGCCTGGATTACTTCAACAGCCTCCTAATGGCCCGCCTGCCTTCTGTCTTGTATAATCCGACCTCTACACGTCGGATTAGCCCCTGTACTAGCCACTCACTGCATCCAGCCTTGACACAAGGTCTGCGTGATCTTGAGTCTGTCTGCCTTTTAGCTCTTAGCTCTTATGGCTTTCCCACGGGCTCCTGATGCACTGGCCACTAGGGCCTTCGTGCTCTTCCTCTAGCACCCCAAGCTTCTCCCTGCAGCCTTGGCATGCGTTGCTCCTGTTTGGAACACTCTTCTCTGTTCACGTGGCTGCCTCCTTCTTACCACTGGGGGACTCAGCTGAAATGCCACTTTAGTTTAAAGATGGACCTCCCTTCACATTCACCTCTAGGATCCAGACAAACTTACACATATGCAAATCACACACAAACTGAAACAAATAAAAATGACAGCTGGAGAAGATCCAAATTCCTTCAATAGTAGAATAAATAAATTATGGTAGATTCATAATTTATGAGATTGTATATCTAAAGGAAAATGAATAAACTACAACTAAGTCATTGACGTGGTTGAACCTCAAAACCTAATGTTGAAAAAAAAAAGTCACAGAAACACACATAGAATATTCAGTCCGTTTAGATAACATTCAGATGTACTGTATAAGATATATTCACCAGTGGTGAAACTCTAAAAAAATGCAACCCCAGGAAGAGCCCATCAGAAGCTCCTGAAGTTCCTGTGGGGGTTCCGTCTCTCAACCTAGGTGATGGTGCAAGCTTTCTGTTTCTTTGTTAGCCACTATTAGTCTTTACATTGTACATGTGACTGCATGAACTCTTTTGAATCCATGATATTCTTCACAATATAATATTTTTTTTTAATGAGGAAGATGGGAATATACACAGTGACATAAAGGTATTTGCTCATAATCATCATGTGAGTAAGAACTGCATACCATTCTCGTATTTCAGCTCCCTCCCTGCCAAGTGAAGGCACTGAGTTCACAAGATAGATGATTCCTTTCTGTTCTATGTCCTGTGACTCAGTCAACCGCAGGCAGGCTTGACAGAATCTTGCGGGAACTCCTGGGGCATCTCCATTACTTTCCCTGCAGATATACCAGTTAATTAAGACCAGTTCAGGCAAGAGAGTCAATCTGATTTGGAAATCCCACCTATCCCTTTCCCCCAGGAAGAAATTACACGGCCTGGTTATATCATCAGCTTTAAGTATGTGAAAATTCTTTGTTTTGACCTACACAGATTTGCCACAATTTGGAGCTTCTCTCCAAAAAATGTGACAACACATTCAAGGTTGGCAAATTTTTGGAGGACTAAATCTAAATGGAGCTGCCTGTCAAAATGTCACAGTTCCCCACCAGATGATGGAAATCTATATTCTTTCCTGGGCAGAGATGCTAAAGGATAGGGTGTGTGTGTGTCTACACATGTGTGTGAAGAGGTGAGTAGTGAGGAGTGCTGGCTAATGTCCTCCTCAGCCAAATAAAGTTGTGAAGCTGATGGCACAAATGCAATGTTCCGTGATCTCTGAAAGTAGAACCTGCCTGCTGTGTGTTAGTATTCCTATACAGCAGGGAAACTCAAAACCATATGTTTCAATATAAATATTTTCTGATGATGTAGAGCAAGTATTCTGTTTCTCATAGCCCCGGAATTGAACCGCACTTGAAATCAGGTTAACTAGAGCTAAATTTAATCAGAGTGTGACCTGATGGAGTATATGCAACCTGGGGTATTGGATATCCTCCTTTATGTTGTTTTTATTCTCAGTTTCATCTACTTATTTCCTTAGGGACCACAGAGCAATAGTAGGCAGCAAAGTAATGAAATGTGGTAAATCTGGCTAAAGAGAAATATAACTAAAAATATTCTCCTTTGTTTCATCTTGGCAGCCCTGTACATAGTGTGGTTTACTTTGCATTACAAAGTACTAACGTTCTTGGGAGGAAAACAGCTGAATTTATTGCTCTGGGAAACACCAAGCTTGCTCAATTTTACATTATATAAAATTTCTTTGTTTTATAGATATGCCATAAAAATCTCTGTTGTAACCATTAGCTGTCATTTATATTGGGGGCTTTAGCAAGTTTACCAAATTTCCTGGGGAACTTCTGAGGCAATGGATCACGTGGGCCACGTGCGTCTGGGGCTCTGTCAGTCCCCAAACTTCCCCGCCTGCAAAACAACTGCCTGGCCAGGGACTGGGGATTGGCAGGGAATGGTGTTGCCACTCGATGGACTTTGGATCCCTGATCACAATCTCTGAGGGTCAAGCCTCTCTGCTGATAACTGAGGGGCATTTATACTTGTTTCTCAAAAAGTTCTCAGTGCTGTAAACTGGGGGAGATTTCAGGGCTCTGGCCCACACCAATTAAGAGTGATTCCCATTTCTAAATCCTTGAGGAGTTGCCACACTGTCTTCCAAATGGTTGAACTAATTTACACTCCCACCAACAGTGTAAAAGTGTTCCTATTTCTCCACATCCTCTCTGGCATCTGTTGTCTCCAGATTTTTTAATGATCACCATTCTAACTGGCGTGAGATGGCATCTCAATGTGGTTTTGATTTGCATTTCTCTAATGATCAGTGATGATGAGCATTTTTTCATATGTTTGTTGGCCTCATATATGTCTTCTTTTGAAAAGGGTCTGTTCATATCCTTTGCCCTCTTTTTAATGGGTTGGTTTGTTTGTTTCTTGTAAATCTGTTTTAGTTCTTTGTAGATTCTTGATATTAGCCCTTTTTTTAAATTGCATTTTAGGTTTTGGGGTACATGTGAAGAACATGCAAGATTGTTGCATAGGTGCACACATGGCAGTGTGATTTGCTGCCTTCCTCCCCATCACCTACATCTGGCATTTCTCCCCATGCTATCTCTCGATATTAGCCCTTTGTGAGATGGGTAGATTGCAAAAAATTTTTTCCATTCTCTTGGTTGCGAGTTCACTCTAATGATTGTTTCTTTTGCTGTGCAGAAGCTCTGGAGTTTAATTAGATCCCATTTGTCTATTTTGGCCTTCGTTGCCAATACTTTTGGTGTTTTGGTCATGAAGTCCTTGCCTATGCCTATGTGCTGAATGGTTTTACCTAGGTTTTCTTCTAGGGTTTTTATGGTGTTAGGTCTTATGTTTAAGTCTTTAATCCATCTGGAGTTAATTTTAGCATAAGCTGTCAGAAAGGGGTCCAGTTTCTGCTTTCTGCACATGGCTAGCCAGTTTTCCCGACATCATTTATTAAATAGGGACTCCTTTCCCCCATTGCTTTTGTCAGGTTTGTCAAAGATCAGATGGTTGTAGATGTGTGGCGAAACAGAAATTCCATTTGAACCAGCAATCATTTGGTATATACCCAGTATATACCATTATTGGGTATATACCCAAAGGATTATAAATCGTTCTATTATAAAGACACATGCACACGTATGTTCATTGTGGCACTGTCTGCAATAGAAAAGACCTGGAATCAACCCAAATGCCCATCGATTATAGACTGGGCAAGGAAATGTGCATAGAATACTATGCAGCCATAAAAAACAATGAGTTCGTGTCCTTTGTTGGGACATGGATGGATCTGAAAACCATCATTCTCAGCAAACTGATACAGAACAGAAAATCAAACACCACATGTTCTCACTCATAGGCAGGTGTTGAACAATGAGAACACACGGACACAGGGAGGGGAGCATCACACACTGGGGTCTGTTGCGGGGGCTAGAGGAGGGACAGCAGGGGGTAGGGAGGTTGGGGGAGGGATAACATGAGGAGAAATGCCAGATATAGATGATGGGGTGTTGCCACCTTGCCATGTATGTACCTATGCAACAATCCAGCATGATCTGCACATGTACCCCAGAACCTAAACTACACTGAGAAAAAAAAAAGTGATTCCGTGCTGTAATGGGTTGTTGGTAAAAGAAGAGAGAAAAAAAGAGTGAAGGAATGATTCCCAAGGACAACAAAGGAGAAGCAGGGAGGCACTCCCTTACTACCCAGCTAACTTCAGGAGGGGCTTTTCAAATATATCTGCTCCATGCACTGCCCGAAAACCCTCGGTCACCCGTGAGTGAAGTGTAAGTGAGTTTACACAGGAACAGGGAAGGACAGAAAAGACGGAGAGCTCCGACTCTGAAGAAAGGTTTTCAAAGCAGTTGTATGTACATACAGCGGAGACGGCTGACACCCATTAAAATGACCATGTGAACATGCCTTCTAGATCCTGCCTTTAGATCACGTTTTTGTTTGTTTTGTTTTGTTTTTTGAGATCGAGTTTCGCCCTTGTGGCCCAGGCTGGAGTGCAGCAGCAAGATCTCGGCTCACTGAAACCTCAGCCTCCCAGCTTCAGGCAATTTTCCTGGTTTAGCCTCCTGCATTGCTGGGACTACAGGCTCCACCACCGTGCCCGGCTAATTTTTGTATTTGTTAAAATTGTTTTTATTTTAACAGAGTCCTGCTCTGTCGCCCAGGTTGGAGTGCAGTGGTGCAATCTCTGCTTGCTGCAACCTCTGCCTCCGGGGTTCAAGTGAGTCTCCTGCCTCGGTCTCCCTAGTAGCTGGGACTACAGGCTCCCACCACTATGCCCAACTAATTTTTGTGTTTTTAGTAGAGATGGGGTTTCATCATGTTGGCCAGGCTGGTCTCGAACTCCTGATGATCCGCCTGCCTTGGCTTCCCAAAGTTCTGGGATTACAGGCATGAGCCACTGTGCCCAGCCTTTTATGTGTCATCTTCAGCATTAGCTAGAGAACAAGAGTACATCAGAAAACTAAACACTTCTTGAAAGTAGCGACCCACTGTGTGGCTTAGCAGGGAGAATGCTGCACTAAACTTTGAAAGATCCGATTTTTGCTCTGTGTATCACCGGCCAGCTGAACTAGCTGCAGGCAGAGGTCACCTTGCCTCTTACAGCCTTGGTTTTCTTTCAAGGCTGCCGGGCATGGCAATGCCACATGGCCCCTGCCTCCCAGGACTGGCTCAGGAGCCCAGCATGGCCCAGAGAGAAGTAAAAGGGCAATTACAAAATCAAGAAAGTCCCACGAAAGGGAAAATACAGAGTGCTAGGAAGGGGGCCCCTAACTCTGACTTGGGTTGACCAGGCTTCCCAGTGGAACTGACGTGTTAGTAGCACTGGTGGGAGTTAACCAGGGAAGGGGAGCCCTGGTGTTGCGTCATTTCCCAATCTTGAGATAACAGTGAGATCAGTGTTTCCCACAGAGGGGGTTGACTTGGTAAGACACAGGTTTCCCCAGACTTTCTGAGGAATCTGTTTTGGGTAGTAAGGCTTCAGAGCTTTGTTCTCCTCCTAGGCAAAGCAAGGTGAGAGTGAGCCTGGTCTAACTTGCACAGACATATTCTCATATTTTTCATATGACTGCTCTCAAGTGCTTACCTAGTCATTTCGAATGCAACCCCTCACTCTTGACCTTGTTCCTACACTGCACCACTGTGTTAGTTATCTATTGCCATGCAGCAAATTAACCCCAACATCCAGTGGCTGAAAACATCTGTGAATATCCCTTGCAGTTTCTGTGGGTCAGGGATTTGAGAGAGGCTTGGTGCTGGGGGAGAGATGACACAGGCCACATGCAGCAGAAGGTGGGACTCCGTGGAGCCATCCTGGAGGCTCGCACTAATCCTGGCAGGGTCAATAAGATGCTGGGTGGACTCTGCCTCCCATGTATCCCCACTTCACATTGGCAATACTGACTACAGCTGTGAATGCTGTTACCCCATCCATTCTCAAACAATCAAATTTTTGGTTACTATTTCCTGCTTTTCTGGATCACTTATTTTTTGGAGGGGGCAGTTCCCTCTCCTCCCTTTAAAGTTTAAGATATGCCAGATCCCGGCTTTTTCTTTTCTTCCTTTCCTTTCCTTTCCTTTCCTTTTTCCTTTCCTTTCCTTTCCTTTTTCCTTTCCTTTCCTTTCCTTCCTTTCCTTTCCTTTCCTTTCCTTTCCTTTCCTTTCCTTTCCTTTCCTTTCCTTCCCTCCCCTCTCTCTCTTTCTTTCTTTCTTTTTCTTTTTTTGGTTAATTATATGTATATTTTATACCACAATGTAAAAAGACTTTACAAATGAGCAGACTATAGACACCTGGTCCCGGCTTTTTCTTCACAGTGCTTCCTATTGCACGGTATAACAACTGGGATTTGCTTTTCAAGTGAGTAAAGGAAGAGTTTTCTGATGCAATCTTGTTCTCTAGTTAATCCTGAAGAAGACACATAAAATAATAATACCTTAGAGTCACGTGGGTCATAATTAGCTCAATCATGGAGCTTCCTTCCCTCGAGTCTGTCTCTCAGCATCTTCATCATGTGGATATCTATTAAATTAAACTAACTTGGAAACAGAGAATATGACTATTGGTATTTTCTGGAACTCACATGATTTGATTTTTTTAAAAAAAGAGGCCTGGAAAGTAAAAGCCATACAAGCCAACTGCAGACCTAAGATCACAGGTCAATTCACATTCTTATCACTAACCGTTTCTAATGTAAACTTCTCCAGTACCCTCATCTGATTCTATTACATTTCATGCTATAGCAGGTCATATGCGAAGCTTATGATCTAGTTTTACTAAGCTGTGGCATACTGGGTGGCAGCCACATTTTCTGAGAATTCTGCTTATTTCTAGGACTTCAATTCACTCAGAAGTTAAAAATTGCAATACTATCTCAGGAAAGCATTTTATAGTCTTACCAGCTACATAAAGTGATTTCCTTCTTCTAAAGAATTTCCTTCTTATTAATAGACACAGTTTCCTACATAAGGATCTGGGAGACAAATCATTTCTTGTTCCATTTTCTAAACTTCCAAAAAAGGAAATACCTTTCCTTGGAATCGTGCTGGATCTCTGTCCCGTAAGCAGCTGTCCAAAGAAGACCAGAACTTACCAATAACAAAAGAGAATCCCCGCTCCAGGGCGAGAGAGCTCAGCCCATTGGACAGTGGAGGCCCCCCTTTCCTCAGCTGTGGTCACCGGCCCCTCACCTGCCAGACCTCCTTTCCATGTTTCACCCTTTATTTTTCTTACTTTAAATAGACCACTTGTTGGCTGGCCAGAACTTGTCCTCTCAAGAGGAACGCGGTGGAGGTTAATTACACTCTGGGTTAGGAGAACTCTTGTATTTCACCCATTCTTACCAGAGGAGGAGAAGGAGCAGGAGAGAAGTTACAGGATCCGCAGGGTTGCTGAAAGCTTCATCTTCAGAACGGCCCTGTAGCTCCCTGCATTGGAGGATGGATTCTTTCTCTTTACGTGGCTCAGCAAAGGCTAACTTACTTTTTTGTGAATGTCACCCTTTTAGAAGGTCAGGAGCCATAGCCACCTAAAAGTAAAAATCTAGGAGTCTGAAAATCTGGGTCCCAACCTTAGCATTGTCATGTAGTTGTATGATTTTGAGCACATTTTATAAATTCTCTCCACATCAATTTTCTCATCTTATCAGTGTAAATAATAACCTCATGATATTATAAGAAATAAATAGAAAATTGTAGTGAAAGTACTTTTAATTATAAAATATAGTACAATTTAATATTATACGTATTTTTTCAGAATTTGGTATAAATAATACTGATCAAAAAGCTATTCTTTTGTGGCCTTGAAAAGCAATTGTACAAATTTTAAAATATTTCATAGAATAAAAATAGAAATAAAAAAATTCAGGGCCCAGGTGAGTACCTGCAATTATATAAACTCTATTTCCTAACTACACATTATCATTTAAAAAAATTCTAAAGGTGGCACATTTTACTTAGTTTGTATTACTTTTTCTGTTAGCTTTTCAAAGTAGAAGGAATCCCAGTACATCTTAGTTGCTGTAAGTTCATTAATTTGCCACTATGATGAAACATTATTGGATTAAGTAGTATCACTGTATTTTTTTTTAAATAAAGGATTCACCTATTAAGGTTTAATAAATATTCCCAGTTTTTCCCTAGCAATAGCAGATATAAAAGAAGGGTCACGTAGACAATAGACATAGACCCTGTGCTTCTCCCTACCACAGATGGCATGGGTTTCATTTGAGTCAGAATGGCTGGCCCCTAACCCACCAGGTGCACTTTGACTATGGAGATTTTTATTTCTGTATCCTCGAAGCTTAGAATAGGCTAGCATCTCAGGAGTCAAAAATGGTTTACTACATTTCTGCTAATGGAGTACTTTTCAAACTCACTAACTACTTAAGAATAGGATAATAAGAAAACAAATATTATGTTCGACATATTCATGTAATGAAAATTTATACTTGTCTTAAAATAATTTTTGAAGCATATTCAACAAATGAGGATTATATAAAACAATGTTAACTGAAACAAATCAGGGTACAAAACATGAAGTATGCTGGGAATTTTGTCAGAATAAATGTAGGTATATCCACACACACATGAAAATCTATAAGGAAGAATGCCAATCTGTTGACAATGATTATTTTGGGGTGGTGGGATTTGGGGTGATTTTTAATTTCCTTCTTTACATTTTTCTGTATAAACTCTTTATAATTAGGATGTATACTGGTTATGACTCCCTGAGTCACAAGGGTCAATAATACCCAACCCAAACTGGCTTAAAACAAAGGGAAACTTTTTGTTCCCATGGCTGAAGAGCTGGCTCCAAGCTCCGTTTCACTGGGACTCAGGCAGGCATCACTGGGATCAGTTACGATATTTTTTGTGTTGATCCCTGTCTCACACTGCCAAGACATCGGCTGAGGATTTAGGTTCAGCAGGAAAAATGGCCACCTGTTTGCTCATAAAGGTATCCTTGCTCACTCTCATCTCTGGAATGAGTTATATCCACATCTCCAAGGCTAATCTATGAACATAACAAAGTTCTCCATGTATTTTGATTTCCTTTAATGCCACTCAATAAAGTTTCATTTTTTCTCCCTAAAGTATTTGATATTTCTGATGTTATTTTAAACTAAATTCTTGGTTTGAGGTTTCCTGGATCACGCTGGTGATATGAATGTAGGCTGAAATCCACCAGGGATGGTGGGGGGCCTTTTCAGGTATGCTTTTCCCCTACTTTACTCAGCACTGAGGCAATAGACCTCCATGGTGCCATGAGGGGGGGTGGGAGTGGAGCTGGTGACTGTGGCTTAGCTTTACCCTGAGGGCATAGCCATGCAGGGACACAGCAAAATGTGTGTGTGGCAGGAATTGGTGGGCAGTGCTGGGGAGATGCCCAGCTTTGGTGGGCCCTGGACTTTGTTTCTGTTCCCCTGACTCCTCCGTTTCATCAAAACTGCAGCTCAGCTTCAAATCTGGGTCATCAAATCTTTTCAGAGCAAAATTCATTTTGGTTTCTGCTTACCTTTCTGGTTTTAGACAGGTAGTTCCTTATATTAGTTTGGTTCTTCGATGTTTCTATAGACTTTAAAAAATTAATCCAGCATGATGAGCTAGCTGTTGCCCATGAAAGGTGAATTTGGATAACCTAGGCTGCCACTGGCCCCAGCAGAAAGCTATTAGTTTTCAAATTCTCCTTCATACCAAAACAGGAGTTTAGAACTAAAGAGGAAAAGAAGGTAGTGAGGCTCTCTTTGCTTAATATATTTATATATTGCTTAACATGCTTATTTATTTCAGTATGGCAGGATTGGTAAGCAGCAGAGCTAGAAATGAATTTTAAAATTTGTATAAAATTCTTATTCTCAGAAATAAAACTTTATGGTTCTGTGAGTTATCAGGATAATTTAAAAAAAATAAGACTTCATAATGCTTTAAACAGTTTGTTCATAAAATTCCATTATATTATTCATTTTAGCTAAATGACTATACTGATATATATTCCCTGGATTTTATTTTAAGGTAGCTTAACTCATGTACTTTGGAGATTTGAATATTTCAAAATTATTTTAGTGGGAAGTATATGCAGAATAAACCACAGAACTAATTATGTTTTGCCAATTTTCTCCTTGAGGATGATTGCAGATTTATACTTCTTATACAGGAATACAGACTGTCAACTAGAAATAATTCCTTTTGATACTTTGGAAAGAAGCTAGTGGAATAAAATTTAAAATATTGTGTGTATACTCTATGTAATATATTTCATAGTATCAAAGTGTATAATATATAATCTTTGAATGCAAATAGCAAAACATTTCTTGAATATTTTTAAATTCAGGAATTTCATAACATAATGAATATGTATTACTAGTCAGGATGATCTTTGTGAAATACAACATTAATGCATTTTATTTTTTATGAAAATTAGAAAAAATGTTACTGCAGAAAACAGGAGTAAAAATATATGTAATATTTAAAGATTCAGTCATATTACTCTTCAAAAAACTAAGATGATTATGAGTTTTCTTCTGTTAATACTAAGTGGTAGCAGATTCCCCAAATTTAAAAAATCATAGGGGAAAAGGCTAAAATGGAAAAATTCTATTTTTATATTCTCACTAGGTACTTTTGAATTTCCTGCCTAGTTTAAGTGCCTCCTCATTTGCTTCTTTGTGCTCCCTCACAGCCAAGCTTCTCATAGAGGCCTCGGGCATTTGTGTCTTCCATGCCTGACCAGCCCTCACATCTTCAGGACATGCGTTTGGATTGTGGTGCCATTCGAACCCCTTCAGACACCAAGTCCCCTCATATCTTTTCAGGTCCTTTTCCTGGACTCTTCACCGTACTTGACATTGTGAGCTCCTGACACTCCCTTCTCCCGGGCCTCCCTGACCTAACCTCTGCGTTCTGACCGGAACCCTACTGTCTCCATCCTCCTTCCCCCACTCACCACTCCCCCAGCATCAGTTGTGCTTCACTCCCTGCACTCACACATACACCTCCCGCTGACGTGTCTACCTGGATGACTCCCAAATGCTGTCAGTTCCTGAGATCCAGTCTCATTATCTACTGGTTATCTTTACCAGGGTCTTCCACTAATGCCACCAACCCAGTTGTAACACATAAACCAGGTGTCTGTCTGCTCACATTGTTTCCTACCATGGCTTCATTTTCTGTTTTTAAAAAGCAACACTCTCCTTGCAGCAGCTCAAGTCTGAAAATGCAGCTTCATCTCTGACTCTACGTCTGTCGCACATAGTGCTCTCAGCTTTCCAGGAGCTGCCATTTCTGGGTCTGTCCCTGGAGTCTGATTTTCCATCTCTGCCCTCTGGATTTGTTTTCTGAAAGCCTCTGGATGACTTCACGGCCCTGGCCTGGGGCAACCTTCCCGTTTCATCTGCAGTCATTCTGGTCTCCACGTGAAGCTCATGCTAACCACACCAGAATTGGCATCCACTGCTCCCTAAGCACGCATGCATCTTCATACCTCTGCTTGTTACAGTCTTTCTTTGGAATGGCCTTCTTCCCATTTCTCCAGTGACCCAAATGTGTTCTTCCTTCAAGGTCCCTGGGGTACTTAATGCCAGTTGGTAAAGGAAACTGAAAAAATGCATCCAGAAATGTTAAGATTATAGAGGCCATGGGAGAACAGCATTTAAAGAAGGGAATAATCAAAAAAACAATTTAGGGGAAAACGAAAAAAAGGATTTAGAAAAGTCTACTGATGACTCTTCTCAAAGGAGCTGTCTGTTCTTGGGATTTCCAATTCTAGCCTCCCTTCTCTCTTAGATCCATTCCACGGAAACTGCTCCTAAGGATAACAATGGCCCCCATGTGTGAAACCCCACGGTCAATTCTCAGTCTTCTTACTCCAAAACCCACTCCTCTCCTTTCAGTTGATGATAACCCCATGCTTCCAAGCGAGCCAATAATCTTGGTGCCATCTTAGATACCTCTTTCTCTTAAATCCCCAAGCCAGTGGGTTCTACCTCAGAATCCCCCACTTTTCATACCTTCCACTGCTACCATAGTGGTGCAAGCCATTATTGCCATCTGTTTCTTGGATTCTTAACTGGTATCCCTGTTTCTTCTCACCCCTCCCCCTCACCCCAAGTCTATTCATAACACAGCAGTCAGAAGGGTCCTGTTGAAACCTAGTCAGATCACTTCACTTTTTTGGCCTCCACCCCATTTCAGTCAGGGTAAAGCAATTCCTCCTCTCTGCTCCTTTTTACTCTAACCTGGGCTCCCCCTGAAATATTTTGCCAACACACAGGTTGTTCCTTATGCCTCAAAAGCACGTCCTTCAGAGAACAACTCCATGCGGTCAACTTGCTCTCCTCGTTCAAGTCTCTGCTCAAGGAAGCCTACCCTTACTATTTCCCTTACCTTGCTCTGTTGTTTTTTTCCACTGTACTTGCCATTTTCTATTGCATTATATAATTTACTTACTTATCCTTATCATCTGTGTCTCCCTGCTAGAATGTAATATCAGTGTTCACTGATATACTGCAAGTATCTACAATAAAGGTTGCACATAGCAAATACTAAAATATCTGTCAAATGAAAGAATGAAGGACTTTTGAAAATAAAAGTTCTATGAAGTGTTAAGGACCTAAGGTAGTTTATGTGAGTCTAGCAGCAAATCCATGTGAAGAAATGGAACCATAGAGGGAAAGAAATTTATGGTTTATCTAAGCCTTTCCATTCCTATACAGAGTCACTCTGACATATGAAAACTACATCTATTAGAAATACCTTTATTATTTTTAATTTGGAATGAGAGATTATGTAGGGTTCAACAACATGAACATTTTAAGCATCAAAACATAAGGACCATGACATTCTTAAATATTTGTAAACACCGACCAATCTTAAGTATCAATAAATACACCCTATTTTAGCAATTTCAGCGTAATAGCCCATCATATGCAATTTGAAAACAGAGCAAACATTGGTCAACTGGTTAGTCTAATAAAAGCTCATCATTAACAAGTCCAAATTTTTTTACAAATGCAAATAAAATAAAATAAAATAAAATAAAAATGTATAATTATGATACATAATAGAAATAAAAACAAATATAGTAGGCAACCAATACTGTGAAACCTAATATATAAGAGAAGCACTTTTGCATTCCTAGAAATATGATTCTTGGCATTAATTTTGACATTGCCATAGGTTTTTTATGGTAATGGCTGATTTCTTAAGCTCCTGGACATAGGCAAACATAAAATTATTTATTTATGGTTTTAAAATTAAAATGGTTCTAAAATTAATGTACAATTGTAATATAAGAATAATTTCTGGTGGGAGGTGAGGGCGGTCTACACTGCATATAAATCACCAAAAACTTACACAAAGAAGTAAAATATAGCTCCCCCTAATTAGATTTGGAATTATTTTGGCTTTCAAAAATTGCAGTGTTTAAAATGAACCAAAATCTTAATTGATTTCTCTGGTGATTTTGAACACAGAAATTTTACCTAGAACCTCTTCTTGGAACATGAAATATGAAATCAAAAATCCATATTAAATCACACATATATGTATACATATAAAAATAAAACCTACTTTAAACAAAAAGACTAATATTAACATGGCAGGTTTTGCTATGTAGGTTAACATTGATGAAACTGAAGTACTATACTGTATATTCTAAATTTTAGACAGTAATGGAATATAGGAGGGGACTACGAAGAACTGGAAGATGCTACGTACTACTTCAGCAGTGGATGTATGGTTTTCATTATTTTGCTCAGTGTAATAATAAAGTACGTCTCCATTACCTGAGGCATGGTGAGTGGGTAGTAGCAGGAAGGCAGCCTGGGAGTATGTGGAACAGTGAGGAAGGCTGGCTTCAGGAATGATTACATGCTATGGATGACTGTGCTCATCAAATACACATATTTACTAATGTTATTTTCTCCACAGCCTCACAAACAAAATGACATACCACTCTTTATAGCAGTCTACTAGATATCTATAATACAAACTTGAGAATGAGAAAACCATACTCAAAAATGGGCTTCAGACAAAATGCTTATCCTTATGAAAATGGTAAAATAATTGGGAAATAGAGATAATTATGGAAAACAGAAATGCTTAAAGGTATTATAGCAAATTAATTAACTAAACACAATTTCAGGAGGAGTCATATTTACTGTTTGAAGGAGAGTTTGTGTTTATTTTTGCTTTTAATTGCAATGGTTAGTGAAGTGGTGGAGACAATAAATCACATTTAGAAAATCAGAGTTACTTATACTTGGATTTCTACTGGCTATTTTTATGTAATAATTGTTTCAGTGGAATGTTCAATGAAGATCTTTTGTTTCTTTTAAATATATTGCAACAAATATTTTGTACATTAAAAATCTAAAATGTTTGAAAGCCAGAATAATATTAATTGACTGAGAAGCTCCATTTCTGTTTCTCTGTTTTTTCAAATGTTAGATAATTTATTTGTAATATGGAGCAGAAGGTCATTCTGGACATGTGCGTCAATACATACATATCCCTAAGTCTGTGCCAGGAACCCAGAATGAATTTGATTGAGACTAGACCACCAACCCTCAGGGCTCAGGCCATGGCTGTCTCATCCATTTCTGGAGTGGACACTGTTTTCCCCACTGCCTGGCACACAGAAGATGCTGATGAGTATTAGTGAACACAGAAATCTCCACCCTAATAAAGACTCTAGTTTGTTGAGAAATAGGTTTTACATTTATTCAGGGCTTCCTGTTAGTTTGCATGTAAAAAGAAAAGTGAAACTTAGCGAGCCTGCAGAGATATAGTAGAGATCCCCAAACTGTAATGTATATATACATTCTTGTTTTCTGAAAAAATATACTATATCTTATGTTAGAAATATATATTTTAGTGTTTATGGGTAAAATTATATGATGTCTTGAACTTGCTTTAAAAGATTACAGCAAAAAAGAGCATGTCTGTGAGGAACAGATGAAACAGTGACAAAATATTAATAACTGGTAGATCTGGGCACTATTGCCCAGTACTTAGAGATTCTTCATACTCTTATCTGTGCTTTAGGTGGTTTGAAAATTTTGATAATAAAAATGATAAATTCAAATTTCTATAACAAAATAGGGCAAAATAAAGATATTTTCAACTATCAAAACTACTGTATAAGATCACTGGATATTTTGCAAAGATCTGCATTAGACTATTTACATGACGTTGTTGTAATAGTGAAAAATTGGGAACAACTGAAGTGTCAATCAGTAGCGGACTAGTAAATACAGTACACCCACATAAAACCAAATGCTATGCAAACATTAAAAAGAAACTCTTGAGTGAAAAAGGAGGTTCCACAGTAGTATGCAGAGCTGATTTCATGGTCACAGGTGTGTGAGAGACTTCTGGAAGAGTATTCATCCTATGTTTAGAATGGTCATCTCTGCAAAGAGAAATTACAGATTTTTTTTTTTAACTTTTTCTTGAAACTGCTCTGTACTGCTCAAGCTTTTTACAGGAGTATGTATCAATTTTATATTTGGGGGAAATTATTTTCTATAATGATTCCTGCAAGTGGGAGCTAAATAATGTGTACACACGGACATAGAGTGCAGAATGATATACAATACTCAGAAGAGTATGGGGTGGGAGGGGGTGAATGACGACAAATTACTTAATCGGGTACAATGTATATTATTCCAATGATGGATACACTAAAAGCCCTTGCTTTACCACTATAATACATCGATGTAACAAAATTGCACTTGTACCCCATAAATTTAAACAAATATTAAAAATTTTCTCATTATGTTACTCCTTCTACCTGATGAAATAAGTTTTAAAATTTAATTTTTTATTTTGAGACAGGGTCTCACTTTGTCATTCAGGCTGGAGTGCAGTGGCAAACACAGCTTATTGTAACCTCCACCTCCCAGACTCAAGCAATTCTCCCACCTCAGCCCCTCAAGTAGCTGGGACTATAGGCACATACCACCATGTCCAGCTAATTTTTTTTTGGAGCAGGAGGATGGAGTCTCACTCTGTCACCCAGGCTGGCGTGCAATGGTGCAAACTCTGCCTCCTGGGTTCAAGCGATTCTTCTGCCTCAGTCTCCAGAATAGCTGAGATTACAGGCGCCTGCCACCACGCCCGGCTAACTTTTAGTATTTTTAGTAGAGCCGAGGTTTCACCATGTTGCCCAGGCTGGTCTCAAACTCCTGACCTCAGGTGATCCACCCGCTTCGACTTCCCAAAGTGCTGGAATTACAGGCGTGAACCACCACTCCCAGCCCTAACTTTTTATATTTTTTGCAGAGACAAGGTCTCACCCATGTTGCCCAGGCTGCTCTGGAATGCCTGAGCTCAAGCAATCTGCCCGCCTCAGCTTCCCAAAGTGTTGGAATTACAGGTGTAAGCCCCCACTCCTGGATGACTTTTTAATTTTAAAAATTGTGTAAGGACTTAAGTAGTTAAAAGTGAGAAAGTGCTATACCTCTAAAAAACAATATAAAACCTAGAATAGATTTCATTTCTTTTTTTAAAAAAATATTTTATTGCACTTTAGGTTCTGGGATACATGTGCAGAACTTGCAGGACTGTTGCCTATGTACATACAATGTGGTTTGTACATAGGTACAGCATAGGTACAGCAATGTGGTTTGCTGCCTCCATGCCATCACCTATATCTGGCATTTCTCCCCATGTTATCCCCTCCCCAACCTCCCTACCTCCGCTGTCCCTCCCCTATTACCCCCCAACAGACCCCAGTGTGTGATGCTCCCCTCCCTGTGTCCATGTGTTCTCATTGTTCAACACCTGCCTATGAGTGAGAACATGTGGTGTTGATTTTCTGTTCTTGTGTCAGTTTGCTAAAATGCAAGTAACATCTTCAAGGCACATGCATTTTGTCCTCAACCACCTACTGAGTGTATTAAAATGTTAAGATGTCAAAAAGTACATAAAATACATTATCATAATGTATATAGGAATAAACTTAAATACCTTTTGGTTAATTAAACTCAGGCTGAAAATTCTATTACTAATAGGAAGAAATAGCAGTTGGAAAAGAAAATGTTTTCTAGTTGGTTCTTAAAGAATCTGAATTGAAAGTATTCCAATAGTTCTATGTAAAAAAGAACTTGTGGGTATTTTAGTAATATGTTTGTTCTCAGAATAGAACAGATGGCAGAACAAAATGAAATGTAATTTCCAGATGTATTATTTTGTAAATTCAGTGCCATGAACTCAGTGTTATCAACTGAATATCAAGTTTAAACATAGTCAACACTGTAGCATTTTTTGAGTAAATTCTAACTAAATGACCTTTGAAACATCATTTCAGCTTTATCAGCTTGGGTAGGTATCTTGAAAAGTAGAGATTCTAGTAGCTGTCCAAATCTTCTGTCTTGAGATAGTCTGCTGCTGCTGTGTGAGTGATTCCTAGTCTGCAAGGGTCCCCAGAACAGAGTGGGGGAAGCCGACAGTGGACCACTTGCACCTTTCCCTCTTCAGAGTCATTACAAAACAGCTGCTGTGTACAGTTCTTACTCAAGGGGTGTACTCTTCCCGCCATGTCTTATTTCTTTGCTGATTTTAGAGTTTCAAAGAATTTAAAAGTAGCTCCTTCTTACCAAGAGGGCGGAGACCCCTAAATTTGGCACTCCTAATTCAGATAATATAAACACAAATCAGAAGATATCTGTTACCTGGTAGACATTTTCTTCTTTCAGGTCCATATTCTAAGCATTAGGAATGACGAGAGATTTCTTAGGTTTTGATTTATCTGAGTGAAGTATCTGTATTAAATTGAAGAATCATATTTTGTTACAAATTAACTGCATATACTTACAGTTGCTCTAGGGTAGATATTCTGTTTATTAATTAGATGGCTCTAGATGATCTTGGGGAAATCGTTTAAATCCTTATTTAGGGGTTTTAAAGGTAAAGCATATGATAAATAGTGTCAGATTAATTTTATTTTTACCTGCTTCTTAGAAGAACTGGATTGGTCATAGTGCACAGTAACGGAATGATGCTTCTTTGAAGTTTTGGAAGACTCTGGACATAATTTTCTCTTAGACTTATGGGCTACTTTGCTTACTATCAACCTGTGGTCACTTGTACCAACTTCTTTAGCTTGATTTTCTGATTGCTGCTGTAGCAGTCGGGGGATCTTCTGTTTCTCCATCTGATTCGAAAATGTGTGGTTGTCTTTTCAGTTTTAGTGACCCATGGCTTTTCCCTAACATTTGTGTTGTATATTTGCCTGTTAAATTTTCTTTTCCATTCATTTCAAAGTCAACAGCACTTTTTATCACCCCTAAATTGTTATTTGACATCAGAAATACTGCACTATTAGATAGTTCCTTACTTTTGTTTAAGCTTACAGTTGATTTCCGATTAGAAGAGGGAAATTTTGTCATATTTTCACAGGACTCTCTTTTTTTTTTCTTGCAGTGGTCTGGAATTCTCCTGATTTAAATTGCTAGCAGCCTGCATCTGAATGTTACTATTAGATCTTTTTTTGATAGTTGGACCTAAAGTGAGTTTATCATGCTGGATCATACTAGTTTTCAGTGAAAGCAAGTTAGATTGTGTCACAACATGCTGTTTTCTTTTTGGGCTGCCAAGTACTGAGGTATTTTTGTTCATTTGTAACAATTTATTTTTGAAAACTGGTACAAATTTAGAAGTGATGTTACTTTGGGAGCTAAGATTTGTGTGTTGAACCTCAGTATTTCCTCTGTTGGGCATTAATACTTCCAAATGTACTTGTGGAGCCCTGATAGGCAGGGATTTCTTTCTACCCTGAACAGACTCTGGCCGGAGATGCAAAGGTGAGAAAATGTCTGATGTTGGCAGGCTGACTGAATGCGCCACCTTGTGGTCCACTGCTGTTGCACATGGTAGAAGACTTTGAGCACAGGCAGGTTTTATGGAAGCGGCTGGAGTCAGAGATGCCCTGAACATTTTTTTAGTGGTCAAATTGGGTGGCTTGACTTTGTTTTCCTAAAAGGATAGAGATTAAACAAATTTAAAAATGTTAATAATGTCCTTAATGGAAATTTAACTGCATATACTTAACTCCATATAAAATATCAACCAAATGAGAATATAAAGCAACATTATGATATACAGAACAGGTAAAGAAAAACAAAATAAAAATGAGCCTTTTGGTGGAAATGTATACATTTCTTATGGCTTGTACCCTCCTTTAGATACTATCTAAAGATAAAAGTACATTCTGCAGTTCATATAAATCTACTATAAAAACCATCCATACAGCTACCCATTGTCCTCCAAACATGCTCATGCTGCTGTCTTTCTCACTGAACAAGGTATGACCTCCTTTATGTACTCAAAGTCCCACCATCTCCCCACCCATCAATCTACCATAGAGTGACTGTTTTCCTGTCAACTCTCCAAGGATTTGCTATCAATTAAATAATATTTGTCAAAAAAAATAGTACAAGGTAAGCTCTCTTATCTTTTAGTGCATATGTTCCATCTTCCTAAGTAGGTACTAGATTCTTGGAGGGTAAGAACCATGATTTATTTACTCTTATATCCTTCACAGTTACTAAAAAAATCCTTGTTGAAAGAAATTAACGAAGAGGTGGCTGCATCTACACTAGGCCTTTAGGAATCAGTGGGATTTTGACTACAGGGAAGGCGTTATCTGTGTCTTAATCATGTTTATTTTTTCACTGTCTACCACAATGCCTGGTACCTGATAGCAGTTCAGCAAGTATTTGCCAAACAAATTTGTCAGATATGTTAAAAAAAAAAGCCAAGTGTTTACAGTCTTTTAAAGAACAACTGTGTATATACACAGACATATACATAAATAATATAAAATTTACCATTTTAACCATTTATAAGTAGTGTTACATAACCATCAACATTATCTGTTTCCACATTTTTTTTTCTTTCCAAACAGAAACTTTGTACTCTGTAAATAGTAATTTCCTGTTTCCTTTTCCTTCCAGCCCCTGGTAACCTCTATTTTACTTTCTATTCTATGAATTTGCCCATTCTAGGTACCACATGTAAGTGGAATCATACAATATTTGTCCTTTTGTGTCTGGCTTATTTCACTTAGCATAATGTTTTCAGGGTTCATATATGTTGTACCAAGTGCAAGACTTATTCTTTTTCATGACTGACTATTCCACTGTATGTATATAGCATATTTTAGCCACTCATCTGTTGGCAGAAAGTATTGTCTTTGAAAGTACATATCTATTGAGTCCTGTTGTCTGTAAAAGAGTGATAGGTGGCAATAACCTGAAACACTGAACACCAAGTTCTTTTCTCACTTTCCCCATGAAAACACAGGTTCACAGCTTGAAATAAACATTTTTAAACTGCTAGGAATAATATGCAAACTTGAACGATTGGTTTTTCTCTTCACTACTGGAGGTTCTATTGTTGAATAAGATTGAGAAGAGAATAGAAAAGAGTTTTGGGAAATCAGAGTTGTAAATAGGCACAAGTAAGAGATCAATCCAATTATCTATTAGGCATAACAAATCATACCAAAATTTAGTTGCTTAAAACCAGTAATAATTATGTTATCATCTCTCACTATTCTGGGGACTGGCTTGGCTTAGCTTGGCATCTCTCATGCTGTGTGGTTACTCTGCAGCTGGAGTCACCTTGGAGTCCCTTCCTCTTTTACATGTGATGAGTGATGCTAGCTGTTGGCTGGAATGCTGACAGGTAGTCTCTTCCTGTGCTGGGGATCTCTCACAGATGGGGTTGCCCAGAAAGACCAGGTGGAAGCTGTTTCTCCTAAAGACCTAGCCTCAGAGCATGTTGCATCACGCTGTCATAGGGACATCCAGACTCAAGAGAACAGAGACCCATACCTCAATGGGAGGAGTATTGTTGCATGGTCAAAATGATGTGGAGAAGGAAATTGCAAGAAACCTAGTTCCATAATACTTAAGTTGACATAATATAAAGTCATTATGGAGAACAATCCTACTCCTTCCATGTTGACTATCCTTGGGAAAAATGGAAAATCCCTAAGAAAATACTGAGATTTGGGGGGTGATGCTGAAAATAGCCGACTAGGATTCATTTCTTATCTGGAGATTACTCCAGTTGGAGGTTTACCCATGCCACCAGGGCAAGAAGACACCCCATCTTAGTTTGTTTTGGCTGCTATAACAAAGTGGGTAGCTTATAAACAACAGTTTTGGAGACTGGGAAGTCCAGGATCCAACAGCTTTGGAGGAGGGGGAAGTCCAAGACCAAGGCAGATCTCTCTTGGACCTTTTAAATAACACTAATCCTGTTTAGCATAGCTCTACCCCCATGACCTAATTACCTCCCAAAGACCCTACCTCCTAATATCATCACCTTGGGAGTTAGGGTTTCAACATTTAAATTTTGGAGAAACACATTCACACCATAGCACATCCTTCTTAATTTGCCCGTTACTTTCAAGGAGCACAGAGAAATCCCAGCTAAGTTTCATGACCCTGAATGAAGAAATACAGAAGTTAACCAAGGAAGAATTACTGGTTTACTGCCCCTTGACATTGCTCAGCTGAGTGAAAAAGCATGCATCAAGAAGGGGTTTGTATTCATTTGCTAGGGGAATGTGGTACAAAGGACTACACACTGGATGGCCTAAACAACAGAAACATATTATCTTAGTTTTAGAGCCTTGAAGTCTGAAACCAAGGTGTTGGCAGGGTTGGTTCCTTCAGAGGGCCATGAGGAAAGGATCTGTTCCAAGGCTCTTTTTCTGGCTTGTAGATGCCCTCTTCACATTCACATGGTGTTCTTCCTCTATATGTGTTTGTATCCAAATTGTCCCTTTTCATAAGAACACTAGTCATATTGGATTAGGGGCCCACCCTACTATAGTATAACCTCATTTTAACTAACTATATCTGCAGTACTCTATGTCAAATAAAGTCACATCCTGAGGTACTGGGGGTTAGGAGTTCAGTGTATGTACACAATTCAACTCATAACAGGATTGCATATATACTTCTGGAGAGAGTAGAGAGTAGAGAGAGGATGCCACTGTTTTTCTGAAGACCTCCTGTACAAGGGAGTTAGGGTAAATAGATAGGACAGACTGGTGTTCAACCTCCATTCCACTTTCTTCCTAGTGCTCCTACCTAGACCAAAGCCTGGAAATCTAACAATTCATCTTTTGCAGCCAGGGTTTGGACATGATTTAGAACCACCCAATCAGATGCACTCATAAAATATTTGGAAGAAGAAGTGAGGTCAAGCCACACTTCTGTTTTTGCAGAAAAGCTTAATTATGAATCTTTTATTTTCAGTTGCACAGTTGGCAGCTGGAGTGTAGGAGAGCAGAATGTAGGGCACCATTCTCTTGCTATAGAGAAGTAGTTCTCAACCTTTTTGGCACCAAAGACTGGTTTGTGGAAGACAATTTTTCCACGGACCAAGTGGTAGGAGGGATGGTTTTGAAATGAAACTATTCCATCTCAGATCATCAGGCATTAGATTCTCATAAGGAGCATGCAACCTAGATCCCTTGCATACACAGTTCACGATAGGGTTCGTGCTCCTATAAGAATCTAATGCTGCTGCTGATCTGACAGGAGGTAGAGCTCAGGCGGTAATGCTCCCTTGCTCTCCTACTACTTACCTCCTGCTGTATGGCCTGCTTCCTAACCAGCCGGGGACTGGTAGGTCCATGGCCTGGGGGTTGGGGACCCCTGCATAGAGCATACTAGGCAAACATACCAATGCTCTTCATCACACACCACTGCCCTAATCCTATGCAAGGTTTCCCTGCTCAGACACTATCCTGAGAAGAAGGTTCTTAAATTGGATTGAAGAACACTTTTATTTTAAAGAGATGTTTTGTCATAAGGGACTGAGTCACCTTGAAGTATCCAGATTGAATTTTTTTCCATTTGATGATAAAAGGGTTAAAGAACTAAGTTAAAATCAATTATAGAAAACAAAAGAACATCCAGTGTTTGGATCCTTAGATTCTATAAACTGTAGTAACATTTAAATAGCATATCTACTACTTGAGATAAAAGAAAACTCACAGGCAGATTAATATAATAAATTATTTGTAATTGGATATATAACTGTACTAGAATGTGTATGTTGTGTATAAAATATGTTTACATTCACACTTTATTTCTTCTTCAGCTGTCTTTTAGAAATATATATATGGGGAACATAATTTCCAGAAGTTTCTTTTGCTCCCTAGCCTAGCCTGTCAATATATTATTTACCCATTCTTTCAATTTTTAAGATAAAGTAAATAGCTCAAAGGGGGGAAACCTCTAGGTTTATATTCAAAATTTATAAAAAGACTACAAAAGAGCCTATGTAAACAGCAGATGAGATCATAAATAATTCATAGAACTTAAATATACTTAATAGTCAACAAGCTACAGCTTTATGAAGTCACAAGCCAACAAAAAAATATATGCTTTATTATGTCCTTATCATTATTCTGCTTCACTTATTCATTAAGTGTCATTGGCAAATGTAACTTGGTTAAATTTTAATTTCTAGAATTTATATACAACTTATATAACTTTATACATTAACAAAACATTATAGAAGGATAAAAGCTTGAACTTACATTTAGGTATGAGTGAATATCTCACAGAAGCTTAATATTAAAGTAATAATTAAATGAAACTTGAGAAATGACAAAGATGACTAATCAAAAGTGTTTTATTGATCAAAATTTGGTTGAGTGTATTGCACAACCTCAGTGTATTTCTTGCTTCAATTTGAAGCAGGATTCAGTCAAGCTTAGCTATAACCACAGGCTTACAGGACATATGGGTTTTTCAAGAATATTTTCTTTAAGTGACATAACACAACAAGGAAGTAGTCAAATTCAGAATGTGGGACATTCTCCAGGCAAAACGATCAGTTTTCTAGCAAATAAGTGGCCTAAATAAAAGGGGAGAAAGTTTGAAATGTTACAGAATAAAGAGGTTTAAGAGACATACATAAATTATGTGGCCCTTTTTTGGATTCTGATTTAAACAAAACTAAAAATAAGTCTGTGTGAGATAAAGGGGAAACTGCAGTATGAACTAGTACTTGATATTAAGAGACGTTAATTCTTTTAGGTGTAATAATAACATGGGGGTTATGTAAAAATATTTTGAAATGAGATAGAAACGTACACCATAGTCTTTACAGGTAAAACACTGTATCTGGGATTCGTTCTAAAATCCCCCAGTTTACTTCCTATCCAAAAATGTGTCAAGGGGGAATTAGATGAGAAGCACATGAGAGGTGACTATACTAATTTCCATCATGTATCTCTGACATTTTCTATATGTTAAAAAATACAAGTTTGACTAAGCATTCCTAATTTAATTTTTTTAACTTGGCTGAGTTTTATCAAGTAGTCTGATCAATTTGATTTCCATTTTTTAAATTTATGCCTTTTACATTGCATGAATCTCAGAGTTAACATGTTAGTGGTCTAGTAATAATAACTTAGTGAGATCTCACCAAGAAACTTTTCTCTGTATTATCTCATTTAGTCCTAAAAACCACTATGAAGTAAGTACTGCAAAAGACATGACCGCCTTCAAAGGAAGGACTTACTCTGCCTCTGGTGGAGCAGAAACCTCTTTAGGGATTGCTTTGGTTACAGAGGGCCAATGCCCAAGGATATGCCTGTCTCAGGGTGGCCCAAATCCAATGATGGATGCAGAAGGGGTTAGAAAGACCTGGCTATTTGGGCCAGTGCAGAACAACTCAGATGGGCCATTTTAGTCTCAGAGCTCCTGAGAAGGGTGGCCAGGGCCATTTAGTGTCTGCTTTGTTTTTGACTTCTCGCTTTCCCCCAATCTTGCTTCCTCCCTGCCTTCCACAGATATTGCTTCCAAGGGCAGTCCCTAACAAACATCATGTGCACGCGAATCCACCTCAGAATCAGCTCCCAGAGAACCTGATGTGTGACAAGTTTTATCATTACCACTGTTAGCCTTTGCCTCATTTTACAACTAAGGAACTTGGGCACATGGACATCAAATAACTTGTCCCAAATTATACAATTAGTAAGAGGTTCAAATTCAGGCAGCCTATTTCTGGAGCTTGAGCTCTTAGCTACAAATATAAACTTTTTCCAATTACAGAACTAGGAATCTTGGGTTTCAGTTCTAATTCTGCAATGCATTTAACCGTGTGGCTTTGGTAAAATTATTTGGATGTTCTGAGCTTTGGTCTCCTCTTCTGCAAAATTGAGTAAATTCTTTATCCAGAAACCAATTTTGATTATTAAATGAAATAATACACATAAAAGCAGCTGGCATGCAGAAGGCACTCAATAGAATTGAGTTGGATAAATTCTTATTGTAAAGAGTGATATAAAACCATAATTTCCAATTAAATGTTATTTTACATTTATGAAGTAAATTTTAACAAGCACATTGTTCTGATTCACTATTTCTAAAACAGACATGGGCTGAAAATCTTAAGTACTCCAGAAGTATATCCAATAAACATGCATGATGTAGCAACATATCTTCTTCCAAATTCTTTAGATTCAGACTTGGCCAGCAACTTTAAAAAATATTATGTCTGGACAAAATTTTAATACTATTTTAAAGACGTCAACTGGCATTTGTCCACTCATTCTCCTTTCCAAGGAAATGACCTTGCCTGTAGGCCTTTGTGTCTAGGTTGTCAGGTTTCTGTACAATTTTTCTCTAACTAACAGTGGGAGGAGTTGGCCCCTGACCAGGAAAATAAACAACTCACAACTCTAAATTTACATGTATCTAATACTGTGGTCTCAGAATACATAAAGCAAAATCTGAGAGTAGGAAAAGTAGATAAATCCACAGCATATTGGGAGATTAAAAAACACTTCTCAGCAACTGACAGATAACAATGTATTTGAGCTAGAAACACCTAAAAAAAAAGATAGCTAGAACATTCCCATATCTTAGAAAGTTAGTAAGTATATTTCAAAATAATTCATGTAATTAATAAGTACATTTTAAAATAATTTATGTGTAGAAAGTATGGACTTCCCTATGCATAAAATTATATGCTATTATTGAGAGAAATTAAATAATATATATTTAATATGTGGAGAAATATACAATATTCATAGATTGTAAGACTCAGTGAAATTCCCATCAAAATCCCAACATGCTCTCTCTGTCTCTGTCTGTGTGTGTGTGTGTGGCACACGCGTCTGTGTCTGTGTGTAAGCTGACAAGTTGAAACTAAATGTGTATGGAAATGCGCAGATAATAAATAAGATGCTTTATCAAATTTCAAAAATCTTACAAAATTTAAGATTAAAATGCTATTTATAATAAATATAAAATTTAAGATTACATAATTAAGGTAATTCTAAAAGCATGATATTGGTGCTAGGATCAACAAACTGACCAGAGAAAGAGATTAAAGCAGACTGAAACAATACCATACACACAAAGCCACTGGATTAATGACAAAGGTAGTGCTCCAAGGTATTGAGGGGGAGAAAAAGTATTGGGAAAATGTACTGGGGAAAGAATGGTCTTTTTTATTTTTGGCTTGGACAAATAGATGTCCATATTAAGAAACAAATCTGACTCCCTACATCACATCATATTACAAAAATAAATTTCAATTGTGTTGTAGATCTAAATGTGAATGGAAAACAAGCTTTTATTGGATGATATTAGAGGAAAATACCTCATGACTTTGGGGTACAGAAAGATTTTTTAAACCAGATATAAAATGTAGCAACTATAAAGAAAACAACTGATCATTTTGATTATAAATTAGGACCTGCTGCCAAAGACACTATTAAAAAACCAAGAATTAAGAGAGAAAGCATGTTATATATAGAATGAAAGAAGATAATTGTGTATAACTGATAAAGAATTTGTATCTGGCTTATGTTAAAAATATAAATCAACCAAAAAACACGTAACAGTAGAAAAATGAAAGAATGGCATTTCAAAAAAAAATCCAAATGGCCAATACACATATGAAAAGATATGCAATCTTACTAATAATCAGGAAAATGCAGATTAAAAACACACAGTAATAAATACACCTACCAGAATGGCTGAAATTAAAGACCAACAATACCAAAAATGGGCAAGGATGTGAAGCAACATAAATTCTTCTATACTGCTTTGGGGCAGAGGGGGAGTACAAATCAGTTAGGGAAATAGTTTGGTATAGCCAGCAAAGTTAGAAATACCCATACCAATTCTACTCCTGGAGGTTTCACGTACATATGCACCAGCAGACATACACAGGAATGTTCATCAGCATTACTAGTAATAGTCCCCAAAGAGAAACAATCCAAACATTCATCAATAAATATTCTGAATAAATTATAGCATAATCATATAATAAAATGCTACATTATAAAGGAAAATAAACTACAGCTAAGTGGAACAACATGGATAAATGTTACAAACATGACACTGAGGCTAAAAAGTCAGGCACAAAGGAATACATACTCTATGATTTATTTTACATCAAGTTCAAAAGCAGGCAAAATGAAATGTGATGTTTAAGGACACATACTTAGTTAATAAAAACAAAAAAGGAATAATTTCCATAGACATAGTCACCTTTTGGGAGGAGGAAAGGAGTTATGACTAAGAAGATGCAAGTAGGAGGTTCCTAAAGTCCTGGCAAGATTCTATTTTTGTTTTTTGAGATGGAGTCTCACTCTGTTGCCCAGGCTGGAGTGCAATGGTGCGATCTCAGCTCACCACAACCTCTGCTTCCCAGGTTTAAGTGATTCTCCTACCTCAGCCTCCTGAGTAGCTGGGATTACAGGCATGCGCCACCACGCCCGGCTAATTTTTTGTATTTTTAGTAGAGATGAGGTTTCTCCATATTGGTCGGGCTGGTCTCAAACTCCCAACCTCAGGTGATCCGCCTGCCTCAGCCTCCCAAAGTGCTGGGATTACAGGCGTGAGCCACCGCGCCTGGCCAAGGTTCTATGTTTTATTTGGGTAATGGTTACATGGATGTTTGATAATCATTCATTAAGCGGTGCAGTATTACTTTTCTATATGTGTGCCATGTGTCAGCATAAGAATAGATTTTTAAAATGCAGAGGAGACAAACTCAGTAGGAGACATCTTCCCCTCCCTAATAGTTTCCAGCCTTAGTAAAAATAAACCCCCTGAATCTGATTTCAAGTTAAGTCTTCAACCGCTTTTTTCTGACAAACTCTGGGGTGTAGGCCAATCCCCCAAATGGCCATTTCTTCTTTAACTTGTCCATTAGCAGACAGCCAATTATATTAATTTCTTAATGAAGTCAGACAGGAGTCAGACACTATCCCTCTGTCTTCCTTATACAGCAGGGATCATACTTTAAGCTCTAAGTGGTTGCATAGAAGCCCCAGCTTACTTGACTTGGTGAGGGGCAGGCATCTTACCTTCCACTTAACTGAGCTTGTACTGACATCACAGTGTCTCCAAATACATACTGTTCATAAAACTCTGTCTCTTTAATCTCCAATAACCCAACTCATTTATATCCTGGACGTGGGTGAAACATTTCAGTAAACAACTACTACTATAGTACCATGTTAAATACAATAATAATAATAACAAGTAGTATTAAGGAAACATTGAACTGAGAGAAAAGAATTACTCATATTGGTAGTTTGGTATTCCACCCCAGAAGGCAAGAGATTCAAGTAAAATAGGTGGATAATATGTCTTGGAGAACTAGACAGGACAAGAGATCGCTTACCTGTATACTAGGTTTAGTTAGTTCTTGTGTGTAGTAGCACGGTTTACTTGTCATCTTTATGGGAAACCCACATATATGGTGCAGTTTAGATTTTAAATCTGAAAGAAAACTCTTCAACACAACTTCCAAATCTACTCTTGGAAAGAACTGTACAGGCTGACTTCTGATGCAACTGAGAGGATATCTGAACAATGTTAAAGAACAACGTCTGATTTTTTTACATAAGAGGCAGAAATTTATATGGAATTTAAATAAGTATTAAAGTAGCAATGTCAAAAAGGCACACATAAATACATCGTAACTCTTTCATATTGCTTATCTGATACCATCCACAGCTGAAAGCATGTTTTCTCACAGGGATCTTCATTCTTTCTATTCTAACACTCCAAATCAAGAGAATTCATAATATCTTATTATATGGCTTTCTAAATGGAAGGGCAATTACAGTATTTCAAAAAAGATTTTTAAGGAAGATACTATAATCCTTACGAATTACAAAACAAGTCTTATAATAAACGATGAACAGATTGCACCTCCAAAAGCAGTGAAAAAATTCAGGACAGAGAAATAATACATACAGATTGTATTCAAGCTGCAAAAGCAATTCTTTGAGAAAAGCAGTTACTTTTTCTGATGAAACATATTCTGAAGATTTTGAATAATATATTGGCATCTTATGAAAGAAAATAATGGACATATGTTAACCCCAGTTTTACCATTAAAATAAGTTTGGCTTAGGAAACGTAGAATGCAAAAAGACAACACTATGGCTCTTCCTTGTTTCATTTTTGAACTCCAGCAGGTCAGAATACAGATACAAATGGTAAAATCAGTACTAAGATTTGAGTTTTGCCTGAGCACTTACGCTCTTTTCATGTGTATATTTCAGTTTTTTAAAATATTGTTTAAAAAGACATTTTCTTAAGTCAGTGGGGTGCAATTAAGCATAAGTCAATCATCTAAAATTTGCCTATAAAATTAGATAATCTCCTCAAAAGAAAAATCTTGTTTTACAAAAAATCTTCTGTTTACCACCTACTCTTTTAATCCAACCCTTTCAATTGCATCTGAAATGCCACTGGAGGGAGCACTTGGCTAAGGAGAATCATGATTGCTTTCTACTTTCTAAGTACACATTTTTTTCTGTTTAACTTTTGTTTTCTAAATTGTTGAAGTGGTGTTAAAAGAAAATATCCTTATTAAGCTCATCCTGAAATAAAAATGGAAAGAAATTCTAAGCATACCAAAAACACTTGTGCAGATAAGAAGTTGGGGGAAATGTACCATAGTTGCAGTTAGACACAGAGAAGGTTGGTTAAGTATGACCTTGAGAGCGGCAGCAAAACTAGATTATAAGGTGGGCAGAGAGCATCTGCTTCAAACAATCCGTGTGTAAAGGATATGTGAAGGTCCTTTCTCCGAGCATTTTGAAATAGATGTTGCAGTATATTTTAAGTTTTCCACAATCATCTGAAAGTTTATAGCCATACTAAAAATTAAGCACAAAATTTAAACATCTTAGAGAAAGCTGAACTTAGGTTAAGTTACAATAAACAAAAATCAGATAACTTCTAATGTAACATATATTTCCATTCCTTACCAGGACATCCCAGTGTCTCTGGAAATCTTCATATGAGCGAAAAGGACAGCCAGGGGGGGATGGCATGAAGAATATTTATAATTTGTCCCATTTTCATACTATGAAAAATGAGAGGAAGATATTATGAGCCAACGCTTAAATACAGTTTAATAAGTCAACTATGTGATTTAGAAAGTGTTCAAAAAAGATTTAACAACTATTTCACTAACTATATAAACTAAACATTTGCTCAAGTTTCAAACACATTGTACTAAATCTTTTTAACTGACGAATAAAAATAATATATATTTATCACGTACGACATTATATTTCAAAATATATATACATTATGATGGCTAAGTCAAGCTAATTAACATGCACTTACATACTTTGTGTGCATGTGTGTGTGTGTGTGTGTGTGTGTGTGTGTGTGTGTGTGTTGTTGGTGGAGCATTTAAATTGTACTCTTAGTGCTATTTATTTATTTTTTTTGAGACAGAGTCTTAGTCTGTGGCCCAGGCTGGAGTGCAGTGGTGTGATCTCGACTTACTGAAATCTCTGCTTCCCAGGTTCAAGCGATTCAACTGCCTTAGCCACCAGCTGGGATTACAGGCACACACTACTACACTCAGCAAATTTTTGTATTTTTAGTAGAAACAGGGTTTTGCCATGTTGGCCAGGCTGGTCTCAATCCTGGCTTCAAGCGATCTGCTTGCCTTGGCCTCCCAAAGTGCTGCAATTACAGATGTGAGCCACCTTACCCCTTCTTAGTTATTTTTAATATGTGTGTAAAAAAAGTAATTGCAATTTTTGTCATTACTTTCAATAGCAAAAACCGAAATTACTTTTGCACCAATCTAATACACTCTTACTAATTTTAGTCACCATGCTGTACAATAGATCTCTTGAAGTCATCCTTCCCATATAACTGAAATTTTGTATCCTTTGACCAACATCTTCCCAATCGACCCCTTCACTTCCACCTACCCAGTACCCCAATAAGCACTATTCTACTCTCTGTTTCTGTGAGTTCAATTGTTTTAGAGTCCACAAATAAGTGAAACGATAAGGTGTTTGTCTTTCTGTGCCTGGCTTATCTCATTTAACATAATATCCTTTAGTTTCATCCATGTTGCAAATGACAGGATTTCATTCTCTTTTTAAAGGTGACTACTATTCTATTTGTGTATATACCACATTTTCTTTATCCATTCATCTGTTGCTAGACACTTAAGTTGATTCCATATCTTGGCTGTTATGAATAATGCTGAAATGAACATGGGGGTACAGATATCTCTTCAGCATACTGATTTAAATTTCTTTGTATGTATCACCAGTAGTGGGATTGCTAGATCATAATGTAGTTCTATTTTTAATTTTTTGAGGAACCTCCATACTGTTTTCCATGATGGCTGAACTAATTTACATTCTCATCAATAGTGTGCAAGTGTTCCCTTTTCCCCCACATCCTTGCCAGTATTTGTTATTTTTTGTCATTTTGATAATAGCCATTCAACAGGCATGAGGTGATCTCTCATTGTGACTTGAATTTGCATTTCCCTGATGATTAGTGGTGTTCAGCATTTTTTAATATACCTGTTGGTCACTTAAATATCTTCTTTTGAGAAATGCTATTCGAGTGCTTTTTAAAATCACTGCCGATTTTAAAATCGGGTATTTGTTTTCTTGCTATTGAGTTATTTGAGTTCCTTACATATTTTGGATATTAGCTCTTTATCAGATGTAGGGTTTACAAATATTTTCTCTCATTCCATAAGTTGTCTCTTCACTCTGTTGACTGTTTCTTTTGCCATGTAGAAGCTTTTTGGTTTGATGTAACCATATTTGTCTGTTTTTGCTTTTGTCATCTGTGCTCTTCCACAGAAACGCAGTTTTCAGTGTAGAGGTCTTTCACCTCCTTGGTTGTTAAATTTATTGCTAAGTATGTTTTTGGTAGCTATTATGGACAAAATTATTTTTATTGATTTCTTTTTCAGATAGTTTGTTGCTAGTATATACAAATGCTACTTTTTTGTGTGTTGATTTTGTATCCTACAACTTTACTGGATTTGCTTATTAATTCTAAGTTTTTTAGGGTGGAGTCTTTAGGGTTTTCTATATATAAGTTCATGTCACCTCCATACAGCAACAATTTAACTTCTTCCTTTACAAGTTGGATGTTTTTTATTTCTTTCTCTTGCCTAATTGCTCTAGCTAGGACTTCTAGTACTATGTTGAACAGAAGTGAAGAGAGTGGGTATCCTTGTCTTGTTTCTAATCTTAAAGAAAAAAATCTTTCAATTTTTCACTGTTGAATATGATGTTAGCTATGGGTTTGTCACACATGGCCTTTATTTGTGTTATATCTTAACAACTAGAAGTACTAGAAAAAAACTAAATTAGATTGTTGTAAACAATGTGCCAATTATAAACACAAAATAATGACGAATATTTTTCCACCCAAAGATATTGCTGGTAATTGTTAGACTTTAGGGGAAAAGTCTGTTAGGAGTTGAATGAATTAGAGTTAAATCCATTTTTTCTACTGACCTCCTCACAGCTTCAATGATTGAATTATTATGTGTATGCTACTGAAGTTCTTTTTCCTAAGCAAGTCAAAATTTTATCCCAATAATCCTGCTTATACTAGTAACAAATTATTTTTTCCTGAAGATAGTACAAACTTAAAACCCAGCTCATATCAAATTATAATGAATCATTAATTATTAGGTAAAGTTTATGAGGTTTTATTAATATTATTTTGATAGTTTTCATTTTATAATGAGAAATCTAGAAATATTACCTTTTTGAAGCTAGATCTAATAAAAGGTGAATATATAATACAATTAGCAATTTGATAAAGAAAATTCATGACTTTTGTAAATATGACAATATTGTTTCAACGCCTTTGTGAAGTCATAATTCAGTATTTTAAAATTCACCAAAATGGTTTATACTTTTGCACATGTCAATGTTAAGAAAGCAAATAAGAGAAAACTACTATATTTTGAACCCACCTTAGATACTACAAATTGAAATCTCACCTCGGCAAAACGTAGCACCAGTTGCTTAAAATGGAATGTCTCTCAATGACAGCATGCTTGTTAGTATGAAAATCCTTTATTATCCTCTGGGAAATCTCAAACTCTTCTAGCTTTTAATAGAAATAAGATTTGTAAGTCCTCAAAGAATTCAGCAAAAAAGAAGACATTTAAAAAGATACATATCTGTTACATACACTGTAGGTTATAAAGCAGTTTTTAAAGACTTAAGTTACATTGAATCATGTATAACCACTTTTCATAAGTAATCAATGTTGCAGCTCACCCTGCTTCTCCTCTGTACAATATATAAAGTATTTCATGCTTTCTCTCTTACCATCCAAACCCAAACTCCTATTCTGTAGTTATTTTAGCTGGCTTTCAGGGTTTTTTTTAAAATTATGTTAATTTGCAGGAAGTTGAATCTCTTCCAAAGGAAGGTATTCATATTTTGAAATAATAGCTTTTAACCTCGATTTTATTTTTAATGAAGAATGAGTAAGGGAATTATACTTCTATCTGGTCTTTTGGAGGAGAAAAGAAGAGCCAATGCTTCAGTCTCCTTTTATATCCCTCCCAGCCTCTAGAACACCTTGTTCCCTGTTCCTTCAGTCTCCTCCCTATAGGGCGTTTTAGCTTGTATTTAACCTACAAAAGTTTGCAGCTTTCTTACCCTGGAAAATCTCCCTGAGAGGCAATGTTACAGTTAGCCAAAGATATAGAGAGACCTCAAGGAGGGTGAAAAAGTAAAGTGACAAATTTTGGGCAAAAGGACACTGCATTAAGATTAGAGAGAATGGTTCATAAACCCTTACCCCATTTTTAACCAACCACCTAGTATCTTTTGGGAAACAATGTTCTAACCTTACTGCCTACTACTTTTCAAGGAAGTCCAACTAAACTAGATAACTTTTTATTGCCTGGACAACTCATTAGCATTGTAACAATACAGTTGCTTAAAGTATTGCCCCCACTCTGATTTATGTGACTCCTATCAATAAGGTCCTATTGTCTGGATCTAGACCCATCTTCTCCACATCCAGTGACTGATCCTTCTCTGAGTTCCTATGGCTTTCATTCAGACTAACAGAAATAGAGGAGCAGGGAAGAGCAGGAAAACATGAATGCAGGAAGAGGAAGATAAGATATGCTAGTTATGTTGTGAGGTAAAAGAGCAAGGACATGGAGAATGAATAAGGACACATATTTTCCTGTGCACAAGAGATAAATCTTGCACTGTGATGTACTGTGCTTAAGAGATCAGTTGCCTGAACTGTGTGATAAAAACATGGTTAGAGCAGGCATCGTTATGAATAAGACTGGTTGCAGAGGGACGAATAAACTGAGAGAAAACAGAACTTAAAATTGAATTCATAGAAGGTAGGTATCAGGTTCGAATGTTTAAAGTTTATGGGTTTTCACATACACTTACTTATATAGCTTGAGTATATATCCTTCTGGGTACTTTCTACAGTATTCAGAGACTCACGTCAAATGCTGCAGGGACCTCAATGGTAACAGTACTTAATGTTTACATTGGTTTTCTCAACACAGATTAAGGACTAGCAAACCACCCAACTGTTCACCATATACTCCAAGAGACTGCGAATGCTCACCCTTTGTATTTATTTATTTAGCAAATATTTATAAAGTGCCCTTCTATGACCAAAACCATACTGAAAAGCAGGTATTCAATAAATACTACTTTCTTCTTAAAATGCCAATCTAAAGAATTTGGACTTAATTTTTTCTAGGCGATGCTGAAATACTAAAGACATTAGGCTGGGGACCTTTGTTTTAGAAAGTGAACTCTCTTGACACTGTAAGGAAAAATTAGATAAACTTGAAGGATACAACTCTTAGCAGTGGATCACTTGGCTCGTGCATTGATGAAGAACACAGCTAGCTGTGAGAATTAATGTGAATTGCAGGACACATTTATCATCGACACTTTGAACACACTTGTGGCCCCGGGTTCCTCCCAGGGCTTTAAGAATAAATAAAAATTAAAAACTTGAAGTAGAGAAACCGGAAAAAGGCCCATACGGAGACTGGTTTAATAGTTCAAGTAAAAAAAAGGGAGTCTGAATTAGAGCAACAGGAATGGAGACAGAAAAGAGTCAATTTAAGAGACTAAAGTTGTCTATTAAAGACTAACTGGAAAGAGAATGCGAGAAAGAGGAAAAGCCAAGGATGACTGAAGTTTTTAGGTAGGTAAATGATTGGCTGCTGATGCCACTAATGAAAATAATTACACAGGAGGAACAGATATGGGGCTGGGGAAAGTGACAAATAAATATATTAAGTGTTAGACATAATTGAGTCTGACTGCCATTAGTACGTTCATTTGAAAGTATCCAAGAGAGGGCAGAAATGTTACAACTATACAAGAATATTTGGGAGGTACTGGTGTATAGGCTGAAGCCACTGAAATGGGTGAGCCTGCTAAGGAAAAGAGGGCTGAAAATGGAACCCTAAGAACAGCAACATTTAAAATGATAAATGAATGAAGAACCACAAATGAATTCCAGGAGATTCTAGAAAAATAAGTTTCAGATAAATCAAGAAAGGAAATTATTTCTAGAAGAAAAGGGTGAAAAATAGTATAAATATTCCAAAGATTTCACATATGATTCCCTCAGACATTTTCTTTTTCTCTTAATTCCTAAAGTAACATAGTTCCTATTAACACTAATTTTGATACTCCATTACCAAACATTTTTAATTGTATTTTTATTCAACATATATTAGGTATCTATTTCTGAAAGGCTCTGTGGGACATGCAAATTTGAAGCAAAAAACCTATGGCTAGGTGAAGGAAGCATGGTATAGTAGAAAGAACAGAGTCCAAGGACAAACTCAAATCCTGAATCTCTTACTAACTACCTTTACGACCCAGAGCAACTTATTTAACTGCTTTGTGTCTTAATTTACTTACTTATAAAATAATAACAATAGCTATTATTTTTGAACCTCTATTAGGTGTTAGTACTATGTTAAGCCCTTAATGTACTTTACCCCATTACCCTCCTTATAACCCTAGAAGGTAGATATCATTATTTCCAATGTATAAGAAAGATGCAGATTCTGCGAGAGTAAGTAACATGCCAAAGAAGCACTGTTAATTAGTGCAGATCTGAGAATTTTAATGTGATTCTTAAGCCTACACTGAATTTTCTGGGTATATGAATATTAACTAGTTCTCAGTAAATGTTCCCTTCTTCTGGTAAGTTTTATGTGTGCATGCTCTTCTTTTTCTGACCTAGATAAAAAATTCTGGGAGAAAAAATGTTTTCCATCAGCACTTGGCACATATACATAATAGTACTCAATGAATATCTATCTATGAAATAAATAGAAATTTGTTTTGAGTCACTCGTTTCCCAAATTTTCCATATAATTATATTTCAAGACAAATAGTTTAAGATTACATAATGCTTTTCTGAAATATATCCCTTATGTAACTGTGGATTCAATTATAATCTCAATGCATCAAACAGTAAAATGGCAATTTGTGCATATAAATTCTCTTCGAAATATTTAATTACTTTCAGGAAAGTATTATTTTAAAGTTTAACACAGTCTAAAATTTGAGAAATGAGTAAATTACTGTTTCAATTACCTCTTAAATTTTTTGATCTCTAAGTTGCAAAGATAAGGCTGAAATCCCATTTTTCATAATGAATTATAATAATCTGCTTTAAAATTTGTCTAAATAGGGTCAAAAGTCAGGATTTTAAAAAGTACTCCAATCTCTAGCCCAAAGGAATTAAAAAAGAATTTAGAAACAACAGTCACCTAGTTCAAAAAATAAATTAGTCTTTCACTCCAGTCAATGCTCCATTCATTCCATAAATGTTTACGAGAGTGTGTGACAGGCACTAAGGTAGGCTCCTATGATAGAAAGATTAATAAGACACAGACCCTTCCCTCTAGGACTTCTCAGTTTAATGAGACATTTCCATAGATAGTATGTGATACACATGGCGGGGGGAGCACCAAGAGAGATGAGACTTGGGAGCTGGGGAGTTCTTCAGAGGGGTGATGTCTGAGATAAGGCTTGAAAGATGAGCAGGAGAAAGGGAATTACAGGCTTAGACAACAGTGTGAGCAAAGACATGGAAGGATGAAAGACCAAACCATCTTTGAGAAACAATTCACAGTTTGGCTACTTGGAGAGCAGTAATGGGAGGTGATGCTATAAGTAAGGTAGGTTTGAATCAGTTTGCTGAAAACCTTGTATTCATGGTAAAAAGCTGAGATTGCATCTTATGGTCAATGGAGGCCATGGCAAATTTTTGAAAAAAGGAATGAAAGCAAACAAAATAAACTGGAGGAAAGAGAAACCAGAAACATCCTCCTTCTCCACCTCTTCACCCTCAATTCCCCCCGCCAACCTGACCTAATAACTATGAAAGAAAATAACCAGAATCTCAGAACCCCAAACTCACTATGCCAAAGGAAACATTAAGCTTGGGAAGTGACTCACACAAAAACAAAAAACAAATGAAAAAACCCTGCCTTCCTTTTGTTCCCAGATAGCTTAGTTCAGATTATTACTGTAAATGTAGATTTACCGGGTGAGAGGAATGCATAACTCACTTTTCCTCTACCCCTCTTTTCATGTGTATAATGTAGATTCACTTACTTGCCTCATTGTCTACCCTCCTCCTTTTTCCCCTTCCTCTTTCCCCTGTAAATACTGAAGTCCTCAAAACCCTCTTTGGAGAAAGCACAGGGCACAGATCCTATTGTAACTTGTGTTTCTTTTCCCTGGGCATGTCATCAACCTTGGCAAAATAAACCTGAGTCATTTTAAATGACTTTATTTAAATCAAGCATAACTTTTTGGTTATGTTAACCAATGCCAGATTTTAATAAAAGGAAAATTAAATGCAATTATCTTTTAGGCTCCATGGGGAATAAAGATGAATAAGACAGGACCTAGAATCTCAAAAAGATTACAGTTTAATGGGAACATAGGTATATATGAAACTAATTTTTATAGCAGTCAGAATATGTAAGATGCCATATAAAAAACATAAGCAAAAGTGAGACTCAGAGAAGTTGATGAACAATCATAATTTAGAGAACTGATTTAACAAGTACATATTGAGTGTATAATGTTGAATAGAGGAGAGGAATGTGTCTGCCCAATTTTTGATGTTTTCTTCCATGCCCAGAAAGCTCTACTAACACATATTCCTGCAATCGCTCTGCTCCATCATTCATTCCTCCCTAGAGCAGATGGATGGTGATATGGTTTGGCTGCATTGTCACCCAAATCTCACCTTGAACTGTAGTTCCCATAATCCCCACATGTTGTAGGAGGGACCCAGTGGAAGTTAATTTATTTATGGGGGCAGTTACCCTCATGCTGTTCTTGTGGTAGTGAGTTCTTGCAAGATCTGATGGTTTTATAAAGGGCTTTTCCCCCTTTGCTGGGCACTTTTCTCCCACCATGACTGTAAATTTCTGGAGGCCTTCCCAGCCATGAGGAACTGTGAGTCAATTAAACCTCTTTCCTTTATAATTTACCCAGTTTGGGGTATTTCTTCATAGCAGCATGAGAATGGACTAATACAGATGGTAAAATTGGGATGAATAACCAGGCATGCTGGCTCACCTCCTCCTCTTCCTCTTGGGAGCTGGCCTGATGGCAGAGAGTGGTGTTAGGCACTCTCTTTGACATATCAGAACCAGTGCCTCGTCTCTCAAGGGAGGCCTGTGATTTTTCCACTACTGCAATAAGAGGGTGGATAAGTCTGCATCACTCTAAGGTTCAGATAAGCCATGTCCTCCAAGAGCTGTTTTTCCTTTCCAGTAATGAACAGCATGACTATACACTCCAATTTGTGCATGTGGGCCAGTATCCCATCAGCTTAGTGTCCCTTTCACTCTCAGGAGCATCCTGTTTTGAGGATAAATTATAATCGCACTCTAGTAATAAAGGTGACATTCTGATCTCTATTTATGTCTTACTCCTCTGTCAATCTCTAATTTAGTTCAAACTCATGTGTAGAATACAGAAGTATCATCTCTAGAAAATTCAAAGGTGAGTAAATCACAATATTAGTCTTCATGATGCTTCTTCAAAGGAAATCAGAGGTATAAAATTAGTATAATTATAAAATAGAAATAAGTATGTGAGTGTAAACTACAATTTGACTATGTGTCCCCACCAAAACTAATTTTGAAATTTAATCTACAATGTGGCAGTATTAATACGTGGGCCTTTTTTTTTTTCTCTCTTTTTTTTTTTTTTTTTTGAGATGGAGTCTCACTCTGTAGCCCATGCTGGAGTGCAGAGGTACAATCTCGGCTCACTGCAACCTCTGCCTCCCAGGTCCTGCTTCAAGCAATTCTCCTGCCTCAGCCTCCAGAGTTGTAGTCCCTCAGCTGGGATTACAGGAATGTGCCACCATGCCCAGCTAATTTTTGTATTTTTAGTAGAGATGGGGTTCACCATGTTGGTCAGGCTGGTCTTGAACTCCTGACCTCGTGATCCACCTGCCTCGGCCTTCCATAGTGCTGGGATTACAGCCACAGCATCTGACGATGTGCAGCATTTAACAGGTGATTGGGTCATGAGGGATTTGCCCTTATGAATGGATTAATCCATTCATGGATTAGTGGATTAGAAGGTTAATGAATTAATGGTTTGTCATGGGAGTAGGGCTGGTAGCTTTATAAGAGGAAGAGAAACCTCAGCTTCCACACCCAGCCCTCTTGCTATGTGATGCCTTGTGCCACCTCAGGACTCAACAGAGTCCCCCAACAGCAAGAAGGTCCTCACCAGATATGGCCCCTTGACCTTGGACATTTTAGCCTCTATAAGTGTAATAAATAAATTCATTTTCTTTACAAATTACCCAATTTCAGATATTCTAAGTGACAGAAAACAAAGACAGTATGGTACAGGAGAGTATGAGGGTTTAAATGAGGGTGGGCAATCACACAGGATTTGGAACCTTGGGAAGGTTCCTCATCAGTCCAAGATATACATGTCATGTTACCCATTCCAGTTATTTATTATGCAGGTCAGCTTCCCTACTGGCTTATATGATTCTCCAGGGCAGAAAGTAGATCCTATTCATCTTTGACTTATCAATTGTCCTTTGTTATTTATCCACATAAGAGGTAATCAAAGAATTAAATGGAAATAAATGAATGGAGGAGTAGCATTTGAGCTGGGCCTTAAAAGATGAGCAGAACGTGTACAGCCAATCAGAGGGGCATTCTAAGCAAAGGAAGAGTCATCTGTCCTATGCCTGTGGTTTCTCAACTTCAGCACTATTGACGAATAATTCTGTGGGTGGGGGATAAGATTACTGTCCAGTGCAGGGAAGGATATGCAGTAGCATCCCTTCTCTGGCCTCTACCCACTAGATGCCAGTAGCAACACCATCCTTCTCCCATTGTGACAGCCAAAATTATCTCTAGACATAATTATTTCTCATAAGGAGCCAATCATTCATTTCCCTGCCCTCAACTGCTTCCATTGAGAACTACTGGCCTAGAGGAAAGAAAATAACATTGAATGACACTAGTGCATAAGGTTCTATGCTAGGCGCTATGGGAATTCACAAAATAAAAGACGTATCCTTGTACTAAGAAGACAGAAAGTGTTATGTGTAAAAAACAGATGCAAAAAAATGCTACCAGAATGTCAAGGGCAGGGGAATTCATATTAAATTAATGAGCTGAAATCATTCTTTTTACATTTGGAGGTGAAAGAAGAGGCAAGAAGTGGGTGCTAAGACAGAATAGGTTGTGGAGAGTCTCAGATAGCACCTTAAAAAAGTTTTGAACAAAGAAATAATGTGAAGACCTGTGTTAAATAGACAGAATAGTATTTTCTTTGGGGAAGCAGATTTAGAACAATATAAATATATCAAGTATTTAATAATACAGATTTTGATAATAAAAACCTCCCTACCACCGTTCATGTTAAAAATTAAAACCTAATCCATGTTAGTAACAATAATAACCATAAAAAGTATATAGCAAATACAGTAAGGTATATAAATCACAATATGTGGTACCTCAGGTGGTGGCAGTCTGATTGTGCAAGCTTCTATACTTAGACAAACTTGAGTTTCTGTTACATTGACGTTTAATACTGAAAATAAAACATTTAACTGTGAACTAATTGGAATTACTACTCCATTACTACTAAATTAAGTATTTTAGTAACAAAGGAAACTTATTCAAGTCAAAAACAAGAACAGATTTTTTTCCATACGTGGTAAAATTCAAATAATAACCACTTAATATTTGGCAGTTTACAGAAGAGACATCTAAAAGAGGACAAATGTATGAAACAGCATGAATATGTGTGTGGGGTGCAGGTCACAGGCAAGGTTACAATAAGAAAAATGAGACACCCCACAGTTTAGAGGAAAGTCCAACAAATACCTTATACAAATCTGACCTATATATAAAAATAAGGAGATTGTCCTCTTCTGTAATCTAAAGAGGTATCACACCATGTTTCTGATTTGAGTAGTCTTTTACTAACAAATATCCTCAAATATACTGGCAGATATATTCCAGAACTCCTAGAGCCTTGAAATCTTCGCCTTTCTTTTTCATAAAGAAAACTAATTCTGAAATGTCAGGATGGTGCTGACTTTGGGAAAGGTTAGTACATGAAAAAAGCATGAGGTGGGTTCTGGGGTACTCTTAATGTTTCTTAATCTGAGAATGGTTACAAGAATATGCTTAGTTTGTTAAAATTAAATGAGCTATGCCCTTAAAATTTGTCATAGTGTATTAATTTCAATAAAAGTAAAAAAAAAGAAATCCTAACACAGGAGTGAGGAATTTTCCTCTTCTAAACTGTTATTTTTAATCCCTACAGCTATAGTCTCATGACAGTGTTTGAAGATGAAACTAGATGTAGGTAATGAACCCATTCACCCAGAGCTAGGGCACACTGACTGATACTACACAACTTAAACATAAAACTAGTGCAAGGAGAGCAAACAGGCTTCAGCTAGAAAGTCAACTCGGATCTAATAGTTTTAAATTACAGGTCAGGATTTTAAGGCTATGCCCAAATAATATGAAACACTATCATGATTGATCAATAATGTCTACATTATTAATGTAGTGGTGGTGACTCAGGATTCTCATCTATCTGCTATCTCTGGACTACAGTTTAGGGAAGTGTCTATCTAAAATACAACCATGCAAATCAATGAAAGAACTAGATTAAGCCATATACTAAACTGTATACTTTAGATCATCTATGTCTCTTTTTACAATTTTTTAAGGAGAAAAAGAATCCTATTCTTATAAGAAATAAGCTTTGACTTACATCAGTACTAAAGAATTTTTGATGATATGATTCTGGAAACTATACATTATAAATGCCTGCAGAATTAAACTCCTTCACGGTCATGATTTTCTTGAAGTAGAGAAAATAAAAATATGGCTTTTTCCAATTAAGATGAATTTTTCTCATATAGTCTAGAATGTACATTTTGAACAAGAAGTGATTTCCCAGGTGAAATTCTGATTACAATAATATCTGATTAAGGTCTTACACAGCCTAATTCCTAATTAATCAATAATTATAACAACCCAGTGATCTATGTTATTTTTATTTTTATTGTTTTTTTGAAATAGGGTCTTGCTCTGTCATCCAGGCTGGAGCAGTGCAGTGGCGCAATCATGGCTTACTGCATGCAGCCTCAACATCCTATGCTCAAGTGGCCCTCCATCTCAGTCTCCCAAGTAGCTGGGGCTACAGGCATGCGCCACTATACCTGGATAACTTAAAAAATTTTTTTGTAGAGATAGGGTCTCATCATGTTGCCCAGGCTGGTCTTGAACTTGTGGGCTCAAGCAATCTACCTACCCCAGTCTCCCAAAGTGTTGGGATTACAGGTGTGCACCACCATGCCCAGCATATGATACTGTTTTCTTTAAAAACTATGAATTATATTGTTTTATCTATTGATTTATGCATTTTTACTTACCAACAGCACTTTGTTTTCCCATCTGAGAAAGAAAATCTCTTCCTTAAAAACAATTCATAGAATATGCCATATTATTACAACTCATAAATAATCATGCTTGATATTTATAACTATGCTTGATGTGAAATTATCAAAGCTAAAGAAAATACTTTAAAATGCAGTTGTTATATAAAGGAATATCTGATGACAGCTCAGACAAAAAATGTAATCATTCAAAAAGTATCTCTTCAATTAAAGGGATGGAAATACCCAATTCTTCCCCTAAATATCTATTTCCCGCTATAAAATATTTAGAAAACAGTCAGACTTCAACAAAAATTCAGGATAGCTTCTCAGTTTTAACAGTATTGTGTTCATTTTATCATACTGCTTCATAATTTATATTTATTCCTAAGTATCAAGTATTATATAATAATTTTTTAAAGAAACATCAGTAGGCCTCTGTATATAATCCCAAAGTAAAGAAATGACATTTATATTATTGTGGGCTTGCTTGAGATTGCTTAGGTGGGTCAGTTTCAAGAATTATTCTCTAAAAGTTATATATCTTAAAATTAAGGACAGATGCACATTGATATGGTTTGGCTGTGTCCCCACCTGAATTCTGAATTGTAGCTCCCATAATTCCCACATGTTGTGGGAGGGACCCAGTAGGAGGTAATTGAATCATGGGGGTGTGGCTTTCCTGTGATGTTTTTGTGGTAGTGAATAAGCCTCATGAGATCTGCTGGTTTTATAAAGCGGAGTTCTCATGAACATGCTCTTTTGCCTGCTGCCACGTAAGATGTCCATTTGCTCTTCCTTCATCTTCTGCCATGATTGTGAGGCCTCCCTAGCTATGTGGAACTGTGAATCCATTAAGCCTCTTTCCTTTATAAATTACCCAGTCTCCAGTATGTCTTTATTAGCAGGATTAGAACAGACTAATACACACATAACAGAAGTAATCTAGTTCAGAAATCCCCCAATGACTAAAATGATAAAGTTACCTTGTACCAATAGATGGCCAGTTCTATTCCAGGCTGGAGCAAGTCTAGCCGTGAATGAATATGAAAGGCAGTTCTGAAGAATTACAGGAATTACTCGTTGTGGGATCTCCATCTAAAAATATTAAATGGTGAAATATGGGCAAATTTAGAGCAACTGCTGTGTACTTATATACTAATAGGAAATGACTGCTCATTTAGATCACCACCCAACAAATTGGGCTATTCTAGATAAAAATGTAGTTATTGCTAGAGCTAATCATATCTGGTTCTAAAGTTAAAGAAATGTTAAAATATATTCACTTCAAAACCACTACTGTTGTCATGCTTTCATGGCCAAATACTACCTGCTTACCTTGGCGAATAAGTCTAAATCTTGGGCGTTCTGTGCTAAAAACTTTGATCATTACTTCACATTCTGCTCTACACAGACAAATCCAAATGAGGACAAACTTGCAATAGTCATTATTGTTCACTCTGTTCCCAGACCAAACTGAGGGTCAGGATGCTATTTCCTGTGACCCAATAACAAGATGCAGATGAACTGGAAAGAAAGAGAGTTTTTATTTTCTGCAACTGGTTACAGGGAGAAGGCCTGGAAGTTATTACCAGACCAACTCAAAATTACAAAGTTTTCCAGAGGTTATATACCTTCTAAGCTATATGTCTACATGTAAGTCTGCATTCATCTAAAGACATAAGTAGTTAACTTCTTTTTTTATTTTTTTTAAGAAAAGAAAGAGAGAGAAGACGGAAGAAAAGAGAATGAAAGAAAGAGAAAAAGAAGAAGAAAAAGAGGGAGAGAGAACGGGAATCTTGCTCTATTGCCCAGGCTAGAATGCAGTCTAGAAATGGATATTAAAAAGCTCTTTTATACTAATAATTGTGTTATACAATAGAGACAGGAAGGAATAAGGGAGGAAAATAACAAACAAAACAGCCAACCAATATTTCATTTAAACCTATGAAATGCTATGCAATTGCTGGGGAGTGATTTACTCCCAACCATGTGGTCACTTTTAGAATAAATGTGATGTGTTACTGAAAAAAAATGTATGTTTTGTGGATTTGGAGTAGAGAGTTCTGTAAATGTTTATTAAGTTTACTTGTTCGAGGTCTAAGTTCAAGTCCCAGGTATCCTTGTTAACCTTCTATCTCATTAATCTGTCCAATATTGACAATGTAGTGTTAAAGTCTCCCGCTATTATTGTGTGGGAGTCCAAGTCTCTTTGTAAGTCACCAAGAAGTTGCCCTATGTATCTGGGTGCTCCTACATTGGGTGCACATAGACTTAGGATCATTAGCTCTTCCCATTACATTGATCCCTCTACCATTATACAATGTCCTTCTTATCTCTTTTGGTTTCTATCACTTTAAAGTCTATTTTATCAGAGATGAGAATTGCAACTCCTGCTTTTTTTTTTTTTTGGCTCTCCATTTGCTCTTCCGCCATCCCTATGTTTTAAGTCTCTGTATATCCTTGCATGTGACATGGGTCTGCATGCAGCTTACCAATGGGTTTTTTGGAATGGCTCATACTGGTTGTTCCTTTCTGTATATAGTGCCTCTTTCAGAAGCTCTTGTAAAGCAGGTAATGAAGTCTCTGAGTACTTGCTTGTTCGTAAAAAAATTTATTTTTCCTTCACTTATGAAACTTAGTTTGGCTGGATATGAAATTCTGGGTTGAAAGTTCTTTTCTTTAAGGATGTTGAATGTTGGCCCCCACTCTCTTCTGGCTGGTAGGGTTTCTGCTGAGAGATCTGCTGTGAGTCTAATAGGCTTCCCCTTGTGGGTAACCTGACCTTTCTCTCTGGCTACCCGTAGTATTTTCTCCTTTGTTTCAACCCTGATGAATCTAATGATTATGTGCCTTGGGGTTGCTCTTTTTGAGGAATATCTTTGCGGTGTTCTCTGTATTACCTGGAGTTGGGTATTGTCTTGCCTTGCTAGGTTAGGAAAGTTTTCCTGATAATATCCTGAAAAATATTTTCCAGCTTGAATTCATTCTCTTCATCACATTCAGGTACACCTATCAAACGTAGATTACGGTCTTTTCACATAGTCCCATATTTCTTGGAAACTTTGCTCATTCCTTTTTACTCTTTTTTCTCTAGTCTTGTCTTCTCGTTTTATTTAGTTAAGTTGGTCTTCGACCTCTGAAATCCTTTCTTCTGCTTGATCAATTCGACTGTTAAAACTTGTGCATACTTCGCGAAGTTCTCGTATTGTGTTTTTCAGCTCCATTAATTCACTTATATTCCTTTCTAAATTGTCCATTCTCATTAACATTTCGTTAAACCTTTTTTCAAGGTTCTTAGTTTCCTTGCATTGGGCTAGAACATGTTCTTTTAGTTCACAGAAATTTCTCATTATCCACCTTCTGAAGCCTGATTCTATTGATTCCTCACATTCATTCTCAATCAGGCCTTTTTCAATTGGTGATGAGGCACTGCAATCCTCTGTAGGAGGAAAGGCATTCTGATTTCGGGTGTTTTCAGCCTTTTTTGCGCTGGTTTCTTCCCGTCTTTGTGGATTTATCCACCTGTTGTCTGTGTAATTGCTGCCTTTCAGATTAGGTCTCTGAGTGGACATCCAGCTTGCTGGTGATAAAGTTTTTTCTATTTCTTAATTTTCCTTTGGCGGACGACCCTCCCCCCACAGAGCTGGACCCTCCCGGGTTCAGCTGTACTTGCTGTGAAACTCTCAATCCTCAGCAGTTCCAAGTGCTGTTTTTTTTTTGTCGGGGGCGGGGGGGACACCAGCCTTCCCCTGCGGCGACCCACTACGCCGGCTGAAACAGCGGCGTTAAGATTCGTGGCACTTTCTGCCTGGGAATCTCTCGGTCTGGTTTTCCCACTTCAGTCCGCTTTTCAATCAGCTGAATGGGAGACTCTGCCTTCCCGGAGCTCCAACGCCAACCAAAGGGCACTCAGTCCCGTATACTCCGGACTGAGAACCGCCGCGCCAGGGCGCCTGCAAAACGGCCGCGCCCACCAAAAGAGTCGCACTGGCGGCCCATGGGGCTCCTCCGCCAAGAATCTCTTGGTCCATGGGCAACAAAAATTCATCTGAAAATGTGGCGTCCACTCACTCTCTGCGCTTTCAGTGGGAGCTCCAATCCTGAGCTACTGCTAATCGGCCATCTTGGATCTCTCTCCAACTTCTTTTAATCTATAGCTAAGATCTGAGTCCTGAAGACCTTCTTTTGGAGCCTCAGCGAGTTTACTTAATCTAAATGGGTCAAGGTGCTGGGGTGATTACCTTTATCTTGTCTCCTGCTGAATCATTAAGGTTTGGGGAGTTCCTTTAGACCCCAATAAACTTGTTTGTGGAGGCCTGGGGAGTTTCTTCAGACTCCCAATAAAAACTTGTTTAATCCTAAAAGAGTCCTGTTAAGAATTCCTTCATTATCTTGTCATGCTTCAAGGCCCAGGAAAAGCCTCGGCAAAACTCTTGGTGGGGTCTTTGTTACATTCCAGCCTTTGTAAAAGGGCACAGTCTCAACTAGCTTTTAATGTTTAACCTTGCTACTCAGTCAGTGCTGAGACAGTTGTAATGGAGGCCTGTGTTAGTGAGACCTGGTCTGTCACAACTCTAGAAAGTACATACTTACATGGGCACACATGAAACCAAGAGAATATCTCGATTTGTATAATACCAAATTAATTTTAAAAATTAAGATTTTCACTTATAATTAAGACCAATAAGTAATAGGAACCAGATTTATCCTCCTGCTTGAAATGCCTAAATCACAAGGCAAGTTATATGAAATAACAGTTCACAAGATATTGAACATCAGGCAACAAAGAAAAGTGATCCCCAAAAGATGGGAAAAGAACAAGATAAGCCCTAGCTTCTTGATAGATGGTTCTCAGGCTGCAGTACAGAGAAGGGGCACCTAGGAAGAGGCCAGAAGTCTTCCTGAATTGAGGAGATAGAGCTGAGAATCTAGGAAGCTAGAGTTTTCAGTGTGAAGTACAGGAGAGGAAAGAGTTGCACAGAAAGCAAACTCTGGAGATCAACAGAGAGTCTTTCTTGAGTAATCGGCTGAGTATGGATTAACACAGACATGTGAGGAAACTACCCAAGGCTGGAGAAAAAGCCAAGGCTGTTTGATATATAAAAATCCTTGAAAATACAGTCCAGAAAAAATTGCTGGCTTTGCCTTTGTGAAAAGAACATGCAAACGCATGAGAGAGCCAAGGAAAATTGTCTACCAATATTATCCACCTCTAATTTTTGTACCATTTTGACTTATGGTGAATGTTTCCAGGACATAATTGAATTATCTATTGGCAAAGGATGGAACCAAATTTGTTCAATTTGTCTCATACAGAATTTAATTACGGCTACTTCCAATAGGACTCTATAATGCTGACCTCAAACATGGCCCCAGGGGCCCAGACCCAAACAGTTGAACAAATCCCATAAGCCACCAGGGTCTTCCTGAGAGATGTAGGTAGATTTCTCTCTTAATTTCTATATTGACTTTCTCTATGGCCCAAGAAATTAATCCAGATACAGCAAAACATATCAGCACAGACTCAGCCTTGGGGTGCAAGGAAGAAGTATGGGGCAATTCTGTCATTCATAGCCATCCTGGCTGGTGACCTGAATGCCTTCCAGTGCAAAGATGGTGTGATTTATCACTTCAGCTAAAGTCAGGGACAAATTCTCTACCACCTTTTCTATGTGGGTGACTCCCATTGTCGGGAAAACTGCTTACAGGATGTGCATGCACAATGGATTGTTATCTCTCTAAGAAGCTCTTCCAAAATAACCAAGGACAGTCTCATTTTGGAGAGATTGCAGCAGTTGTCTAAGGGCTACTAACAGAACTTCAAGGAGAAACAAACAAATTCCTACTTATAGGTAAAGACTTCAATACTACTCTCTTAATAACTGATGCAAGTGAACAGAATATAAGTGAGACTATAGCAGGCTTAAAAACACTATCAACCAATGTGACCTAATAAACATTTACAGAATACTTGATGACACATTTATAGAATACTCATTTTTCTCAAATGGACAAGAAACATTTGCTAAGATATACTATATTCTGGGCCAAAAAATAATCTCAATTAATTTTAAAAGATTCAAGTTATAAAGAACGTATTCTCCAACAACAATTAAACTGGAAATCAATAGCAAAATGATCTCTAGAAGATCATAAAATATTTGGAAACTATATAACACACTTCAAAATAACCCACAGATCAAAAAAAAAAAAAAAAGGAAACAAAACAGGAATTAGAACGTATTTTTTAACTGAAGAAAATCAAAACAAAAACGTGTTTAGGAAGAAATGTATAGTATGAAATGTCTCTATAAAACAAAGAAATTCTCAAATCAATGACCTCAGCTTCTACATTAAGAAACTAGAAAAATAAAACCAAACTAAGCCCAAAGTTAGAAGGAAGTGATAGACCAGAAAGAAAATCAATAAAATACAAAGCAGTAAAAAATGAGAGAAAAATCAATGAAACCAAAAATTTGTTCTTTGAGAAGATAATTAAGATTCCAACCCTCTAACCAGACTGATTAGGGAGAGGAAAAATAAAACATACACATTACCAATATCAGAAATCAGAGAAGTGACATCACTATAGATTCTACAGCAAAGGAAAATAAAGGAGTATTATAAGCAACTTTCTGTCAATAAATTTGACAACTTAGATGAAATGGACATATTCCCTGAAACAGATAATTTGAATAGCTCTATTATCTATTAAATAAGTTGAAATTGCTGCTAACACCCCTTCCACAAGCTAAGGCCCAGATTACTTTATTAGTGAATTTTACCAAACATTTACTAAAGCAATAACAAAAATTCCACATAAATTCTTCCAAAAACTTGAAAAGATAGAAATTTTTTCCTGCTATTAGATTACCAAGGATAGAGGCTTTATCTGGTTCACAGCTTGATCCCCCAGAATCAAGTAGGGTGCTTGACATATTACAGGTGTTCAATAAATATCTGCTGATTATGATTATGTGAAAATTATTCATATAAAGAAAAACTGAGCATAACCATAAAGGCTCAATGAAGGCAGAAAAACAAGTGATGCTGGAAAAGAGCTCATGAAAAATAAAGAATTCAGGGTTAGAAAGTCTAGTGAAGGGAACAAAAGTTTATAGGAATAGAAACTGAGATAAATGGAAAAAGAATAAGCGCATAAACAGAAAAATCTTAAACATTTTGGAGATGTGACACCTTGCACTGATGAAATCACAGATGTGAATTAATAAGGTAGAAGAAAAATATAGTACAAAGCATTTTTATTATTGTATAAGGATTGTGGGTAATAGTCTTAATTTTTCATTTTTTCTTATAAAGTACACACAAAAATGATGATGCTTAGTACAAATGTTGCTTTATTAAATCAATACAGTAGGTCCTCATTTAATGTCATTGATAAGTTCTTACATACCATAACTTTAAGCAAAATGACATATAACAAAACCAATTTTGTTTTATTGGTTTTGGCTAATGCCAAAACCATAAAAGCTAACTGATATAAATAAAAGTTCCTATGGCATAGTTCTGGTCATAAAAAATCACCAAGCTTTTAAAATAAAGACCAAAAACACTTCTAATATTAACATTGAAATAAATGTAAGCTATACATACATTTAAGAAAGATTAATAAAAACAAGTAAGAATTATTTACCCAATTTTAGGTGAATCAGTGAATGACAGTGGTAGTAGTGGTAGTGGGTAAAATCAAGGAATAAATTTTGCAAAACGAAAATCTTAAGGAGCACCTCCTACTACCACACAGTTCAAAACAATCACAAATAAGGCAGGCTCCCAGAGTGCTTTTGTACTGCATCACGTACTGTAGTGATCTGTATGATTACTGTATACTTTTTGAACATTTATTTTATAATAATTTGTATTCATGCATCAATTCATTCATTCGTTTTCCAACTAGCTTATTCTAGTTCAGAGTGGTGGGTAGCCAGAGCCTATCCTGGCAGCTCAAGGTGCAAGGTGGGCACCAGGGCTGGACAGGACTCCATTCCATTGCAGGGCGCAGGCACACACACACACACACACACACACACACACACACACACACACAAAAATCTTAGCCTGGGACACTTAATACATGCCAACTCACTTAATGTGTGCATCTTTGGGATGTGGGAGGAACCTGGAGTATCAAAAGAAAACCTGCTCAGACAAGGGGGAGAAGCTATAAACCACACAGACAGTAGCCTTGGCTGAGACTGAATTTTTTTCCTTTTTCATTAATGCTATATTGAAACAATATCAAATGAAATGATTTTATTCGAGGATCTGCTATGCTAAAATGTTACCTATTCTTAGGCCTTAGTAAATAATGTAATTTGGTAGAGATTGCTTAAAGACCCAAGTCCTACATCTAGGTGAATGACATACTGTAAATCTAGTTCTCAGGCTAGCTCATAAATGGCCTTTCAAGATAAATGGAATCCTTAGATGACCAAAGACTTGTCTTAGCAAAAAGATTTAAACATATTCTTTCCTCATTGCTCCTAAATAATACTGTTTTCCCACAGACTGTAACTGATGACCAACTTTCAGGTCATTCAACAATTTCTCACGGAACTGGAAAGTACCACAAGATATTACCGAAATCTTACTCGCCTAGGACCTAAAGGCAGCATCTAATTTTAAAGATGGCTGGAAACCTCATTATCCCAAACTCTACTAGATTTAGGAACAGAGGCCAGCAGTAACGACTGGACAGGCTTCTGGGATAACCAATGACACAGTATCTCAGAATTACATGCGGAGGTATGAAAGGAGCTCTAGTCAAGGCTCCATGACTCGATTTACTGTGACACAGAGAGGTCTCAGTAAATAAATACAAACCACTGCATTCATCTTTCTCTTTGTGAAGATCCAGAAGCTCATCACCATGTAGAATACAATCTATAATGTTTTATTCCTCTACACATTAGCTATATAATGTGAACTATAATCTCATCTCTCTGGATTTATCTGTGAAAATGAGGAGATTCACTTATTTGAAGATGTATATGGCAAATAAAATTATGCCACATAAAATGCCTGAAATAAAGCATCCAACAAAAAAGCCTCTTCTCTTTCTATATTAAATGTGTACATCATAATTATTGGAAACATTTTGTTGAGTTCTTTCATATACATAACAATATTTATGAGAAAGATTCTCCAGTTTTTGTTGACAAAAGGAGTTGAACACATTATCAATATAAACAACATATGCTATTAATAACATTTTTAACACTTACCTTAGCTCCATATTTTTCAACATAGGCATTAAGTTTTCTTGCTTTATAAAATGGTATCTGTAACAAAAATCCACATTTATAAAAAGGACTTACATAAGTATGTAATTAAATAATGCAATACAGACAGATTTTAGGCATTATTCTGCAGAGGGCAAAGAATTAGGCCATCACCCAGTTAGCCTCTGTGACTTGCAGAAGAAGTGATGATCATTCTCTCCCTGAACTGGAATCTGTGGGCACATTTTCAAAGTAAGCAAAGCCTTCCTGGGAGTGACATGACCCCATTATCCATATAAAGGAAAAGGCCAATAAATTTTGTAAATAAATATTTAACACCTTTCTTAATATAGAATTCCTAGGCATACATAAGGAAAATGGACATAAATGGAAGAGCATGTTCAAAAGGCCTAAGTGCTCCGACTCATTAATAAAAGGAATCCAAATTAAAGGAAAATATTATTTGTAACCTAACAGACTGACAATTATTTAAATTGCGAATATCTACCATGTTCATGAGGGTATGGGAAAATAGGTTTTCTCCCAGACCATTTGGTAACATGCAATCCAGCAAAAAGCTTTTCAGACAGTAATGTAGCAGTATTTATATTATAGTTTAAACTGTATTACATTCTACCTCTAAAAATGTAACAGACAAACTATCAGACAAATAAGTGATACAATGTCAATGATGCTTTCTGAAACACTGTAACAGCACAAACTCAGATGCGCACTGGAAAGTATTAAGTAAGTTACTATATATCCATACAATGAAATATTTCACAGCCTTAAAAATAAGAAAGATATATATACTGACATGGAAAGATATCCAAGAAAGGTTGTTTAAGGGGAAATGAATGGCAAGTTTCAAAATAGTATGTATGTAATCCCATTTTCTACTTTAAACATCATTTTTTTTTTACAGAATACCTTTGTAAGAAAGCAATACATTTTTAAAAAAACAGATAGCTACTTTCCTCTTATCACCCTTGCTAAAATTCACATACTTGAATTTAATAGTACTCTAAAATAATGTCCTTGCTCCATAAAGATATTCAGGTAGAAAAAGATACAAATAAGAGATATTAATTTCCTTGTTCACCAAAAGCTTGTCTTTTTAAAAAAAAAACTGTATTAAGAATAAGAAAATATGGCTGTGCATGTGGCTCACGCCTGTAATCCAAGCACTTTGAGAGGCCAAGGTGGGAGGATTGCTTGAGCTCAGGAGTTCAAGACCAGCCTGGGAAACACAGGGAAACCCTATCTCTACAAAAAAATACAAAAAATTAACTGGGCATGGTGGTATGCACCTGTAGTCCCAGCCACTCGAGAGGCTGATATAGGAGGATTGCTTCAGCCTGGGAGGTGGAAGTTGCAGTAAGTCAAGACGGAGCCACTGCACTCCAGCCTGGGAAACAGAGTCAGACCCTATCTAAAAGAATAAAATAAAATAATATATAAAATAGAGGGAGGGAGGGAGAGAGGAAGGAAGAGAGGAAGGGAGAGAGGAAGGGAGGAAGAGAGGGAGGGAGGGAGGAAGGGAGGAAGGAAGGAAAGAAGGAGAGAGAAAGGGAGAGGGAGACAGGAAGAGAGAGGAGAAGAGAAAATAAAAGAAAAGAAAAAACAAAGACAAGATGGACCTTTAACCTAGACCCAGGAGAAAAATAAAAGAACTTTTAGATGATTTGTCAGCATTGTTAATAAATGTTGATTTCACTGGATTCTGGGGAATTAAAATATCAGAAAAATAGAGTTTCCGGAAAGACTGTTGATGAAAATTTCAAGATAACATAATTTTTTCAAAAGATTTTTGGCACTTCATTATATTCCCAGTTACACACAGAATTGGGAAATGTTTCTAATACTAATTTTAAAATTTTAAGTGTAAAAATATTTTTAAATAACATGTTCTATTAGAAGAAATGTTGATTCAAGTTCTTTAAAAACAGTTGGAGATTTGTTGAAACGTCAAACTTTTTTCTTTTAGTCTAAATAAAATATGATAAAATGTATCGAGCCCATGCTATTTTAAAAATCATATTGTAGCATGTTTTATTAATCACTAGTCTTTATCTTAGCATTTATAATGAGAAAAATAAATGTTAAATTAGAACCACAAAAATGGATTTTAAACATCAGGCATATCAATGTTAGTTAATAATCCAATTAACCTGTAACACATTGTGATTAATCAATTAATCCTCATAAACATCTTAACTTTAGCTATAATACCTAAATTATTATTTGTCAATATTCTCAACTAGTAATAACATTTCAAAAAATATGTTAAAATACTAACCGCCATCACCACCCAAATTTGGTTTAATATTCCAGACACAGGTGATGTAAGAATATCTTCATGCAAAAACAGCAATTGCCTGTGGAGATGAAATATATTACAAAGTGGACTTGCTCACTGGTATGGTTTGGTTCTATGTTCCCACCCAAATCTCATGTTGAATTATAATCCCCAGTGTTGGAGGAGATAACTGACAGGAGGTGATTGGATCATGGGGGTGGATTTACCCCCTGCTATTCTTGTGATAGTGAGTGAGTTCCCATTAGATCTTGTTTAAAAGTGTGTAGCACTTCGTACCCTCAACTCTCTCTCTTGCGGCTGTTAGAAGAAGGTGCTTACTTCTCCTTCACCCTTGTGCCATGAATGTTAAGTTTCCTGAGGCCTCCAGTCATGCTTCCTGTTAAGCTTGCGGAACTGTGAGTCAATTAAACCTATTTTCTTCATAAATTATCCAGTCTCAAGTAATTCTTTATAGTGCCAAAACAGACAAATATACTCACTGTCTGTTTTTACTTTATTGGAACATTTTAAACATTTGCTTAGTTAAAATGTTAAGTTTCTCCTAGGCAACAATTGCGTTAAAGACTTTCTCTCCCCACACTTAGCATAGCACCTTGAACAGTGTAGGTTTAGGTATTCAGCCAATATTTGAATTAAGAGAATTAGGAAGTTTTAGATACTAATACTAATATGAGAACTTGTCCCTAAATCTGAAGTTCCCACCCTCTTTCATCTGTTAACCTAATATTTTAGAATTCAATTTTTGTCCTACATACTTGAAGAAATCTAAACACAGTAAAGAATCTCTCTTTTAACTCCTTTTTCTTCCATTTTTCCTTGTAAAAAAAAAAAAGGTGGTGGGTAGGGGGAGCTAGAGGCAAAAGTCTAAGGATTCACCTGTCAGTGAAGTTACCATCCACTTAAATATATAGAACCACTGACTAAATTCTTTTCCTTCAAAAAGGAAATTCTTCCCAAGCCAGAAGGAACTGGGTAGTGGTTTCCATAGCCAAATGAACAACAAACATCATCACAATCAAATTACCATTAATAATTAAACTTCAAGGTTCAAGGAAAAGATAGGAAAAACACACAAAGAATACAATTGGAAATCTGAAAACCTTCAACATTACTAATCATCAAAGAAACAAAATAACCATTAGGATGTGTATGGGGTTACCTTAAAAAGCAACATGGGCCAATCTGGTTCTGGTGGCTTCATATTTGTTGGAACCCAGGTGGATCAGGTACTTGCTTTGGCAAGGCCTGCCGTTATCTGACACAGCCAGATGCTAATAGAGAGGACTCTGCTCTCTCTATTCAAGACTCGCTGTCAATTACTGGGAGGGTGCGTTAAGATAACCCCACTCTTTGGGCATAGCCACCTTCAATTTGAGGGCAAACAGAAGAAAAACCTCACTTTAGGTTTTCCACTTATTTTAATATTTCCAAAAGTAGTCACAGATTAGGTCTATTTGATACCTATAATTTAATAGGTATCAAATTATACTTTAGCAGGAAGGGTGATGCCCTTGGGTGGGAAGATATGCAATGGGGGAAAAGAAAAACTTTGTAAATAAGAGGAAAATGAAGGACACCCCAAGAGTGGCTTTCTTATTTCTTGCCCCTGGCTATCTTTCAGTTGTCTGTTCTTCTCTAAGTAGTTCATTTAAATATATAATCTTTTCATGTATTCTATGACTGTTCCTTTGAGTGCCTCAAACAATTTAAGGGAGGGTCCTCAGTAATCATGGAATCATGGAATTATACTTTAGGCATCTCTAAGCTGTTTTTCTTTTCTTTTTTCACTTTTTTTTTTTTTTTTTTTTTTTGAGACGGAGTCTTGCTCTGTTGCGCAGGCTGGAGTGCAGTGGCACAGTCTCGGCTCACTGCAACCTCCGACTCCCAGGCTCAAGCGATTCTCCTGCCTCAGCCTCCCGACTAGCTGGGATTACAGGTGCCTGCCACCATACCTGGCTAATTTTTTGTATTTTTAGTAGACAGCATTTCACCATGCTGGCCAGGCTGGTCTCGAACTCCTGACCTCATGATCCACCTGCCTTGGCCTTCCAAAGTGCTAGGATTACAGGCATGAACCACTGTGCCCGGCCCTCTAAGCTGTTTTTCAAAGACTATGAGGGATCAGATATTTTGAGACAGATCCTAGAGAAATAGTCTTCAGTATCTCATACTGACTTGAGAATTAAGAAACTATACTAATCTAAAATGTTTATAGTATCTCTAAGTGCCCCATCAACAGTAGGTATTCCATAAATATGGATTAATTAGGATCTCTAAGTTTTGGGAGCCTGATTTAATTCATGAATGTCTGTGGAGATTTTAAACTTTTAAAAAGCATGTAAGAGGTCACAAATATAAAAACTCAACAGTGAGATAGTCTATTGCAAGTCTTTTAAGTCCCTCCTTAAATGTAATCCAATATACCTGTTTAAAACAAAATGACTGCCTTTATTTTAAAATTATAAACACAAATTGAGTGAATGAGTATTTTGCTTTACAGAAAATTCCTCTAAAACAGCTTTTATAGGTCTTAAGTTTTAAAAGTCTTAGTTATAAGATGTATTTTTTACCTGCACATCTTCATTTGTGTAGTCCTAGTATCAGTATCTGCCACCTTATTACTCAGTATTATTCTGACAGCACAGAGTTTGTTTAAATCTGGAAGTGTGATGAAGAACAGAGACTGATGCCTAGAATTATTCATATTTTCCTCTTGACTGAGTGTCTCAGAAATCAGACCTTTAAAACTAAACAGCAGAAAAAAAAAAGGTAGTAAATTATCTCACCAATAGAGTTCTAATACCAAGTCAGGACACAATATTTGATATTGTGTTAGAATAGAATCATAGAAACAAGTTAGTTTGCAAACTTCAGCAGTTATATATCACTGCTACTTACCTTTAAGATCTTCTAATGATTTTCTAGGATTTTTGGTACAAGTTTTACCAAGATACAGTTCATATAACATAAAAACCCATTTAATGTGTACAATTCACTGTTTTTTACTGTATTCAGAATTGTGCAACCATAACTGCAATACATTTTAGAATATTTTCATCACTCCCTTTTCTATAACAATAATTATTTTTTGGCCGGGTGTAGTGGCTCATGTCTGTAATCCAGCACTTTGGGAGGCCGAGGCGGGCAGATCACCTGAGGTCAAGACCAGCCAGACCAACATGGAGAAACCCCGTCTCTACTAAAAATACAAAATTAACTGGGCGTGGTGGCACATGCCTGTAATCCCAGCTACTAAGGAGGCTGAGGCAGGAGAATCACTGGAACCCAGGAGGCGGAGGTTGCAGTGAGCTGAGATTGTGCCCTCACGCTCTAGCGTGGGCAACAAGAGCAAAACTCTATCTTGAAAAACAAAATAACATTATTATTTTTTAAAAGTCAAAGTATATAGCAAAGTCTTTTGCTGTTTCAGATTTTTCTGTAAAGCACTTCAAGGTTGAGGAATGTATCATTTTTCATTGTACACAAAAGAAAGTGTTCACTGAAGTCTCTAAATTGTTATGTAGTTTTTGTTTCCACTAAATTACTCAGCTTTAAAATTCTATTTGAGGCACAGTGTACAGTTGGTAATTCACATGGTATACCTTTGAAGTCTACATTTCTACGTTTCTTTTACTACAGAAACGAAAACTGGAATATAAAAGCAAAGCAACCTAGTGAACCTTCAGTACTCTAGCATGCACAAACACATGGGGGAAAAGTAAGCTGGACTCTAGTACTTCCAACTTTTCAACATCAATATGTTTTTTCTTTTTAAGAAGGAATAACATACTGGCCCGGGAATGTGCAGTGTGACTAGCCTTCTAATCACTGAAATGAGTTTGTGGTGTCATCTGAAGAATGGTGGTAATGCCCTTTGGCTCCAACACATCTCCCTCACTCTAGCATCACAGCGTTTGAAATTTTCATCATTCGAGAACCAGTTGGTTCTTTTAAAAATAGAAGTACTCTTAAAATGGTTAACACAAATTCACATGAGATGTTGATGAATTAAGATGATTCCTGAAATTATTAAAAACAAAAATACTTCCTTTCTGATTCTACGTTTTGAAAAGTAAAAAAAAAAAAAGTACAAAGTTCCAAGGTAAACACCGCTGACTTCACAATTTTAATTCTCTTCACCTGAAGTTTTTTAGTAGAGAGCATCAATAATGATCAAGGTAAAATACATGGCAAAAGGCTGATTATGGCTTAGGCTCAAGAACAAATACATATTTTAAAGAAAATAGGTCAAAGACGTGGGTGAAAGCTCGTGAGCTGTTACTTTCATTTCTAACACACATTTCCAACTAAAATTACTTTCTTTTTCTTTGCTTTTTGAGACCAAGTTTTGCTCGGTCTCCTTGGCCGGAGTGCAGTGGCGCTATCTGGGCTTATTGCAACCTCCGCCTCCCGGGTTCAAGAGGTTCTTGTGCCTCAGCCTCCAGAGCAGCTGGGATTACAGGTGTGTGCCACCACACACAGCTAATGTTTGTATTTTAGTAGATACGGGATTTTGCCATGTTGGTCAGGCTGCTTTGAACTCCTGGGCTCAAACGATCCACCCACCTCTGCCTCCCACAGTGCTGGGATTACAGGCGTGAGCCACCGCGCCCGGCCTAAAATTACTTTCTATTTCATTTTTCCTTTAAATTATAGTAGAAATGTAAATTCCAGGTCACCAAAAAGTTCCTGGGTGCGAGTCCTCCCGTTTTGCCAATCTTCAAATACTCATGGATTGGAAAATCGTATGTAAACAAGAGTGATCTGATGAGGGATAAGCAAGGATTTATTAGAATTACTACTATTTTTAAATTTTGTGAGTTCCTAGTTAGCAAAATTTTCAGATTCAAGAAGGGTGTTGTTTTCTTTGGCTAGGCTGTAAAGAACTATATTGCGAAGCTCAAAGCCTGGGCCAAGCCTTATTAAGATCTATGCGCTATGAACATCCTGTCCAGGGAGTCGCTGCGCTACGTTTCTGTCCGAGGATTTCATCCTTGTTCCCCAATCCCCAGCAGGGCAAGGAACAAGTGCTAGGAGCGCACGACAGGAACCCACACAATTCTGCACACGAGGACTCGGAGAACCCCAAAGGACCAAGCCCTGGGAGCGCGCAGCTCGTGCAGTGCCGCGCGCGAAGCCTTGGGACCGTGGTCCCATCGGGGAGCTCCACTGGCCTCTGCCTACGGGACCCTTCCTAAAAATCAGCCTGGGCGCGGGGTTCAGGGCGGCCCCCAGGCAAGCGCCCACCCCCTCTCCCCGGCCTGGCTGTGTCCACAGTCATGGACATGAGTGGAAACGAATCTAAGGTCTTTGTTTTGCTAAATCCATTTTAAAAGGTGATTCTATAAACTTCCAATACATAAAATGACAGAGCAACCGGGGCTCATGGGTCTTTGGAGATGAAGACATTTTTTTCCTGATCCAAACCAAGCCCTCAGGGCACAGGCACTGGGATCTTGCTCTCAGAGCGGCCTTGACCTGCTCCTCCCCAGGTGTGTGGAAGAGAATCGGGAAAACCGTCTTACAACTGGAAAAGCAATGCTTCCAACGCCCACAGGCTTCTCCTCAGCGGGAGGAAAGGGCGAGTGGGCGGCAGGGCCTCCAGCGGCCTCCTTCGCTTCCACTCTGCCTCCTCCAAGCAGCTGCTGCCCCAGGCCAAGCCTCCTGGCCTCCACGGGGCATCGACTGAGAACCCGCTTGCCGCAGCTCCCTCCTCGCGCCCCTGGCTCCCAGCTTGCCCAGCGTGCCCCACCTTCCTCAAAGGGTCCCTCGCACCCTCCTCGCGGCCCTCAGGAGACAATCCCAGTGTGCCCCGTGTTCTCCCAGCGTGCCCTGCGCTCTCCCAGCATCCCCCGTGCTATCCCAGCATGCCCTGCAAGCCTTGCGTCCTGGCACCTATGCAGGTCAATTTTCCCCGCCAATGCAGGAATCCACCCAAGCTGGCCACGGAGGACCCAGTGAATCCCTGAAAGCTACTCTCAGCCCGAGCTGGCATGGATGGGGCCGGGGCACAAGGTGCTGGCCGTCCTCGAAGGCAGGAAAGCTGGATAAGCGAACACGAATGACTGTGCGGAAGCTGCCGGCGCTGAAGCCCGGACTGACTGGCGCTGCTCAGGGACTCCCTGGCCTCTCATCTCCGCACATTTCCCCCTCAGATTCTCATGCCCGACTTGTTCCAGTTCCTTTAGTGGTGCGGAATCTCCACGACTGGAACATCTTAATGCCTGGTGTGGAGGGGAAGCGTGGTGCAAGCTCATGGGAGCAAATGCAATAAGCGCCTACCGTGTACTGACGCATTTCTAGGGGCTGGTGCTAGAGCACTAAGCAAACAGCATTCCCGGTCCTCGTGGGACGTAAAATTTCCTAGGTAGTTTGACAGAAACAGGTAAGCAAGATAAATGTGCAAAATCTTAGCATGGCAGATGGTGATAGGTACATTGTAGAAAAGTTAAGTAGGTTAGGGAGACGGGCGTGCCTGCGAGAGATTGTGTGGTCAGGAAGGCCTCATGGAGAAGGGGACATTTGAGATAGACATGAAGGCGATGACAGTGGGCAGCCTTGTGCGTGTCTCGGGGGAGAACGTGTGTTACCAGAGAGGGAATCGTACAAAGGTCAGGCCAGGAGGGGCACCAGGCGGCTGCAGCAGAGCAGGAAAGAACTGGCTCCATGAGGCCGAGGAGTTAGAGAGCCAGACAGGGTTAGGCCCGATAAGCCATGAAAGTGTTAAAGGTGCATCCAGTCTGCTATGCTGAGAATGGACTCAAGGGGACCAGGAAAGGAAGAAAAGCAGTTAGGAGGCAATGGCAGTAAGGAGAGAGGTCGCTTGGATGAGAGTAGCGGCAGTGGAGGGGGGTGGGATGGGATTGGATTTTGGATATACTTTGAAATTAGGTTTAATAGGATTTGGATACGGATGTTACGGATGTGGGGGAGAGAGAGAGAGAGAGAGAGAGAGAGAGATAGAGAGAGAGAGAGAGAGAGAGAGAGAGAGAGAGAGAGAGAGAGAGAGAGAGAGAGAGATCACTCCAGGGTTTTTATACTAAGAATTCAGAAGGATGGATGGGATTGCCATTCATTGCAAAGGGGAAGACTAAGAGGAGCAAGTTTGGGGATGAAGATCAGGCGGGTTCGTGTCAGTTTTGGACTTGCTGACATTGAGATATGAAGAGGAAGAATAAGAGTTCTGGGGAAAGATCTGCATGTAATAGATGTTATTTGAAACCCGAGACCAGATTGGATCTCCAAGAGAGTGCATGTAGGAAGACAAGGAACCCTCACACAGGATCCTGGGACACCCCAATGTAAGGTCAGGGAGATGATGAGGAACCTTATGGGTAGAATGTCAGGAAATTTTCATTAAGTCAGAGATTTGCTACTTTTCAATCTCACATCTTCCCAGCTCCCAGAAGTGGTATTGTCAAAGAATGAGATTTTATGTTGTGTTTGAAGTCTAATCAGTTAGAGTCATTTACATATTTTATTTGCAAAATAATTTTTGGCAAGAGGAATGTTTTCAATATCCTCCTATTAATAAGAATATGTTCAATATTTACAATTGTTTGGTTACTTATGAACCCAGATGTGAGATCATAGTAAGTGATTAATTATCACAAGGTTGTTGAGAGAAGTCAGCCTCCTAAGGCAAATATACTTTGCATCAATTGAACAAAACACAATCTTCTGAAATAGTCTAATGAATGTAATGTCTCTAATTTTACATTTATAGTTTGAAGGTTTTATGTCACAGTCCTTGGAATTATTAAAACAAACCTTTCAATATTACAGAAAATCTCTTTGTCCCACTTGGTATATACACATGGGGAAAAAACCCTCTGTTTTATGAAGACAGGTAGAAAGTAAATATAGATTCAATTTAAATTTTGTGACAACTGTGGATATCCAGTACTCTTTCCTATCTATATAAACAAAGGGAAGCCAAGTGTTCTTTATTCTGAAAAGCACATGTATCAACACTTTATGTGCTTAATATCTGTGCTGTTGAACTTATAGCCTCTGGTTTCAACAATAATTTTAACCAAGGCAGAATTAAAGACGTTTTAAGTTTTAAATTATGTTCACATTACCAAATACCCAAATACAAAATAGGCCATTTCTAATCACATAAAAGGTACTTAACAAATATTTACTGAATGCTTTCACAAGTAGATCTCTCCCAAGCTTTTATATTATGCCTGTGAGAAACTGGTATCATTTTATGTCATGAATTCTGAATCTTGTTACCATCTTTGATTTAGCCAATAAGAAGCAAATTTGAGATCCACTTTGAGCAATTGTACAGGACTTGAGGAAATGCATCTTTATATATGCATGAGAGGAGCTGTTATTTAGTGGTTAAGAACATGGTCTTTGGGGCCAGACTGCCTGGATTTGAATCCTGGGTCTGCCAATTACTAACTATGTGATGTTAAGGTAGGACACTTAACCTATCTGTAGTGCAGTTTCATTACTTTAACAACAGGGATTATAATAGTACTGTTTAGGGTGATAATATACCCCTTAACATAATGAAGGAGTTAATGCACATTAAATGCATAAAATACTTATATCAGTGCTTAATATAAGGACAATTTAAGTGTCAGTTATAGTTAACATTAAAACCATGGGGAAGAAGTATAAACAGGCTATGAAGGCTGTATGTTATACTAGTATGTTTTAATACTAGTGACATTTACTATGTGTCCTTGGGCCTGATATTTTGCTTCTCTAAGATACTATTTGACCATATGACACATGGGAATGATAGTCAGTAGCTCAGAGTCTACTTGTTAGGATTAAATGAGATAACGAATATGAATTGTTTGGAAATACTTCTACAAAACAGACACTTACTGAATGTTAGTTCATCTTTTTACTAACTTTACTCTTGTTTTAATTTACTTTACCACCTTGGTTTTCCTTTGCTTTGGTTTTTATCTGGTATAGATTGAATCATGTCCCTCCCCCAATTCATATGTTGACGCTTAAACCCCCATGTGACTATATTTGGAGACAGAGCCTACAAGGAGATAATTAAGATTAATGAGATCATAAGGGTGGGGGCCTGATCCAAATGCAATAGTCTTCTCATTAGAAGAGACACTTATGTGCATGCTCTCTTGCTCGCGCTCTCTCTCTCTCTCTCTCTCTCTCTCTTCCTCTCTCTCTTTCTCTATGAGGAAGTAGCAAGAAGGTGGCCATTTGTGAGCCAGGAAGAGAGCTTTCACCAGGAACAGAATCTGATGGCATCTTGATCTGGGACTTCTAACCTCCAAATAAATGTCAGCTATGACAAATAAATGTCTATTGTTTAAGCCACCCAGCCTATGGTACTTATGGCACCCCTAACAGACTAAGACACTATATATTTTTTAAATTTTATTATACTATATGAATATCTAAGAGCTATCTCAACATCTTTTTAGAAAAAAGATTTTAAATAAGTTAACTAATTAAAATTAATGAAAGCAAATCAATGAGGGCCATTGTTTTATTGAAACTTGATGATGGCTTATTAAAAGAATGAGGTATCTACTTCCCAAGAGTTTGTGTACTAAAATAAAATGGCAAGAGAGATGGGAGATATACAAAAGTCTTAAAAGCTGTTTTCCCTAAAGGTTAAGAAATTGGGGGAATCAGGATACTCAATCTGTGTAACATCAGTATTGTACCCAGACTAATGGAAGAGTTGGGTGGTGCAGTTCATTATTAAACATTTTAACTGTGTTAGTGGGTTAAGTGCATGCAAAGACTAGAAAGGAATATACTTAGCAGGCATTGCCTCAAGATACTATTTTCTAGTATGGTACACAAGGGAGTGGGATTTTAGAAATGGCCGCCTTCCCTATTCAGTTTAATCACATCAGCATCCTGAACTGGTAGGAATCCTTCCATTTCAGCTCTGGGGTGGGGGCTGTCCTTCCATTTCAGCTCTGGGGGCTGCCTCATAGGTCCACTCCTCTCTTGGTCACTAGATATCCAGACCTGGCCCTTTCTTTCTCTGTTTAACCCCTCCCCACCCCCCACTTCTTTCCTGAGTCTCCCCAACGTTGATTTCCAGCAGGTTTTAGTCAGGAAGAATCTGGAGGATGGTTTAGTTCATACAGTAGAACATTTACAGGACAAGCTACCTAGATAGGCACTCTCATGACAAATATACTGGGTATAATTTTGCAAAAAGAGGCTAGGTTTTTCTTGCTTTGAATTCATTTCTAATTATTTAGCATCTGTTTATTGGGTACTTAGTAAAGGATGCCTTTCAGTACCAGGGATGTAGCAGTGAGCAAAACAACAGGGTCACTGCTGTCCTAGTGTTTATGCTTTAATGGAGGGGGAGCAGATAATTACTAAATAAAAATAGAGTTTGCTGTTGAAAAAATAAAGAAGGGCAAGGAGAGGGACAGTGATGGGAGGCCAAGGGGCTGTACTGGACAAGGAGGCAAGGGAAGTCCATTCTGGTAAGACAGCTTTGGAGGAGAGATGCAGATGAGGTGCATGGGTAAGCACGTTCCTGGCACAGAGATGAGAAAGTATAAAGGACCCAAAGTGGAAGAATATGTGCCATGTTTGAAGGACTCCAGTGGGCCTGGAGTGGGATGAGCAAGATAGAATTGGGAAAGGAGATCGGAGGGGTAACAAGGGCCCAGATCTGTGGGACTTTGTGGGCTGTGGTTTAAAACTTGAAGTGAGATAGGAAGCCAGTGGAGAGTCCTGAGCTTAGGAGGAGCATGATTTAATTTGTGTTCACTCTGACTCCAGTATTACACAGAGATACAGAGTCTTGAGACTGGAATCAAGGATACCTGTTGGAGACTCCCGCAATAGTTCAGGGACAGGGATGGCTCCAGGTTTTGTGAGGCCTCAACTTTCAAGAAGGGAAGCCCTTCTTGAAGAAAAGGAATTTGAAATTATAAAAGCAAAATTAGGTATGAGACCTTGAGAGGGGCCTGTGCAAGTGAGGGATCCTGAAGCTTGAGCTTTATTGGTGCCACAGTCTGCCTGTTAGATGGGAGGCAACTGTAGCTTTAATTAAAGTGGTAGAGGAAGAGGAAATGATTGAATTCTGGAAATACTCAGAAGGATGGCCTGATGGGTTTGTTGACAGATTGAATATGGGTGAGAGACAAAGGAGAGACAATACTAATGCTGAGGTTTGGGGCCTGAGCAAGTTATGAGACCATCTATAGGACACACAACCCATTTCTTCAAAAAATAAATTTTACAGGGGAAAATGGATAGCGATTAAAGGAGACTTCAAAGACATTAACCAATTAAAAGTATGAGCTTTATTTGGATCCTCATTTGAATAAGCAAATTATAAAACAATGTATAGAACAGTCAGAAATATGAATACTGACTGTATATTTGATTAAACTAAGGAAGTATTTATTTTCTAGATGGGGACTATTGCATTGGTAATATCTATGAAATACTTATAGACATATATACTGAAATGTTAGTGATGAAATGATGTATCTGGGATTTGCTCTGGAAGGATTCAGTAGGAGATGAGGGTGATGATAAAGATAAGACAAAATTGGTCATATGTTGATAGTTGTTGCATATGAGTGAAAGTTCACACTATTATCTGTACTTTTGTCCATTTCATGTACTATCCTCTCTACTTTTGTGTATATTTAAATTTTTCTATAATTAAAAGGTTTTAAAACTTAGTTTTTCAAAAGTAAAATAAAGAAAATGAAGATACAGGCCACAAATTGGGAGAATAAATTTACAATGCATATCCATATGTGATTGGTTTCTAGATTATGTAAACAACTTTTACAAATAGATTGTAGTAAGAGTTTCATAGAAAAAATTATATAAGTTATGAACAGGTGTTTTGCATAAAAAGGAAATGCAAAGCCTACAAAAGCATATGAAAAGATGTCAAATCTTATTAGGTATCAAATAAATGTAATTTTAGACCACAATGAGATAATATAATACTAGCAAAACACCAAGGGTAGGTAAAGATACAGAATAGGATTTTGAAATGTAGGAATGTAACTTGAAAATAACACCTTCTTCTGATGTTGAACATTCATATATCCTTAAATGCAGCAATTCCTTATTCCTTTATATACCATTGCCCTAAATAAATCCTTGTATATTTGCACCAAGAAGTATATGTTTGTAGCAGCATTGTCTGTCAGAGAAAATAAAGTGCAAAAAACAAACAAAACCACTAAATATTCAGTGACAGGAGAACAGATAAATAAATTGAAATATATTTACATAATTAGATATTATAAAGCATACAAGAAATAATTAACCACATCTGTGTGCAAAACATGAATGAATCTTTTACGATTAAAATTGGACAAATCATAAGTAGAAAGTTTGATGCTTTTTCAAAAATGACTATCCTTTTATACCTACCACCCTGATTCAAAAATAGAATATCACCTGTCTCCCTAAAGCTCTTCATACCCTCTCTCAGCCACTAACCCACTTCCTCAGAGGTAACTATCATCCTGACTTCTAACACCATAGATTAAATTTGTATTTTGAAAACATATATTAATGGAGTCATACAAAATGAACTCTTTTGTGTCTAGCTCCTTTTTTAAACATTATGTTCATGAGACTCATCCATGTTGTTGAGGATAGCAGTTTGTTTCATCACTGCATAGTATTTCATTCTGTGTATATATGTCAGTTTATCCTTTGTAAAGGTAATGAATAATTAGATTGTTTCCCCTTTAGGATAATTATGAATATTACTTCTCAGAGCATTCTTGTACGTTTCTTTTTTACTTCCTTCTGTTCAACATGGATGAATTTTTAAAATATAATTTTGAATGGAGAAAGTCATCCCAGAAGATTACATGCAATGTAATTCCATTTTTATGAAGCCTGGTAGCTTTCTAAGAAAATCTAAACAATATATTGTTTGTATATATACACACATACACACACACACACACACACACACACACACACACACACACACACATATATATGTAGAAAACTTTTTTTCTAGGCAAGAAAATAATAGACACAATTCAGGATAGTGATTATCTTGAGGGAGGCAGAGGATGGGATACAGGATCTGGAAGGAATACATAATCCCTATGTCAAGTGAAGGTTTCTTTGGTGTTCCTTTATGTTATGTTTCAAAATATATATGCTACATCCATTTTATATGTATGTATAAAACATTACATAATAACTTTTTACTTAAAAAATATAAAAAGTCATAAGCTATACCAGAATTTTCTTACAGGAAATAACTTCCTTCATAGAAGATATTTTGATGACAAATTTGCAGGCCAGCTTACTCAATTTACCAATTCTATGAGTTACTTATGTTTCCATCTATTTCATTTACAGGCATTCAAAATGTAAAAGAATCCTCTGAAGGATTCCACTCATTAGTTTCTGGCTGTAGGTATCTCTTTAATGAAGATTAAGATTGGTCCAAAATGCTAATCATTATATTATGTTTAACCATATTTAAACTGTGGGAACATACAAGGATTAGGAAAGATTTTGTGCTTAGGCAGGTACCATGTGAAAATGAAACTCATCTGTTACAGTTTACCTGGGGAAGGAGCAGATCTTTAGACAGGAAGCTGGAACTACAGTGGCAGACCCTTAATAGGGGCTAGGCTGGTTCAGCATGCACCCTGGCCTGGAATTTGAAGAGTTTGGATGTCTAAGATGGTATTTACAGTAAAGCATAATCAAGTCTCCTCAAACTTTGAGAGGGAGGCTGGGACTTGGAAGGATGGGTCTCTAAAATGCGTCCTCACCTGGCATGCTCCTCATTATCACTTTTGAAGATTTGAGAATGAGATAGACCTATTGAATCAGATTCACTGCTTTATTAATTAAAGGCGAATAAGCTATGTTAGGCTCTAGAATTGATGGCAGCAGTGGCCTGTCTGGAACAGCCGCTGCCATCACCCTGGCTGAAGTGGGGAGGTATGGCTGGGGCTGCACACTCCACAGAGCTGGCAGGAGCTGGGGGACAAGTTAGAGCACTGCCCTTTCCTGGTTGTTGGGGCAGGAACTCCCTGGGTGTATCTATAGCCGCCCAAGTTGTGTCTGTGGTCCTGGGCCATCCTGTGCCCTTGGGGGCCCAGGAGCAGGTAGAAGCACAGCTGCAGCTGCCTAAGTCATGGCTGTGGACCAGACCAGCTGCTCCAGGGAGCAGGCAAGTGCCCTGCCCTCCTGGGTATAGCTAGAGTCACCTAAGCTGCAGCTACAGAGCTGAGCATCTCTGCACTCTCAGGGCAGGGAAGGTTCCCCTGTCCCAGCAGGCTCAGAAATGTCTGCTCCTGTTTCTTGCCTCTCCCCTACTCCCAATGCCTGCTCTTGGAGGAAGGTTGGGGCCAAGCCTGGGAGCTGTTGCAGCCTGGCGAGTGTGCACACAGCTCTAGCAGTGCTGACACACTAGCTCCCTGCTGTCCCAGCCCCCTCCAGACTTTGGGTACCAACAAGCATGGAAGGGAAGCTGAGAGGGGGCTAAGGGCAGCTTGGTGCTGGCCTGCAGGCAACCTTTGGCACAAACAGCCTGGGTGCCATGAATGGCAGCAAGGGGCAGACAGGTTCCTGGGTGAAAAAGGGTGGGTCCTGGTGAGGCCCCACCTTCAGGCCAGGGAGAGCCTGAAAGTGGGGGGGGTGGGCTGCCAGTCCCATGGACTGGAGTGGGAACTTATGGTGCTTTTTCTGGGTGCACGCATGGCTGCCTATGGACCAATCAGCATGCGCTCCCTCCCCTCTGAAGCTCATAAAAGCTCTGGGCTCAGCCAGAGTTGAGCATATGTTGGGAGGACAAGCTACAAAGAGGAACTACCCACTCCAGGGCCTCCTCTCTGAGGATGGGAGGACCTGTCTGCAGAGAGGAGCTACCCACTCCAGGGCCTACTCTGAGCTATTGTGTCACTCACTGAAGCTCCTCTTTGCTTTGCTCACCCTCCACTTGTCCACATACCTCATTCTTCCTGGATGCAGGACAAGAACTCAGGACCCACCAAATGGTCCTGAAAGAGCTGTAACACCAACAGGGCTGAAACAGGCCCCTGGCTCACCACATTGCAGGTGAAGAGGAGAGAAGAGCTGTGGCCCTTCATGGACCCCAGACCTGGGAGCTCCCCAAGCCTGGGTTGTGACTCCCTCCTTGGAGCCCTGCAGTTCCTGGAGTCTCCAAGCTTCTGGGCAACACCATGTTCCCCAGTGGCAGCTGTGGAAGCTACTTGCAGTGTGCCTGGTCTAGCTGCAACTTCGCAGAGAGCTGGCACCTGTGCCAGCACCTGGAACTGCCCATCCTGCTGCAGCAGCCAGTGTGCCTGACTGTGTGCAGTGGCTGGACCCCATGCTTGCTCACTCACACCCTTCTCCCCTCCACACCTGGCTCACCCATGGCTGGCACGGGATCCAGGCAGAGCATGAGCTGAGTGCAGCCTGCCAGGCCAAGTGGGCAGAATAAGTCAGGAGGCCTGAGCAAAACTCAAGGAAAGGCACCACCAGCCACAGAGGTTTCCAGCCACAAAAGTGACACCCCAAAGATCCTGTAACAGAATAACTGTATTTTATGCATAAATCCTTTTTTGCTATCCTTTAGCAAAGTTTATTTGAATATTCTGACAGTGCTGTAAGAAAGCAAGGTAAAGGCTACGCATCCACACTTGTGGCACAGTAATGAAGAGAAGAGTAGCGGTGGGTGGCAAGGAGCAATATTGTTAATCACTGAGGGAACTGAGGGAAAGAAGGACCCAAGTGATGCAGCTGTATACCTGAGCACTACTGTCCAGAGTTAGGTTCTCCTAGAATCGACCTTAGTGTTCTAGGACTATTTTTATCAAGGTAGCTGTGTATCTGATATGTGACTCCTAGCAGCACAGGTGTGAAAACGCCACTGCTCTGTCCATGATTCCAGTTGTGTTACTTATCGAGCACTTCAGACTTGGACTTGATTACAGCACACATTTTCATTTTAAACTATTTTCATGCTGCTGCTGACATTAGCCTCCCTTTCCCTCTGTTTTCTATACTGCAAAAGAAACAATATTATATTTCAGGTTTAGTAGAAATCATGGGAAAAAATTTAAAACTTCGCTGGCTCTTGATAGTGACAGATAAATAAGTAAATCCACATTTCACAGCATGGTTACAGTATGATTATGATTCTGCATGTACTTACAATTTATTTTCTACATCACATTTATACCCTTATTCATTCAAAAACATTTATTGAGCATCTGCTGAGTGCTAGGCACTGTGCTAGGTGCCGGAGATAGCAATGTGACTAACCATCATTGTCCTCGAAGAACTCATGGCCCAATGAGAGAGACAGCCATGTAGACGGACAATGTAGTTTGTGTGTGTGATATAAGCAAAGAATCAAGGAAGCACTGAGAGGGCACCTAATGGGAGGGGAAGGGTGTGGTCAGCACATGCCTCCTCCAGGAAATGACTACTAAGCCAAGTCATAAAGGGTCCTCAGCCCTTGGCCACAGAGGAAGTGGGAGAAAGGAGGTAAGGAGAGTACTCTGGCAAGGGAGAGGCCTTCAGCAAGGATTTGAGAAGTGAGGAAAGTGTGCTGTGTGGAGAACTAAAAATAGTTCATTATTGCTGGGCTTTAAGGTTTGAGGCAGAAATGACCAAGGATAAAGCTAGAGAGATGGGCAGCTACCAGATTTTGAGTGATCTTGTATGTTGTGATAAGCAATTTGAACTTTGGTTATCAGGAAACATGTGAAGGTCTTAGGCAAGTAGTGGTAGGACCAGATTTTAATTTTGGGTCCAGTCCTGTATGGAGGATGGATCTGAAAAGGTCAGGACTAGAGGTGAGAATAACCTATTTGGAAGTTATTGAAAGCAGCTAATGCAGGTAATCCCGGAAGGAAGATCTGGAGCAAAGATTATAGGAATAAAGAGAAGAGCATCGATTGGAGAGATGTTTAACAGGTAAAGTCTATAGGACTTGGTGATGAATTCAGTTTTGATTATGATGTGGATGATTCCCAAGCTTCTGACTTGGGCATCTCATATGGTTAGCCTTTATGTCCCCACCCAAGTCTAATCTTGAACTATAATCCCCAGGTGTTGATGGAGAGACGTAGGAGGTGATTGGATCATAGGGGCAGTTCCCTCCATGCTGTTCTCGTGATAGCGAGTGAGTTCTCAGCACAGCTGATGTGCTTATAAGTGTTTGATAGCTCCTCTCTTGCTTGCTGCTTCTCTCTCCTGCCACCCTCTGAAGAGATGCCTTCTTCCATAATTGTAAGTTTCCCACGGCCTCCCTAGCCATGCAGAACTGAATCAATTTAACCTCCTTTCTTTATAAATTACCAAGTCTCAGGTAGTATCTTTATACCAGTGTGAGAATGAATTAATTCAGTGACCTTATGACAGTGGCATGATCAACTGTATTTCATGGAACTGTCTAGAACCCTGGATACTTCACAAAGCTAAATATGATATCTAAAATTGCCTTTTTACCATTTTACCCTTGTTCAATTTATATTGGAGACAAAAAGATTTTTAAAATAAAGGCCGAGCACGGTGGCTCACGCTTGTAATCCCAGGACTTTGGGAGTCTGAAGCAAGTGGATCACCTGAGGTCAGGAGTTCGAGACCAGCCTGGCCAACATGGCAAAACCCTGTCTCTACTAAAAATACAAAAATTAGCCAGGCGTGGTGGTGCGTACCTGTAATCCCAGCTACTCGGGAGGCTGAGGCAGGAGAATCACTTAGAACCCAGGAGGCAGAGGTTGCAGTGAGCCAAGAGCAGGCCATTGCACTCCAACTTGGGTGACAGGATGAGACTCCGTCTCGTAAATAAATAAATACATTTATTTTATATTTCAACCATGTCTTATAATTAAACATTTACTGTCCTTATTGGCCTTCTCCTACTTCGAGATGGACCTATAAGAAAAATGTGCCTAAGAATATATTTACAGTAAGATGCCCTACATAATTAACTTGTCATTGCCTGAAGTTACTGAGGAAAATTACACTATGTCAGCAATGAACTTCAGACGTTTGTATTGGCTTTATGGTCAGGTATTATCCATGGCTCTCTGTTCCTTGTTCTGCCTCAGCAATCCAAATGATCAGACGCTCTCAGCAGACACGCTGGTGGGTTATAAATATACATGAGGGAAAAACAACTTCAAGTCATAAATGCTTTACTTTAAAATGAATACAAATTTAAAAAATTTAGTAAAGTTTGGGAATTACTACTAATAGATGGGGAATTGTTTAGAAATCAACTAACTGTGGTGTATACACTAGAAAGAGAAATATTTTTGGAAGGAAAAAATTAACTTACACTAACATGACATTTAAAAGACATGGATATAATGCAAATGATCTGTGTGGATATTTGAAGATTTCATTTACATAGAATTACTCATTTGCTGAGCTAACCAGCTCTCTATTGTTGATTTAACTATTGCCTATGGACAGGAAAGGTCTGCTCAAGTAGGTCTTGTGCATGAGTGACAGAAGGAATTAGAAAAATAATTTTAAAAGCAACAATGCTACTTTTTAGTATTACAGAAGAGAAGAATGAGTGCTTTTTGCTTTATATTGTTACCTAAGGAATTTTATGAGTAGAATTGGTTTTCTACATTTTTATAAAAATGTCTTTACTGTAGGGGAAGTCAGGAGGAGTTTGTAAATATTTGTGCTCTTTGTCTGTTATGTTTGTCTCTAAATTTGCCTAAATTTACTTCACATTGGAGTAACTGCCAAATAGGATGTTTCTTCATCTTTGTTTTAGAATAAGGAAATCTTTTGAGTAATAATAGCACAAGCTAAAATTTATTTTTTTAACGTCGTATTTTTAATTTTTGTGGGTACATAGTAGATGTATATAGTTATGGGTTCCATGAGATATTTTGATACAGGCATACAATGCGTATAATCACATCAGGGTGAATGGGTATCTGTCCCCTCAAGTATTTACCTTCTGTGTTACAAACAATCCAAGTACACTCCTAGTTATTTCAAAAGGTACAATTATATTTTTATTATAGTTGCCCTGTTGTACTAGCACATACTAGCTCTTATTCATTCTTTCTATTGTTTTTGTACCCATAAATCATCCCCACTTCTCCCCCTACTCCCTGCTACTACCCTTCCCAGCCTCTGGTAACCGTCATTATACTGTCTACCTCCATGACTTCAGTTGTTTTAAATTTTTAGCTCCCACAAGTAAGTAAAATCATGTGAAGTTTGTCTTTCTGTGCCTGGCTTATTTCACTTAATGACCGACATTTTCATCCATGTTGTTGCAAATGACAGGATCTCATTCTTTTTATGTCTGAATAGTACTCCATTGTGTATATGTGCCACATTTGCTTTATCTGTTCATTCGCTGATGGACACTTAGGTTTTTTCCAGTTCTTGGCTATTGTGAACAGAGTTGCAACAAACATGAGAGTGTACATATCTCTTCGGTGTACTGATTTCCTTTCTTTTGGCTATGTACCCAGCAGTGGGATTCTGGATCATATGATAGGTCCATTTTTAGTTCTTTCAGGAACCTCCAAACTGTTCTCCATAGTGGTTGGACTAATTTGGATTCCCACTAACAATATATGAAAGTTCTCTTTTCTCCATATCCTCACCAGCATTTGTTATCACCTGTCTTTTGGATAAAAGCCATTTTAACAGGGGGTGAGATGATATCTCATTGAAGTTTTGATTTTCATTTCTACGATGATCATTGATGTTAAGCATCTTTTGCTATGCCTGTTTGCCATTTGTATGTCTTCTTTTGAGACATGTCTATTCAGATATTTGCCCATTTTTAAATCCTTTTTCCTATAGAGTTGTGTGAACTCCTTATGTGTTCTGGTTATTAATCCTTTCTCAGATGGGTAGTTTGCAAATATTTTCTCCCATTCTGTGGCTTGTCCCTTCAATGTATTTATTGTTTCCTTTGCTGTACAGAAGCTTTTTTACTTGATGTGATCCCATTTGTTCATTTTTGCTTTGGTTGCCTGTGCTTGTAAGTATTACTTAAGAAATCTTTGTCCATTCTAATGTCCCAGATACTGTCTTTTAATGGTTTCATAGTTTGAGGTCTTAATTTAGGTATTTAATCCATTTTGATTTGATTTTTTTATGTGGCATGAGATAGGGATCTTATTTCATTCTTCTGCATATGGATATTCACTTTTCCCAGCAGCAGTTTTTGAAGAGACTGTCCTTTCACTAGTGCATATTCTTGGCACCATTGTCAAAAGTGAGTTTACTGTAGATGTATGGATTTATTTCTGGGTTCTCTATTCTGTTCCACTGTATCTGTGGAACTGTGTATCTGTCTGTGTATCTGTTTTTATGCCAGTACCATACCATTTTGTTTACTGTAGTTCTGTAGTGTAATTTGAAGTCAGGTAATGTGATTCCTCCAGTTTTATTCTTTTTGCTCAGGATAGCTTTTGCAATTGTGGGTGTTTTGTGGTTCCACTTAAATTTTAGGATTGTTTTTTCTATTTCTGTGAAGATTGTCATTGATATTTTGATAGGGATTGCATTGAATCTGTAGATCACTTTGGGTAGTATGGACATTTTAACAATATTGATTGTTCCAATCCATGAACATGGAATATCTTTCCATTTTTTGTGTTCTTTTCAATTTCTTGTACCAGTGGTTTATAGTTTTCATTGAAGAGATCTTTCACTTCTTTGGTTAAGCTAATTCCAAGGTATTTTATTTTATTTGTAGCTATTGTAAATGGCATTGTTTTATTGATTTCTTTTTCAGATTGTTCACTGTTGGCATATAGAAATGCTACTGCACACTACAGAGCAGTGAGCTCCCCTCTGGCCTAGGGCAGGTCCAGAAATGCCATTCAAGAGCCAAGGCCTGGAACTGGGGACCCCAAGAGCCTACTTGGTGCTATACTCTACTGTCATTGAGCTACTGCCTGAAGCCAGCACATCTCTGAGTCTCACCCAGGGCCCATGGCATAATACCTGGGTGTCACTGCTGGTTCTTTAGGGCCTAAGGGCTCTTTAGGCAGAAGCTAATGGATCCTGCTGGGACTGAGTCTTTCCCTTCAAGGCAGTAGGTTCCCTTCAGGCCCAAGTTGTGTGTCTAGAATTGTCTGGGAGCTAGGGCCTGGAATGGGGCCTCACAACCCTGACCAGTGCCCTGTCCTACTATGGCTGAGCTGGTATCCAAGATGGAAGACAAAGTCATCTTTACTCTTCCCTCTCCTCTTCTCTAGCAAAAGGAAGGAGACTCTTTTGGAGCTGTGATTGTGCTGCCTGGGTTGGGGGGAGGGAGTAATGAAAGCACTCCCTTAGCCACCCTACTTGGTGTCTCAGTAGGTTGTGTGCCCTGCCCCCCTTACACTGGCTCCAAGCCCAGCTCAGCACTGGGACATGCCTAAGAATTACAGTCTTTGTGGTCTAGATTGCCTCTCACTCAAGGCTTCAGAGCACTTCAGCTTGTTATGACAAGGCTTGTTGGAACTCAAGCTCTCACCACTGGCATGGGTGATTCCCCTCTGGCTAAGGCCAGTCCATATGTTCCCTCTGTGGGTGGATGTCAGCTGACTGCTGTCCAGTTCTGCCCTCTGCTGTGGGGAGGGCAGCACTGGGTTCAATGCAAAACCTCACAATCATTACACTCTCCCTCTCCCAAGTACCCAGATTCTCTGTGCCATGCAGCCACTGCCAGGGTAAGGGCTTGGGGGAGGGCTGGTGTCAGTAATTTAAGACTGTCTTTCCTCTTCTTTTCAGTGTCTCTTCCAGCAATATGAAGTCAAAACCAGGCACCGTGAGTGCTCACCTGATTGTTGGTGAAAAGCGCAATTACTTTTGCACCAACTTAAAATATGAAGGTGCTTCGTTTGTGTAAATAGTTGTCAAATTGGTGTTCATGCAGAGGAGGATGATTGGTGAAGCCCTGTATTCAGCCATCTTGCTCTGCTCCTCAAGCTAAAATTTATTGATTGCTTTCTGTGTGCCAGGCCATGTACTAAGCATTTTATAAGCAAAGGGATTAGAAGAGTTAACTGACTAGTTCATAGTCATGTGTCTAATAAGTCATTAAATCAGAGTTAGGAACCAGGTCACTGGCACCAAAATTTTGCTTTTAAGCACCTCTGGAGCTATTTGTAACTCAGACTAAAGTCTGAAGCAGTCTTGACCTTGGATTATAGACATTGGATTACGGTCTTATGTGTGCATTCAAGAGTCTGGTTGCTCTGAGAGGAGTCATGGGGAGATTCAGCAGTCTTGAGAATGGTTAGGGAAAGAGTATAATCTGGTTCAATATTTTTTTTAAAGTCTAGGAAATTTATGACACTAAATACATGCATTTGAAAAAAAAGAAGAATCTCAAATCAATAATCTAAACACCTACTTCAAAAAACTAAAATAAAAGAGAAAAGTAAACCCAAAGCAAGCAGAAGAAAGTAATAAAGATAAAAGCAGAAAGTCAGTGAAATTGAAGAAAGAAAAACAATAGAAAAATCAGTGAAACAAAACACCTTCCCTTTTAAAAGATCAGTAAATCTCTAGAAATGTTGACAAATAAATAGAGACAAAAGTCACAAATTGCAAATATCAGGAATTAAACTGAAGATGCCATTACAGACCCTGCAGACATGGAAAGGATAATAAAGGACTACGCCAAACAACTCTACACACAGATTTGGCAATTTCCATGAAGCAGACCAGTTCTCTGAAAGAGAATAAACTGTTACAACTCACCACATATGAAATGGGTAATTTGAATAGTCCTATAACTACTAAAGAAACTGAATTGATAGCTTAAAATGTCGAAAAGAAATCTCTAGACCCATATGATCTCACTGGAGAATTCTACCAAACCTTTAAAGAAGTCTAACATTAATTTTACATAATCTTTTCCAGAAAAATTAAAAAAATAGAAAAGAAGGTCCCAATTTATTCTTTGAAGCCACTATTAAGCTAACATCAAAACCAGATGATTACAGTACATAAAAAGAAAACTATACACCAATATCTGTCATAAGTATAGATACAAAAATTCTTAACAAAACATTATAAATAGAATTCAGCAATATATAAAAGAATTATATGCCATAAAACAAGTGGGCTTTATTCCAGAGATGCAGGCTATTTGAATATTTACAAATCAATCAATGTATTCCATCATATGAAAGTCTAGAAAAAAAATTACATTATCACATTAACTGATGCAGAAAAATAATTAGATAAAATTCATACCAATTAACAAAGAAAATTCTCAGAAAACTTAGTGGAAAGCTTTCTCAGTTTGATAAAGAACATCTAGAAAGATATACAACATCATACTTACCGGTGAAAGACTGAATGCTTTCTGTTTAAGAACAAGAACAAGACAAGGGTATACCTTCACCACTGCTATTTAACATAATACTAGATGGTCTAGACTGTGTGAAAAGACAAGAAAAGGAAATAAAAGGCACATGTCATTTGTAGGTGACATAATGATGCATGTAGTAAATGCCAAGAAATTTACAAAAGAACCGAGTTCAGCAAGGTTGCAGGGTATAAAAAAAAAACAAAAATAAATTGTATTTTTATATATTATCAATTAACTCATAGGAACAAATAAAAACTACAATACTATTTACAGTCACTCAAAAAAATAAAACAGGAATGTTTAGCTGTAAATCTAACAAAACATGTACAGGACTTATATGCTGAAATTACAAAGTGCTGATAAAAATATTAAGGGAGATTTCTAAATAAATAGAGAGATATTCTGTGTGCAAGGATTGGAAAAGTCAACACAGTAATGACAGTAGTTCTTCCCAAATTGGCATACAAGTTTAAAGCAATTCCTGTCAAAATCTCAAGCACACATCAATAGATTCAGATAAGATTATTCTAAAATTTATATGGAAAGGCAAACAAACTAGAATAGCAAAAAAAAGTGGAAAGAATCATTCTACCTGATTGCAGGACTTACTGCCTAGTTACACTAATCAGACTGGATGATACTGGTGGAAGGATAGGTATATAGATCAATGGAACAGAATAGAGAACTCAGAAATAGCTTCATCCAAGTACAATGAACTAATTTTTGACAAAGGTGAAAGAGCAATTCAATGAAGGAAAGATGGTCTTTTTAAACAAATGGTGCTTGAGTAATTAGATACAAGAAAAATGAACCCCAGTGTAAGTGACTTAAAATAAATTACAGAATGTAATACTATACAATTTTTAGAAGATAGAGAAAATATAGGGCTTGGTAAAGTTCTTGGAAATGACACCAAAAGCACAATGCAAAAAAGAAAAGAGTGATAAATTGGACTTCTGCAAAATTAAAAACTTTTGCCTTGAGGAAGACTAAGAGGATGACGATACAAGCTACAAACTGGGATAAAATGTTCCGAAACCACATTATCTGTCAATGGATCCATATCTAGGAAATAAAAAGAACTCAAAACTCAACATTTAAAAAATTAAAATGGGCACATTTTAAAATGGGCAAAAGACATGAAAAGACATTTTACTGAAGAGGATACCTAGGTGACAAATAAGTACAGGTATATGAAAAGATGGTCCAGATGTCCCAAATTCAGACCACAATAAGATACCACCACATGCCTATTAGAAAGTCTAAAATAAAAAATAGTGACAATACCAGTGTTGATGAGGATATGGAAAAACTGAATGTCTCATACACTGCCGGTAGGAATATAAACTGGTACCACTCTGGAAGACTCTTTAGCAGTTTTTTTTAAAAACTAAACATACACTTATCATATGTCCCAACAGTCAAACTTCTGGGCATTTATCCTAGAGAAAATAAAAACTTATGTTCACATAAAAACCTATACACTAATTTTTCATTGCAGCTTTGCTGTAATAGCCAAACATTGGAAACAACCGAAATGACCCTCAAGAGGGGAATGGCTAAATAAACTGTGATACTCTTATATGTCCACACCATGCAATAATACTCAGTAATGAAAAGGCACTGACTATAGATACATGTTAAAACTTGGATGAATGTCAGAGGCATCATGTTAAGTGAAAAAAGCCAATCTAAAAAATTATATTTTGTATGGTTCCATTTATATAACATTTTTAAAATGACAAAATTATATAGATGGGAAACATTGCTGGTTATGAGGGGTTATGGGGTGATATGGGAAAGGCAGTGCATATAACTATAAAGTGGTAGCAACAGGGAGACCTTTGTGGTGATAGAACAGTCATCTTGTTTGTGGTGGTTGTTACAAATCTACAGAAGTCCTAAGACAGGATGGAACTAACATAGTCCTCCTTATCCACAGTTTCATTTTCCATGATTTCATTTACGAACTGTCAACCACAGTCCAAAAATATTAAGTAAAAAATTCTAGAAATAAACAATTCATAAGTTTTAAATTGTGCACCAGTCTGAGTAGCACGATGAAATCTGGCACCTTCCTGCTTTGTCCTCACATGCCAGCATGTGAGTCACCCCTTTATCCAGAATACCCACATTGTAGGCATTCCACGCCCATTAGCCACTTAGTAGCCTTCTTGGCCATCAGATTGACTGTTGAGGTATTACAGTGTATGTTCCAGTGACCTTTCTTTTACTTATTAATGGCCCCAAAGTGCAAGAGTAGTGATGCTGGCAATTCAGATATGCTAAAGAGAAGCTGTGAAGTGCTTCCTTTAAGTGAAAAAATGAAAGTTCTCAACTTACTAAGAAAAGAAAAAAAATAGGCTGAGATTGCTAAGATCTAAGGTAGGAATGATCTTCGATCTGTGCAATTGTGAAGAAAGAAAAATTCCTGTTAGTTTTGTCGTTGCACAAAAACCTACAAAAGTTAAGGCCACAGTGTGTGATAAGTGCTTAGTTAAGATGGAAAAGGTGTTACATTTCTCAGTGGAAGACATGAACAGAAACATGTTTTTATTGATAATGCTGAAGTCAAAATATAGAGATGAATCTCTAAATTTAAAACACTTTATTTGGGAAGCAAGAATTGCAATTCTGGCTACACACAGAGAACATTTTATTTCAGTCTTCAGTCTTTAGTATGTCTGAAGAACAAACAAGGTTGGAAGTTTTAGAAATGTTATGTATTACTCTGAAAGTTCATTGGCATTAGAAAGTTTGGTGAGTGATAGCAGTGGGTAAAACTGGTCTTAGAGTTGCAGCAGGTTGTTTCAGTAGTTACTAGATAAAACAGATTTCAGATTACAACAGGCAATTTCTGAAGCCAGCCTTGCAGAGAATTACATTCTTAGTGCAATGTTACTATATTATCGTGCTCTGAGTGCTTTTTCCCCCTGGACTCTCAACTTTGTTTTAGTTGAATACGAAAATACCCAATTTGTATGATCACCTTTCACATTTCCCTTTTCTGATCAAGATTTTTCTCTGAAAACATCAGGGATCAACCATTGTGTAGTAAGGCTTAATTGTTCCTCAGTGATGGGATCAACCTGTCTAATATGTCTAACGTATTAGATTTCTGTGAATTTATGCAATTTTTGAAACATGATTATCAACAACACACCCATAAATATAACTAAAAGATCTAGTATCACTTATTTGACAATGTTTCCTACACAGTTTACCAAATAAGCCTAACTAATATCTCTACAAGATGAGATATATCTTTGGAGGGTTTTCACAGGCTCATCTGAAAAATCCTAAAATTAATTCTAGGTCAAAAAGGCTTAATTTAGGATTTGATTTTAGGTAAATTTTTCAAAGATGTTAAAATACTCAAACCACTTGATCAAAACAGAATAACAGGTCACTGTAAAATAATAGTCATTTATTTAAAAAGAATGATAGTCAAAAGACTCCAGAAAGTTATATAGACATAAAAACCTTAACCCTTTTAAAGCTTAGTTTTCCTAAGTAATTAAAAATCTAATAAAGGCAACATAGAAAGTTATCTTGACAAAATGTAAAATCTTTGTTTCTTGGATCTGCTACCAAAAGGGTAAAGAAAAACCTTCGGCAGGGTGATTGTTTCTCCTTATGGAAGCTCATTTAGATAATCTGGATGCCAAGCCTGATGCAAAAGGGTATTTAAATTTAATCAGACATCTGAAGACTATGTCCAAAGTTATAAGATAACAATTCATATACAGAAAGAAAAGTTAAGAGTACAGAATCAAGTTATACTGAAGGAAAATATTGCTTTTTAGGTCTTTGAGATAAATATTTCAGTGTCAGGCCAAAAAAGCAGAGTTAGAACTGGAAAAAAAAGTTACAGGAACTGAGAAAGTTGGAGAAGAGCTCTGTTACCCCAGGCTTTCACAAGGGGAAGAAAAAGGTGAGGGCAGGGATGTTGGACCTGCAAGTCAAGGTAGAGAGATACAGTAAAAGTTGAATCTCTGAGATGTGAATCTGAGAAATTTCAAAGGAAACTTTACCTCAGGAAATGAAATTACCATTTTCAATGAAAAGGACAACATTTTAAACCTGAAACTAGAGAAATTAAATAGGTCTCAGGAAGAAATGGCAGCAACAAAAATTGTGCAGTTCAGAACATGAGTATTAAACAGATTTTAAAATTAAAAATCTAAACCTCTTGCAGTTTTATTAAGAACAGATCAGTACTTCAGGAAATCCTTGTTATTTTAAATAGAGAGGACTACACTCTGGTCCTGTGTCAGCAGCTCCTGATACCAGTGTTTAATTTTTAGAAAAACACATAAACAATTTCTTTCTAATCCTAGCCAATCCGATCACACATAAAACTTCCTTCATAAAGCCCATCTTCTATAAATCCTTTTCAACTTGTTTAGAACTTTCATTGTTTTCTCAAACTCCCATTCTTAGTCCAATAATTTTTCTGTTTGTAAATTTTGGAAAAAGTAATCATTTTATCTCAGGACAAAAATTTACCACTGAAGATTTTTTTCTCATACAAAATTATTTTTCCCCTAAATTCATATTTTGATCAATAGACCTAAATATATTTAGTATTTTTATAAAATTTAAGAAGCCAAGAAAGAAACTTTTATGTAGTTAGCAATTTGTTTCCATTTTGGATATAACTTGGTCATTTAATGAGTATTACCTTATATAACTTTAAAAGTTTAAATTACATAAAAATTTCATTTATAATTGTTTATTTCACTTCTAATTATCTAATTATACCTAGATTACTTGTGGAAAATTAAAATATTAGAGCTAGTCACTGTTTTATTTTTTATTACAATTCCATAGCCTGTTGATAAATATCAAGTGTTTACCTATGGTAGAACCTTAAAGTTTAATATATGGTTATCCTGTTGGTAACTCAGAAAATACAGCTGTTTTTATTAAATCAACAATATTAAATTAATCTTATCCATCAAAGAATTGCATACACAAACCTTATTCTGTTTAGGCTGGGTGTATAGGTTTATAACCTTCAGAACTCTAGCAGAGACAAATATAAAACTGACCAGTAAACCCAGGCAAATATTTATGTTGACAATTTTGAAGACTTTTCTAATTTTATCAACAATTTAAAAACCAATTAATTTATCAAGGATTAGCTTAAGTAAGCAAAGTAAAAAAATTTGAGGTTACATATTTCATATAAGTACATATGTTATCTAAATAGAATTCCTTAAGGGATTTTTGGTTGACTGTACCAGATTTTATCATGTAGATGCAACAGATCACGTAATGCATGTACATATGCATAAACTTACCTAAACACATACACATACATGTAAAGCTCTTACAGATTTTATTTTAGAATTGTAGTCACGAGATAGTGAAACATATGCACTCACTAGTTTCTTAAAAATCAGTTGAATTGAAATTGTTTACTCACAAAATGGGAGAAAGCTAAGCTTTTACGTTTTTTGCAATCCTGTAAAGGCTGTGAAACAAATTTTGAGTAAAGCAGTTTGAGGCAGTTACAGAGTGGATTTGATAAAAAATAACTGTGGAAATGTGTCTGAATTACATGATGAGGGGTAGAAGATAAGAGTTAACCCTAACAAGGACTGTACAGTGTTCTTGTTCCCAATTCTTTGTCCTTGAAGATAAGAATGCTACCATTCCTTGTATAGTGTTTTATATGAGAATTTAATCTTTAGCTTTTAAGAAACAGCATGAAGATCAAAACAATTTTTTATTTTATATCTGCTGGTTTCAAGTATTTTTACTTAAATAATTCATATGCCAGAATAACTTTGGTGTTTTAGAAAAAAGAATTTAGGTTACAAAAGGGTGAAGAGGAGGAATTGCAAGAAGGGGAGAGGAAGCTTCCAGAGAGGAAACCCTCTCAGCTAGCTTTGACATAGTATTTTGTAGTTAGACAATCTTTGAGTGCTGATTTTTTTTTTTGCCTCAAGGTATCAATTGAAATCTAAATCTTATTTGCGGTATATGATTTTATAGCTGTGGTCTTTTAGTTTAAAGAACAATTGACTGTTTAAATGATCTCTATAGTGTCTAAACATGTTACCGGCTGGAGTTTAAAAAATATCTTGCCATGCCTCTAAACTTTGAGAGCCCATTTGTAACTAAATTTTTCTAAGTGATTTGGTTTAACGTCAAATACACAAAGCCAATTAGATGCAAATGCTAATAAAGGCCAAGTAAATGCAAGAACTGATAGAAAATAAAGTACATACTTACCAAGAAAGATGATAGCCTTCTCCAAATAAAGAGGAAAATTCCCTCATCCAAACCTCAAAGCCAAGCTGAGTCAGCTTTGGAATCCCACTTCTGATACCAAGTATGTCCGAGTCAACTACAATACAGAGGTGAATCTAAAACATTTTATTTGGGAAGCAAGAATTGCAAGTCCAAGCATACATGGGTGGTCTTTGTATGTCCAACGAACAAAGAGAAAGTTTGAGGTTTTATAAAAGGAGACACATGTATTGTTCTGAAAGTTCACTAGTACTAGTAGAATTTTGGGGAACAGCAGAGTCTGATTAGTGAGTGTTGGTGGTGGGTAAAACCTCTTATAGTAGAGGCAGGTTATTTCAACAGCTATTAGATAAAACTGGTTTTAAGTTAACAGCAGGCAGTTTCTTTGGTTAGGGTTGCAGATAATTACATTCTTAGAGTTATATATGATGTTTCCTGAGTGCTTTTTCCCTCTGGCTTCTTGCCTTTGTTTTAATTGGGCAGGATAAGAATGACCCAATTTGTATGATCAACTTTCACAGTGGTAATCAGGTTTGGTACTATAGGTGAGTTCAGGCATCTCCTAGAGTCTTAGAACTATCCCCTGAGGATAAGGGGGGGGACTACTAGGCACATACATTGCACCAATGCCAGTTTCCTGGCTTTGATATTGTACTACAGTTACAAAAAGATGTAACCATTGGGGAAAACTGGGTGAAGGGTACACAGCACCTCTACTGTATTTGCAGCTTCCTGTGAACCTACAATTATTTCACAATTAAAGATTGGAAATCAACATTATATTTTTGTTGGTTAATGTGAAATAAAACATTTCTATATTATATATGAACCACGACTGATTAGTATATTATAGTACAAATAATTTACCTTCTTAGCACTACTTAATCTTTAGAAATATCTCTGAATAACAAAGTGTTACACTTGGAAGTGTTTGCTTGACATGAAAAAGCAATGGATCATTTTGGAATACTTAAAAAATGTGTGTGGGGGCGTTTTTTCTGGATAGGTATGCATTCCTATGGAGGAGATAAGCAGGGGGAAAGGGAGCTCACATTTATCAGACACCTGGTATGTATAGGAGCCTTCTGAGTCCCTGGAAGGATGGATGACCCCACATGTGTAACCTCTCATGTTGTTCCTTTTGGAATTAACTAGCATTGCTCAAAAGGACTAAATAAAATATCAAATTTTAACATGCTGGAATTTTTTTTTTCTCTTTTTTCCTCCTTCAAATATTTGTAGCTCTTTATATGTGGTATTTCCCTTGTGTCAGAAGGGAAAGAGGGTGCCCTTTGGGAAGGTTCTCTTCCAGACACCTAGAAGAGAATCTGATTTACCTTAAACGTGCATAGCCTATATGTATATAGCATGGTCTTGCCATATCATTGGACAACCGCAGAGAAACTACTTCAGAGCCACAGAAATAATTTGGACACTTTTACTTTTTATGGAAAAGATCTATTTCCCTGGATTTTTTTCCTGTGAGGATGAGGCATTCCAAAGCCCCAGCGGAGTCAGGCAAAGTTCGTCGTTTATTTTTGGTGGGCAGCGCATTTGCTTCCCGAGGTGAGTTGCGAAACCGTTTTCTAGCGCGCACGGGGCTTTCATCTCTCCAGTGCCTGCGAACGGCTCCCTGAGACGCCCCCTTAATGGACTTGGACACAGCTACTTTTGTTACAAATTAACGTCTGGGACTCAGGCTGCCGCGATTAGGAAAGTCCCGCGATTCGCAGCCGAGGTCGCTGCCCTCACAAGAATGTACTCTGCACCGGGCCCATCGATGCCCGCTGGTGCCCCTCGCTCTGTCGCAAGCTTAACCCGCAGGGACGCCTCCGACCTTCCACCTCTGCCCTAGCCCCCTTTGTCTCGCCCTTCCGCGCAGACTCCGTGGAATCCCGTCGTGGCCTCCGCGCGCTGCGGCAGCCGGGTGATTGTGATGGGCACCTCCGGCAGCCAATTAACACCCGGACGCTGGGCGGGACCACGCTTGGGCTGGCGGAGGGGGTGGGGGGTCGGCCTTAGGCGGGGACTTTTGAGTGACAAGGATGCTGGCCAACCCTCGGAGGCCCCTCTATGGCGCCCCGCCCCCGAGCCGGCAGCCCAGCCCTCGGTGCGGTGTCCGGCGCGGGGGAATGTCCCGGGTGGAGCTGGCCGAGTCGCCCGTTCTGCTCCACCCGACGCTGCTGTGTGTGCTGGGCCTGGCTTGCGGCGAACAGAGATGGCCGAGCAGTCTGACGAGGCCGTGAAGTACTACACTCTCGAGGAGATTCAGAAGCACAACCACAGCAAGAGCACCTGGCTGATCCTGCACCACAAGGTGTACGATTTGACCAAATTTCTGGAAGAGGTGAGTTGGTGATAAGCGGTTTGGGGCACAGGGAGCGTGGGCCGGGTTTGGGGGTTCCCTGGCATGACCTGTCGTTCGCGGTCCCAGACCGCGCACGTACGCCTGGGCGCGCCCCCGAGTTCGCTCACTTGCCTGTACACACCTGGGAGCTCTCCTCGAGTCCGCAAACCTGCGCGTACACACCTGCGAGCGCTCCCTGAATCCGCACACCTGCACGCGCAGTGCACCTGGGAGCGCCCGGGCGCGGCGGCATCCTCGCTGCGTGGGCCGAGGGCGCACTGGGCAGGAGCTGGCGCCCGGGTCCTGCGGCGGTGCTGGAGCGTCTTACCGGGAGAGCGCGCAGCTACGCCGGGGTTTTAAAAGATCCCTTTCACTCTTGAGTTTGAAAAGAAGGGTGTCCATCCAGGACCAGCGGCATTCCCGGAGTGGCGGGCTGGAGACCACCCACCCCGAGAGCCGCGGATCCCCACCGGGGGGGGGGACCCCGAGTGAGGAGGTCAGGTGTGGTGCGAGCCCGCGCTTCCCGTGGCACCCACGGGCCGACCTTGCGGTCCATACCCACTCGCGTTCGCGTTCACCTGGAGGAGGCCAGGTGTTAATTAACCTCCGCCAGTCACGCCTTGGCAGCCAGGTGCGGTACTTGACTCCTGAGACCGAGGTGTGTGGCTCAAGCAAGTCCAGAGGACGAGGCCAGGTAGAGTAGCGCATGTTCTGCTTTGGGACTCGCCCCTAGCAGCTTTGGAAGGTGTAAAATGACGTCGTTAACTTGAAGGAAGACATTCCTTTGATAAGATTTTGCTTTCGATTGTAATTTTTGCCGCACACACTAAGGCGTTTTTGGTTATTGTCTCAGATCCTCTGGAAGTGTTTTACCACTTTGGGGGGAGTCTGAATCACAAATCTTAACACGTGCACACGCCCCTCTCCCAATCATGAGAAGGTTTGGTGATGGGAATTTTTTTACATAGTGGGGAAGCAGGGAGACAAAAATAGAGGCCTGGTCTGAGCTGGATCACAGTTTACATCAGAGGACTTTGGTTTTGCAGAAAATATTAAAATCAGAAGACCTGTTTTAAAAAATAAGGCTGGGCCAAGTACCTGGCTCACACGTATAATCACAACACTTTGGGAGGCTGAGGCAGGCGGATCACTTGAGTCTAGGAGTTCGAGACTAGCCTGATCAACATGGTGAAACGCCTAACCCCCAAAATACAAAAATTAGCCAGGTGTGGTGACGCACACCTGCAGTCGGGAGAATCCCTTGAACTTCGGAGGCGGAGGTTGCAGTGAGCCAAGATCACGCCACTGCACTCCAGCCTGGGCAACACAGTGAGACCCTGTCTCTAAAGAAATACAATTAAATAAAAAATAAGGCTGGAGTTGATATTTATTGGTAAGATATTTCACTCGTGTTTCCATTTAGTTAGGAGGGGCTTATGTTAGAGAATCAGCTGACCTGCCCTCTCCCTCCTGGCCAGGTGTAGATCCTGCCAGATGACATTAGTTATCATTGATTCTAAATGTCTACCTACAACCCATGGTATATGTAATTGTGGAATTTTAAGATACAATGTGTGCTTTGTCTATTCATGTCTATAAAAAAAGTAACATTTATAAGAGAATATTAGGATATTTTATATTATGAACTTTTTCTTTTCTTCTTGTTTACTGCTAAAACGAGATTTTTCAGCCTTGGCACTGTTGGTGATCTTTGTTGTGCTGTCTGTCCTGGTCATTGCAGGATGTTGAGCTGCCTCCTGCCTTCTACCCACTAGATGACTAGATGACTGGATGACTGGTACCACCTCCCCTATTTTTTTTTTTTTTAATAGAGAGAGAGTTTTGCTTTTGTTGCCCAGGCTAGAGTGCAGTGGTGCAGTCTCAGCTCAGTGCAAGCTCTGCCTCTTGGGTTCAAGTAATTCTCCTGCCTCAGCCTCCCAAGTAGCTGGGATTACAGGCGTCCGCCAGCATGGCCAGCTAATTTTGTATTTTTAGTAGAGACAGGGTTTCACCATGTTGGCCAGGCTGTTCTTTAACTCCTGACCTCTGGTGATCCACTCGCCTTGGCCTCTCAAAGGGCTGGGATTACAGGCGTGAGCCACCGCCTCCCTATCTCCTACCAGCCCTACTTTTCCTATTTATAGCAGCCAGAAAAGCCTCCAGATACTGTAGAGGTCCCCCTAGGGCATATAATCTCTCCTACTTGAGAATTACTGAGGTTATTGTACATGACTTTTAGGGGTAAATTTTCAGAAGGAGAAAGGAAGAGAAGATTATTGTTAAAATGTACTCGAAACCATTTACTTTCACATTTCATTCTTGTGAGTCAGGAAAGGAGGGATTGTGCACAAATTTTCTGAGAAAAGCTGAGAGATAAGAAGTTCTTGAGTGAGTAAATTCGCCGAAAAACAAATTCCTTTATTCTTAAAGATTGTGTGGAGACTGCATTTCAAATAAAATGAACAGGAAGGTAGCTAACCCCCTGAATGAAGAGGAGGATGGCCTGAGTGAGGAGGCTAGGGTCTGGGAGAAACAAGGAGTTAGGTTTTGGTCCTGCTGAGTCTAGGCGGTTGGAGGGATTTTCAGATGTTGGGAGAACTGCACGCCTTCTGCCTCCGCTGTCTGCCAGCATGTGGTTCTGGGAAAAAGGCACGTGGAACTTAGAAAAAGCAAGGCCTCCGGATTCGACCTTTTATGGACATGTCTTTATTTATTTGCTTTGACTTTCTGTGACCATCTCTTCTTATTGCATGTACTAGTCATTGGCTTCCCAGCCCCCAGCAAGGCTTTTGGGAGCCTCTCTCTGGGTTTACCCCAGGATTCCTTGCAGGCGACTTCCTGCGTTCCTGGGGTTACATCTCAAATAAGCTCACATCTCCTCACTCAGAGGCCTTCAGCACACTGCTCTGCCAGGTGGTTTTACTTCTTCCTACATTCCTTCTCATTTCCATTGTTTTATGAGGCCAGTCTGTTTGTCTTATACCTACTTTTAAAACAGAAATGAGCGCAGAATGTCTCTGTCTCTCTTCCCCGCTTGCCGGTCCTCTTCCTGTCTTCTGTTGTTGAAAGGCTCCAGAATTTCATGAAGCCTTTGCGTGGTAACTTAAAAATATTTTATCTCACCTAATTTACTTAAATATGAAAGATTTCTCTTCCCCTCCTAATTATCAGGTGAACTTGCAGTCATTATGGGCTAGACTGTTTACTCTGAGTCCCCACATCTGTATGGACAAGATTTCTCATGGCTGAATATCTCCCCTTCTTGTAGAGTATACTAGATTGATGTACACGTCCCGCGTTCATGTTGAGAAGGTATGTGGTGCGGTGGTGGCGGGGTCCTGCCCTGCTGGCTAGAAGAAGCCAAGACACAGGTTGAAGCTCACTTGTTGTGCACCCTGAGCTCCGACCTCCTGAAACAATGGCCTCTAAAGCTGTTTTGTTGTTCAGGAGGAGGGGTAGAAACCTAAGAGGGAAGACTGGCTTATTATTAACGGCAATCTGCATAGCAGAGCAGCAGGTGCTTAGTTACTGTCCGATACTTAAAAGATTTTGAGCTTTATTGCCTACATATTTTGAGACTAGTCTTTTTTTTTTCAATCCTGAGTTCTAGTTTTTGAGTTTATATTTGTGAAATTGAGTCTTTGCTGGATCATAGAACTTCAAAGAACAGTTATTTGAAATGAAAACTTAGGCATTTAGGGCCAAGGGGAAAAATGTTTGCATTTCCCTTTCTGTGAGTTGGGCAGCAGCATTTTATTCAGTTTTTAAAAGAGCTGTGGAAGGGGAGAGAAAAAGGTATCCTGTAATTAATAAGTTACATTAGCTGTTGCTTTTGGTTCAAGTCAGTGGGTGTTTGATTTGTGAAATAGATACTGTCCTGGAAAATTTTATAAAGCAGGATGTCTTTTCGTCAAGTTGTCTCCTCTCCCTTTACATCATAAAAACTGAAACTTGCTTCTATGGAGCATTTTCTAGTGATCCTGGGATTCTGATAGTCTTGGACCTGAGCCTTAAATGTTCTTTACAGCATTCTGCCTCATAGAAGCTATTGGCTCCTGACTCACTTTGATTTTTGGAGTCTTAAGAGTGTCCTTTCTAGCAGGTTTTGTTGTAGGGACTTGCCCTTTGCTGTTTTCCATTGAACATGGCTGCCTACGTTGCGTAGACCTCTTTCCCCTTGTTAAAGCTGCCATATTTAGGGAGAAAATACTAAATGCCTTTGCTTTTTGCAAAAAAATTTGATTGCATTCTGAATCTCATACGTCAGGCTGCAGTTGGCAAATGGGCCTTTGATGTATATAAAATGGGAACATTATTATTATTTAACATATACTGTTAGGTAAATAAAACTTAGAAATCTTGAAGTTCATAGGAGGAAAATACAACGATATCGTTGGTAGTGTTGGTGGCTTAGGCATCTTGGGTAAAGCGATAGCAAAACCACATCTTAGAAGGCCACCTGGGGCATGTGAACCCATGGGTCTTTTACATATTTCTACATATATTTCTTTATTTTTTGGTAACCTGTTGCTACTTTTGAAAAGAGATTCCAAGAGGCGACTTCGTTTTGAAACAGTAAAGAAAACAGTAAAGAAACAGCAAATTAACTTTTGCTTTTTGATTATCTTTAAGGTGGATGAAAATTATAAATAAGTAAAGGAAAACACAGGCAAGCCAGCTTTGGTAAATCAAGGAATAAGTAATACGCTCAATTCTACTTAATGTGAATGTCTAGTATTCCGAAAAGTCCTCCTGTGGAAGATGGCTGATAAGTGCCTTTGTAGTTGAGTGGAGTCTGAAGAACCCAGGTCCCTCTGGGCACTCATGGGAAAGCATTGGGCTGGAGTTAGGAAACTGGACCTGGCTATAGACTATGAAGGAGGTGACCTTGGGCAAGTCAAGTAGTTCTTTCAGTCACTTTCCTTGTTCTGAAGTGGGGACTATTCTGTCACTGGCATCTGCATTGAGAGAAATAATATATGTGAAAACATTGGAAAAAGTATGTAAAGAGAAGGCATTTAAATGACTATATTTTGATTGAATTAAAATTTTAAAATAAATTGTTATGATTTTTATGTGGAAGGTACATTATTTAGTAGGAACATAGCTCAGAAATTATGTTAATTTGTAAACAAAATGATTCAAAATACAAATATTCACTTGAAATATAATTTTCCAGGAGTGTGTGCTTTGCATGATTGGAAATCATCCCAATTTTGGGAGCTTTTAAACATAACTTTAAAGGGAAAATAATACATGATCATGTTAAGGAATTGGACAGTGTGGAAAAGCGCAAAGAAGAAAATCAAAGCTGCCTGGAGCTCTGCTACCTGAAGATGGCCGCTTGAGCAGTTTGCACACTTACCACACAATGCCCTGCTCGTGGATGTGCTTCACAGCCATGGAAATGTGCTCTGCATGCTGCTCTGTAATCTGCCATTTTCTCCATAAATAGGTGTTGAGGGAGCAGTTCTGAATTTCAGTAACTCCTGTTCCCAGGCTCCCTCCTGATTGGATAGAGGGATCCTAACGTATGGAATCCTCTGTCCTTGCCCTGTTGCCCAGGCTGGAGTGCAGTGGTGCGATCTCAGCTCACTGCAGCCTCAATCTTCAAGGCTCAAGCATTCTTCCCTCTTGAATAGCTGGGGAACACAGGCGTGAGCCACCATGCTCAGATGATTTTTGTATTTTTTATAGAGGTGGAGTCTTGTGTTGCCCAGGCTGGACTCGAGCGCCTGTGCTCAAGTCATCTGCCCCTTGGCCTCCCAAAGTGCTGGGATTACAGGCATGAGCCACTCTACATTTTGATGCGTGCTACCAGAGCACCCTGGGGTGATTGTCCCATTGGCCACTCTGAGGGCTGGCACTCCAGTGTGTGCGTTCTCAGTTCTGAGGAGCTGAGGAACTTGGTTGCACCTTGCTTGCCTCCCCTTCCTGAATTATTTGGCTGTGTATTTCTGTCAGAAGGGGAAATGTATAGAATAATTTTTTAGCGCCTTTAGCTTATAAATTCTCTTAAAAGCGCAGCTGTGGCGAGTAATACCTGTGTATTCTATGAAAGAATTTCATTGTCTGAAGGCTCAGAGCGTCAGAAAAGTGATGGGAGGCAGCAGCTGACTACTCAGGAGGCTGAGTAGCAGGCTCAGAGCCATTCCCTACATGTTAATCCAGTGTGCTTTCTTCCATGTTACCCTTGGACCTAGTTTCTTGGGGACATAGTCTTGAGTGTAGGTAGTAACTGGGTAACTATAGTAACAGAGAAACTGTCATTTCTCTGTTCAGCGCCTCTTCTGAATTCTAACATGGGGATCGGGAGGGTGGGCTGAAGACTGGGTGGGGGACATCTCAGTTCTTGCTGTTGAATAGAATCTGGCCTGTGCTGCCTGTTGGCTTAGGGAGAGCTGACATCTCTGTGGATGGTGGCTAGAAGTTACTTTCTTACATCTGTAGAATTCTGTCTAGACAGGCCCATGCCAAAGGGATGTCATGTGGACCAGTACTGATGCCGGGGAGGCTCTGGAGGGTGCAGAGGATAAGGGATGCGGACTTCGGGGAAGGATAGGGTGATTAACAGCCTCTAGGCTCAGTTAAGGGTCCCCTCTGCCTGGCTGGTGGGCACAGGAGCCTGTTTGAAACGGAATCACTTGAACTCTTCTGTAGTTGAAGGCCTTGGGAGTATCCGTTTCTAGCTTGAGTCTTTTAGTGCCTGCTATTGTTTGTTCTCGGCAGACCTATTCATCAAGCTTTGTGCAGCTGTGTCCATAATTAGCTTGGGTCGAAAAATATATTGAGCCTTCTTCCCTCTCCTCAGTAAGTGTTAAGTAAATGCTATTCTTTAATCCTCCCACCCCCAGCAGTCCCTAGTGAGCTAATAAGAAAAGTGATAGCAGTGGACATTGGCTCTATGTTTATGGACATTCAGTATATGCTAGGGAGTATGCTAAGTGTTTTTTGCACATAAAAGCTTTGTGTTTGTGCTTTTAATTTAATTTAATTTTATTTAATTTTATTTTTTTTTGAGATGGAGTTTCACTCTTGTCCAGGCTGGAGTGCAGTGGTGCAAACTCCGCTCACTACAACCTTCCACCTACCGGGTTTAAGCAATTCTTTTCCTCGGCCTCCGAAGTAGCTGGGATTACAGGCATGCGCCACCATGCTGACTAATTTTGTATTTTCAGTAGAGATGGGGTTTCATCATGTTGGTCAGGTTGGTCTCGAACTCCTGATCTCAGGTGATCCACCCGCCTTGGCCTCCCAAAGTGCTGAGATTACAGGTGTGAGCCACTGTGCCTGGCCTGTGCGTTTAACCTTCAAAACAACCCTGTGGGGTTGGTGGTGACAGTGTCCTCCCTTTTAAAGGTTAGATAGTGTGGCTTAGGGAGATTTTGCAACTTGCTCAGCAAGTCCCACAGCCAATAAGGACTAAAGGCAGGGCTTCAATCCAGGCTGTGGGCGCTGCGGCCCAGTGTCGTCAGTGCTGAGTCTGCTGCTGAGGCTTGAAACCCAGGGAGTACCAAAGAGAACTAGTGTAGCTTTGAAGGCGAAAGTCCATCCCACTGATACAGAGTTGCTGTCATTTGCTGGAGACCTCCATCACTGGAGAGTTCTCTCTAGGAACCAGGGGAGAAAGCAAAGGGAATTTGTGATGCAAAGATTTGAACAAAGCCAAAACCCTTGGGAGATTAATGGGCAAAAATATGCTTTTCTTTCCATCTGTTGTCAGTTTACTGTGTTGCCTTCTAGGAGGTGAAGGAAATAGCCATTCTTGTTTCTTGTAGAGAAGTTTTTAAATAGAGTCGGGTGGAGTCTTTACGGTCTCAGTTTGTTCCTGACCTGGATGCTGCTGTCACCAGGCAGGGGCTGAAGCATCGATGTGGTTTTGGTTAGGAGGCCGGTCGCTTACCTGTGTGGGGGTTATGTGTGAGGAGGCCAGTGCTGTTTTGGAAAAGGCCTCTTAAATGACTGCCCTGGGAGGGATTGTTTAAATGGAAATCAGAGGAGGTTCCTGCTCTGATAAATTCCTCAGTGGGTTCAACTAATCTCTACCCCGCCCCTTCTGGGTCCACATTCCCTCTGCATCTGCCATGTGGTTGGTTGCAGGATGTTACAACAGCTTTCTCCTCCAAGCTGAGAGCAGATGCCCTGGCGTGGCCTCTTTTGTGTCTTTGCCACCTCTCATGGTGGCCCCTGGGGCAGGAAATTCTAGTATTTCATTAGTTCCATCAAATGGGTGACGGTTTTATGAGTTTTCAGCTTGAGTAATATATGCTATTTATTGCATTAAAAAGTGTGATTTCTAGAAGAAACACACCAAAAAGCCTTTATCTTTTGGAAACAGATTGTCTTTTCTCCGTTCAGTTCCTTTCAATGGCTTCCTGTTGCATTTAGAATAAAATCTTATCTCCTTGGCCTGGTTTAGAAAACTCTGAGTGATCCGGCCTTTACCTGCCTCCCCCCACCTCAGCAGGTAACACTGTCCCCTTGCTGCTAATGCCCACACCTGATCACATTGACCCTGTCTCTGTTTCTCAAACAAGCCAAACTTGTTTCTGCCTTAAAACCTTTGCCCTGGTTTCTCCTCTCTCACCCTCGGTCCCGTTTAGATCTCAGCACAGTGTCCCATCCCGTTTGTGCCTCTGCTCGCAGTTAGACCAACCGGCTGTGATATGCTGCTTGTCTGTCTACTGCTTTCTCCACACGATGAGGGTACTGCCTGCCTGGCTACTGTGCACCTGGCCCTTGTCGGGTGCCAGGAAGTGACTCTTTCCGGGATGGAAGAGGAGAGCCTGATGGAGGAACAGACACGAGCCCCTGCTCTGACGATCTTATTTTTTCCCCCTTTCTCCATACACGGCACATACGCGTGTGATTCTTCTTACTCTGTAGACCTTGGCCTGAGATTTTGGCCCTGAGGATTGCGCACTTAGAAACTAGTGGGACTTATTGTGAAAGTCTGGATTGTGACATTGTCTCAGCTTAGAACACAAGGCATAGAGGGAGGCTCCCATGAAGTCACTAGAAAGAAAGGGGAGAATTAAAGGGAAGGGAGCACTTTTGTCTGCATTTTCCAGTCTCTTCCTGCCCAGAGCCCACCTGAGATCCGGTTCCCCTTCTCACTCACGGAAGTTCCCTATGTCACCTGATCATCCTGGGTGGATGATTCCAGGTGTAAACCAGGGCCCCGTGGGGCCCGCACCTGCTAGGTTATTCTCATTAGTGTTCCTGCTGTTTTTCTCCTCTCCTGCAAAACACACACACACACACACACACACACACACACACACACACAAACCCTCCTTTCCTGGAAAACACACACTCCCTTCTCCCCTGAAAAACACACACAGACACACACACACACACAAGTACACATATACACACACACCCTCTTCTCCTGCAAAACGCACACACAGTTCCTTCTGCCCTGAAACACACACACACACGCACACATGCACACACGCACACCCTCCCTTGACTCTCCGCTGTCTCCAGGATTTTTCTGCTCCCCTGTGTAGTAGAACCCTCTGAAAGGGTTAGGCCGGGACTGCAGTCCACCTCCTCCATTCCCTTTTATGCCACACCTGTTCACTGCAAGGGCTGTGGTTGCCAAGGTCTCCCTCGGTGCCTTGTGTCAGTGGCTCCGCAGACTCTGAAGTAGATGCTTGCCCCCCTGGGTTGCCGTTCCCCTCCTGGTTCCCTCCTCCCTCCACCTTCTGTCTCCTTTTCCAGTCTCTTCGGTTTGACCTCCTTATTGGAGGGCCCCCTGGGGCCTGGGGTTTTCCACTTTGGCAGGCTTACACAGTAGCATGGCTCTAATGTGCTAGTGAGTTTAATGTGCTAATGACATCCTGGCCAGAAAGACCTCTGTCCTGAACTGGCTCTTGTATCCGTGAGACTGGGCTTCTCACCCAAAGTGTGAAACACTAAACTGATTTCCTGTCCCACACCTGCTCCCTCACATGTCCCCATCTCAGCAGGTGGCAGTTCCATCCTCCCAGTTGTTCAGGCCAAAATCCTGCGGGTCGTACTCCTCTCCTCTTGCTCTCATCCCCCCCATCCAGTCTACCAGGATGTTCTGTGGGCTCAACTTTCATAATGTCAGAATCTCACCATTCTTTACCATCTCTGATGCTGTTCCCCTGGTTGGTCCCCTCCTGCCCCCAACAGCATATTCTCACCATAACAGAGTGACATTTTTAAAGTCAGATTGGGTCAGTATACTCTGTTTAAATCCTTCAAGGGCTGATCACACTGCCCAGGTTTAGGACTTTGGATATGGCCGCAGTTGTAAGGAAAGTGTAGTTCTGGCAGAGAGACATGTGCATATGTCCATACAGCAGAATAGAGAGTCCAGAGACGGACTCACACAAAGTCCACTTACTTTGACAGAGATGGAAAAGCAATTCGATAGAGGAAGGATAGCCTTTTCAGCACATAATTCTGGAACAACTGGACGTCAGTAACCAAAAGTATAAAACTTGACATAAACTTCACATCTTAAGCCAAAATTAACTCGGGGATGAATCATAGATCATAAACTTTTTTTTTTTTTTTTTGAGACAGGGTCTCACTGTGTCACTCAGGCTAGAGTGCAATGGTGTGATCATGGTTCACTGCAGCCTTCACCACCTGGACTCAGGTATTTGGTAGAGACAGGGTTTTGCCATGTTGTCCAGCTAATCTCAAACTTCTCGGGCTCAAGTGGTCTACCTGCCTTGGCCTCCCAAAGTGCTGGGATGACAGGCATGAGCCACTGCACCTGGCCTAAATGTAAAACTTTTTAAAGTGACTTAGGATTAGGCAAAGAATTCTTAGACATAGTGGAAGCGTGATCCATTTTCCATTCTTTGCACTGGAAGGTTTTTCTCCCCCAAATAACGTCTGGCTTCCTGCCTCACCTCCTTTTGAGTACTCACTCGCTATCACCTCGTATCCTGACCACCATATTTAAACCTGGAAGTTACCCCAGCCCCCTGCACTCCTGAGCCCAGTTACGCTGCTGAGTTTTCCCCTGTAGCTTGTATTACCTTGTAATATACGGTGTAATTTACTCATTTATTAGTTTTTGCTTGTCTGTGTCCTTCCACTAGAAATGTATGCCCTGTGAATGCAGGACTTTTCTCTTCTATGCTCTGATAAATCCAGCTCTTAGAACAATGCCGGCACATAGAAAGGACTAAATAAGTATTTATTGATTGAATGAAGAATGAAAAGTTTATCAATACTAGAAAACTGATATGGAATGGCTATTGGCTGAGATTTAATTATTTTCTGATACCTTGTTTTATTTCTCCTTTGTCTCACCTGCATGTTTCCACCAGTTTATCATGATTAATAACATAAAAGGAAGGAGAGGCCTAGTTACTTGGTATGAAGAGGGGAAAAACGAGAGAGATGGGTACATGCCACCATCAGTCCTCCTTTCTTTCCACCTCTGGCCTCAGCATAGGCTATTCTATTATCTCATCTTTTGTATTTATTTATTTATTTTTGAGATGGGGTCTCACTCTGTCGCCCAGGCTGGAGTAACTGGTGTGATCTTGGCTCACTGCAACCTCTGTGTCCCGGGTTCAAGCAGTTCTCCCTGCCTCAGCCTCCCAAGTAGCTGGGATTATAGGTGCCCAACACCTCGTCCAGCTAATTTTTGTATTTTTTAGTAGACACAGGGTTTTGCCATGTTGGCCAGGTTGGTCTTGAACTCCTGACCTCAGGTGATCCACCCACCTTGGCCTCCCAAAGTGCTGGGATTATAGGCATGAGCCACCACACCTGGCCTTATCTCATCTTTTGGCCATTCCAGCTCAAGAGAGATCGTAGTTAGAGTAACAGCCTCTCCTAGGTCATCACTCATCTACCACTGGGCCCCCAGTTTTGGTGGCTTGCGTATTCCTCCAAGGACATTGGGTTGCGTTGGGTTATAAAACAGGAGTTATGCTGTGGCAGCTCTGGGCCTGGCAGGTCTGGCGCCACAGTGCCCTCCTGCTTTGTCCCTTAGAAGCAGGCCTGGCCCTGGCCCTTCCCTGTGCCCCAAGGTCATAATGTCAGAATTGGTGGCTTATGTACCCTTCAGAGATTAAAGGAAGAGTTGGGTCTCCAGTCAGCACACCTGCTTTATTTTACCCACTAAGACAAGTGTAGTTTTTTTAACAATGGTAGAAGTTAAAATATTGGTCAGGGCAGAGTGATCAAAATTTGGTTCACGGTACATTTTAGACCAAATATTTACTACTTCAGTTCTAGAAGTAATTAAGAATTTTGTTTCTCTTTTTCAAGAGGAGGAAATTATAACAGCATTCTGCAAGATTATTGCCAGCTCCCAGGCTGTCTGTAAGACCTCTCTGCCCTCGGCCTAACTGACGTTTAAGAACTATCTTATGTACAAATGTCTATTATTCTTGTCATAGGATGTTTCTATGAATGCATGCCCTTTGGTTCTGTGGTTCAGTAGCATCCGGCCAGTTGATTAAATCTGTAGAAACCTTTTAAAGAAGGAGAGATGGTGAGAAGGGGGTCCCTTGGGTTTGGTGAAGAAGGAGAGGTGGTGAGAAGGAGGTCCCTTGGGTTTGGTGCTGGAAATGGCCTTCAGCACTTTCCAAAGGCCAGGAACTGTGCCAGGGACTATACACCGTCTCTGTGGCAATATAAAATGGGGGATGGGGAAGAAGGGAAAGTGAATTGATCTTTCTCAGACATCTCTTACTTGCCAGGGAATCTACTAATTAATTATATCACATAATCTTGCAGGTGGGTAGCTGTCAGATGGACTGTGCCTGAGGGACGCAGAATCGTCTGGACTTAGAACCCTGTTAGCAGATCTCAGGGAAGTGGCTCTTCTCTCAGTACCCACAGTGTTGAGACCCAGTTTGGAGTCAGGCGTGGAGTCAAGTGGCCTTTGTTCATTCCCCAGGGCCTCCCCTAACCGGCTCTGTCACCTGGTGCTGCTTCTCTGCCTGTAAAGTGGGGGATAGTAATGGTAATGCCTGCCTCTTGGGCTTGTGAGCTTTGGAAGGGTCCACACAAATACTTGGAACACTTCCCTATACACGGTGAGCATTTGTTAAATGTTACCCACTGATATTTGTTATTATTTGTCCCTAGACTTTTTCCCGAGCTGCTAGAGTGGAAAGGAGAGAAATTGAAGGCATTGTTCACGCTGTGAAATGCAGAGATCTTCGGCAAGACTCCAGGTGCTCTCTTCCAGTCTGGCCTTTCTGGGTTAATTTCTCACTGGAGACCCAAGCCCTCACCTAGGCCATGTAAAGTTTCCCCCTGTGACCTCTGCGACACCATTGTGTTCTGGCTCAAAGCCTCCATGTGTCTGTGTCCTGGGCTTGGGATGCCTCTCCTTGCTCACCTGGCGAACTCCTGCTGAAACGTCCACATTGAGTTCAAGCATTGCCTCCTGAGTGACCCCTCCTGGGTCCTTTCTCTGCCTCACACTCCTGGGAGAGTTAATCCCTCCATCTTTTGTGCCCTGACTCCCATACCTGGTGCTCACCACATCTAGCTATTTGTCTACATGTCAGTTTCCTTATTAAATTCTAACTTCTTGAGGGTGGGGCCATGACTCTGCCATTTTGGTAGCAACAGAGCATGGCTTGGCATTTCTCAGATATTTGAATGAGTTTGTGGGTCCCATAGGCAAGCTGGGTGACTGCTGGAGGGGCCTCTTTAGTTTCATGCCATGACCTTCAAGGTGAAATGGGAAGTAATTCCAACAGTGCTTGTGAGGATGGATATGAAGCCCCAAGTCTGTGCTCCATGCAGATGCTGGCCCCTCAACAGAGTCCAGAATGGAGCAGGACAGAAGTCTCATGAACTCAAACCACCTTTGAGGCCACCACCCTTTGCCATCTTAGAAAAACAGCATCCAGAAATGATAGGAAACATTTGGTGAGACCATCTTGCTATCTTATTCTAAATCCTGCATCAATTGTTCATTCTCCAAAGTCTTTTGAATTGTTTTCATTTTTGGCTTAACTATCGCAGATAAGCTCTGTAAATACATTTTTTTTTTTTTTTTGCCTAGTCATTGTTTATGGACAATCTCTTTACTCCACCTTTTTTGGCAGTGTTAAGTGTTTGGAATGAAGATCCTGTTTAAAACTCCAGCATTGATGGACTTCAGTCACATAGCCTTGCCTTCAGGTGAAAAGGGTTCTTTTTGTTCTGGTTGTCGTTTACTTTTTGCTTAGTTATGCAGACCCTCGGAAGGCATGACTTTGACCTGCTGCTGATTGTCATATTGTAGTGTCATTCTGCATATGCTTTTGACTGTTTAATAGGGACCTTGTAGTCAAGTGGAGCCCTGACAGAAGGGTGTGTGTGTGTGTGTGTGTGTGTGTGGTGTCTTCTGAATCTTTTGTACTTGCTAAGGCCCAGAAGGGCAGGGCAAATGACAACATTTCTTGAGGTTTAGAAGTGTGTGGAATTTTCTCCCAAATTCTCAAAAGGGAAATTTTTGAAGAAACTTTATTTTTAAGACATCTTTTTATATTTAAAGACACTTGATTCAGAAATGTAAAAATGGTCATTTTATTTGCATGTTCAGGAAAAAAGGTAGGGGGGAGCTGAACTCTCAAAGTCAGAAAGCAGGGTTCCCATCCCACCTCCCTCCTGAGCTATCAGTGTGGCCCTGGGCTTCATTCTCTGCATCCCGTATTCTCCATCTGACAATTTAGTTTGTTGGGTTTCTGAAGGTCCTTTGCAACTCTAAGCCTCTGGGATTTTTCACCTTTACCCCCACCATGTTGAGTCAAGATCTCTAGCTCAGTTGCCTGCTTTTGATGCCGGGCTCACAGAGGAGGTGGAGGATAGTGGGCCGTGCAGGAAGCTGAGGGGGAGTTAAGTGTTAAGGCTGGATGGGTGGAGGGGGAGACGGGGTTGGAGAAGCCTCTAGGCTGGGTCCGATCCAGGTGCCGCGCTGGTGTTGAGGTGCTTGGTCTGCGCACCGCGGGTGCTCTCCCAGGCTGCCCTACTCTGTGGTGATGGCTCCTCCAGCATGTTCTTCAAGCCTTTACTTCTCAGCTTCTTCTATCTGTTCTGTTGATGCACATCCTAACTATTCTAAAGGGGCCAAGGTTATTTTTTAATAGCTCCCACTTTTCCAGACTCTCCTGTGTTTGGGCAGCAATTCAGATGCCCCTTCATGTTCCTCTTGTTGCTTGGTGCATGTCAAGCCCTGATTGGTAGGAAGCTTCTCAAGGCTCATGACTGTGTATTCGTGCGTTTCAGATGCTTCTGCATGCTCAGGTTATGTTTCTTGACCAAATGATTGCTGCAGTAATTAGAATTGGGCTCAGGAGATCCCCTAATAACTGGCTTCAGCTGGATAGGAATTTATTTGCCCTCAAGAAGTGAGCTTTGCTGCCAGAGCTGTGCGATAGCTGCATCCCGCACCCTTCTGGCCAGTCCTGGGACAGCCTTCATCCTGGTGCTCAGAGGCAGCGTCTCCACTCCAGGCAGCAGGATTAAGGAAGGGATGAAGAGGGCACAGGATGTCTACCGCTCTGGAGGGAAGACTTCTGGAAGCTTCTTCCATTCCATGAGCCAGGGTTTAACCACATGGGATACGCAGCTGCAGGGAGGCTGGGAAGTATCTAACATCTTTCTTTAGTGGCCATTCCCAGCTCAGAGTTTGAAGTGTTAAGGAGGAAAGGAGAAACAGACGTTGGAGCAATGAGCAGTCCCCTCCCGCCCCCCACACTGATTTGTTCAGCTGAGGCACTCCTGTGCTGCATACGTGTTGAAGCTCTCTTGAGAAGTTCCAGAGGCATTTGATTTGGCTGCGGAAATTCACCACCATAGGTTTTTGAGGAGGGGTAGAGAAATGGTCATAACAGTATTTGAGGATGAGATCCCAGCAGCAGTATACACAAGGGACAAGAGTGGGTTAAGGATCGGAGCGAGGAAGACCAGCGGGCCGCTGCAGCGAGAGGCTCACCCTGGTTTCCTTTACAGCAACAGAAGGCTCTGCTGTCGACTGAGTCAGACTGTTAACCTTTGACTTTGAGGTTTTATAACTTGCTTTTCCAAGGCCACTAAAATGTAGCAATTTTAGGAGTTAAGGACAACATTAAACACAAATATTATTCTGTGTCAAGCTAAGGACAGTCTCATTTGATCCAATTATTTGTGTTAAAGAGGAATATAGCTGGCAAAGATAATTCCAAAAATATAGTTTATGCCCATTTTTACTTTCTGAGTACAGTATCTAAGCAACTATAAAATGGCCCTAGAAAACAACAGGAATGAAGAATGGACCTGGTAATTGTTTTCACCTGGTGACTAGCTTCTAAATAAATGACAGGTGTAGACTGCATATTGAAACCTAGAGTGACTGACTTTCCTAGCAGCGTTTTCTTTCTCCTTAAGATTATTGCCTTCACGCTGAGTATGTATTAAAATCATCTGTATTGAGTAGCATCTAAATTTATTTTATTTTGCCATTTTTTATAGATCCATTATTAGTGTACACTCTTAAGTAGAAAATATAATTTTCTTGCAGTTTTAAAAATCCTATATACTGTGGCATCTCTAATAATACATTTATTTTATTTAGCATTTCTCTTTGGCCTCATTCTAAAAAGAAGTGGAAACATCACTCGTGTATATTTTCTCATTCTTGGCCTCTTAACATACAAAGTCATCCCAAGATCACGTCTTTATTAATTGTACTTATTTTAGAGCTGACTTGTGACATATTTGCACTATTGTGCTGTTCTAAAGCATCTTCTCTTACTTTACTCTGCTGTCCATTTTAATTGGACTCCTTATTTTCATTTGGAAGCAGTCACATGTGCGCCATCTCACTGCTACTTATTACCGAAGTAGAGAGCATTTGGGAGCTGGAGAACGGCATGCAGATGAAGGCGGCCGTGCCACGTGAACGGTCGTGGGTGTGCCATCCATGGGGCATGCCAGCATTGCCCAGAAGGTTTGGATGAGGTTCTTTTTTGTATCACCTTGGGTGAAAACCACTGAGCTCCCTGGTGTTAAGCGGGCCACGTGTCTTCTCAGTGAGGTTCTTATAACCTAAGTATGAAGGAAGCCTGTTGTCCCTGAGGGAGCTGTGAGTGAAGAGCTGGTCCAGAGAGCCTTGCCATCTCTCCTGCAGGAAGAATCCAGGAGCAGGTGAACCCCACCTGCACTGAGCGTCTTTCAGTTTAAAGTAAATCCTTACCGCTGGAGTATATTTAGAAGAGGCGGGGCCGGGGCCATGGCTAGGCCGGCTTTGGCTTTGTAGGTGATGAGCTGTATGTTGGCCATCAGGTTTAAGTGTGTTGATTTTTCACAGCAGGTCACTCAACAGTGTTTATCTGAAAATACTGGCTTGGGGCTGTTAATTAAGGATGAAATGAAAAGCTTGTTTCTGTTCCTTAGCATTGTCCAAAGGACTGTAAATTGTGCTTAATTCATTACGGATATTTGGTGCCCAGTGAAGAATAACTTACCAAGCTTGTGAAAACAGTATTTTTTTCCTTTTTAAACTCGTTTGTTTATTAGGAAACCAGGGCTGAACCTCTTAGATCATTGAATACCACAGAGGCGCCGGAAGTGCCATTCACTGGGATAACTTGCGTTAGGCAGAGGGGGTGACCTTACCCTCCAGTCGGTCACTCGGCACACAGGAGCTCCTCCCTTGACTGTCCTCCTAGCCGAGATGACCTAGGCTTTCCTTGAGTTATTGATACCATTCAGCTAACACTTCATTTTCTGCCGTATTTGAATTCCTTTCATTTTTGTGTGTATGTATTTGGTGGACCCTTGACCTTGATGAATCCTCAGCTTTACAAGTACAATTACAACTGTGTTTCTCACGTTACATAAAGTGTAACTGAAAAGGTTAAGACACCAGATTGTTAATGATGGTAAAAACAGGGACTAAAGCCATACAACTCTTTTTCTTTTTTTGAGACAGAGTCTCACTTTTGTCACCCAGGATGGAGTGCAGTGGCACAGTCTCTGCTCACTGCAACCTCTGTCTCCTGAATTCAAGCCGTTCTCTGGCCTCAGCCTTCCAAGTAGCTGAGATTACAGGCACCCGTCAGCATACCTGGCTAATATTTTTATATTTTTAGTAGAGTTGGGGTTTCCCCATGTTGGCCAGGCTGGTCTGGAACTCCTGACCTCAGGTGATCTACCCAGCTTGGCCTCCCAAAGTGTTGGGATTACAGAAGTGAGCCACTGCACCCGGATACCATAGAACTCTTAATTTATATTAAATTAATGTAAGTAAAAGAAACTCTGTTGTGCAACCCTTCTTTGCCTTGTCATTATCCAGACAGGAACTTGTTCACGTTACCTCTTTATGCCTCAGGGTGGGCAAGATGGTGAAACAAGTCAGGCTTGATCCAAAACCTGCCACAGAGTCATAGGAGCTTTTATGTTGGCCTCTCCTTGCATGAGTCAGTTGGCAGTAGCACATTCTGCCAGAGTAGTTCAGTTTGTGCCAAACTCTTATTCTGGAGATGGTTTGCACACAAGGTGACTACAGTTAGTATTAATGTATTGCGTAGTTGAAGATTGCTGGGAAAATGCATCTTAAGTGTCCTTGCCAAGATGAGGTGAGAATCATCAAACTGTACTGTGGGATGAGGGTTGGAGAGCCAGAGAGGTACCCGTGGTAGTTACAGGGCTCATTCATTCCTGCCCTCAGGGAAAGTCACTCAAGACTACACTTCAGTGATATTTCAGTTACCACGAGTTTAGGACCCACTAGGTCATTTGTAGATAATCAGAACTATGAGGCTATCTCAGGGGAAGGCCAGAAGTCTCTTCTGTGCTATTTCTTTATCCCCAAATGAACTGCATGCTTCTTCAAGATTGGATCACATTGATTTTTCGGGTACTTTTTCTGTACCACACAATGCCTTGCACATAGCAGACAGTAAAATATTTTGATGAACTGAATCTGACAGCAGTTAAGTATAAAATCACATGATTTGAATGGGAAGAACTGTTATAGCTCAGGAAAAGTGAGTGCTATGAACTGGAGGAGTTGGAATGAGAGGGAAAGTTCCCATCAGCAGCTGAACTGGTTATATATAATAGTTACAAAACCAATGTGTAATGAATGATCTGTGTTTATCTCATGTATTTATCCAACAAATACTTATGGATATTGAACTAAGAGTTAGAGAAACAATGACGAACAAGACAGATCCGTGAATCTTAGAAACAGATTGATATGAAATGTGGCTGTCACTAGGTATGCTCCAGGGAGTAGCTCTAGGACCTCCCTAGACACCAAACCGCGAGGGTGCTCAAGATCCCCTGATAGAGAATGATGTAGTTATTTGCGTATGAGCTATGCACATCCTCCTGAGTATTTTAAATCTAGATGACTTATAATACCTAATGCAACGTAAACGTTAGATAACAGTTATTATGCTGTATTGTTTAGAAAGTATTGACAAGAAACCTGTTCCTGTTCAGTACAGAAGCAGTTTTTTTCCTGGATATTTTCCATCCATGGTTGGTGGAATCTATGGATAAGGAACCATGGATATGGAGGGCTGACAATAATTGTAGGTAGTGACAAGTACTGAGAGGAAAATAAAGCAGTAAAAGATAAAGACAATGGCGTGAGGACACAGGCAGGCTGCTTTAGTGAATATTTAGCTTAATGAATAAACGACAGTGTCTTGCTTTGTTGCTCAGGCCGGAGTGCAGTGATGCAATCCTAGCACTGCAACCTTGAACTTCTTGCCTTAGGCAGTCCTCCCACATTGGTCTCCCAAAGTGTTAGGATTACAGGCGTGAGCCACCACACCCAGGCAGGCTGCTTTAGATGGGGGAAAGCAGGGGAGGGCTCTGAGGTGTTGACATTTGAGCAGCACGTAAGTGAGATGATGGATGAAATCTGATAAAGGTCCGGGAGACCAGCATCCCAAGCAGAAGGCAGATGTCGGGTTCTGAGATGGGGACCGAGTGTGGCCAGCTTGAGGGCTGTGTGGCCATGCCCGTGAGCAAGGGCCTTGCAAGACATGGCAAAGACTGGATGTTTATTAACAGCAGTGGGAACCTGTCACCATTAGAATATCACCGAAGGCGTCTGTTTCATCTCTGAACGCCCCTACTTTTCCTTTTACCTCTGCGCCACCATTACTGCCACCCCCTAGACTACGCCAGTATGATCCCTTACCCAGAGTACTGTAATCAGCTTCTAAAAGTTTTCATGGCATGGCGATCTCAGGGAATTGATAGAGAAGATGGGAGGCCAGCTAGGTGACAATTGCTGTTGTCCCTGGGTGGTAGCCAGGTGGTTTGATTCTCAATCTGTTTTGAAGGTTGCCAACTGGATTGGCTGGTGGAAGAGATTAAGAAAGAAAGGAATAAAGCTTGACTTCTAGGCTTTTGGCTGCAGCAACTGGGTATGTGGTGGCAGCATTTACTGCAAATGGAAAGACTGGGAGTGTATTTTGGTGGAGAAAGTGTGAGACATGCAGTTTGGTCCTGTTACAATGGGATGTGTGTTAACTATGGAGTGAAGGTGCTGAGTAGCTGCTGCACGTGGGAGGGGCTTGAGCTCTTCCACTGCTTTCCTTGGCTGACAGATGATACTCCAAGTAGGGAGACTTGATAAGATCACCAGGAGAGGCAACACAGATGGAGGAGGGGTGAGCCCCAGGGTGCTCCTGTGTTGAGACATGTAGATGATCAGGAGACTGGTGGCCGAGAAGGCTGGAAGAACACTAGCAGAGGCTGTCCTTCTGGAAGTCAAGTAAAGAAGCCAGTTCAAGGAGAAGAGAAGCACTGTGCAAAATTCTGCTGCGAACTTTTATGTGTGAGCCATATAAAGCCATGGAGTGATAGGAGCTGGGAGCCGACATTACTGTTTACAATGCAGGGATGGACTGTGTCTTCCCGAAAGTTTCTTATTATTGGGTAGGGGTGTGGCAGTTAATGTCTTCTGAATTTAGACTGTGCCAGCCTTCAATCTTTTAAAGCATATTTCCTGTTTATTTTCCCATAGCTAACCTTTAAATTATAGATGCAAAAAGTGAAAGCCATTTCCATTGTATTTATATTCCCTGGGTCATACCTGGGGGATTCTCATATGCTGTTGAGAACAAGGTATGTCTGGGTAACTTACAAAGTAGAGATTTCACAAAAGTATATAGGAGGTATTAGGAGCCACAAGATATGTGGGCACGATGAGCAAGTTTCAGGAACCGGTTTAGCCCTAAACCTGGTCTCTCTCCCTGACACCTGTTCTCAGCATTTGGCTCCATCTTCCATTGATTTGTGCAAACCAAACACTGGCTCCAGTGCTGCTTCCTGTCTCCCCCCACCGTCCTCACTGTCCGGAAGCCCTCTTGTGCACTCCGCCTCATGCTGTGCACACTGTTGCATCCGCAGCTGCCCCTGCCCTACCCTCTGGAATGGCTGCAGAGAACAGCTTTCCCTCTCTTGCCCTTTTGTCTGCTGTCTACTCTGAAGCCTGGGTTGTGTTTTACAATTAAATCTGATTGTGTTAGCTCCCCCACTTAGATCCTTACTGTGGCCTCGCACTGCTCAGAGGACAAAGACCAGAATTCTTGGAGAGGCCCAGAAGCAGTGCAGGGCCTGGCCCCGTCACACCCCTGCCTGGCTGCCTCCTTCCCCTGGGCCCCTATTGGGCCTTCTCTCCCAGGTCCTGAGCTCGCCAAGCCCCGCCCCTGCAATTCCTTCCCCATGCACCCCTTGGCCCTTGTTGACTGCAGCTCCTGTGGGACAGCTCAGCAGGGCCCAACCTGACCCATTTGTGCGGGTGACATTCCTCTGTCATATTCTTCGTGGCACCACACTCTCTCATTTCAGGACATTTACTTTCCCTTGCTGTTGCATAGTCATAGTTATTCATGTTTCATCTCTCTTAGGCTGTGAATTCCCCCGAGGGCGGGAGCCGTGGCTATCTTGGCTCCAACTGTGGCTGCCACGTGGAGACCTTCACATGTGTTTGTTGAGTGAATTAACTTGAGTGCACAATAACAGAAACAAATGGAAATCTTCCTCTGGAAAGACGGAAGACTGTTGGGGCAGCTCACGTGGAAGCGGCTTTGCATCTCCATCCCCACCCCCACTTATGGGTCCTCCTTACTCCCCCTCGCAACATCCTCTCCCCCACCTTTCTTGCTCTCTCTGGGCTCTACAGCTGGTCACTGCTGCCACAGGGTCTCGGGAGTGGAGGCTTAGCAAGGAGTGCGTTATGGAGGACAGATTTCTGCCACAGACCTCACCAACGTGGAACCATAGCTTCCATTTGGCTCTGACTCTTTGGGAGAATTTGACGTCTTTTATTACCTCTAATCTTACCTATGTGTAACCACACATTTTAGTCTTTTTCTTATATCTTTTAGATAATTACCAGATAATTTTACTTACCTGTTATTCTACCACTTTCTGCCTTGCCTTTTCTTCAGGCCATCCCCAAGTGCTATAACCTGCCTAAAGGTTAGGACATAAACCACTCCCACACGTTGATCTCTGGGCATAACCCAGGTGGCATAAACACCAGCATTCTCTGTTTTTCTTTGTCACTTCAGAATGCTGACAGGCAAAGAAGAGCATTTTCTATAGTCTCAAAATGTGATGTGTGCTTATTAAAACTGCTGCATGTATTTGCTAACAAGAGTAAGATTGACAAGATTAATTGACAAGTTTCAAAATATGATTTAGATTCAGTTTACTTGGCTAAGTATCTCTGTCTCCATAATGTATATATTTCAAGGAAAATATTAGATATTACAAAAGGCCACCCTTTTACTGTCTTATCAAGATGAGTTGTTTTTTTCCAAAATGTCAATTTTTAGGCTGCAATTTTCCTGCTAGTTATTAAGGCAGACTTTAGGATAGAGTGAAAACATTTTAGTGTCAGTTTATTCTAAGCTATGTTTTTTTCTTAGTTTTTAAAATCTACTTTAAAATTTTACATGAGTTGTCAGTGAAACCAATATAATCCCAGATACTTCTCTTTCTCTGTTTTTTTTTTTTTTCCATTAGAAAATTGCCCCCCAAATGGTTTAGACAAAGTGAAAACCAGAGGTAGATAGGTAGATTCACATACCTATCCCTTGTTGCTGTTCTTGGTCAGAAACTGAAGTGAGGAGTTGCCTTGTACTTGTGTTTCAGATAATGACTGTCAAATTACCCCATGAAATCAAATGTTTATTTTCTCAATTTTAGCACTTTAAAGATCAGAATTCTGTATCTAAAAACTTGTCTAAGTCTGTGATTCTGTTTTTTTTCTTCTTTTTTTTTTTATCAACTCCGAAACGATTTGCAATGTTAGGATAACATCTGCTTTATTTTAATCCTCTGGAATGTGCTGAAACTTGCATTTTGGCCCAGCAGATCTTCATAGTTTATTATTTATTTATTTATTTATTTATTTTTTAAAGACGGGGTTTCGCCATGTTGGTCAGGCTGGTCTTGAACTCCCGGCCTCAGGTGATCCGCCCGCCTTGGCCTCCAAAGTGCTTGGATTACAGGCATGAGCCACCACGCCCAGCCTTCTTTCTTTTTTTTTTTTTGAGACAGAGTCTTGTCTCTGTCATGCCCAGGCTGGAGTGCAGTGGCGCAGTCTCAGCTCACTGCAATCTCCACCTCCCGGGTTCAAGTGATTCTCCTGCCTCAGCCTCTGGAGTAGCTGGGACTACAGGCGCATGCCACCACACCTGGCTAGTTTTTTGTATCTTTAGTAGAGACAGGGTTTCACCATGTCAGCCAGGATGGTCTCCATCTCCTGACCTCGTGATCCGCCCGCCTCAGCCTCCCAAAGTGTTGGGATTACAGGCGTGAGCCACCGTGCCCTGCCATCTGTGATTCTTTATAAAGGGCTAAATCTATGTTTTTAACCTCACTTGAAGTCGTCCTTTGAACATCAGCTGTCCCTGGAAAATAATGATTGACTCTGGGAGATTTGTCTCCACTGACATATCCTCGACAGGAATCAAAAGTCCCAGCAGCTCCTGAGTGAAGCCGTCCCCATGCAAGTAACAGCAGCCTGTGAGTTTACATAGTTGTGGGTGCTGCCTGAGTCGTTTTCTGTCTCACCTTGTGGCTTCTCTGCTACTCAGTAGGAGAGTGGAAATGCCCAACCTTACACAGACTTTTCCAGACTCAACAAAACCATGCTTTTATTGCTGCAGCCTTGGAGATGAATCCAGAATAATCGTTGGGCTGGCTTTGAGTTAGCCACTGTGTTGCCTGCACATATAGCATGCATTCCCATGCCTGTTTAAGGTGGACTTTTATCTAAATGGCCCCCGTAGAAGACATTTCAGTAACTTGGGGAATGCCTACATAATGTAACATCAGGTAGCCGTGTCAAAGCCACGTTGAGGAAGAATACTTAGTGACTGACATGGTTTGGATGGGTTCCCTCCAAATCTCATGTTGAAATGGCCTCCAGGGTTGGAGGTGGGGCTAGCAGGCGTGTTTGGGTCATTGAGGGGGGATCCGTTATGAATGGCTTCGTGCCATCCTGGCAGTAGTGGGTGACTTCTCACTGTTAGTTCATGCAGAGCTGGTTGTTTGGAAGAGCCTAGGACCACCTCCTCTCTTGGCATGAGATGTGCGGACTTCCCCTGTGCCTTCCCCGTGCATAAAAGCTTCCTGAGGCCTCACCAGAGGCTGAGCAGATAATGATGCCATGCTTGTGTAGGCTGCAGAACTGAGAGCCAGATTAATCTCTTTTTTCTTTGTAAATGATCCAGTCTCAGGTATTTCTTTATAGCAGTGCAGTACAAAACAGATTACAATCGTGACACTGGAAAGTATTTAATAAAAATGCTAGGTAATATTTATTGAGCATAAATTATGTGCCAGACGCATATGTTAACATATTTCATCCTCAAAAACTATGTAAGTATTTTCCCAAGTTCACAGAGTGAGTGGTAACCACTAGGCAACCCTGCCTCTGTACCATGTATTATCTCCTTTTTTATTTACTAAACAATGCATAAGATAATGATCACAGTTTCTAGTAAACATTATTCATACCTCTGTGTGTGTGTGTGTGTGTGTGTGTGTCTGTCTAGCACTCACTGGAGGCAAGATGATAGGTGATTTTAATTTTTTTCATCGTATTCCCAATTTTTCTGCAACATAGATGGATAAATGTTACAAAAAGAAAAAGAAGAATAGATTTCCTTAGCACTAGGCATGTTTAGATGAAGTAGGAAGAGAAACAGGTTTCAAAACAGAATCATGATCAACCTTCCTACAGTGTTATATGCCCTTATGTCTTCCATTATTGGGAGAAATTAAGGACTGACCATAATCGACTCTGCAAGGGTGACCAGTTTTTGTCCAGTTGTTGGACACTTGCAGGTGACTTGCTCAAGGTCAGAATGCATCTAAGATAGCATTCAAGCTCAGTTAAGTTTTTTTTTTCCTAGAAAAGTAAGTACTTAGGATGTTTGCCCAAGCTCCACTTTCTTTTTATTAGTCCGCTTCCCTTGCCTGAGAATCTCCAGACCTCCTTACCCCTATCCTGTGATCAAGCCCCACTTGTCAGTCATCTTGGAGAGAAAATTTCCCTCCCTGCATCATGACCACCTGTGTTTCACTAATGAGTGCCGCTGAAAGCGCTAAAACTTCTTTTATTCCACAAAAGACTCTTCCCGCCTCTCCCCAGTGTGGAGTCCCTGCCTCTGTGCCTCCATCGTGTCCTGGCAGCACTGTGTCCTGGTGGCAGCATCTTCAGCAAGTCAATTGCTTTGCTTTTCTTTTTCCTAGTAGGACGTGAGTTCAGCAAAGGCAGGGACTTCTCCGTCTGGCAGGCTGCCTGTACGTTGCCGGCACGCAGGGTGCTTTCCAAAGGGAAGCAACACACCACGTGCCTCTCATGAATCATCATCTCAGGCATGCCAGCTCTTGCGGCCACACTTAGACCAAAGAAGTCAGAGGTGTCAGTCACAGGTGCAGGAGTCAAGAAATAACAGATTGGGTACCAATTAAGAGCAATTTTGAGAGCCTTATGGAAGAGCAAAACAGACATTACCAAAGGATGAAAGACACCAGCCTTAAGCTTTTACTAAGCTGTATGAATGACATGGGGAAGCAACTGCTGCTGTTAGTGAAAGCTGCTTTTTTTTTTTTTTGAGACAGAGTCTTGCTTTGTCCCCCAGCCTGCTGGAGTGCTGTGGCGCAGTCTCGGGTCACTGCAACCTCCACCTCCCGAATTCAAGCGATTCTCAAGACTCAGCCTCCTGAATAGCTGGGACTACAGGCGCGTGCCACCACGCCTGGCTAATTTTTGTATTTTTTGGTAGAGACGGGGTTTCGCTCTGTTGGCCAGGTTGGTCTCAAACTCCTGAACTCAAGTGATCTGCCTTCCTCAGCCTCTCAAAGTGCTGGGATTAGAGGCATGAGCCACCATGTTGGGCCAGGGAGGGTTGTGTTTAAAATTTTTATACTTTTGTCTTTTTGAGGGTATCCCTCTGTTACCTAGGCTGGAGTACAGTGGTACAAGTCGCTGCTCACAGAAGCCTCAGCCTCTTGAGCTTACGCCACCCTCCCACCTCAGCATCTCATGTAGCTGGGACTGGCTAAATTTTTGAAATTGTATTTTATGGTTATGGGGTCTCACAATGTTGCCCAGGTTGGTCTTGAACTTGGCCTCAAGCAATTCTACTCCCTAGGCCTAGTGTACTTGCATCATGAAAACTGAATACAAAGGCGTGTGTTGTTTTAATTCATGTTTATGGACAAGTTACAGTCTCCTCATTGTCATCTGTGTCTTCTGAGGAGTAGCCTGTTTGGTTAAATAAATTCTGGCCGTTTGCCTTTAATTCATTTGCCTGAAAAAAAAAAACATGTTTTCTTTTCTACTCTCCTTTGAACAGCATCCTGGTGGGGAAGAAGTCTTAAGGGAACAGGCTGGAGGTGACGCCACTGAGAACTTTGAGGATGTCGGGCACTCTACGGATGCCAGGGAATTGTCCAAAACATATATCATCGGGGGAGCTCCATCCAGTAAGTACATTTTGGGGGGGCCTTTCTTATTTGTCTTTAAGGCTATCAGATGACCCTACCCAAATCTGTAAGCTGGCATGTATACACATTTAAAAAGGAGTAAAGCAAAAAAACCTCCTGATTTTTAGGACACCATTTTTGTCATAGATAAATTGACCAAAAATGTCTTTGCATTTCACTGCTCACTGTTTTTTGTTTATTTGTTTGTTTGTTTTTTGAGACAGGTCTTGCTCTGTCACCCAGGCTGGAATGCAGTGCCATGATCATGGCTCACTGCAGCCTCGACTTACTGGGTTCAAGTGATCCTCCCATCTCAGACTTTTGGTAGCTGGGACTACAGGCACACACCACCACGCCTGATACTCTTCGTAGTTTTTATAGAGACAGGGTTTCACCATGTTGCCCAGGCTGATCTCAAATTGGGCTCAAGCGGTCCACCTGCCTCTGTCTCCCAAATGCTGGGATTACAGGCATGAGCCCCATGCACAGCCTGGTTGCACTGTTTACTGGCACTTCATTTCAGTCGGCATCCCCACCCCAAGGCCACGCACTGGGGAGTGCTTCTCAGTCCTAGAAATTCCACGCGGCAGCACATGTGAAAAGGTGGGAGAAGCAACCCAGCATTGTTCTCTTTCCTTTTCTGACCAATATATTTGTATTAAGAAACCCACTTCTACTTTCATTAGACCAAGGATATTTTAGTTCCAAAAAATGATTTAAAAAATATAAAAACTCAGCTATCTGAAATGGATAAGCTCTGCGTTCTGTAGAAGTAGCACACTGTCCGTATTCTGCTCCTTTACCCCAGACGTTTGAGAATGTCAGCTCTGGACCAGTCAATTGACCAACTTTTGGAAAACACTGGCCATGGCCTAATTTGGCTTTTCTTTTCTTTTTTTCTTTCTGTCTTTTTTTTTTTTTTTTTTTTTGACAGAATCTCACTCTGTCACCCAGGCTGGAGTGCAATGGTGTGATCTCGGCTCACTGTAACCTCCACCTCCTGGGTTCAAGCAATTCTCCTGCCTCAGCCTCCGAAGTAGCTGGGATTACAGGCACCCACCTCCATGCCTGGCCATTTTTTTTGTATTTTTAGTAGAGACGGGGTTTCACCATGTTGGACAGGTTGGTCTCAAACTCCTGACCTCAGGTGGTCCCCCCGCCTCGGCCTCCCAAAATGCTGGGATTACAGGTGTGAATCGCCATGCCTGACCCTAATTTGGCTTTTTTGTGAACACTGGGCTGTGTTATGATTTTAGACCCTTCTGTGGAAGTCATAAATGACCACATTAAATATCATTAGTCTGTCAACCTGAGTTATCAGGAAAATAGCCGAAAACTTGGAAAGAAGTCTCTGAGTGCTCTGAGCATCTGGAGTGGGTCCCAGGGCCACTCACTCAGCCGCCTTCCCCCGCTCTGGGAGCGCCTGGCTCCATCCTGCCATCCCTCTTGTGAGCCTGGTGAGCAGCCCACCAGAAGGGGTCAGAGGCCTGCTGGGAGCTGGCTCTGCTCTCATAAGAAAAAAACATAGAGGCAAATAGCCTCATTCCAAGTGAGCAAACTGAGAAACTCTTAAAAAATATAGAATAAGTCTTATCATATACCATGGATGCTTCCTGTAATGACTGAATGAAGCAAAGGTTACATTAGGCTCTTTGTAGAAGGCTTGAAAGTAGGAGACCCATTTGAAAACAACTTCCAATGAGTGGGGAGGTTTGTTTGATTTTGTTTTTGATGGTAGGAGATACGCGCTTTGAGGGAGTAAGCTTCATTTATCTGGCAAGTTTATTTGCCCCCTGTATTTTCATCCCATACTTCACAAAGGCAAAGTTGTTTTAGGGTCGTCAGGGAGGCCTGCCCTTACACGTGCCTGATCCCAACCTGTTCTTTCCAGCTGTAGGGTAGGTTTCAGGCCCTGACTAAGGCATTTCTGCTTCACCTACCCGCTGGACTTCTCCCTGGCCAGGCTTTAAACACACTGTATTTTTGACAGCTTCAGCCTGAAGTTTAAATAGTTTATGCCTCTAAAACTGGGAGATTGCAGGAATTGACTGAAGATATCACACACATAAGAGATACTGCACAATCTCAGATGGAATTTGAGAGGACAGAAGGGAAGAATCAGTCTTCAGCTACTCCCTGAATTGCATATCGAAATCTGAGTCTAATAATTGTATGTGCACATCAGCATGTACAGAGGGCTGGCATGGCTGCTGTTCTAAACTTTGGGACTCAGAAAATATCTCGTGACACTTAATCTGCTACTAATTTTTGCTGTTAAATCAGAAGGATCAAACTTTGTGTCTAATAGCTGAATGTTGAACCTGAAATGCTAATAGCTGAATTGTATTTTTTTAAAAAAATAATCTCAAAGTGAGCATTTTGGAAGTAGTACTTTTGCAGATTTTTCATAATATGCCTTATTTTTTCATTGCAGGATGACAGACCAAAGTTAAACAAGCCTTCGGTAAGTGTGACCATTTCTAATGTCTCCGGATGTTTTCATTGTATCTAATTCTTGTCAAACTGAAGGCAGAGGTCTTTTGTTTACCTGACTGAGGCCAGCACAGGTGTTTCTAGATAAATGAATATATAACCTACTGGCTCAGCAAATATTTTTTATATATGGAAACCTGTCAGTATGATTTGTTAGGATGGCTTGTGTGTAATTTTTTAAGGCTATCAATATTTAAACTACTTTTTTCATCATAATTATCAATATGTACCCTTCGAAGAGCTACTTTTCATAGTGGCACTGTGCTTCTGATCTGAAAGATTTGACATAAGCCTTATTTTCAGAGAACTTAAAATCTGAATGGATAGTGGTTTTATTAGTTACATCTTTAAGGATGCATCTTATGTTTTCTTCATCTTTAAGTCTCTTGGGCATAGTAGGTGTTCAATAAATACTTGTCAGATGAATTTAATGAAATTAAATAATATTCTTTTGACTTATTTTTCCTAGAGAAAGGAAAATAACTCTGGTAATACTGGTTTTATGTTCTGATTCACTAGCCTTTCTCTCCAAACTGACCATCTCACTTACATTTGAAGATAAATGTAGGATGAGAACCAACGTGCACAGCCTAAGTTCCTGAAAAGTATAAGTTGGCAAAATCGTTTCTAGCATCTAATTAAAGGACTATGGGGGGAAAGTTTTACTTAAAACAAATGACAAAAAAGCAAGTGTAATTTTTCATTTTGCTGTAAACTCTTGGTTTCGTTAGAGAAAATGCAGCAGCGAGACCTCACTGAGCTTGTGTTGAGAACTGGTGAGCTGATTTTTTGAGCTGTTGCTGCCAAGACAGTGTCTTTAATCTGCAGCAGGATGGAAGCAGTTAATCCAACAGTGTGAGCATAAAGGCCACAGTGGCCTCAGCAACCCTGAGGGTACAATAAAAGTCTTGCGTAATACTGTTTAGTACAAAGCAATTTCGTTTATATTCTCTTCTTCTTCAAGAAAGGCTTAAGTTCAATGTTAATGATATGAGTACTTCCAGAAGATAAAAAATGGACTTCAGAATTTGAGTGGCCTCTGTAACAATTGCTTGGAATCCTTGCTGTGAGCTCATTTGACTTTAGCACCTTTTGTGAGGCTACTTTTTGGACAGCCGAAATTCTGTGATGCTTCAGGTTTTCCTTTTCTCTGAAGTCTCTTAAGGGAAGAGTATATATATACTTTTATCATGTGTTTATTATGGTAATCATTTTGGTATACATTATTTAGCTATAGTAAAACAAAGGTTTAAGATTCATTCGATGAACTTCGACGACCACAGGGCCAGCAGTTTCCCTAACCGTAAAGACTACAAGCAGAAAACACTTTTAGGTGTGAGATTGTAAACGTCTCCTGCCATCACTGCTTTCTGTTTGAAGGACAGAGCCTTTCCTTCTTTATTTGCTTTTAGAACACGTGTATTACAACCTATACTCTGTTGGATTAATTGCCTATTACCATTTGTTATTCTTATTTTTCTATTTTAAAGTGGCAATTACTTTGATACTGAGAATATTTTGGGAACAGAGGAGGTTTACATGCTAAATTCTAGGACTTTAGCTTTTAGTATCAAAGAAAGCTTTTCTGACAACATAATGATAGAGTGACATTGGCTTGTTATGGGTAGAGGGTCTCACTGAAGTTTGAGAATCACACTCACTTTTAAAAGTAGATGTCTTTTTTTTGTTTGTTGGTTGGTTTTTTTGAGAGACAATTTTGCTCTTGTCACCCAGGCTGGAGTGTAATGGTGTGATCTCGGCTCACTGCAACCTCCGCCTCCTGGGTTCAAGCGATTCTCCTGCCTCAGCCTCCTGAGTAGCTCGGATTACAGGCACCTGCCACCATGTCCAGCTAATTTTTATATTTTTAGTAGAGAGGGGGTTTTACCTTGTTGGCCAGGCGGGTCTCAAACTCCTGACCTCAGATGATCTGCCTGCTTCAGCCTCCCAAAGTGCTGAGATTACAGATGTGAGTCGCATGAGCCATGGTGCCCAGCCTAATGTAGAAGTTTTTACTCTCTTCAGAGATTTTACAGATTAATCAACTTTTGAGTGTTTTTTTTTTTTAACAACTCTTCTCTATTGTAACTTTATACTTCAATGTGAGCAGAACCAGAAGAATGTGAGACAAGAACTTTTTTTTGAGAGGCCATAAGCAGATGAAATGAAAGGAAATTCATGAGCACTTTTTTGGCTTTATCTTTTTGTGCTTTCAGTTTAGCAGAAGGAAAGAGTGCCTTTAGGTATTTCTTTTGTCATGTGTCTGTATAACCATCTACCTATCTCCAGACTGAAAAAGGTACACTATGTTCTGAATTTTTGAAATGTTGCCTGCTTGAAATACCTAGTTGAATAGTGAAATAAAATGCAGTAAAGATTATTAGCTTGAACCTACCCTAAGGAAAGCATAGTGTTAAGTTACCAAATTATTTGTAGACTTACAGATTATGCATTTTGAATCTAACGTAAACCTTTCTATCACATTTGATTACATAGAGAAGATTAGTAGGAGCAATAACACTTCTTGGTTATAGTTTTCAAAACATTCTTATAGAAAGTATTTGGTCCTCACAGCATCTCCATGTTAGACCTGCCAGGGGAGGTGAGTACATTGCAACTGGGGTGTAAGGCACCCGGCTCACAGTACATGCTCCAGAACCATCTAGCACCCGTCTCAGGCTGGTCAGCTGCAGTGTCTGAAGCTTCTAACCTAGGTCGTGAGCTTGCCACATTCGGCATCACTCTGTCAGTATTTTAAGGGAAAAAGCCTTCCAACTAAAGAGTGGGCTACATTAGATGAACTTATAAATGAGATGATTCTAATTTACAAAGGCTTGTTGGGCTTTGCATGCTTTTCATAATTTATGGAGCTTATCATAATTTACACTGATTCACATGACTTTTATAAGTCATTATGCATGAAATACTTATTTTTATTTTTATTTTTTTTTTGAGACGGGGTCTCACTCTCGCCCACGCTGGAGTGCAGTGGCATGGATCTCGACTCACTGCAACATCCACCCACTGGGGTCAAGCAGTCCTCCCACCTCAGCCTCCCGAGTAGCTGGACCATAGGCACACACCACTGTGCCCAGCTAGTTTTTGTATTTTTTTGTAGAGACAGATTTCGCCATGTTGCCCAGACTGGTCTCGAACTGCTGGACTCAAGCATTCCACCAGCCTCAGCCTCCCAAAGTGCTGGGATGACAGGCATGAGCCGCCACGCCTGGCCTTTGACATACTGATTTAATTGTTAGCCTCTTTTTACTGAACTGGAACGCTCAGAGTCATGAACAGGTGGCAGAGCCACCATAAACCCGGTCTTTCCCTCCTTCATTGCTCTGATACTTTGATAGGCACTCCGTAAGCGAGGCCCTCAGCATTGACCACTAAAGACCAATTCCTTTTTCATCAAAGTGCAAAGTGGTAATTCAGATTTCCTTTAACTGTCAAGCATCCTGGGCTACAGAGCCAAGAAGATCTCAACAATGAAAAGGTGATAGAATTATTTCAGGTTCTGCTCTTTAGAGTTCATGGCTGTTGCTGGTGATGTGAGAGCGGTGTTTTAACCTTAGCACTCACCCATGGTAACCAGGAAGGCGGCAGGAGGGCAGATGGGAGGTTCCAGAGTTATCAGCACGTGGGTGAAATGCCTGCGCTCGGGTTAACAGTGCCGTGGATGTTTGTGTTTGCCTTCCTTCCTTCCTGTTTCAAGCTTCACTTTCTAGTTTGACAATCATATGTTACCTTCAGCGATTCTTTTGTTGCAGAACTGATTGTGTCCTCTAATAGCTAATTATTTTTGTATATTTTGATTATTTCTAGTAATCTTTGCTAATTGTATTCATATATGCAAAATTTGGAAAATCGTCTTGCTATAGTTATGAATACTTTTTATAGATGCTGAGATTTTAAAATTGCTGGAATAGATGATAAATTTGCAATTTTATTTTTAAATGACTTACCTTTCTTCCCCTACTGTGTCAGGAACCTTAAAGGCGATGTTTCAAGGTTGGTGGGTCTCATGACTGCTTTGCTGGCTTTTCCCTGAAATGTGTCTGTCGGGAGTTTCTCTAACGTGCTTTGCAGAGTGATGCTTTGCCGCACCGCAGGCCACTGGTTGTTTCGCTGATGCTTTTTTATCTGCGCTTTTGGGAAACTGCAGGTCTGGAGCTGCCTTATTTATGGCAACTTCTGTTTGAGGCACTAATACTTTTGCTGGTGTGGAACATCAAAATAATGCTTCTTAACACATTTTCAAGTCCAGAAAAGTTTTTATTTCACCAGACCTTAGCTATTTCAGCTGTTTGGAAGCGTATGCATTTTCCAGAATTGTTGTCAGTTCACTTTAGCACTACTCAAAAGAAGAGCTGCTCCCAGAAAGCCCTGGAGAATAAGAACAGGGCTTCCTTATTTGGGGATTTGCTGTTAGGGTGACAGCGACCAGCGGCTGGTGACAAGTGTGACACTAAGCACAGCAGTCCTGTGAGGCAGATCTGGTGTCTTGCCGGTACCATCTGGTCAGAATTAAAGCAGCCCAGGGAAAGTTGGCCTAGAATATAAAACTTCAAATGGCAGTTCTTACTTTTTCTTTTTGGTTGACATGTATTTAATGTAATTTAGGTATACTTTCTCACATCTGTCAGATTTGGATGAAATAACTCATTTTTTAAAATTGAACATTGTGTCCATGCTTTTGAAGAATTAAAGTGCTTTTCCTAAAGGTGACGTGGGATTATATGTATATGGACATGAGTATCTGTTCTCAGTTTTTGCATTAAAGCATTTAGATGCCTATTGTGTGTAAGATATTTTATGTAGCATATTAATTTTGAGTGTTTTTAAATTATTGAGGTTATGTCCTTAAGTAAATATAGATAATGCTTAAAATGTTTTATTTGGGAAAAAAACAAAGTTAGGCATTTTAGTGAAAAGAAGTTTATGATGTAATTTTCCCTTTCAACATCTTCTGAAGAATGCATTGCATACAATATTGTGCTCTTATTTTCAAACAGGTTTTCAGTCGGTGGAGTAAGTTCAGCATACCCTTAAACTTATTTTACTTTTTCCTCTTGTGTTTCAGGAAACTCTTATCACTACTGTTGATTCTAGTTCCAGGTATGTGGTTGCTTTCTTTGAAAGCAGTGGTGGATGGGGACGCTCATGCGTCCAGGTTGGACACGGGGCTTCCTGCACCTGCTGGGTTCCTGGGCCTGACACTGTGCTGTCTCAGCAACTTTCCACTGAAGGCCAGAGTGTTCAGAGCACTCATCCCCAAACTTTCAGGCAGCCGACTGTGAACACCATCCACATCCACAGCCGTGTGATCTCACCCGAGGGCTGCATCCACCCCAAGGAACATACAGAACAATGGCATGTCCTTCCCCCGCCATCCCCAGCCTGGGCAGCAGCTCACGCAGCCAGTCCTACAGCTGCTTTCTGGCTCATCCAGGCAGAATTCCACTTCCTTCCTTTCAATACATGTCTGTTTCTTAAACTCTAATGATTACATTTCCCTAAGCTTTGCTTAGGTTTCCTTGGTCATTGTTATTAGCTGTAAAGTTGAAGCTGGTAAAATATGTGTAGCATGACTTGATTGTTCTAGGGACCAGATTTGTTTATTATAGTCCAGGGGCATATTAACGTTTTTGGCAGCTCTACCATACTGACTTCTGTCATAGCCACTTTTTTGGACCCAAGCTCAAAAGCAAACGTATATATTTCATCTTGTCAAACTGAACTGCCTCAGTCTGTTGGTGTTCTGGAACATTCCCTGTCTGCAGGCAGTAGGCAGTATTTCACCTTACTCTTCATTAACAAGCCAGTCTCTTTCTAAAGTGAAATTGAAAAACCCCACCAAATCCCACTAAGACGAAACTTAACACTTGTAATCCTTATGAAAGCATTATACTTATAATTCATATGAAACGCATATGTATACCTAGTCTATTTATATTCTAAAGCCTACACATTAATTTCTGTTTCATAAGAAATTAAAATCTAATTGAAGATCGAAATCTAAAGATTCAAATCTAATTTAAAGATTCAAATAGAAATAGAAATTATAGCTCATCCCTTCATTTGTAATCTATAATTTATAGATCAAACTTCTATGCATCAGGACTGTAAATTTCGCATTTTTTGTATGAATTTAGGCCTGTGGACCACACACAAAAAATAGTTTGGCCATTCTGTTTCTTAACCCTTTAAATCCACTTCAGCACAGGTTGTAACGGTGACATTCTTCCAAACCTAAGCTTAAAGCTGTGGTGTTAATGGCAGCCTTAACAATCAGAGGGTCCATACTCTTCAGCTTTAGAGCTGGTAGGACATTAATTTTTTGTTCGTTTATTTTTGTTGGTTTGTTTTTGAGACAGAGTCTCACTCTGTCGCCCAGCCTGGAATGCAGTGGCACAGTCTTGACTCACTGCAACCTCTGCCTCCCGGGTTCAAGTGATTCTCCTGCCTCAGCCTCCCAAACAGCTGGGACTACAATTAGCTCCTGCCACCACGCCCAACTAATTTTTGTATTTTTTGGTAGCGAGAGGGTTTCATTTTGGCCAGGCTGGTCTTGAACTCCTGACCTCAAGCAATCCACCCGCCTTGGCCTCCCAAGTGATGGGATTACAGGCCTGAGCCTCCGCTCCCAGCCAAGTAGGGCATGAGTTTTCTCATAAAGCCAGCAGGGTAGTGATTGCTAGTATTCCAGGGCATCCATTGCACTCAATGTCACTTTTAGCAAATCCAGGTTGTCTTTTCAGCAAAATTGGTTACAGAGTTAAGAAAAACATGCCCTGGTAATTTTCTGTTAAAAGGAGCAAAGATTTCAAGTTCCCACAGTGAACATCATGCCAACATCCTAGCTTTTTGTCTTTCTAGTTGGTGGACCAACTGGGTGATCCCTGGCATCTCAGCAGTGGCCGTCGCCTTGATGTATCGCCTGTACATGGCGGAAGACTGAACGCCTCCTCAGAAGCCAGTGCACAAAAAGCCTGCTTTGGACACAGGAGGAAAGAAACCAATGCTAACTACTTCACTGACAGAAACCTTCACTTGAAAAGATTAATTTTAATGTATCTCTTTCTCTTTCTTCCAACATTAGAAACAAGACAAAGAGAACTGTCCTTTCTGCTCTCGAATTTTTAATTTTTCAAATGTGCCTTTTTATTCATCTACTTTGTTTTGATGTTTCTTTACTATGTAATTTACTTATTATAAGTATGATCTTTTAAAAATATATCTGGCTTTTAGAGTATGCACTGTTTGCCTGTCTGTCTGGTGTATGATTATCTTTAATGTTTAGAATCTCTGATTATTTAGAGGAATCCTTCAGTGTGTAAATCATTCAGATCCAGGGAGGCCATGTGACTGGAGGTGGGGAAATAGGTTCGAGTGTCTCCTTCCGCTTCACGTCTCCTGAGTAACCACGGATTGTATGCTTTCAATACAGTTTATTTTTTCAAGGAAATTAAGAAAGGCCAGAAATGATAGCTTAAGGATTTCTAATATTGTTCTACTTGAAATAGATAATAAGAAGAGAAAGTAGTGACCAGGCGTGGTGGTTCACACCTGGAATTCCAGCACTTTGGGAGGCTGAAGTGGGTGGATCACTTGAGGTCAGGAGTTCAAAACCAGCCTGACCAACACGGTGAAACCCCTGTCTCTACGAAAAATACAAAATTGGCCTGGCATAGTGGTACATGCCTGATATCCCAGCTACTTGGGAAGCCGAGTCAGGAGAATTGCTTGAACCTGGGAGGCAGAGGTTGCAGTGAGCCGAGATCACGCCATTGCACTCCAGCCTGGGCAACAAGAGTGAAACTCCATCTCAAAAAAGAAATAGACAAGAAAGTAGCCTACAGGGCCAATAAAAGTGACTTCTTATCTTCACTGATTGAAAAACATCAGTGACTTAAAAACACGTGGACCACGAGAGGGCATCTCAACTAGCCATTCTCTCAGCGTAAGCATATCATTGTAAAGACACGCTCAGCTTCATAGGTTCTCAAGTTTTAAGAATTCCTCATTCAGAGGGGAGAATTGTTTATATACTCTTCTAAGGAAAGGCTGGTTTTCTAGTTTGTAAGGAGACAGGGACATTGGAATCTGACCTTTGAAGAAATCTAGCAGCTAGTGTTGAGCGGTGAGGTGGTGTGGCGTGGCTCCGTCTCCTCACTGGGGCTCTAGGGGCTGATTCCGTCATCATACCTCCCATTTATTCTCTGCCTTATGTGATATTCTTTTAAATGTAGAAACTTAAAGGATGAATTTGTTAAACCCCAGTACCTGTGTTGTTGGCTGTGACTGACTGCGTTTGCATTGGTGTGAGCTAACTGACAAACCACAAGGTTCTTCAGAGCACATTGGAAAGGAACTGTGTTGTTCTTAGAGTACAACCTTCATAATCAAAGGGCATGCACCGCCTTTGCCTTCTTCACTCAGCGAAAGTTGACAAGCTAGTTTCTATTTCAAAATAAATTACATTTGTTAAGGGACCTGTGTAAATATGTCAGTATTTTTGGTTGTGAGTTTTAGCTATAAATCCTCACATTTTAGTACTTTTTAAAATATTCCTCCTAAATCACCCATGAAGTGAATCGGAGTGGGTTTGTCATACTTTAGATGACATTAAAGGGGCTAACTTGTAAATCATTTTGAAGACGTTGGCTAATAGCAGCTGTTTGTCATTAAGAACCACAACACTTGAACTTTGACATTTTTATCAATGACTCAGCAGTTTGCTGCCAGGGCTGGCAATTTTTCTTGTGTTTTGGGAACAACATGTGGAGTAAAGGAGAGCGAGTTTACTTCCTATTTTTACGTTTACAGTTTGTGCAGCCAGAATCTCAAATCTCAAGAAGGTACCTGACACCTTTTTCTCTTGCTCTCCCTTCAGAGAGGTGAGAGACTTCACGAGGCTGCCCTTTCTTTTCATCTGCTGGTTGTGAAAGGAAAATATCTTGGGCCCCCAAAATCACTCAGGAAAAATCGAGCTGGAAACTGCTTAGGACCAACCTGCCTCCCACTCCATTCAGTCACCCCTCTACTCACTGAGATAGATGCGTATCTGATTGCCTCCTTTGGAGAGGGTCATCAGAAACTCAAAGCAACCCTTTGTGTCTCACCTGTCTGTGACCTGAAAGCTGGCTCCCCACTTTCAGTCTTCCTGCCTTCAAGATGTCCCGCCTTTCCAAACCGAACCAATGTACTTCTTACATATGTTGATTGATGTCTCATGTCCCCCTAAAATGTATAAAACCAGGCTGTGCCCGACCACGCTGGGCATATGTTAGGACCTCCTGACATGCTTTGTCACGGGCATGTCCTCAACCCTGGAAAAATAAATTTTTTGTGTGTGAGATGGTACCTTGCTCTGTTGCCCAGACTGGAGTGCAGTAGCACAATCTCCACAATCTCGGCTCACTGTAGCCTCCACCTCCCGGGTTCAAGCGATTCTTCTGCCTCAGCCTCCCCAGTAGCTGGGATTACAGACATGTGTCACAACACCTGGCTAATTTTTGTATTTTTAGTAGAGACAGGGTTTCACTGTTGGCCAGGCTGGCCTCAAACTCCCTACCTCAAGCAATCCACCTGCCTTGGCCTCCCAAAGTGCTGGGATTACAGGCATGAGCCACCGCAACCAGCTGGCAAAATAAACTTTCTAAATTGAGACCTGTCTCTGATTTTTCCGGGTTCGCATGGTTCTTAGCATCCAGTGTGCAAGGGAGTCACTGAGGTGCCCTGGCAACCTCCCCTGCTCCTGGGATCACACGCATCAAAGGCATGAGAACCACAGCAACACCATCTTAAGTAAGAGCTTGGTAATACGAGGCTGAAACCTACTGGGCTGCATTCCCAGACAGTTAAGGCATTCTAAGTCACAGGATGAGGTAGGAGGTCAGCACAAAATACAGATCATAAAGACCTTGCTGATAAAACAGTTTGCAGTAAAGGAGCCAGTCAAAATCCGCTAAAACCAAGATGGCCACGAGAGTGACCTCTGGTCATCCTCACTGCTACATTCCTGCCAGCGCCATGACCGTTTACAAACGCCATGGCAATGTCAGGAAGTTACCCAATATAGTCTATAAAGGGGAGGTGTGAATAATCCACCCTTTTGTTTAGCATGTCAAGAAGTAACCATAAAAATGGGCAACCAGCAGCCCTTGGGACTGCTCTGTCTATGGAGTAGCCATTCTTTTATTCCTTGACTTTTTTTTTTTTTTTTTTTGAGATGGAGTCTTGCTCCATTGTCCAGGCTGGAATGCAGTGGTGCGATCTTGGCTCACTGCAACCTCTGACTCCCGGGTTCAAGAGATTCTCCTGTATCAGTCTCTGGAGTAGCTAAGATTACAGGCGCATGTCACCACGCCCATCGGCTTTTTTTGTATTTTTAGTGGAGATGGGGTTTCACCATGCTAGCCAAGCTGGTCTTGAACTACTGACCTCAGGCAATCCACCCGCCTTGGCCTCCCAAAGTGCTGGAATTACAGGTGTGAGCCACTGTGCCTGGCCTATTCTTTTACTTTCTTAATAAAATTGTTTTCACTTTGCACTGCGGACTCACCCCAAATTCTTTCTTGCGTGAGATCCAAGAACCCTCTCTTGGGGTCTGGATCAGGACCCCTTTCAGTAACACAGGGACTGTGTTGGGTGCACGTGTGTCCGTTGCTCACCTCTTGGGTTTGAGTCAATGATTAGGGCTCTGGTTGGAACAGGCATTTGCCTTCCTCTGGAGGTATCTAGGCGATGGTGAGTGGAAGTTCTGGAAGCAGATTCTCGTTGCAGGGCAGCCTTTCCAAGGGTGTGCAGACACAGATGGCGTTACGGAACTTGTTTCCAGATCCTCAGCTTTGATCTAGATCACGGGAGTTGCCTTAGGCTGCTGTAACCAAGTACCACAACGGGCTGGCTTAGACAACAGAAATTTGTTTTCATCATTTAGAGGCCAGACGTTGTAAATGAAGGTTTCATCAGGCTCGCACTCCCTCCGACACTCTGGGTGGAGTCCTTCCTCACCTCTTGCAGCTGCCACTGGTGGCCAGCAGTCCTCACCTGGTGGTCCTCACCTCACAGTCCTTGCCTGGTGGTCCTCACCTGGTGGTTCTCAGTGTGGTCCTCCCCTGGCGGTCCCCGCCTCATGGTCCACATCTGGCAGTTCTCACCTCACAGTCTTAGCCTCGTAGTCCTTGGCTTGCTGCCATATCTCCCCAGGCTCTGCCTCTGTTGTCATTGACATTCTTTCTCCCTCTGTGTCTCTGTCATAAGGACACATTGGATTACCGACGCCAGCATGACCTCGTCTTAACTGATTACATCTTCATGATCCTGTTTCCAAATAGTCACACTCAGGTGCTGGGGTTAGGACTTCAACAGATCTTCTTGGGGGACAGAGGTCAAACCATAGTACATTCTTTTCTAAAAGGGACCTGATGTTCATGCTGGCGCTTCTTTCTTTACTCTTTTTCAACTCAATTCCTCTTCTCCCCTCTTTTCAGGAAAGGAGATCTTAGCTCAGGCCATTCTAACAAAATACCTTGGACTGGGTGGCTTTAAAAGCAAACGTTTGTTTCTCATGGTTCTGGAGGCTGGCAGTCCAAGATCAAGGTCCCAGCAGATTCGGCATAGTCACATGGTAGGGAGAGGAAGCAAGCTGTCTCGGGACTCTTACAATGGCATGATGCTACCCCACCTCTTAATACCCGCACATTAGGGGACAGGGTTTCCATACAGGAATTTGGGGGGCCATTCCATCCATGACAGAGACCTATTTCTCATCCATCCTGAATTTTAATATCGGATGTGAAAGCTACTGTCAAACGTGGTACATAGTGGGGTCTGTGAGTCTGTAATCGGGACATTTCTTTAATCAGGTACCCCGCCCTGTGCTTGCCTTGTCTGACGGTGAATCGTAGAGTAGGAACAGGGCGATTTAGCCTACTGGAGGGTGACTGGAGTTCAGAGGGACAGTCAGCAGCAGAGGTGGTGACACTGCATTGAGCAATACTGTTCTACCATGCCTTCACCACCTTCGATGAAAGCCTCCCCTCCTGCGGGAGTACCCTGGGGGACTGGTCAGATAACATATGAACTCATCTTGTGATATGGGTCCACAGAAAATCAAAATCAAATTTTTAATTTCACTGGAATAGATACATTTCTATAATAGACAATGTGATTGCAAGGCAAAAGACTTTCATAACAATATTTTTAATTAGGATAAAACTGGGAAGAAGAAATAGATCTATGAGCTCAAGGAGAAAAAGGAACAACGTACAGTTTCTTTCTGCTAAGAAAGAGTGTTGTAGCATTTTTCACAAAAGGGTAATGAGGGTAAATTGCATTGATATTTAAATTCCACTTAGTCGATTTTAAAGAGCAATATTTCAGCTTTATTTTAAAATGTCAGTATTTTAAATGTTACATAACGATGCCCTTTGTAAATATTTAAACTCATGATGAAAATTTTAAAGGGCAACTGAAGGTGTTTTTCAAAACTCTTGTAAGGGTAATTTAAGCAGAACGTGTGAAAAGCTGTGGCCCTCCACAGAGGCTCCTTCTCACTTGTCTCTCCCCCGCCGCCTCAGGCACCTGTCCCCAGGTCCCTTCTCATGGCTTGGCCACATTGTGAAATCAGAACATAAGTTTCAAGCATCAATAGTCTATGTTGAGTGAGGTTATGCGCTGCATGCTTAGTTTTGACATCAGGCTGCCTGAATGTTTTTCTTTCAAAATAGTAAATAAAAAATTGCTTTTTATTTGTAGTTAGCTCATCAGTCCAAGGCCTCAGCACGTGGCCTGGCTCACAGAAACATTTGTGGTTTGGAGTTGAATCTAAACTGGGAATTGTTTAATATTTTCCATGGCTTAGAAGTCTTTGATTTGATTTTTTAAGACCCTCTACTCTTGACTGTTAAGTTGGAATCACTAAATCTGAAAGTATTAAAGGTAAGGTATCTTTGATACTATAAAGCAGGGACAGAATGAAAAACACCTTCTCTTTCTGGAAGACATCTGTTGCACTGAAGTCTGCAGTCACTGTCGGGCAGAAAGAAAGGCCTGGGAGGCTTACAGCCCGCGGCTGGAAACATGGCCCTCCTGCTTGCTAGCTGCATCGCTTTGAGTAAATTATTGTCCTTGTGGAATCTTGCTTTCCCATTGATATAATTCATGAGCAGTGCTTCCCTTAGACCTCGACTAGAGGGGCCCCTGCCCACTCAGAGGGCCCCCATCTGGCCCCCTGGCTGTGGGCCTCCCCCCTGGGCCAAGGATGTGCCCACCTGGAGCCTGTTCCCCTCCAACCCCTAGTACCCTGCACACACGTCCCAGTCCAGCCTGTAGGTCTGTGGTCTCCCCAGCTTATACTCCCGAGGGTCACCAGGCTGTAGGGGGTATACATCAGGGCTGAAAAGGGTAGCCGAGGGCTTATGGTCTTCAGAGAGGATGGGCACCCTGGATGAAGAGGTGGGGTCTGCAAGTGGGGTCTTCATGAGTGCACTTTGACTCCGCATGTCAGTGGACTGGCACTGGGAAGGGAAGAGGGGAGCGGGGGAGCTGACTCTTCCAATGCCCCACCATCTGGCACAGAACTTTGATGAATCTGAAAATACTAACTTCAAATGTGGCCTTTCTGGCCATTTGTCAAGGCAGGTGGATGGGTGTATTTTAAGACTTGGTCAGTGGCCTCACAACATTAAAACACTTGGACACACGATGTGTGGTCCTCCTGCCCCACAGATGCTGGGGACGGTGGCTCCTCAGCAGGTGACGATTGAAATGACCACCCCACTGCCAGCCGGTCTGGACCTCTTAAACTTTGCTTTGTGTTAAGATGAGGTGTTTAGTGTATAAAATTTGAGCAAAACAAAGCTGATTGCAGTAACTGCAGTTACTAATCACATCAACGTACAGAAGTCTGGGCCTGGCTGAGTGTACAAAGCTCCCCTTTCCCCTCTCCTATGAGCACTGTTGTCCACTCTGTCACCTTATCTGGAGGCACCATTTGGTTTGGCTCCACATCAGGGTGGGGGAGCACTGGCATTTGGGGTCATGCAGTCACCCTGGAAGGTCAGCGTCACTCCTTGGTCATCAGCATTGCCAAGGACAAGGGAAGAGGAATGGCAGGGCCCCTGCTGAGAACTCTGCCATCTCCTGGAAGGAGTGGACACAGAAGCCAGGAGACAATGGTGGACAATGGGAGGATGGGGAGATAGTGGGGGATGGGGAGATAGTGGGGGGATGGAAAGATAGCAGGGGGATGGGGAGATAGTGGGGGGATGGGGAGATAGTGGGGGGTTGGAGAGATAGCAGGGGGATGGGGGAGATAGCGGGGGGATGGAGAGATAGCGGGGGGATGGAGAGATAGCGGGGGGATGGGAGAGATAGCAAGGGATGGGGAGATAGCAAGGGATGGGGAGATGGGGGATGGAGAGAGAGTGGGGGATGGAGAAATAGTGGGGGGATGGGGAGATAGTGGGGGGATGGAGAGATAATGGGGGGATGGGGAGATAGCGGGGGGATGGGGAGATGGCAGGGGGATGGAGAGATAGCAGGGGGATGGAGAGATAGCGGGGGATGGAGAGATAGTGGGGGATGGGAGATAGTAGGGGATGGGGAGATAGTGGGGGGGATGGAGAGATAGGGGGATGGAGAGATAGCAGGGGGATGGAGAGATAGCGGGGGATGGAGAGATAGCGGGGATGGAGAGATAGCAGGGGGATGGAGAGATAGTGGGGGGATGGAGAGATAGCAGGGGATGGGGAGATAGTGGGGGATGGGGAGATGGGGATGGGGAGATAGCAGGGGGATGGAGAGATAGGGGGATGGAGAGATAGCGGGGGGATGGAGAGATAGCAGGGGGATGGGGAGATGGTGGGGAGATGGAGAGATGGTGGGGGGTGGGGAGATGGGGGATGGGGAGATGGTGGGGGATGGGGAGATAGTGGGGGGATGGGAGATGGGGATGGGGAGATAGTGGAGGTATGAGGATATAGTGGGGGGGATGGGGGAGATAGGAGATGGGAAGATAGTGGGGGGACAGGGAGGTAGTGGGGGATAGGGAGATACTGGGGGATGGAGAGATAGTGGGGGGTGGGGAGAGAGTGGGAGGATGGAAGATAGTGGGAAGATGGGGGAGATGGGGGGAATGGGGGAGATGGGGGTATGGGGGAGATAGTGGAGGTATGAGGAGATAGTGGGGGGATGGGGGAGATAGGAGATGGGAAGATAGTGGGGGGACAGGGAGGTAGTGGGGGGCGGGGGAGATAGTGGGGGGATGGGGAGACAATCGGGTGGTAGGAAGACACTGGGGGCACTGGTCGACATCAGGTCTGATGCTCAGCTGTTTGGCAGAGGCGTGGCCGGCAGAGGCCAGCAGGAAGAAGCATGCTGGGCACTCAGCTGGTGCCAGGGGAAGCTCAGAAGCAAGAGAGAAGGGCACGGGGTTATCAAATAGGGATGGGGTCTAAGGGGTTCTGTGAAGAGTCACAATTTGTAATCAATCAATAATATTTAAATATTGAGATCATTAAATCATTATGTTAATCCTGAAACATAAATCACAGTCTTCCTTGGTTTTGACCGAAATTTGAACATTTTCATCAAGATAGAAAACACAACCCAAGTTCTGGGTGGGAAGGAGACATCTGTCAGGAAAAGCCTTGAAAATGAAGAAATACTGAAGCTTTTTTCTCTACTCTTCTCTCTAGTCTGGGTATCCTTCTGGTCACTCCTCCGTCTTTCTGAAGGTGATGGCACAGAGTCCAATAAGCCACGGAGTTGGACATGAACCAAAGCCTCATGAAGACCGGGAGTATAATTTCTAGCTTGAGGGTGGTGGGTGTTCTCAGGCATGGTCTCCGTTGGCATGCAGCCAGCTCTGCGTCCGGTTGTATTTGGGATCTGTCGGACCAGGCTGAAGTTGACCAAGGGCTTCAGGATTGGCCTAGAAACAACACACAACCAGAGGTGGGACAGCCACCGTGCGCTACACCATCTCCACTCCCTATGAAGAAGAAAGAAGCAAGTGAAACAAATTTGCTTTTTGCTTTTTGAAAACCTTAGGTCTCCCGAAAAAGCAATGCAAAACATGCAATTGCAAGAATTTTACCTCTAGTCCAGATAATTTAAGAAACCATTAAAATGGCATGTTGTCATTTTTAGATTAGAAAGTTTGACTTCTTTTAATCTTCTTGTAGCCATGAGGGAATTCTGTGAATAAAGGAACACTTCGAAGTTGTAGCAGAAAGAATTTAAAATTCACATGATAATTTTAAGCGACATCATATGGAAAACCTTCACTAATCTTTGAAAATTATTGTTTCATTATCTTAATATGCTATTGCTAAAGTGAATTTATTTTACCATTACGACTATGCTTGTCATTTTTATACGTCAATAGCAGTTTAAGGAGAGATCATTTGAGAATTTTCACATGGAAACATTTAACATTGACCAGGACAGTGGCTCATGCCTGTAATCCCAGCACTTTGAGAGGCCAAGGCAGGCTGATCACCTGAGGTCAAGAGTTCGAGACCAGCCTGACCAACATGGTGAAAACCAGTCTTTACTAAAAACACAAAAATTAGGTGGGCATGGTGGCACGTGCCTATAATCCCAGCTACTTGGGAGGCTGAGGCAGGAGAATTGCTTGAACCTGGGAGGCAGAGATTACAGTGAGCCGAGGTCACATAACTGCACTCCAGTCTGGGCAACAGAGTGAGATCCATCTTAAAACAAAAGAAAAAGAAAAATGTAACATTGTTATAAGTAATGATAGCATTACCTTCACATTTCTTTTCTTAGTTTGCCAGCTCATGAACGTACAAGCAAAAATCCGTATTTGTCTTGGAAGAAAACATAGGCAGAAATCTTAATGACTTTGGATTAGGCAATGTTTTCTTAGATAACAAAAGCACACATGGCAAAAGATGAAATAGATAAACTGAACTTCATCACAATTAAAACTTTTGTTTCAAAGGACATCATCAAGTAACTGAAAAGATGACACAGAATGTGAGAAAATACTTGCAAATCATGTATCTGAGGGACTTGTATCTAGAATATATAAAGAACGCTTAGAACTCAACAAAACACAACTCAATTTAAAAATGGGCAAAAGATCTGAACGGATAGTTCTCCAGATGAAAACGCAGGAACGGGAGATAAGCATGGTTAGCATGCTCAGCGTCATTAGTCATCAGCGAAGTGGAAACCCAAACCTCAAGACGCCACCTCACACCCATGGGGAAGGTTAGAATCAAAAAGTCAGACACGAACAAGTTTTGACAAAGGTGGAGAAATTGTAACTCTGCGCATTGCTGGTGAGAATGTAAAATGGTGCAACCTCTGTTGAAAACAGTATGGCATTTCCTCAAAAAGTTGAACAGAATTACCACATGACCTAACAATTCCACTGCTAGGTATACATCTAAAAGAAGGAAAAACAAGTGTTTAGACAAAAACTTGTTATGTGAATGCTCATAGCATTATTTATAATACCCCAAACTGGAAACAACCCAACTGTTCATCAATAGATGAATGGATAAGCAAGTGGCATTATACCCATACAGTGGAATATTATTTCACAATAAATGTACTATACATGCTAGAACGTGGCTGAATCTTTGAAAACATTTGCTGAATGAAAGAAGCCATTCATAAAAAGCTACATATGGTATGATTCAATTTATATGAAATGTTCAGAATAGGCAACTCCATAGACACAGAAAGTGGTTACCCAGGGCTGGGAAGAAGGCTTAAGAAAATTGGGGAGTGACTGATAATGGGTACAGGGTTCTTTCGGGATTGAGAAACATGTTCTGAAATGGATTATGGTGATGGGTGCATAACTCTAAACGTACTAAAAACCATTGAACTGTACACCTTCAATGGGTGAACGGTGTGATATGGGAACTATATTTCAACAAAGCCATTACAAAAAAAAAAATTAAACATAGTCAAGGTGAACTCATTCTCCATGCCCAAGAAATTGTCCTGTCCAGCGTTTCTTTCTCTTTCTTTCTTTCTTTTTTTTTCTTTCTTTCTCTTTCTCTCTCTCTCTCTCTCTCTCTCTCTTTCTTTCTTCTTTTTTTTCAAATGGAGTTTTGCTCTTGTTGCCCAGACTGGAGTGCAACGGCGAGATCTGGGCTCACTGCAACCTCTGCCTCCCGGGTTCAAGTGATTCTCCTGCCCCAGCCTCCAGAGTAGCTGGGATTATAAGCACATGCCACCTGATCCACCTGCCTTGGCCTCCCAAAGGACTGTGATTACAGATGTGAACCACCACGCCCGGCCTCAGCGTTTCTTATCTCAGGAGCATCCACCCAGGTCGTGCCAGAAACAGGGTTTCTCCTTCACACCCCTCACCTTCAGCGTCGCTTCCTTCAGTCACCGCTTGGTTAAGAGTGGCCTCCTTGATAGGGTGAGATGTGAAGGAGGAGAGGCTTTTACTGTTTCACTGTATACTTTGTTCACTTACATATTTTGGAATTAAATATATGATTTTTTACAGCTGAAGATAAACTGATCTCTGATGTGTGATGCGTGTTTCTAGATAGGCTCAGTAGCCCGTCTGTCTCCTCTCTAACCAGCGCCCCCCACCTCCACCCCCAGTGCCACAGTCCTCATCTAGGCTGCAGCTGGCTGCTCTGAGTTAGTGCTGCAAAAGCTCACTTCCTACTCTCATCTGGATCTGCCCAGGTCATCATTTCTGTTCTGCACTGTGTTCTCGGGGCCTCATCCAATTTTTCCTAAGACAAAGGAGGCGTTTAACTGCATAACTAAATGAATAGATGACTGGAGTCCCCTAACTGGTCTCCCACTTCCAGTCTCTATTTTCAATCTCTTGTGCCCATCATCATGGGGTCATTCTTACTAAAACACCACTCTGGTATCACTCCTGCCCCGCAGCCCCAGGCAGCTCTGAAGCACTCTACAAACTGCTCCTCAGCCTTTAGAGGCAGGGGTTTTTGAGAACTGCAGGATTTACGGGCTGTGAATATTGGAGCACAGGAATGTTCAGACTCCAACAGTTTGTCACATGGCAAGAGGCAGAGACAGATGTTACCTGACAAAGCTCGTCATATTCTTACTACACCAGATCCTGGAAGTTTGTGAAACACTCTGGAAGGTCAAGCTAGTTCCTAGATCTTGGCGTGGGCCCAAAAGACTGAAGGCAAGGGAGGGTGGAAGATTATCAACAGCAAACATGTGGGGGAGGGCAGGGCCGGCTCATTCTTGGAGGTCAGGGAAGTTCTGCGCCTTTGGACCTGCGTTTGATAACCTCAGTTCCTCTTTATCACTGCTGAGCTGCGTGGTATCTCAACTTCAGCACTCCCGCCCCCACCCTGAGTCTGTAGACTTTGGTGCTGATGAAGTTCACGTTCGTGGCACTACCCCCCGTGCCTAACAGCCTTTCCTTTTAACTAAGAATCTATTGTCTTTAGGGGCCCCCAAGTGACACCGTCCTCCTGGGAAAATACTGACTATTTCAGCGTCCGAGACTTGCTACTGAGACCGAGCAATAACTAAAGAAAGCATTTTTCTCTCCTCTCTTGGCGTAGGCTTCCTTACTGATTTGCTCCCAGACTTGGAGTAACTCGCGGAATTCACAGATGTGATTTAGAGCAGCTAAATGTTTCTGCTTGAAGTTTTCGTACGTTAGAGAAAACAAAATCCTTTTAGGGAAACCATGGAATAGATTTTTGCACTTTTTCTCCAATGGTTCCTCATGTTTCCTTTAATATTTTTTTAGAGTTATCTCCTGATAATCATGCCCATTTGTGGCTGGTTCCCTATATGTTTTGAGTTCAAACTGGATTCCGTAAACTTTCATTTCTTGTCCTCGTGAAACTCTTCTCACCCAAGCAAACCTGTAGCACGTGCCTCTCTCCCTGTGTCCCTCTACAGCTTTAAAACTCTCTTCTCTTTGGGATTACAGAGGATCTAGTCTTTGTCAGTTTCCTGAGCCATGACTTTGCAAAGAAAAAGCAACACAGGTCTGATGGCATTACAGCTACATACAAAATTAATTCAGTGGTGCTTATACATTTCCTTAATTTCTTCCATGATTTCGGGTTGGCTGTCTCCTCTCTATTTTTAGAATGTGGGAGAATGCCCTTAACTATGTGGTTGGATGGTTGATTAATCAAAGTCAGGTAAAGTGGAAAATTGTAATGGTTATATTTTAACTCATTTTAAGTTCATTTGCCAAGAGCTTTTTAAATTTATTCTTTGAGTCTGGATGATCCTGATGGGAGTTCTGTAACCACGATGCATCTAAAATGTCCCTTTCCCTAACTTTAATGTGGAATGAGAACATAAAGAAGCTTTCAAAGCTGTCTCCATACTGTAGAATTCCTAGAGTTTTAGAATTTTTCTTCCTGGTCTTTTATGGCTGCCTTGCACATGCCTAATTGGTCATTTTAACAATTCCTTTCTCAAACCTTGTAACAGCATCCAACATAGTCCTTATGGGGACATGTTTCCTTTTGAACTTGTATTTTTCTTCAGGTTATATCAGATTCAATTAGTGTAATTGTAATTGCACGTAAAGCTAATACAAGGCCTGCCGCAGTGGCTCCTGCCTATAATCCCAGCACTTTGGGAGGCCGAGGCAGGCAGAGCACCTGAGATCAGGAGTTTGAGATCAGCTTGGCCAACATGGCAAAACCCCGTCTCCACTAAAAATACAAAAATTAGCTGGACATGGTGGCGGGCACCTGTAATCCCAGCTACTCAGGAGACTGAGGCAGGAGAATTGCTTAAACTCAGGGGCGGAGGTTGCAGTGAGCTGAGCTCGCGCCACTGTACTCCGGCCTGGGTGACCGAGCGAGACTCTTTCTCAAAATAAAACAAAAAATAAAGCTAACATAAGCAGAGTGAGAACAAGTGCACTGATGAATTGGAGTTGGAGCAGGAGTGTGCAGGCATCAAGAGGCAGGCAACTGTGCACGTCAGTATGCTGTGGACACTGGTTATCTGCGTTTCAGAGGACATGGAGAGAGAGGTAATCTGGTGAGTAGGCTGAGCTGAATTAATGGAGCTTCTTCTAAAGTTTATACTGCTCAATCTAACCTATTGCTTTGTTCTCCCCCTATCTTGAGCTCACATTATAAATTTCCATTTATCATTCTTGGTTCTCTGTGTATTTTCTCAGAAACAACTGCCATTTTATGAATAGGAGTTACCTGTCTCTCAGTGAGAAAAACCCAAAGCAAAGGTCTTTCTAGTAGCTTCTGGCGCAGCTGAATAACAGTGAGGCTTAAATGAGTGGCACCTGAAATTCAGAGTAGCTGATCTCTACTTCAAAAAGCAGCTCCAGGGCGTCCTTAGACCTCCAAAAATTACATAAAGCATTCTGTTCATATGTGCATCTTTCTGAGAAGAAATAACTTTTCCAAAATCCTTAAGGGGTCCGTGATCCCCTAAAGATCAAGAATCACTACTTACACCTGGCTTTGTCCACTCAGGGGAAGAAAAGTACTTGGTGATGTCAGCGAATGATGTCATTAACTGCGAAGCTGCTTTTCCCGACTGAAAGAAGCCCTTGAGAAGAGTTTATGAAGAATGAAGGAAAAAAATCACCACTCTGCAGTTTACACAACTGTTCCTAGTATCATCCCCCACCCGTGCATTGAGCAGTACCATGTGCCAAGAGCCATTCTCGGCCTGGGGCCACAGCCCTAAACAAGTGCCCACCATCCCGGCCCTTGGGAAGCTGCGTTCCATGGGGACACCAGCAAACCACAGGTAAGTAAAGAGACATGCAAGGAACGCCAGTCAGTGAAAAAGTGTTATGGAAAGAGTAAAGTGGGGCAGCCTGTAAGGCATGTGATTTTAATTAGGGTGATCAGGTGCTCCTCTGTGAATTGGGAACATCTGCGCGGCAACCTGCATGAAGTGTAGGAATGAGCTTGAAAATGTTTGATGAAAGCATTCCTGAGAGAGGGAGTAAGTGTGCCTGGCAGATTTGAAGAACAAGGAGGCCAGCATGGCTGCAACAGACAGGATCTGATTTACATTTGGAGAGGTGCATTGGAGACTCTAGACCTCGGGTGGCCAAGAGCAGGTGTAGGGAGGTGGCCAAGAGCAGGTGCAGGGAGGCCTCTGGGCCTTTTCATAAATACATGCATTTATTGGTGGGCTTAGGAAGGCCACTTCCTAAGCCAATCAAAATGCATGTATTTATAAAGAAGCTTGTTTTTCAGGCATTTAAATTCTTTAAATGGAATTTTCATTACAAAATTATTACATATATATTCATTTAAAAAAGACAACATACAAATCAGAAACGTACAAAAATAAATTTAAATCCTAACAATCGCTTGGTGGCCACCTAAAAATAATTACAATAGCATTTCATTTTATTTCATATTTTTAATTTTGTATTTTAATAGCTTTTGGGGTACAGGTGGTTTTTGGTTATATGGATAAGTTCTTTAGTGGTAATTTCTGAGATTTTGATGTACCTGTCCCCCCAAACAGTGTACACTATACCCAGTGTGTAGTCTTTCATCCCTCACCTCCCTCCCACCTTCCCCCGGAGTCTCCAAAGTCCATTATAGCATTCTTATGCCTTTACATCCTGACAGCTTAGCTCCCACTTAGAAATGAGACTATACAATGTTTGTTTTCCCATTCCTGAGTTACTTCACTTAGAATAAGGACTGCCAGCTCTGTTCAAGTAGCTGCAAAGGCCATTGTTGTGTTCCCTTTTATGGCTGAGTAGTATTCCATGGTGTATATGTACCACATTTCTTTATCCACTCATTGGTTGATGGGCACTTAGTTTGGTTTTGTATCTTTGCAATTGTGAGTTGTGCTGCTATAAACCTGCATGTTCAAGTATCTTTTTCATATAATGACTTCTTTTCCTCCGGGTGGATACCCAGTAGTGGGACTGCTGGATCAAACAGTAGTTCTACTTGTAGTTCTTCAAGGAATCTCCATAGTGTTTTCCACAGTTGTACTAGTTTACATTTCCACCAGTGGTGTAAAAGTGTTCCCTTTTCACCACATCCATGCCAACATCTGTTATTTTTTGACTTTTTAATTATGGCCATTCTAACAGGAGTAAGGTGGTATTTCATTGTGTTGTTAGTTTGCAATTTTCTGATGATTAATGATGTTGAACATTTTGTCATGTGTTTGTTGGATGTCTGCATATCTTCTGTTGAGAGTTGTCTGTTCATGTCCTTTGCCCATTTTTGGTGGGGTTATTTGTTTTTTTCTTGCTGATTTGTTTGAGTTCCTTATAAATTCCAGATATTAGTCCTTTGTCGGATGCATGGTTTCTCCCACTCTGCGGGTTGTCTGTTTACTCTGCTGATTGTTTCTTTGGCTGTGCAGAGGTCCCATTTATTTGTTCTTGTTTTGGGGTAACTAGCATTTTAATCTATATCCTTTCGGAATTATTTATCATATTCTTTTATAAAAATGGAAAGGTTTGCAACAAGTGCCATAAGAACAAAATAGGGAGTGACCAGGCCTGTGGAAGGACATGAAATAGCACCAGGAGGCTGGCTGGCTCCAAGACCACTGTGTGGGCCTGTGCTTGGCCTCTGTGGCATGGGCACAAATGCCCTTATACAGTGTCCCTTCAAAGACCAGCATCATCAGCGGGAGGTTAGGTCCTTTGTCCCTGAAAGATTCCTTGTTGAGGAAATCTAGTCCCGTGAGGCTCACTAAGTTTAAATGCTTGTTCAGTTTACACCCATCTCTGTACTAGGAGTGGACAGTAGGCATCCCTCTCTGTCTCTTTTTTTTTTTTTTTTTGCCACTGAATATCCATTCGCCTTCTGGTAACAGCACCCAGATTGAACTCTGGGATGACCTGTTTCCCTCGTTCTCAGCTATGAGACATGGGTGGGATTGACCCCTCACCTAACCCCAGGCTGAGTTAGGGTGCACTTGAACTGAAAGAATATCCCATCTCCTGGCCTAGTAGGAAATGGTTCCACTCTATCAGAACCAAGGAGGCAGAAGCATTTCACCAGTGTTCCTCAGAAAGTGGATGTGCTTTCCACTGTGTGTGTGCTCAGGAGAGACTGCTTCCTCCCCTGGCAGGGGGATGTAAAGGCACATGTCTGGCACTGCCCCTGCCATGTTGACATCGTGAAGTATCTTGGGTCCTTCTGGGGTAGGGACTCATAGAGATTGAGGCTGAGCCTGTCAACATGGAAGGTGGATTAGAAAGACTGGGAAACTCTGAGTCCTTGGAGATGCTATCTGAGCTGCTGGATCATGCCTCTCTTGAGGCCACACCTACTGTGGACTTATAACAAGAAGGTGTAAAGCATATAATAGTGCTGACCATTTGGCAAGTGCTGACCTGCAAGAATGGAAATCTCTTTTGGTTGAACCTGGAAGTTGAAACTCATAAATTCCCCTGATTTTCTAAGACAATTTTAGGTGGGTGAGATTTTCATCAACTCAAAGGCTTCTAGCAAATACAACACAGAACTTAGAATCCTGACCCTGAGGAAGGAGTGGTGCACCGCTAGGTCTTGGGAGCTGATCACTCCAGAATCTGTCTCTGCAGATTCTCACTCCTCCTCTCCACCTGCTGCAAAGCTCGGCTGACACAGAGCAATGCCAAAGTTTGCTGCTGCTGGGACCACTGCTGGTTCCTATGACCCTGCCCCGGGGGGTCAGATCAACTGGCCCCAGGTTTCCATCATAACTGGTCCTGACAGTCCCCGGGGGATCCCACCCCAGCCTGAATGAATTATAAATTCTGAGCAAAATCCAGCTCAGATCAGCAAATGGAAGTGGGTTAGCCCTCAGAACCCTATTTCATGTGGGATATGACAGCAGTCTCAGCTATCAGCTGATCCAGTGTGGACATTCCCCTCGCCTTAAACATCAGCATGTCTACCATGGATGCCTTCCCATACATTTGTTAGAGAATAGATTGAAGGGACCTGAAGTTGCAAACAGGTATTTGAATTTTTTGAAAACCTTAAGTTAGTATTTGGAAGTGGCCAGCAAGGATTTGGATATGGTGAGGTAAGCCAGACCAGTGCCAATTTCATAGGCTGAAGGGAGCTTTTCTAGGTTGGAATGCACAAGATATAAACAGTTGATTTTTCTGCTCACGTTTGCTCAGCTGGTTTCTTTTTCACTAAATCAACTACAGCCTGAACTTGAAGCCATAATTTTTTTTCTTTTTCTTTTTTTGGGATTGGGTCTGGCTCTGTCATCCAGGCTGGAGTACATTGGCACCATCTCGGCTCACTGCAACCTCCACCTCCCCAGTTCAAGAGATTCTCCTACCTCAGCCTCCTGAGTAGCTGAGTTTACAAGCATGTGCCATGACACCGAGTTCATTTTGTGTTTTTAGTAGAGACAGGGTTTCACCATGTTGGCCAGGCTGGTCTAGAACTCCTGACCTCAAGTGATCTGCCTGCCTCGGCCTCCCTTGACTTACAGGCGTGAGCCGTTGTGCCTGGCCTTGAAGCCATAATTCAGTAGTACTACCACATCATGTTTCATCAGGTAATAGGCTTTTGCTTTTTTTGGAGGAGTCTTATCAGAGTTTGCATACAAACTCCTCCTGTGTGTATTCATATTGACTGAGAGTCTCTGACGTGTCATCGCATAGCTAGCGTGACTTCCCCAGTCAGACGGACTTCCCATGTGCTGTGTCTTTACCTCGCCAGCCCCTGCTGGAACAGGCACTAATCCCTGTGCTGAACAAGGACTGGCTTCATAGGCTGTCAGAGGAGAAACTGGCTTTTCTCAGTCTGACAAAAGTCAGCAGAGGTCTCCAAGCATTTCTCGTTTTTCCAATCATTGAATAATAACTTCAGTGCGACAATATGGCACAAAACATTGCTGACAAATGCTCAGACCCCAAGCCTCTCAAAGCGAAGGACCTTGCACGGTTCCACTCTCAAGGCAGGAAATTGAGTTCAGCTCTGTTTATTAGTTAAATATTGTCACCTTCTGTTCCTCCCACTGGTTTGTCTGTTCCAAATGCTGACCCCAAAAAAAGTTCACCTGCTCTTTCCTGAGCCAAAGCATATAAAGAACAGCCTCACTTGTTGATATGTACCCTGTTATACAATTACTTTCATTGCAAGGGCCAAAGTTCAAGGAGCTATTAAAGTTGATGCTCCTTTTTTTCTCAAAGGTGAAACGTAAAGAGTCGTGTGGGATTTTACTGTGAGAGTCAGATTGTGAGAAGTCCTTGACATTTGCCTTTCTGAGGTGGAAATTGGGTTCCCCAGACTTGTGACTGTTTGATATTCAGGTGAAGAAATTATTCTCACTGTAAGCTCTTCCCCTTGGAGATTAAAGGCTGAATGAACACTTTGTTTAGCACTGCTTTTGATTCTTGTGTGGGCGTGAAAGAAAGATGATCTGTTTAATGCCATGTGACCCCCCAGTGTACCTGCCTTTAAGAGCTGTCCTTAAGTATAGACAAAGGATTATATAATAAGCAAGATATATGTAATGATTTTGCACATGTTGCCACGGAAATAGTACTATGATTTCCTATGACATAAACCTTTCATATGTTACCATCAGGGAAGGAATTGGCTAAGCTTTTTCTGGGGGGGATATGTGCTAGAAAGCCCTTCTGGAAACCATTCCTCGAAATCACGCAAGCTGGAATGGCAACCTAGAACCTAATGCTTAACAACCATCAGTCACCAGTAAAATAAAACATACAATACTAAAAGAGCTAATAAACAACAAGGCTGCATGCCAAATGGATTCAGTTAGGTATCTGGGGAGCTGAGGTGAGGCAGACCCACACCATCGTCAGCCTTCTCTGGAAAGTCCAGGAACAGAGGACAAGAGAAGCAATCTGCTGATATCGTATTCCCTGATTTGGACACCATGTAGTTAAGTGGCAATGATTCTAGCACACTGTTTATTTTGGGCCAGAGTTAGCGGGGGTTATTTCTTACAGCAGAACTGCAGCTGGGTGGTCTTCCCATTGAATCTGTTTAAAAGCCACTGAATGGGCATATTGGGGGGTGCCAGGGAAGTGACTAGGAAAGAATCAGGTGGTGATGAGCAGGCATATGGTGTAGTTTCTGGTAGGCAATACTTTTCTCTTCCTCTTAAATATAAACTATAAGTGTTGTGACCAGAAAGGACCCTCATTATGGATTTTATGTATTAAATACTAATAGTTTGTTATAATTTATTCGATAGCCAATTTTTAAAAACTCTTTAAATAAATGTAGTAGTTTGCTGGGACTGCTGTAATATAGTAGCACAAGCTGGGTGGCTTAAACAATAGAGATTTATTTTCTCACAATTCTGGAGAGAGCCGGCTGAGATCAAGGTGCAGTCAGTGTTGTTTCCTTTTGAGGGTAGTGAGGGAGCAGCATTCCAGGCCTCTCTCCCAGCGTCTGGGGGTTGCTGGTGATCCGTGGTGTTCCGTGGCTTGTAGCAGCACCCCGATCTCTGCCTTCATCTACACAAGGCGTGCCTGTGTCAAAATGCCCCTTTTTAATTTTTATTTATTTATTTTTTTTTGAGACAGAGTTTTGCTCTTGTTGCCCAGGCCAGAGTGCAGGGGGATGATCTCACTTCACTGCAACTTCTGCCCCCGGGTTCAAGAGATTCTCCTGCCTCAGCCTCCCAAGTAGCTGGGATTATAGGTGCCTGCCACCATGCCCAGCTAATTTTTGTATTTTTAGTAGAGACAGAGTTTCACCATGTTGGCCAGACTGGTCTGGAACTCCTGACCTCAAAATATCCCCTGGACTTGGCCTCCCAAAATGCTGGGATTATACCATGAGCCACCACACCTGGCTGCCTCGTTTTTATAGGGACACCAGCTGTATTGAATTAGGGCCTGCCCTGCTCCAGTGTGACCTCATCTTAACTAAGAACATCTTCAAGGACCTGTTTCTTTTTTCTTCTTTTTTTTTTTGAGACAGGGTTTCACTCTGTCACCCAGGCTGGAGTGCAGTGGTATGACAGCTCACTGCAGCCTTGACCTCCCAAGTTCCAGTGATCCTTCTGCCTCGGCCTCCCAAGTAGATGATTACAATCATGCTCCATCACACCCGGCTAACACCTGGCTAATTTCTGGATTTTTTAATAGAAATAGGGTCTCGCGATGTTGCCCAGGCTGGTTTTGAACTCCAGGGCTTATGTGATCCTTTTGCCTTGGCCTCCCACAGCGCTGGGATTACAGACTTAAGTACCTGCACCTGGCTGAGGACCCTATTTCTAAATCAGGCCACCTTCTGAGATATTGAGGGTTAGGACTTCAACATATGAATTGGTTGGGGCACAGTTCAAGCTGTAACAATAAGTAAACCTAATATTGGACCAGATATTCAGGGGCAATGTGTCCTAGGCCCATTTTTAAATTAATTGTTTAAAGCAGAAAGGCACTGCACCAGAAACTGGTTCTGCCACTCATAGAGGGGAAGCAAAACAATGAGAAGGAAACATGCCCAATCCAGCCTGTGGCTTCCGTTCTGGCAAAGCGGCATCGACGACGATCTTGATCTGCTCACTGCAGAGGGTCACAGACTGCGCCAAGTGCCGCCCTCATCTTGGTTGCCTTGGAGGACACAGGATGGAGCTGCTCAATGGCAGGGCACTCTGGGGCCCCCCCAACTCGTTTTTTGTAAAGTTGTCCTCACAAAAAAAACCCCAGGAAAACAGAGAGGGAGCAGGTATAAAGGTGAAGCGAGTGAAAGGCGGCCTCAGCAGCAGTGCAAGAGTGGGTGCCCTGTTCCACAGGTTGAGGAGTACTAGAACTTGGCAGAATGACGCCAGAACACCCCACACCTCTATACTGTTAAACCTTTCACCATGGTTCAGGCCAGAGGTGGCTTCACCCAGCTTTGCTGTTCCTTCTAAGTTGAAAACCCTATACCTACTTGGCAGTCCCCATGCAGGTGACTCAGCAGCTAGCTGGGAGTAGAGCATTGCTAGAAATGTACATGTGGCTAACAGGCAGAATCAAGCCAGGCCTGTGGGAGGCACTTTCTCTGTGCAGGTGGGCGTGTAGGCTGGGGTTAAGCAGCTCCTATCCTTGGGGTCACTAGTTGTCACCTGAATTCAGACTTTCAGTCTTTTATTGGGGGAAGGAACATTTGCAATGGATGGAATGTTACATATTTTTGCTGGTATTGAGTTTGTGACAGGCAAAGAATTAAAAATGACAGCTCTAGGATGGGTGTGGTGGCTCACGCTTGTAATTCCAGCGTTTTGGGAGGTCAAGGTGGGAGGATCAATTGAACCCAGGAGTTCGAGACCAACCTGGGCAACACAGCAAGACCCTATCTCTACAAAAGATTCCAAAATTAGCCCTATGTGGTGGTGCATGACTGTAGTCCCAGATACTCAAGTGGCTGAAGCGGGAGGATTGCTTGAGCCCAGGAGTTCAAGGCTGCAGTGAGCCATGATTGCGCCACTGCACTCCAGCCTGTCTCTAAAAAGAGAAAAAAAATTACAACTCTCTACAATTAGTGCTTACTTCCCCCAAGACAGCGATGGGGTGAGCTTTCTAACAATTTAAAGAGAAACTCATCAAAAATTCCTTTTCATTCCAACATTTTTATTTTTATGTTGTTTTTTTTTTTTTTTTTTTTTCCATGAGACGGAGTCTTGCTCTCTCAGCGAGGCTGGAGTGCAGTGGTGAGATCTTGGCTCACTGCAACCTCTGCCTCTTGGGTTCAAGCGATTCTCCTGCCTCAGCCTCCCAAGTAGCTGGGATTACAGGCATGCGCCACCACACTTAGCTAATTTTTTGTATTTTCGGTAAAGAGGGGATTTCACCATGTTGGTAAAGCTGGTCTCGAATTCCTGATCTCAGGTGATTAACCGCCTCCCCTCCCAAAATGCTGGGATTATAGGTGTGAACCACCACGCCCAGCCAGCCCCTAACTTTTTAAAAATGTACAGCGTTTGGAGGAGACTCTTCCACTAGAATCTGTGAGAAGCCCGTAAGTCACACGTGCTGAATGCAAGGTGAACCCCATTCAGATGCTGTGCAAAACCTAGCTGGGGAAGTCACATGCGTCTATGTGTGTGAGGAGTCAGGCATGGCTGGCGGAAGGCATCTGGCCATGACTGTTTCTTGCTATTTCTTTCTTATCTGTGTGCTGGTTATTTATTTGCTTCTGATTCCTACACTGTAATTTAGGCCTTTGATACAACAGTTGGTCACACTTTGTCACTAACTCTAGTTCAGAGTGAGTCCAATATTTTGGGTGGGGTAATCATCCGGGAAATGTCTGCATGCATGCTCATTTTTCATGCATTTGGGGCGATTGCTATGTGGGTTAATGTGCTTCTGTGCCCCAATGTATTCAGAAAGGTCTCCCCTTTCTAACATCCTTTACGTGCACTCATGGCCAACCACCTGTCTCTATGTCCTCACACACAAGGAGTATTAGTAGAGTCTTCTAGACCTTCTTACTTCAGGCACGTCACCTTTCACAGACATCTTACGCACACAGTGGCTGATGATCTCACCTTGGCTGTGAATGCTATGAGTATGTCCTTTGGTTGTTGCTCTCATAGCAATCCAGCAGAACAGAGTTTAAATCCACAGTTAGCTCCATGGGCACCTGATGGAGGCAGAGTTTAAATCCACAGTTAGCTCCATGGGTACCTGATGGAGGCAGAGTTCAAATCCACAGTTAGCTCCATGGGTACCTGATGGAGGCAGAGTTTAAATCCACAGTTAGCTCCATGGGTACCTGATGGAGGCAGAGTTTAAATCCACAGTTAGCTCCGTGGGCACCTGATGGAGGCAGAGTTTAAATACACAGTTGACTCCACAGGCACCTGATGCAGGTGCTTAGTTCTACCAAGGCTCTCACGCATTGGTCTTCAGTTCACACATCACATGACTGCCTCTCTGCTACCTGTGACTCACCTGCAGCTGGGCTGAATGAGGTTGCTCTCCTCTTCATCCACTCTGCCCATGAGCAGGAACAGTGTCCCTGCTGAGCCTGTCTCCAGTGTGCACTCACCTCAGTGCACCCCAGAAAGCCTGGCAGGAAGTGGGGGAGCAGACATTCCTCCAGAGAACACATCCCCTGCAGATCAGGTTCCAGACATCCCTGTGTGCCTGTGTGGGGTGGACCCGAGGTGGGTAACAAGCCCTGCCATGTCCTGAGCACTACGTGCTAAGTAAGCATCATTCATTCGTCATGTTACTTAATCTGACAGCAGCCTTGCCAGGCTCCTGTGGTTGCCTCATTGTTACCGATAAGCAAATGGAACCTCCAAAGAGTGAAGTAACTTGCTGAAGATTACTGAGCAGGACACGTTGCGTGTTGGCCCAGGTGTCTCTGATTCTTACCTCTTCGCTCTTGTCACCTTGCGCTGCTGCTGCTGCTACTTGTTTTTGTTTTTGTTTTTAAGAGACAGGATCTCATTATCTTGCCCAGGCTGGAGTGCATTGGCTATTCATAGGCGCAATCCCACTACTGATCAGCATGGGAGTTTTGACCTGCTCTGTTTCTGACCTGGGCCGATTCACCCCCTCCTTAGGCAACCTGTGGTCCCCTGCTCCTGGGAGGTCACCATGTTGATGCTGAACGTAGTGCAGATGCCCAGCTGTGTAGCGCCCTCAGCCCAGGATTCCTGGGCTCAGTCGGTCCTCCTGCTGCAACCTCCCAGTAGCTGGTACTATAGGGATGTGCCCCCATGCCCGGCCTCCTTGCTTCTAAAAGGTACAGATTTCAGGATGCCTGCCTTTGCCTTCTGAATTTATTTTTTCCCCTCCAGCACCAAGCAGCTTTATACTTTCTCCCTGACCACCTCTCCTAGAGCCTTTTGAAACTGGCATATAGGAAGGGATCTCAGATGTTCACACCATGCAGGTGGACAGCTTAACATTGACATGCTGCTTTCCACAAGGGTGGCATCATACAACACATCAAGACATTGGTAGCCTGTAGAATTGCACACGTGAATCTGGACAGACAGATACATTACGGTAAGTGGAGAGGGAGATCGATAGTCTATACTTTATTTGGAGCTGCGCTGCATGCTTAAGTCATATTGAGCTCACTTATGAAACGGGGGTGTTATGGGTGGAATTACATCTATGTTGAAGTCCTAACCCCTAGTACCTGGCATTGTGACCTTACTTGGAACTAAGGTCACTACAGGTGAAAAGAGTTAAGATGAGGTCATACTGGGGCAGGGTGGGCCCCTCATCTAATACGACTGGTGCCCTTATGAGAAGACAGAGACACAGAGAGAATTCCAAATGACAAGGAAGGCAGAAATTGGAGTGACATGCAAGCTGAGGAATGCCAAGGATTGACTGCAAATGGCGAAAGCTGGAAGGCAAGAAGGATCCTTCCCTACAGGCATCAGAGGGAGCGCAGCCCTATAACACTGGATTTCAGACTTCTGGCCTCTGAACTATGAGAGAACCCACGACTGTGGTTTGTGCTACTTTGTTACGGCAGCCCTGGGACATGAACCCAGGAAAGAAATGGGTGTGTCCTCTTTCGAACAGCTGCTCGGGGAGGGTCGGAACCGTCCCGCATGGCCACTGGGTCTTTAGCCACGTTGCGCCTGTCCTTGTGGATCTTGGCCTTGTACCATATCCAGATACTGAAAACAAGATTAAGGTAAAGGCGTAACTTACATAAAAATGAACACAAAAAGACAAGTGGTTTGAAGATGTGTTTTGTTTTGTTTGAAAGCCTGTATGGTAAGCTAAGGAGTTTTCTTTCCTTGATAAGAATGATTTTCAGCACAGATACTTCTTGATAATGTGAGCCACGTCAGAGAGAACGATGACCAGATTGAATGCTGGCGAAGGCCCGCCATGGAGGCCTGTGGAAAGCCTAACCTCCTTCCTCAGCCTTTGCAGGGAGGACTTGGATCTTGTAGTCAGTGTGCACCAGCCCATGGGTGCCCAGCCATCAGCTACCGACTTTTCTTTCAGCTGACCCTCGTGCATGGTTCCTAGATGCTTCTCCTGGGTCGGAATTCAGTCTGCCTCTCTGCTTCCTTTGCTCCCATTCCCGTGGATTTTTATCACCATGCTTCTTGTCACCACATCACCCATGAGGTTCGCCATTCATCTATTTATCTATCCAGGTTCGCCACTGGCCATTTTTTCCTGACCTAAACGTCCCTTATATATGAAGAGCTACTTGACAACCAGCCATGTCAAGGCTGTGGGAAATTTGATAAGGCCCCCCCAGTTTCTTCAACAGATAAATGGCTCTACATAAAAGGGAAACCACTATGGGTTGAAATACTAAAACCGTGTTTCCATCCAATATTGTCTATATGTTTTGTTTGTTTAGATCTCAATTTAAACAAAGTGTAAAAAGACATTTTTTGAGATAAATGAAGAACGTTAAGCATGGGCCGGACACTACAAACTAAAAATAAAATCCCAACTCCCCCAACTGAATGACCCCCTCTTGGCCAAAGGGACCCCAGAAAAAACTTTAAAATGTCCCCAGCCATGACTACGGGACAAGGCAGACGCGCCCTGTTATACCCCTTTCTTTTGCAGTTTAGACACAATAGCCAATCAGCATTGACGCTAACATAGAGATCAGAAGGACTGACGGACACACCCTGCGGAAAGATACTAAATTAGAAACAGGACCTAAGGCCCTGCCAGGCAAAGGGTAAGTCACGCTCCTTGCGCTTAAAGAATAAACTATGTTCTCACTGCCCCAAGGATGTTCTTTTTCTCGGCAGCCAAACAAGCTCTGGCCTTGAGATAAGCAGTGTTAAAAGAATTGCACCAGATGCTGACTACGGGCCCCCTGTTCTGTCAGTCACAGCTACAGCTCTGGTTGGACAAGAGACTGATTTCAGTAACTTTCTCCTGATAAGAGACTCCTGACCAGGGGACGGGCTCTGCCGTTTACAGAGCCGGTACACCTGAGCGCCTCTGTGTCCTGAACAGCCCTTTTCCCACATAGGGCATAATTGTAATAAATTTAAATGTTACATCTCCACCCCAAAGTGAACATGGTCCTATGTTGCATGCGTGTTTGTTACATATGCGTGTGTCAGGATCGAGTTCATGAGAGTTCATAGCTCCTCCTACATCCTGCTGAAATTTGTGTTTAGTTAACCCTAAACATAAAGTTTTCTTCTGGAAGTGCCTGTCTCTGGTCTTGGCTACAGGCATCTTCCCAGCCTGAAGAATGGCTGCCTTGCAGGCTGAAATGCTTTATAAAAAAATAAAATTTCTCCTTTTCCAAATGTATATATTGTAGGTTTTCTTTAAAAGTTAACAGTACTATAATTAGATAATTATATTAGATAATTAGACTATTACTTTAAATTTTGCGGGCTATGATAATGGTATTATCCTTAATGTTCGATGCAAATAGATGTGTGTTTACAATTTTCATTAACATTTTCTTCCAGAAAGCATGGGGCGGGGATGGGGTGGTAGATGAAGTAACAATGGCAGATGAGGCCACACATTCTCCCTTGTTCTTCCATGGTGTAACTTGTTCATGACAAAATGTTTTTTAAAGAAGAACAGACTGGGCGTGGTGGCTCACGCCTGTAATCCCAGCACTTTGGGAGGCCAAGGCAGGCGGATCACGAGGTGAGGAGTTCGAGACCAGCCTGACCAAATAGTGAAATCCTGTCCCTACTAAAAATACAAAAATTAGCCAGGGATGGTGGCGTGCACCTAAAGTCCCAGCTACTTGGGAGGCTTGAGGCAGGAGAATCTCTTGAACCCAGGAGGCGGAGGTCGTGGTCAGGTGAGATCATGCCACTGCACTCCATCCTGGGTGACAGCAAGACTGCATCTCAAAAAAACAAAACAAAACAAAAAACCCGACTGTGTGCTCTTTGGTGCCAGGGCAGCTCCAGATTTGTGCCTGGGGATACATGTGGGGCATGGGGCATCCTGGGGTGTCACTGAATTCATTTAATTGTCACATCAGCAAATGGAGAATTCACGTAGATCCCCCTGATTCCACTAGTGTCCCAGAAAGTACACTGCTCTGTTTTCTAGTTAAAGCAACCTGGTGGCTTGCTGTCCAAAACCACAACAAAGATGAAAGGCAGGTGAGCAGAGCTGGGGGAGCAGTCCTTGAAGCCTCTGTCCTGAGTGGAGCGCATCTCAGCAGCTGCCTCCATGGAGGGCATGCACATCAGCACCTGTACCGGGAACCCCGGGCCTGTGTCGCAGATCCCGGTCAACTTTCTTCTCTCATCCCAACCTCCAGGACTCTGTTCCCAAGAGAGAACATTCTCTTGTTTCATAGTGCTGGTTCAGAGAAAAGGGACCCTTGGTAAGGACATCTCAGTGAAATGCACTGCTTTGCTCAAGGATTCGAGCAATTGTTGAGCACGACGTCCCCTGAAAGGGCCCAGAAGTAAACGCCCCTCAGCAGCTATGAGCGCACCCAGTGCCCGTACCGCAGCCTCTAGTACTATGCCCCACTAACAGGAGCCAGGGGTCATCAGAGAATGGCTGATTTTAGGGCTAGGACAGGGTGGATACAGTATATGAAGTCTCTTATGCCATAAAATAAGGAGTGATATAAAAAAGTTGGGGCCTATCAGACAGATATGCTAGTGGCCAGGGGGACAACTTGAAGGTCTCCCATTGACGGAGTCGGGGGACAATTTGAGCACTCAGCGAAGTCCAGGAGTGCCTGAGAAGCCCTGCCAAAATAGGAATCCTTGGGTCCACAACAATAATAAAAAAGAAAAATAAAGCGGAGAGAGAGGAGGGCTCTTGCACCTAGGAATGGCAAATGCTGATGGTAACATGGAGCAGCGTGGGAAATGGAAAATCATCTCCATCATCATTTTCATCATCACCGTGAAGACTGGTTCAGGCAGGAATTGTGGGTGGATGCTAAGTCTAAGGGGGCATTTTTGTGAGGATCAGGACATGTGCGTGGTCTCCCCAGTGTCTCCCCATAGACTGCTTTCTCACTGCAAGGGAACCAACAGGAAGTGTGCAGAGGAGAAACGCCTTGACTTGTGCTGAGTAATTATCACCAAGGAGGGACGATGGCTGGCGAACACCTCCAGGTAGGACGCCCTAAAGATGTGGCACCGCTTATGTCATTCACTGGCCAGAAATGCATCAGACAAACTCCAAATGAAAGCAATTCTACTTAAAATGGGAGGAGGAGGCTGTTCTTCAGAAATGCAATGTCATAAAAGATAAAGACTGTGCGAATGTCTCAGACTAAAGAGACATGAAAATGGGTGCACGGCCAGATCTGGGGTAGTGTCCTGCCCTGGAGGAAAAGATGCTATAGAGAACATCAGAGAACAATTACAAAACTGGAAGAATAATAAAACAAGGTTTTTCTATGGTCATGCAAGACTATCTGTGCTCTAAGGAAATGAAGTTTAGGGGAAAGGGCCATGATGTGTGCAACATATTCTCAAATTGTTTAGGAAAATTATATACACAGTCACAGCAAGTGAGAGAGCAAATGGGGTACAACGTGAATCATAAGAAATCTGGGTAATGGGTGTGGGGGTGTTTTTTGAGCAATTGTTTTTCTTGAGACTCTTCTGGAAGTTTGAAATTATTTGCAAAGAAAAATTTTTAAAAAATTGAACACCTACTATGTGCTAGCCTATCGTTCTTGGTATTGGACAGAGATGACCCAGCGAGCTCATTTTAGCCAATAACCTACATTCCCTTTTTTTTTTTCTGTATGCACTTAAAATTTATATAAATGGATTGGCTTGATTTCCCTGCCTCTGTTTTATATTCCTGGAAGTCGATGAATGGCCAAATGTTTCAGTAGATTAGAAAGAGTATAGGCCCTCATTCATAGATTAGCCCCAGGCGGTTAAGAATACATAATACATCACGTTGCAATTAAATGGTTGAATTCTGAGCCCCATGAGAGTGGCATCGTCTGACTTGTTTAGGTTTCCATCAGCAAGATCCAGCATGTGCCTATCATATGGTATGCATTCAAACATTTGTTGAATGGCTAAATTAATTATTCTAAAGTAAGATTTGAAACGTGTAGAATAACCTTTCACCAAGGTTCCAAGTCCTTCATAAAAACAAGTGAAAATGAATCTTTGATATTTGAGATGTGCTTTCTAATGGGAAAAATGATGCCCTAAGGAAGAGATCTTCATTAGCTTTTCTTCCTGGGCTTCTCAGAACCTCCCTATCTGGAGCCAATAAAAGCCTATAATTAAAAAAAGAAAAAAAAAGAAAAAAACTTGGAAGAAAGCTCACATCTGCACCTTTCTTTTTCTCTTCTAAATATTTCCATAAATCATTTAACTTCCCTGAGTCTTTTGCTCTCTGACTGAAGTAGAGTCCTACTTACATTCTTACCATAGAAAAGATGAGAATAATCAAATAGCGTTTTGCAATACATTTTCAGAAGAAAAAGATTTACTGCTGTTTTGATTCTCTAGAAATTGAGAGGCCACTTCTTTAAACTGTTTACTTAGGAGTGAGTTTGCTACTTGAGAGAGAACAGACAAAATAAAATGCCAGCATGAGCTGCACGGTGCTGACATGGAAATAAGCAGGAAGCAAAAGGCCTGAGGAGGGGGTGGCGTTCCCAGCTGGGGCCTAGTGAGTCCCCTGCATCACTCGTTGAATTCCCGTCCTCACAGCCAGTCTTAGATGAAAGTCATAAATGAAAATGTTGCAAGTGGGGAGAACAGTGTCTAAAGCCATCTGATCCTGATGGGGGCCCAGAAAGGGTATTTTCAGTCTAATTTCGAAAAGGGCACCAAGTGGGGGAAGAGGGGGAGACCCCGGGAGCAGTTGGGGATCTCAAGCCCAGCGTGGGGAAGGAAGGGGAGCATGCTGACGGCATGATGCTGACAGGAAGGGGCCCTGGAAGTCTGGGGCCTCGTGGGCATGTTCCCCATGGCTAAGACCAAGTTGAAAGCTGTCTGTAAAGCAGGAAACCCATGTGTTCAGGTAAGCACAACATTCCTGTAGGCTGTTTGTGAAAATACCTGTGAATGCACAAAACGAAAATACCTCTGAGCACCTGAAAATAGCTGCTGTACACAAGGCCCATTCTCAGTAAAACTTGCCTTCCCAACTCAGCAGCACCCCCTTCCTGCACCCTCTGTGAGGACGGAAAGGGACGGGCACTGTTCCTCATGTGAACCCAGGCAGTGCTACTGGGCTAGTTCCTCTCCCTGCCCCATGTGGGCCCCTCCTTCTCTCCTTCTCACCTGAGCAGAGAAGGCCAGCTGTACTAGTCAGTTTTCACGCTATTGGTAAAGACATACCCGAGACTGGGAATTAAAAAAAGGTTGAATGGACTTACAGTTCCCACATGGCTGCGGACATCTCACAATCATGGCGGAAGGTGGAAGGCATGTCTCACATGGTGGCAGACAAGAGAAGAGAGATTGTGCAGGGAAACTCTCGTTTTTTAAAACCATCAGATCTCATGAGAATTATTCACTATCATGAGAACAGCATGGGAAAGACCTGCCCCCATGATTCAGTTACCTCCTACTGGGTCCCTTCTAGGTAGGAATTCAAGATGAGATTTGGGTAGGGGCACAGCCTAACCATATCACTAGCCTTTCTTTCTCCATCTTGATTTCCCTGAAGCACTAAAAGGGGCAAACTGGTGATTCTTAGTAGGTGGACAACCAGTGGTTGAGCTAAAGGATATTTTTTCTTTATCTTTTTTTTTTTTTTTTTTTTTTTTTTGAGACAGAGTCTTGCTCTCTTGCCCAGGCTGGAGTGCAGTGGTGCGATCTTGGCTCACTGCAACCTCTGCCTTCCAGGTTCAAGTGATTCTCCTCCCTCAGCCTCCTGAGTAGCTGGGATTACAGGCGTGTGCCACCATGCCTGGCTAATTTTTGTATTTTTAGTAGAGACAGGGTTTCATCATGTTGGTCAGGCTGGTCTCGAGCTCCTGACCTCATATCCACCTGCCTCAGCCTCCCAAAGTGCTGGGATGACGGGCATGAGCCACAGCACCTGGCCTAAAGGATATTTTTTTTCTAGCACATTTGACATTATTTGAATAGTTAATGATATTAAATATATAGATAATGAGCAGTTTTTCTTGTTTTGGTTTTGAAGCATGAGCCTGTTCTTTTGGTCTCTTGGATTTTCAATATCTCTTTCTGAAATGACATTCTAATAAAGAAGTGTAGATTACTGGAATACATGATTTTCATTAATTATATTGCAAAAAGCATTGTCATCATGAGACCGTGCACCTCACTTCACCTTGGGTGGCCAGAGCCACTCAGGGAAGCTTGGGCCGTTTTAAGTTCTGCAGGAGAGTAACTCTGGTACCACAGAGTTATTCTCTAGGTTCTAGAAAACAACTAGAAGGGATGATGATACCTACGTTTGTGTAGCTGCTCTGCGGTTCCCAATCCCAGGTCCTCCCCCCTACCAGGAAGTCACCCTGGGCCATTCCCTTTGGAGTTGTTGGCTTCCTGCATTTCTCTTCCCGAGGGAGGGCACTCTCTGGCTCTGCCATGAAACGATCACTGGCAGGCGCAGAGGGCCAGGGGAGATGATGCCCTAGGTGTGATCTGAGTCAACAAGGGCAGGACTTGGTGGGTAAATCACCTGGCTTCCTCCCTTCTCCTGGGACAATGCCTGGGCCCCATGCCCTCTCTGGAGCCCCTGCTAGGGTGAGCCCAGCTGCCTGTGGCACTGTCGCAGGCTTCAGTGCCTCTCTTCCCTCCCTTGTTTCACATCCCCACTCTGGGGTCACCTCCCAAATAAATGCTTTGCACTTGCAGACTTGTCCCAGGGTCTGCTTTCAGAGGATGCCGAGTTTGAGAGCCTTGTATTTGTCTAGCAGCAATGCAACCTCTTTAGTTTAGACCCCATCAAATCGGTATTAGTGATTCATCTTTTCACTGTTCTATTTAAAAATAATTTTCTAAATTAGCCGGGCATGGTAGCAGGTGCCTATAGTCCCAGCTACTAGGGAGGTGAGGCAGGAGAATTGCTTGAACCCAGGAAGTGGAGGATGCAGTGAGCTGAGATTGCGCCGCTGCCCTCCAGACTGGGTGACAGAGTGAGATGCCGTTTCAAAATAATAAATAAATAATTTTCTAAATGAATCACTCCATAAAATCTTAATAAATTAAAAGCAAGATGTCAAAGGCAACATTAAAATACTTAATAAAAATTTCTGAATTAAAAGTAGTCATTTTCATATTAACACTTCGTATGGTGTGAATACAGTAGTCTCCCCGTTATCCCCAGGGCATATGTTCCAAGACCCGCAGCAGATGCTTGAAACCTTGGCTGAACCCTACATATATCATGTTTTCTTCAGTCTCATAACCAAGACAGCTACGAGATCACAAATGGGGCAGGTGCTGTACACAGCACGGATGTGGTGTACACAGCACGGATGTGCTGCACAAAGGGTGATTCACATCTGGACAGAGCAGAGTGGGACGGTGAGAGATTTCATCTGACTACTCAGAATGGCACACGGTTTAACACTTGTGAATCGTTTATTTCTGGAAATTTTCATTTAATATTTTCAGGCCATGATTGACTGTCGGCAACTAAAACCACAGAAAGCAAAACCACAGATAAGGGGGAACTACTGCGTATCACGTTATATGATATGCTGATAAACTATCTATAAATACTCCTCAAGCAGATATTTTTGAAATTATTTATTTCTCAGCTCTTTGCTAGAAATCTTTATTAAGGACTGTTAATCTAATTTGTTACTGTTTTGCATGTATCACCTGGTTGAAAGAATACATCAGCAAAAAATGTATGTGTGACACATCATATTGACAGCACAGGAGCTGTCAAGCTCTAGAAGATTTGATGATTGATCATTTACTCATTTATATATTCATTTATCGAGTAAACATTGATAAGGCACTACTGTGCGTGGAAATCTATGCTGATCACTAGAGATACAGAGTTGCAGGCACCTAGGCCAGGCGGAAGGCGGTTGCATGAAGAAAAAGCAATCAGTAGGCCGTGTGCTATGGCAGGGGTTCGCACTACATTCTAGGACAGCCCAGGATGAGAGGCTCATCCAAAAAAGAAGGAAATGCACTTAAAATGTCATATTTGAAATACAACATGCTTTCTTTCTGAATGAGACCTAGAGTTATCCAAACCCAGACCTCTTCTCACATGAATTTTTCATTGGCCGTCCAGTGTGTTACGATCTTAATTGATATTTGAAGCCATCTTGCAACACAGGTTTGACTGGTACAACCCTCAGCAAGGCTGACCTCAAGGGGCATTTTGGAAAGCAGCCGGCTGTTGCCTCATCCCTAAGCGGTGCGGGTGGCAGCAGAGCTCTGCTTCTCCACAGCCGCCGTTTGCTGAAACAGAAGGTGGCTGCTAGATTAGAAGTTGGGGGGCGGGTTTTACATTTCGATTTTGCCTTTAACTTACTGTGTGACCTTGGAAAACAAGTCACGTAACTTCTTGGGCCCCAATTTTTTCCAAGTACAATATTGAACCGGTAACAAGCAACATTTTGTTGCACAAGAACGAGTTTTAAGAAAAACAAGGTTGACAGCTATCCCTTTAAAAAGGAAAGAAATAGTAAGCTGAAATCAGGGACATCTGTGACCTCTGTCTCCTCTGTCTCACTAAGAGGCAGGTTTATCTCTAAGACCCCTTACGGCTTTATACTTTTGGTTTGCACTGTGTTAGCCTCATGCAGTAGTGAGGGTTTAATCTGACATCTCTTGGGATACTGCATGTGTCTTGAAAATGATACATACGAGGTTGCAAAGAGTTGTTTTAAATCTGTGATTTGTGCTTACCTTTCTGTAGTTCTCAGTACACCTGCTGGCACTCAGAGGCTTCTCAGGGATGGTGGGCGTGAGGGTGGTAGTGAGACTCCCAGCCCCCATTTCAAGTTTAAGCCCAGCGAGTCCACATCCATCTATTTTGTATATTAAAGGGACCCACTGTGTCCAGACATCACATTGGGAATGAGGAACCTCTTATCTGACATAAATATTTGCCTGTTTGATTTTTCTGACATCACATTTTTCTTTCTGCCTGTTGTTGACTCACTTTCAGTAGTTCTATTTACAAGTCACGAGAGTTTATTCCAACCATCACTCAAGGTCAAAAGAATCCACACAGGCCACAGCTAATTTTTTTGAGTGAAACTTACTTTACGCACATGGACTCTGGTTATCTTCACCCCACCATGCAGGTTGCTGGTCCTTGGAATTTTCTGCTATCAGATCTATTCCTCACCTGTCCCCTGCTCAGTTCTGTATCATCCTCGCTTCATTGCAGCCTTCAGTGCAGGCTTAGCTTCCTAGACTCTCAGAACAGCTGATTTGGCCATTGAGACAAGGACAGGAGCTTGGAGAGATGGGGGAAGGGAGGAGCCAGGGGTTTCCCTCTGTTTTGTGTGGGGTCTCAGGCAGGGGCTGCATCTTCTCTGTGGTACTAGCTTCTATGTGCCAGGCCTGCTCTGGTTCCCCACCTTGACCAGCTGACCCTGCATCCTGGACCAGGAACCCCCTTTTCCCTCCAGCCCAGGATGGCAGTACCTTCTTGTGTTGCTAATCCCTGGTGGTGTCCTTGATTTGGTTTCTCTGCACTTCTGCCACCGGTATAATCATTTCCTTACATTAGATTTCCTCTGTTTCAAGTGCAGAATGATCTTTTCAAGTTGGACCCTGAATAATAAAGTTCTTGATAGTAGAATTATGCCAGAATCAGATCTTTAAGAGAAGACTGTGGAACTGGATTGCTCATCTGTTTGAGTACGCAGTGGTGATGGTCTGGCGGAGGGAAGAGGGGGACACTAGTCACCTGTGGCGTGGAGTTGCCTTATCATTACCTAAATCATCACCTGTTGCTGCTGGAGGTGAGGTGTTGGTTGGGCTAACGGCTTAGGGAGATTAATAGAAGCTGCATTTGAATGATGTGCCAGTGGTGACGATCACAAGGACTGGGGGGTATCTGATGGCACTGGAGAATTTTCAGAAAAACAGTAGCAAGTTCAGAGCTGGAAATCTTGGTTCAAGGCACAAATATATCCAGAGATCAACCTTAAAACAATTACTTACCTGTTGTAGGCACAAGGCAGGCATGGCTGGGGGTCAGGCCCAATGTCTAACTGTGTAGGTTAAGAAATGGCAGCACTTCTAAATCCATACATTAAATCCATGGCATTAGTGGGGAATAGGTGGGACCCAGGGACACGGGGAAAGAGACATCTGAGTAGACTCAGGTAATCTGAGAACCTCGACTCTCCCACCCCTGATCCCTCTGAGCCTGTCTTGCTAGATTTGCTATGGGTTGAGGAAAGTAGGCTTTTCTTGTGTGAAGACTGATGGTTGCCCTCAAGACCCATTCTCACCATCTGTGGGACCTGCGACCTTTGCCTCCAGACCTATTACCAGAGCCAAGTGTCATTATTCTCTGAGGAGGGTGGGGGCAGGGTAAGGAACTTCAAATTTCGCTTCCCAAGCAGGCAGCTTCTGCAACAAACTAGTTTGCTTAATTTCTAACCCTAGGGAATATGTGAGGAAATAGATTCTATGAGTCTGACACACCATAGGGTAAAATATAACTTTGGATTGGACCAAACAGTATATTGGTTTGGGTGTACTTATTCAAGACTCAAGATTTATTGGGCTAGCTGTAGCAGCTGGAGGTGGCTGTAACTCCTTTCTTGGTTGGATGACCAAACCTCTGGTGTCGTGGTGGCTGATGGTTTTTAAGCTCGGTTGGGACTGCTGTGCCATTATAGCCCCATACAGGAAAGTCCCTGAAAGTTAAAGGTAAAAGAAAATCCTCTGTGGGCAGAACTCCCAGTAGAAGTATATCTGGTTGTTCACTTTGCGTGGGAGGGGGAAATCCTCAGAGGTGTGGATTTCTCTGATTCATGAGCAGTGGCTCAAGACTCTGCAGTTTTTATGGAGTTTGAAAGAAAAAAATCAGAAGATAGGTGACTTGGCAATCAGAAGAGGGGGATACATGCATGCTGCTCCGGGAATAGGCACAGAAGGAGAGTGTTCCACCTGGGTGAGCTCCAAAGAATATCTGCCACAGAGGATATAACCAGTAGATAAGATGCCCCATTCTATGGAGAACAGGGTCTTCTACCAGCTACTGTAGTGTCTGTTCAGTGGGATCATGGTGGCAGGGATGGGGCTGTCTACAGGCTCAGCAGCATGGACATCCTCCTTCTCAGGCCAATGTTGGTACCACCACTACTGAGGACCCAATCTGCCTACAGCAAGGCTGAGGCTGAGCCCAGGATAGGATGCTGTGGCCCAGTGGCCTGAGGCTGGGCAGTGTTGCCAGAAGCCAGTGGTAAGGGCATTACGTCGTACTCACCTCATGAGGGCTTGTGTCCTGAGCTGAAAGGTTTTCTTCTGGGTATGGATTTGCCTTCCCTGACTGAAGGTTACCCATAGTCATGGGACCCTAGTGAGGGGAGCTGTTCTCTGCACAAATAAAGAAGTGCGGTATTGGCTCATCATATCTGACCACACCCTACCGGCTAGTCTGAAAGAACAGGAGCAGCTTGTGTTGACTGGGAGGCAGCACGCTGAGAAGCCCATAGGCTGCCCTGTAGGACCAGGACCGATGTCTTAGCCCACGGACCACCGGTGGTGTCCCTTCTCCCACAGCCAGCATACGTGGGTCTGGAAACCATGGAGTGGGACCTAAGAACCCGTTTGAGGAGAGATTTTTGCTTTCTATTTTCAAAGGCTTGAGGGCTTCTGGTATAGATGTCCAGTTCTTGTTTCAAGAGAGGATTGTGTCCATTACAACGATGGTTCCATGGATTAGAGGTTAAGATTGCCATCAGACTGCCCTGAATTCCTCATGCCACTGAACTCACAGGCTACGATGAGGAGGTTCTGATGGGGTTGGGTTGATTAATTTCATTTTCAAGAATAAATTAGGTTGTTTCTCCCCAGTGGGGACAGAGAGGAGTGAGACCAGGGCCTGGGAATTACAGGGATGCATTGTAGTACTGCAGTGTCTAGTAACCCAATAAATACAGAATTGCAAAGAGCTCAGAAAGCTCAGGTCTGAAGGTCTAAGGTGCAGTTCACCCCACCAAGTAAAGAACCCTGACTGCTGCAGGTGCTGGCTAAGGCAAGGGGGAAAGGGAGAAGGGGGGAAAAAGAGAAAGTGATAAATACAGTTGACCTTAATTACTCACAGCAGTTATGTTCTATAAAGTCACCGGGAGCACTGAGTTAGCAGATAAGGAAAATTGCTCATAGGGAAAATATAGGGTATGTTCCTGTGAACTTTGGTGATGACATTTTTATCAATCATCTATCACTAAGCTTGTTTTATGTGTATTTCTGCTTGAAGGCACCATATTTTATGTACTATCCATTCATTCACATGACACTCTTGGCTAACAGCGCTATAACTCTGGCTGGAATGAAGCTTTTCTCTAACACATGTGTGTGTTCTCCATAAAGCACATCACAGCCCTTCTGGTGCTTAGGAACACAGGACAGCCTCAGCACTGTGCTTAGGGCCCATTTTAAGGAGCAAAATCACCAAGAAAAAGCACAAAAATATTTAAACCGTGGCTAAATAGAGTGTGAAGAAGAATACTTGTTTATAGTGTGACAGCTGGAACAAGAAGGCAGAGAGGGAACGGGCGAGTTGGACAACTCAACATTTTCACCATCCTGGCCTGTCCACAAATGACTATGAAAGCATAGTGAGCACCAATTTGGGGGTTTCAAAAGATAAGTTTTAGGCCGGGGTGGTGGCTCACACCTGTCATCCCAGCACTTCGGGAGGCCGAGGTGGGTGGATCACCTGAGGTCAGGAGTCCGAGATCAGCCTGGCCAACATGGTGAAACCCCCTTTTGTATTTTTCTACTAAAAATACAAAAAATTAGCCGGGCATGGTGGCAGGTGCCTGTAATCCCAGCTATTCAGGAAGCTGAGGCAGGAATCACTTGAACCCAGGAGGCGGAGGTCACCGTGAGCCAAGGTCATGCCATTGCCCTCCAGCCTGGGCAATAAGAGTGAATGAAACTGAGTCTCAATAAATAAATAAATGAACAAAAGATAAATTTTAGCAAGTAGGTGAATTTACAAGTAGGATTCCTCAAATAATGACTGACTGCATTAACTCTGGCAATTACAAGTCAAACTGCCAGCAGCTACGCATACTTTGCTTCTGATTTCTTTTTATTTTCCCTTGCCCTGCTCTTTCGTCTGATAATTGAGTGGTGCTGGCCTGTGTAATTTAACTGATTGGTCACTTGACCACAAGGAGCCTCCTGTGCACCGGATGAAGGCAGTGTGCCTGTCCTGTTCCCCATCAGGGGATGGGCGGGCGCCTTCCTTTGCATGGGGCAGCCCCCCGTGGCAATGGAAGCTATGTGCGGGTGGGAGAGTGAATTGGACCCAAGGAGTTGAATGGGTCACCAGGCTGGCCCTGGGCCTGTCTGCTGTCACCCCTGCCTCCTGCCCTCCCAGCTGTGCTCTGTCATGGGGCTGCCTGTACAGGGTTCATTTCCCAGGCTGGGAAAACTCCAGATGTGTTAGTTTATTTATTTATTTATTTTTTGAGTTTCACTCTTGTTGAAATATTGTGAGAAGCTGAAGGTAAATAATATTTGCTTTCAGTTGGATTTTCAAACTGAAAATAAATTGGGATAATGCATGTTTAACATTAAAAAGAGATAAGACACGTGAATCCCCAAATCTGAGATAGGTCTCAGTTAATTTAGAAGTTGATTTTGCCAAGGTTGAGGGCGTGCACCCATGATCCAGCCTCAGGGGGCCCTCACGGCATCTGCCCAAGGTGGGCAGAGCACAGTCTGGTTTTATACATTCTAGGGAGACATGAGATATCAGCCTCTGCTGAACAGTGGTTCTGTCTGGAAAGGCAAGACAGCTCAAAGCGAAGGAGGAAGATTTGAAGCTGGGAGGGGGCTTCCAGGGCTTCTTCTCCCACCCTCACCCAAACAACTTGCCACTGTGAATTCCCAACATTTGACACAGGTCTCAGTTAATTTAGAAAGTGGATTTTGCCAAGGTTGAGGACTCACCCATGACACAACCTCAGGAAGTCCCAGTAACATGGTCCCAAGGTGACAGGGCACAGCTTGGTTTTTATACATTTTAGGGAGACGTGAGACATCAATCAACATACGTAAGCAGTACAAAATAAACTTTCTAAGTATATGTAAGCAGTGCATGACAACTTGAAGCATGGAGGGGGGCCGCCACGTCACAAACAGTTGCATTCTTTTGAATTTCTGATCAGCCTTTCGAAGGAGGCAATCAGAATATGCTTCTGTCTCAGTGAGCAGAGGGGTGTCTTTGAATAGAACAGGAGGCAGATTTAGCCTGAGCAGTTCCCAGCTTGAATTTTCCCTTTAGCTTAGTGCTTTTGGGGGCCCATGATAATTTCCTTTCACGCTACTTGTTTTGGGACTGTCCTCACTCCCCTGAAACTCTTGATTCTACGCTCGTGATCTTAATGGGACCACTGGGCTCCCCCTGCATCCCACCCACCAGCCCACAGCTGGCTGGTCCAGGGTGGCTTCTCCCTGGACTTTCTGAAGCAGAGCCAAAGAGGAGCCCATGCCTGACTGCAGGCTGTGGGTGTGAGGCCACTGTGCAGCCTCGTTCCGGCCCACCAAGGAAGCCAGCTGCTCTGCGTGAAGGGAGCTGACGAGCACAGAGGAGATTCCTGGTGGGTCAAGGCCTGGCCCCAGCTATCCTTGAGGGCAGCTGCATCTCTGGCCTTCTTACATCTGGCTGTTCAATCCCCACCCACTTTTTTTTTTTTTTCCAGATTCCAGGGATTGTTAAATTTCCTTTATGCCTAAGCTTGCTTGAGTTGGGTTTCTGACACCAAGAATGTAAAGTCTGGCAGCTGAGTAGCCTTGAGTTCCAGAAGGCAACTGGCAGAAACCTGTCCATGTTACTACCATGTGTCACAGCCTTTGAGGCCTTCCCCCAACTCCCCCTGGAGCTGGAGTCCCAGGGCAAGGGCACCCATTGATTATAGGTTGAAATGTGTCCCTTAAAATTTCATATGGTAAAGTCCTAACCCCCAATACCTCAGAATCTGACCCTATTTGGGATAGGGTCTTTACAGAGGCAATCAAATCACAATGTGGTCATTAGGGTGGGCCCCAAGCCAGTCTGACTTACCCTTATCAGAAGAGGAAATGTAGCTATGGAGACAGACGTGCATGCAGGGAGAAGGCCTGTGATGATAGAGCAGAGGTCCAGGAGATGCTTCCGCACACCAGTGAGCACCAAAGGTTGGCAGCAGCTGCCAGAAGCAGGGAGAGAGCCAAGAACAGCTTCTTTCTCCCTGCCCTCGGAAGGAACCAGCCCCTGGGCCCCTTCACCTCGGACTTCCAGCCTCCACAGCTGTGTCTATGCCTCCCTGTGTATGGTTCCTCATTATGGCAGCCCTGGGGAAGAACATGGCGCTATCCACATCAAGTGGGCACTGAGAGCACCATCGTGGCGAGGGAGGCCAGCCCTTCCTTCTGCAGCCACGGGAAGACCGTGCCCTGAGGACCGTGGCAGTGCCTGGGCTGCTTACCGCAGGCTTCACACACGGGATTCCTCAGAGCCATCTGCCATGATCCGATTCAAACACTTGAGTTCTGTTCGACTAGACCAGAGCCTCGAAGCCAATTCATCCTTAACAAAACTGAGTAAATGATTTCCAGCAACTGAGTTACTCTCACAGGTATAGAGGATTTAACAGAATTGGGTGTGAGGCGTAAATATGGATCTGAGATGTCCTCGTTGGAGTAGCACAACTCGTGTGGTGTCACCGCCTTGGGGGCTGGTCTCTTGGGCCACTTGTGCTACTTATTGTGCTACTGAAGTGAGGGGTTGGAGAGGACTTGGTGATCACCTGAGTTCCTCATCTTACAGACCCGTCACTGGGGGCCTGGGCACTGACTACCCCGAGGCCCCTCTGCCATCACAGAGCAGGACAATCCACTCAGCAGCTTCTGCTCCTCCCCTATCCCAGGGCTCCCCCGCAACCCACCCCGGATTGCAGCCCATCAAGCCATCCAGTCTCAGACTGAGATCCTTTCCCATAAGCCTTCATGCAAACAGCTCTGTTATCTGTGGGGTCAAGCCCTCAGCTCCAGATCTCTGAGCCTCTGAATGTATAATCTGGTAGTGCATTTTGATTAGATCGAGCAAAGCACAGCAGGACTCACCTTTAAGTTCTCAGGTGATGGCAGCGTTATCAAAGCCCTTCTTGGGTTTATTTCTATTTCCAGTTCCTGGGGAAGAGGGGGAAAAAAAGGGATGATATATAACACTGAGCAAGCATTTACGTATGTAATCTCATTTAATCCTCACAGCCAGCCCATGGTATTAGCTGCCCAGAGCTGCTGTAACCAAGTACCATAGACTAGTTGCTGGAGTAATCACAGAAATTTACTCTCCTACAGTTCTGGAGGCCAAAAGTCCAAACTCAAGGTGTCCTCAGGGCCATGCTCCCGCTGATGGCTCTGGGGAGGGTCCTTCCTGCGTCCTCCAGCCTCTGGTGTGGTTGGCAATCCTCTCTGTTCCTTCATGTACGGGCGCATTACTCCCGTGGCTACCTCTGTCCTTGCCTGGCCTCCGTGTGTGTATGTCTGTGTCCCTCCTCTTCTCAGAGGCACACCCAAGCTTTGGACTTAGGGCGCATCCAAATCCAGTATGACCTGTCTTAACTCACGCTTAATGATACCCGCAATGATTGTATTTCCACATAAGGTCATATATGCGTATCTTTTTTGGGGGAATGCAGCAAACCTCCAACACTTACGCTGATTTCACAGACGACCAGGTCAACGTTTAGAGAGGCTAAGTCTTTTTCAGGTTTTAGTTTGTGTTGGAGCTGCAGCATTTCTCCTCAGCCCTTTTAGGGCTGCTGGATGAGCCGGATGAATCCGCTGACAGAGGCAGGTTCACAGGAGAGAAGCGTGCAGGTTTTATTAAGTAACTTTTGCACGGACATGGGAGCCCTCACAACAAAAATGAAGACCCAGCGAAGCAGCTGGGGCCACGAACTTAGGCACTAGCTTGCACAAAGAGTCATACATGTGAAAACACGACGAGACAAAGGGGCTTGGGTGGAGCCTTTAATTGGGGGCAAATGAAGGTAAGCGCAGGCTTCACCAGGTTTGCTTACAGAGCACTCACTCCCGGGCTTTGACTTTGATGAGAATCTCTTCCTTCGTCCCGGCACAGGGAGGGCGTCTTTCACACAGGGTTTCATCTCTTGCTTACAGTAATAAACAGGAAGGTCAGGGGCCCCTTCTTGCACCTGCTCTTTTCTTTTTTTTTTTTTTTCCAGGAACACGTGCACTTTATTGACGCCCTTGTAGAAAAATGTGTGAGGATAAAGGGCAGACACAGGACTCAGCTCGGGGCAGGGTGAGGAGCAGAAGGTGGAGTACATGGGAAAGAATACAGTACAGTACAGTTTCCCATGGACAGTACAGGAAAAGCGCAGGACAGTATTCTACCATCCTGCATTTTTAAGAGGGCAGAGCCGGGGTTCAAAGCCAATTCTGCTCACGTTGGAGCCTGTGTCCCTCTTACGGGACTGTGCAGCTACGTGGGGCCCGTGGTGTGCCCCGCTGCGCTGCTGTGGTTCACCTTTGGTCATGCAGTGCATAAGTCAGAGTCCCCCCCGAGGCAACTCCTTGATCTATTGATAGACTTGCAAAATCAGTATTAGGATGATGACCAGCAGGACGGTCATGATGATGCCGAAAATCAGGGTCCAGACGTTCAGGCACTTGGCGGTGGAGGCATAGGCCTGGGCCCTGGTCAGGTTGCCAGCCATCTTCCTGTTCCTAGACTTCACGGAGTAGGTGAACGCTATGAAACCCAGGCAGCAGCAGTTCACGAAGAGGGTGTTGAACAGGGACCACACGACATGGTCAGGCATGGAGGTCTCGCTGCGGATGTGGATCACAGTGGATGTTGGGGGAGCAGGGTTGGGCCGCCCCAGCACATCCACCTGCTTCTCATAGTTGGGGGGACTGTCGGTGTTGGCGGGCGTGAAGAAGGTTTGGACAGTGTGGTTCACGGTGTTCAGAGAAGACCAGCCGTGGTCGGGTTGCTGGGATGGTTCTCCTTTTTCAAGCGCCTTGAGCTCAGAAGAACTCTTATGCCAAAGTGGCATATATTGGGGTGGCCTATTCTACCATCTTGCATTTTTAAGAGGGCAGAGCCAGGGTTCAAAGCCAATTCTGCTCCCTTGGGAGCCTGTGTCCCTCCTGCAGGGCTGTGCAGCTACCTGGGGCCCCTGGCACCGACCCCTCTGCACCGCTGTGGTTCACCTTTGGTCGTGCATTGCAGAGTCAGAGTTCCCCCCAGGCAGCCTAGGGCCACACCAGCAGTGCCTACAAGTGGAAGCACCAATCCCTCCTCCCTTTGTGGAAGAGAGATGCCCAAGTGGGAGTCCTGGCTGGGGACTGCAGCTTGTCCCATGTGGCCCTGGGCACTGCCCGCAGGGGCTGAGGGGGAAGGACAGACTCTGCAAACCACAGTTCAGCCAGGGCCACAAAAGGGACAGGGCACTTCAGACACCATGCACGTTCAGAAGAACAAACAGGACCCAGATCGTGGTGTTGCCCCGTATATTCCAGTGGGCACACAGGGAGAGTTTATGTCCTTTGAACAGAAAGAGAAGCTGTTTGAGGAAATAAAAGAACAAAAGGAGATTGTGAAATCTAAGTCTTTTATTTTGTTGTGTGTGATGTTTGACGAAGTAGGAAAGGAACATGAATAAGGCCTCTGTGTGACTTACGTTAGAAACGTCTTAGCCAAATCGGTCCTCTGAGTCGTCCTTCTCAGATGCCCTCCCGGGAAAGGTGGCGGCAAAATCATTTTTATCCCAAATAACTAAGGAAGCCGAGGTTTTGTGATGGGCTTCCCACCTCCTTTCTGCTCTTTGTAGCAGTCATCTGAGCAATTTACACACGCTGCATCGCAATTTTCCCCTCCCATGAACTGAAAAACATTTATTTTTATTTTTTTCCCATGGATTTTGGCTAAATCAAGCACTCTTCACACCAGGCACATAAGAAGGAAATAAGGAGGCTGATCCATTGGAGTTTAATGAATGAAGAAATGGTGGCTTCTGCCCACGCTGTGGCCCCCAGCCCCCAGGGGAGAACACACAAGCACCAGAGCCCCGTACCACCCAGGGTGGAGTGTGGTCGTGGCAGGGTAAGAGGCTCCTGGGGGAAGGAGAGCCCGAGGCGCTGGGCGGAGCTGCACCCTGCTAGCCTTCATCTGGACAGTCTCTAGGGGCTCCCTCCTTGGGCCCATCCTGCCCTGCTCACATCTCTTCTTCCCGAGGATGGGGGCTTCCTCCTTCATAGTCTGGCTGGGGAAGTGAGAGCCGTAACCCTTGGGTACAAAACTTGGTTGTTGGGAGACAAGATGAATTTACAAAAACATGTTTTTTTCCAAATGACTTTGTTGCAAAGCCCCCCTTCTTTTCAAGAGATGGGGTCTCACACTGTCACCCAGGCTGGAGGGCAGTGGCACCATCGTAGCTCACTGCAGTCTCAAATCCTGGCCTCAAGCCATCCTCCTGTCTCAGCCTCCAGAGTAGCTGGGACTACAGGTGCCTATGACACCAGGCCCAGCTAAGTGTTAACGTTTTTGTAGAGATGGGGTCTTGCTATGTTGCCCAGGCTGGTCTTGAACTCCTGGCCTCACACAGTCCTCCCTCCTGGGCCTCCCAAATTTCTGGGGTTACAGGTGTGAGCCACCACAATGGGCCTAATTTATGAATTGCCCCCAACATATCGCTGGCATGACTTTTTCCTCTCTGTCCCAGGAAGAAGATGATAATAACAGTTGCTAACACTGCTGAGCTCTATGCCAGGTACCATTCTTAGTGCTGTGTAGCCGCTAATCCATTTTTATCCTTGAAAAAACATTTGAAGGAATGGAGTGTACGTATCCTTCTTTCACAGATGAGAAAACAGAGCTACAAAGAGATTCAGTTACTTAAAGACTCGTAGTTAATAAGGACTCCAGGCTTTAAACTCTTCACCTCCGCTAGGCTGCTGCTGTAGCAGACTTCCCAGTTTTTCTTATCCTCATCACCCAAGGTGAAATAATTACAAGTGAACCTTTAGAAGGTGTCTACATTCTTGGGGTTTCCAGTAGTTTCCAGCATAGCTTGTCAACCTGCTGGCCACCGCCCATAACCTCCCCCACCCCAATCTGGGCTTTGAAAGCATTTTCTTCCTCCTTTGCACTGTGGCCTGAGAAGGCTCCCTCCAGCAGGTCACCTGGACCACAGGTCCATCCTGTCCCCACCCCCCAGTTCCATCCTGTCCCCACCCCCCAGTTCCCTGTCAGAGCGCTGCTAACTCCTGGGCCTGTTGCCCTCTCACAGGCAGCCTGAGTACTTCACGGAGGCCCTGTTGTCTTCTTTTCCAGCCCTGTCCCATCTTGGCAGGGTCCAGGAGCCACTTCCTGCCAGGCCAGCCACGGTGGCTGAATCTGCTCTCCCCTGAGCCGCCAGGACACCTGAGCAACATCCAGACACCTGAGGCCTAGGGGCACCACAGCTGTGCTGGGTGCAGTGCGTCTGTGCCACCTCTGTTGTCTGAGCTCTGAGGGGCACAGGGCACAGCCCATCTGTGTGGACATGCTGCTCCCTAGGACCTAGGATTTGGATGTAAGGACCAGGACCTGGAGTTGGCTCTTGGAGCTGGCCATGTCATCCGTGTGGACCCTCCTTTGGGGACACCCCTCATTCCCCTGTTTCCTCTCTCTTCCTGCTCATCCTCTTCTAGCTCCAAGTCCCATAAACAGCTCCTGTTCCAACCTCATGCCCTTCTGCCTGAAGCCTGAGCACAGGACCCAGGCCCCATCACGGCCTGACCTGCAGGCTCTGGCATTGTCCCAGCACACTGTGTCTGGGAGCTGGACGTCCCACACCTGGTGAGGCCCCAGCGGCTGCGCATGGGCCTGTCTCCACCCACCACCTGATTGCTCTCCTTCCCTCTGCCTGAGCCTGGACAGTCCAGGAACCAGGGGGACGGTGCCACTGCCCCCGCCCTGGCCGTGCCTCCTCAGCCTCCTGGCTCTCACTGTTGCGGGCAAAACTAAGATGTGTGTCATCCAGGATTTCCAGGCCATTCTCTGCATCCAGCTGACTTATGCCGCTGGCTGACAATCCCGGGAAGCTCCTGGCGGTCATGGTGCTGAGCCTAAGTCCCCGGGCTCAGGGAAGCTGGGTTAATCTCCTGTGAGCTCCATGCCCAGGGCACAGGGAACTGGCACAGAGGGCAGACTCTGGATCATTGGCTTGGCAGGGATTTCCGGGTTCATGTTCTGCCCTCTGTTTAATGTCCCTTTCAGCCGCTTGTTATGCAAAACAGAGGAGCCATACCCCCCTTCACAGAAACAGGAGGGCAGCAGGCAGCTTCCCACTGTACCGGCTTCTCCAAACGGGAGGGAGGAGCATTGCCAGGACCAGGGAACACAACATGGCTTTTGTAGAAAATACATTTTAAAAACTCTTTCTCAAATTAAGATACATCTTTTAAAGGGTTTCAAAAAAATTAAGTTTCTTACGGGAGAAAAACATCATGGGAATGTCTGATAGTCCGTTTTAGATTTCTAACGCACTTAGGTCTTGGAGAGTTTGTGCTCACTTTGTTTTCACTTTTTTCTCTGATAAATCCAGTGGTGAACAAAATATTTCCTTTGGGAGAGTGTGGGAATGATTTCAAACTTACAACATTTCAAGTAATAAACACTTTAAGAGTATAGCAATTGCTTCACTTTTCCTATTAAATGCATGTTACGTTACACGCTGGCCATATCCCTTTTGTGTAAAATATCACATAAGTTTAGCTGAATTCCCTTCCTCTCCAAAGAGTGAATTCTCCCTTACTCATGCTGCCTGTCCCTGTGCAAAGGTCGGCTCTGATACTCGTAGTTAATTGTGCTTCCCGTTCATCTATTCTTGAGGACAAGGATTGAGTGTTTTTTCAATTTTGTGGTCTCATTATCTAGCACAAAGGCTTATGGAATGCAAACTGTAATATTTAAATATTTATTGACTACCTGGGGGGCTATGCACAATTTTTTTTAATTGAACTTACTAGGGGATATCAAAATGTAGATAAATACTATATAAAATAAATCTTAAAAAGACAAATGTCTTTAAAAAAGATATTCTAAAGAAACAATGGTCTTAAAAAAATGTCTTTATAGTGTAAATAATGATCAACTTGGTAAATATCCCGAATCTGGGTGGGTCAATTCTTTACGGTGGTGTCGGTGGCCCTCTAGTGGCCATGAAGGGGTAAGCAGTCGTTTAGGCTCAGAAGACCCTGAATTTCTGTTACGGTGGCTGAGAATCAGGAAGGAGCCTTCTCACCCACCCGGAGGGAACTCGTTTGGAGACAAAACAAAACGACAAAGACAAACAGAATCAACGCTGTGATACCTGGTTCTTTCATATGGAATCCTAATATTCTTCCTCTATTTACAAAAACAAATGCAAGAGCCAAAGCCTCAGGTGCAGACAAATGAAGGCTAGGGCTCCCTCTTTGATGAAACACATTGATCTAACATTCTGAGCGTGTTTGCGGCCATTTACTGAAAAGTTAAACGCATGGCAGGAAGGACTAGAATAAGTTCTGTCTTCTTTATTTTCATTACTCATCTCTCCTTTGGATCAATGGAAGATGTAAAGATAAGATGTATTACTCTGTATGTTTCAGAATACTATGAACATTTTTTATTACATTCCCCATTTTTGGTATTATGGAATGATTTTGCTATTCTAAGCAGCATATAAACCTGGATTTGGGAAAGCTGTTTGTATACCTGGATTCCCTTACAGGGTACTACTCAGCAATGGGTCATTTTCTCTCAGGGCCGTGGGACTGGAGGACGCAAGAGAGGGGCTCACTTTGGGCACCCAATTTAAAGGGGTTGACAAAAACTCAGTCATCAAGATAAATTACACACACACACACACACACACACACACACACACAACACACGTGTATATGTGTATTTTGAGACAGTTTTGCTCTGTTGCCCAGGCTGGGGTGCAGCGGTGCAATCTCAGCTCACTGCAACCCATCTCCTGAGCTCAAGATATTCTCCTGACTCAGCCTCCCGAGTAGCTGGAATGACAGGCACGCATCACTACACCCGGCTAATTTTTGTGTTCTTAGTAGTGACAGGGTTTCACCATGTTGTCCAGGCTAGTCTCGAACCCCTGACCTCAAGTGATCCACTTGCAGTGGCCTCCCAAAGTGCTGGGATTACAGGCGTGAGCCACTGTACTTGGCCTAGATAAATAATATTTTAAAGAAATGTTAAAAAGTCAAAATCCATGGAAAATATCCAGGATTAACAAAACGTCAACACTTCTAGTAAAGACAGGATCAGAGGTACTGGTTTTTCCCTTTGCTCCAGTCTCCACTGTGGTCTGGCATGGTACTGTTTTCTCTGCCCAAAATGAACTTGTTAAGAGAGCAGCGTCAGGCAGGCATGGATGCTCACATCTGTGATCCCAGCACTTTGAGAAGCTGGAGTGAGAGGATTGCTTGAGATAAGGAGTTTAAGACCAGCCTGAGCAACAGAGTGAGACCCCATCTCTACAAAAAAAAAAAAAAAGAAAGAAAAACCCGAAACAAAACAAAACAAAAAACTAGCTGGGTGTGGTAGTACCTACTAGTAGTCCAGCTACTTGGGAGGTTGGGAGATCGAGGCATCAGTGAGCTGAGACGGCACCAATGCACTCCAACCCAAGCGACAGAGCAAGACCCTGTCTCAAAAAAAAAAAAAAAAAAAGAGAGAGAGAGAGAGACAGAGAGACAGAGAGAGAGAGAACAGTGCTACTGCATGGGTCAGAGCCTCTGTAGCTAGGGCACCTGGATTTCTAGCAGTGCCTCTGTGTAGGTCAGAGCCCAGTCTCTGTAGCTGGGGAAGGTGGATTTCTAGCAGTACCTCTGCATGTTCTGCCTGAGTCAGAGCTTAGCCTCTGTAGCTGGGGCACCTGAATTTTGGAACAGATGCTACTGTTGCTTACTCAGGAACCTGATTCTTGGAAAAGTTCATACCTTGTCTCATCATCATTGTGAATCCTTAGAAGAGAGTTGTTCCTGGCTGGGTCAGGCAGATGAGATGAAAGGAGGAAGAGGGATTCTCAGCATGAAAGACTCAACCCACTACTATTATCCTTGAAGATGGAGGAAGGAGACCATGATCCCAGGAGTTGGCAGCATATAGAAGTTGGGAATGGCTCCAGATGACAACCAGTGAGAAAGCAGTGACCTCAGTCCTACAACCTCGAGGAACTGCGTTCACCTGTAACCCAAATGAGCAAGGAAACAGATCCTTCCCGAGAGCCTGCAGAGGGTTTCTCAGCCCTGTGGACACCTTGATCCCTTTCCTTTTTGATCTTCCCCCTCTTCTCATTCTACCATATTCCTCAGTAGTCCCAGCCACTCCCCCAGGTGTTAGTATTGATATGCCACTTCCAAATCTTTTTGAAAGAAAAGATTTTCCAAATATTTGTCTAATCTACATACTGATCTTAATTCCAAATCTTTTTGAGAGAGAGAGATTTTCCAAGTCTTTGTCCAATCTACATATTGTTCTTAATTCAACATTTCCATCTCAATATTCCACAGGTATCTCAATATATCCAAAGTAGAATGCATCATAGAATGAGTGCTACTGCTAAAAATCTATATCAGCACCAATATAGGATTATAATTACCGTATATGAAAAGGGTAACAAATAATTAACAACTTGAGGTGGGAGGTGGAACTCAACTCTAGAGGTGGGGGCTTAGACAGCCGACCAAATTGAGGACTAGCTGAAACAGAGACAGGTGGAAACAGCTCTCCATAAGACACGCCCACCGGTGTGCCATGTCAGTTTGACATTGTCATGCCTCAGCCAGAACAAACCACCCCTTTCCATGGCAATGACCCAACAACTAGAAAGTTGCCACCCTTTTCCCAGAAATTTATGTGTAAACTGCTCCTTAATTTCCATATAATTAAAAGTGGGTATAAATGTGATTGCTGGCCTGCCCCTGAGCTTCTGCTCTGGACACCTTGCCTATGGGGTCACCCTGCTCTGCAGGGAGCAGGACCTCTGCTGCTGCTGTACACAGTGCTTCAGTACACGTTGCTGTCTGACACCACAGGCTTGCCCTCGAATTCTTTCCCCCGGTGAAGCCTAGAACCCTCCTGGGGTAAGCCCCAGTTTTGGGCTCACCTACCCTGTATCAAATGACTGAACTGATAAAAGTGAAGAAAAATATTAAATAACTATACTTTATAAAAAAGGAAGAGATGAAACAATTAATCATTGCAATACAAAAGTATGAATTGTCATCAAAGTAGTTTTCCTGGAAGTATGGGTATTCCAGTATTTGAATTTATTCTTATACAATAGGAGAGTTGCCAGTCCAAATTTATTATTAGATTCCTGAAATAAGAACTCAGTGTACACTAGCACTATTCTATTTTCAGTTTCTAAATTCTTGGTTTTAGTAACCTTTAATAACTCACGTGGTGCTCCATAAAACTGAAACTCTTTAGAATATCACATTACATACTCATAAGAAATGAGGATGAAGGTTGCATTATTAGGTCATGTAAAGGTCTCAAAGCTGAGAGCTCTTGGTCCATAACAGATGATGGATTCCACTGTGAGGATTAATGACCTTCCGAAAATAAATCTGATCGTGTATTTCCTCTGTTAACAACTTCTTGTCTCCCCAGAGGGAAAATCTGAACCCCTGCCTTAACACTAAGATGTGTAAGAACGTTCACCACCATCTTCAACCCACCCCCTGCCAGGCCCCATCCGGCACTCTCTCTGTTATGCCTGATTGAATTTCAAGCCATGTCTCTGAAACTCTGGGAACTGACTGTGTTCATGGGATGGGTATGTTCCTGAAGTAGAACTCTTATTCTAGTCACAGAGGACTCTGTCTATTTTCATTTCTAATTTGTTATAGTACAGATCCCTGTCATGTGGAACTGCTAGGCACTTCTATGAAAAATGATATTCTTGAGACCGGTCCCCTTCTTTCTCTCTTACTGCATTCTCTGTGTTTCTCTGTTCTTTGCGTCTCTGTCTAGTTTTGCTCCTTTGGTCTGCAGGTGTGGGAAGGGTCACAGGCTTCACTAGATCTTATCCAACAGGAAATTGTTTCCAGGTCAGACTCACCTGATGAGCTCCCATTGTTGGGCAGAAATACAGATTCCCTGCCATGGAGACTGTGTTAGCTAGCCATCAGCTATCCCTTTAGATGCAGAAAACAAAGATGGTAGAAGAGCCAGACGAATATCCAGTGACGTTAGTCCTACAACCTCAAGGAATTGAATTCACTGAAACCCAACTGAGCAAGGAAACAGATCCTTCCCAAGAGCCTGCAGAGGGTTTCTCAGTCCTGTGGACACCTTGATTCCGTTCCTTTTTGATCTTCTCCTCTTCTCATTCTACCATATTCCTCAGTAGTCCCAGCCACTCCCCCAGATGTTAATATTGGTATGCCACTTCCAAATCTTTTTGAAAGAAAAGGTTTTCCAAGTCTTTGTTCATCTACAATGAAAAATTTCATGAAGGAATGAGTTTTTTACCATGTGAAGAACATTATTATTTCTTACTATAATATTTCTTTTTTTCCTCAAAATAATTCTGACTTTAGGAGAGAGGTTTTCAACTACAATGAAGAGGCAGTGGAGTACATACTGTCTTTAAAACCTCCCCAGGGATTTTCAGTGCCAAGCTGGCAGAAATAGAGGATGGTGTTGCTGCCTCCTCCTCTCGAGGACTCCTCAGTCTGCGCTAAGGAGTAGGGAGTAGCCAGTGGAGCAAGAGAGCCAGGGCCTGGAGGAAACACCTGCTGGTGGGTGGCATCAGGAACAGAGCCTTGGCACAACATGCAGCCTCGCCCTCTGCAGAGAAATCAAAGCTGAAACAACCAACACGACTTCGTTCAAACAGCAGAAGGCTGGCAAAGACCTCTGATAGGGCCCAGGATATGTGTTTAGACAAAGCACCGTGAGGCAGCTGGTGACGGGAATGGGATGGCTTCCACAGAGCAATCTCCAATAACAATCCAAAGAAAAAAGCAAGGGGCAGGAGGGGGGTACAGTAAAGGAGAAAGGAAGCCTTCTTTCTTGCTTTTGCATAGATGCCTCCTAGAGGAGAGAAACTGCTGATGGAAGCCATCCACGTGGAGAGGGATGCTGGAGGGAACAGTAGTGAGTGTGACTTCCTCGTCTCTGTGCCTCTTGGGGTAACTTCTGCACACTAATGCTGTTGCTGGGCTCAGTCTAAGAATCCTTGTCCTAGATTCTCCTATATTCTTTACATATCAGCCAAGGCAGTAGGAGATTTTATGTTGCTGAAAAATAGCTTTTAAAATTCTACCCTCTACATCGTTTCATATTTATTACATACTAATTTGGCATAGAATACTACACTGATGTGAACATAGAATATGCATTGCATGAACAGCCGTTGCTTTGCTTTTACAATCCCCATGTGTAAATGTTTTCTTCCTTGTGAAAAGCTAGAGAAAATAAAGCATTTAATTTATTTTATGTGCCTGTTAAAAGTCAAAATAATAGTAGTATGTATGCTTTGAAGTCTATGATAATAGCAATGTTTCTAGTATTTCATGCAACTTGTCAAATTGCAGCAGGCAAGGAAGTAGATGGTAGTAAATTCAACACTGTGTGTCCCTGGTGTGGTGACTACCACATTCCAGGGACACCTAGTGTAATAACCTACCCTGGGCTAGCATAACTGACTCCATTTTAGCTGTAAACACCAACCTGTCTTCCCCCTCCTTACCACAGCCCCTTTGGGTGCATAACTGGGTCACACTGAACTTAGAAGCATTGAAGCTACTGTTCTTAACACTTGTAACCATTGTAACCTCATCCTGCTTGGCATACCTCCCCCTGCTATTGTAAGAAAAACGTTTCCTTTGATCATTGTGTAGAAGGAGCCTGATCGCCCCCCTTCTTGGTAATTGTATGGAAACCACCTGTGCCCGGCAGCCCCTTCCTCTAGCCTGCTTTTCTGCTTCTCTAAAATTCTACTTCAGCTAGGTACTCCCCTCCCCTACCTAAATCAGGGTATAAAAGAAAATCAGGCCCCTTCCTCGGGGGCCGAGAGAATTTTGAGTGTTAGCTGTCTCTCAGTTGCTGGCTAATTAATAAAGGACTCTTAATTTGGAACTCAGAGCGTGGTGCGTTCCGTTCCTTCTAACTTGCTCAGTTACAACACTAGTAGCTTTTAATCTGTTCCCTTTTTTCTGACATTTTATTTATCTCCAAGAAGTTACTCAATAATACATTTTTTCCCGATTTCTTCTCTAACAGCTTTCAGTTTTTTATTTTCTGATTCTAAGTTTTATTTTCTGACATCTGAAATGTATTTTGTCTTAGAAATAGTGACATAAAAATAGGCAAAAAGCGTCTACATTTTAACAGCATCTTATCATTCTGATGAAAATTATATAACTATAAACAATTGCTACATTTATGCATTATTATGTAATATATCAAACTTATTTATATGCAACTCTTACATTGTGGGTTGTCATGGCAAACAAATACATAATTGCACAGTAATAATAAACATCACAGTGAAAGAAATAGAAGGCTTAAATTGTCATCTCAGCAATACCATTCTGGTAAATACCCATGAGGAATACAATGGCAAACACTAACTTTATCCAGTGATCTAATAGCAATAGGAGTTCCTTTTTATTTTTGTTTTTTATTTTTGAGAGACAGAGTCTTGCTCTGTTGCTCAGGCTGGAGTGCAGTGGCGTGATCTCAGCTCACTGCAACCTCTGCCTCCAGGTTCACGTGATTCTCCTGTCTCAGCTTCTGAAGTAGCTGGGATTACAGGTGTGTGCCACCACATCCAGCTAATTTTTGTATTTTTTAGTAGAGATGGGGGTTTCATTATGTGTTGGCCAGGCTGGTCTGGAACCCCTGACCTCAGATGATTTGCCCACCTCAGCCTCCCATAGTGCTGGGATTACAGGCATGAGCCACTGCGCCCAGCCGGGGGTTCCTTTTTAAATTTTAAAATGTTTGTTGATCAGTACATCAGCTAGAATAGCAGCTCTTGTTTAGAAACATAGGCTATTTTAGATCTCATTATGTCAATAAAACATTTTGATGGTCATTAAAATATTTTGCTCATCAAATCTTTTGATTTGCAAAAGTTCTCTTTTGTGACTTGAAGCAGAACGTCTCTCTCTTTCTATGTATGTGTATATTGTATACCGACCCTTTTAGAATAATATACTTTGTTTCCTTCATCAGAAAGTTGTCAGAATACATTATTTTTGTTAGAACAACACATTTTACTGCCATCTGCCAGACAACTGTTATAAATATTTTTAAATGCCCATCTTTGGGGTTAACAAAATTATAATAATAATATTAAAAATCATCATAATGACAAAGTGGCGTGTAAGGGGCATGGTGCCTCCAGGTGTGGCGCCTGAGCATACACGGGGAGGTCACATGCCATGCAGCCTGTGCCGCCGCACTGTGTGCCTGGCTGCAGCTCCCCTCCACCAGCCTTTGAACAGGCTGTACCTCCCACCTGAAATGTCCTCTTCCTGCCCACTCACATTGCCCCGGCTTGTTCTTTCAGGCGCAGCTTGGCTACCAGCCCTCTCTCTGTGTTTCTTCGCCCTGGGGGAATGTTCCACACTCAGCGGTAACTGCCATGTGCGCCAATGTTGCCCCCATTGTAATGTGCAGTTTCCTCCACGACAGACACTGGCTCTTTCTCATCTTTCTATCCCCTGGGCTTAACTCGAAGCCTGGTGCAAAGTAGAAACTCCAAGTTTGTGGAACAAAGGAAGGACGGAAATTTTAGTCTACGGCGTCACTAGAAAGAGCTTTGCTTCTTATTGATGAAGGGCTTTTATTAGTCTTTTCACCATTTATTGAGGATGTTGGTGTTCAGCGTCTTAGTCTTCTCCAGTTGTGAAGTGTTTTTCATTTTGATTGTTAGAATTGCAACTATATGTTTTTAAAAGTCACTGAAGGAAGATGCGATATTTTTGCTCTATGCCCTGTGCATGTACTCTCTTAAAAAATTGAGCCATCCATCGAATGTGAGGAAGAGCATGGACTGGGGGGGATCAGCAAAGCTGGGCTACTAGCCAGAGTCTAAATTAGTGGAAAAGCTCTGGTTGGTATTTCTGTTGCTCCTTCTTCTATTCCGATGATGAGTTAAATAGCATAGAATGATGACTTTGTAATTATTTCCACATCAAGAATTCTATAATCTTGGAAATAGAAGCAATATGTTTCTCTCCCATGACCCCAGTTTTGGATGATTTTCAATTCACTCTTTGGGGTAGAGCATGTGTGTTTGTCTTAGATATTATTAGAGATGTGTGTGTGTGCATGTGTGTGTGCATGACAGAGACACAGAGACAGAGCATTTTTGCAGGTATGCAGGCTAAAATTATTGCTGGAGCAATCAGAAGAGTCCTGACAGGAGAGGTCATCCAGGGAAGGCACTTTTTGAAACAGATTTGAAAGTTGGAATGACTTTTATGTTTAAAATGCAAAGAGGGTGATCAGTCTGGCTGGAGGTCTGGTATTCTGGGGTGAGAGATGGCGCCCGAATGTGCTGGCTGGATCATAGCTGACTCCGAGACAGAGTATTGTGGGAAACAGACAAGTATGTGTGGGAGAAGGAGTTAGAGAACGTTAGAAGTTTGAGATAAAGGGCTGCAATTTGACTTTGAGAGGCAATTTGGTACCACAGCATATTTCTGAGCAGGCTAATAACATACTCAAAAGGAAAAGAAGCAAGTTGTTTGTATTGTGGGAGCCACTGAAAAATGCTTAAATGAAGTTTATAGATTCAATTCTAGCCACACTAAACACGTTCAACTCCTTAGGCTCAACAATTAATGGCTGTTTGAACCTCAGAGTAACCCTCAAAGGTAACTCTTTTTCTAGGAAATACTTTGTTTTGCTGCATACTCAGAAGCAGGTTGAACAGTGGAAAATAACATATTGCAGAGAATTCAGTGGAACATGAAACAAAATGCTTGACTTGCCAGAGGCCGCATCACAAATCAGAACTGCAACTTAATTTTTACCTAACAAGAACCAATTAGGGACTCCTCACAGGAGATAAGGAGGCAAACTGTGAATTTGCAAAGGAGGCTCTTGGACAAGTAGCTGGGCTAGTAATTAGGCTGCTTCCCCCTTCCTCTGAGTCACTACCCAGGGGAGTCTGTCCAGGGATTTTAAATCTGTCAGACTTCATGGCTTCAAGTGGGGAATGATGGTCTAATTTACACTTTAAAAGTATCCCCTTCCAATGCCATTTGGAGAACAGAGAGAGAGGGGAAGAGAGGAGGCAGGACCAGGCAGGCAAGACCAGAGGTGCTCCCTCGCTGCAGGCAAAGGGTGTTGGTGGTTTGGCCCAGAGGGGTCAGAGTGGAGATGTTGGAGGCATGTGAACCAGAGCAATGCCATGTTGGAGCTTGGTAAAATGAGGCTGAAACCTACTGGGTTGCATTCCCTGGCAGTTAAGGCATTCTAAGTCACAAGATGAGATAGGAGGTCAGCACAAAATACAGGTCATAAAGACCTTGCTGATAAAACAGGTTGCAGTAAAGGAGTCGGCCAAAACCCACCAAAACCAGAACGGTGACAAGAGTGACCTCTGGTCGACCTCACTGCTACACTCCTGCCACAGCTGTGAGAGTTTACAAATGCCATGGCAATGGCAGGAAGTTACACTATGTGGTCTAAAAGGGGGAGGCGTGAATAACCCACCCCTTGTTTAGCATATAATCAAGAAATAAGCATAAAAATGAGCAACCAGCAGCCCTTGGGGCTGCTCTGTCTCTGGAGTAGCCATTCTTTCATTCCTTTTCTTTCCTAATAAACTTGCTTTCACTTTGCACTGTGGACTCGCCCTGAGTTCTTTCTTGTGTGAGATCCAAGAACCCTCTCTTGGGGTCTGGATTGGGACCTCTTTTCTGTCACAGAGCTAATGAGAGGGGAAGAGATTTGGAAGGTACAGCTGGTAAGACTTGCTGAAATGTTAGATCTGAAGTAGGAACAGGGAGGTTGGTGGTACCACTTATCAAGGTGGGGAAGCTGGAGGGGGAAGCTGAAAGCTTGCACAGGTGAATGCCGGCAGCTGTGCCAATAGGAAAAGGCTACTTGGGGGCCAGGTGTATTCAACAAGGAGGCTCCATCTTCCCTTTGTCAACCATGTGTACAGTAAGGAACAGATAACACGGTGCCAGCCAGGTAGAGAACTCATCTGCATAATAAAAGATTAAGGTGGGCTGGCCAGCTTCTTTGCGTATTATGTAAACTGCACACCTGGTCCAACCAATCTTTGGGCCCTATCTAAATCAGACACCACCTCTTCAAGCCAGTCTATAAACCACCACCCCTGCTGCGTTTTGACGGGGACCAGAAGTCTCTCTTGGGAGCCCCTCTCTCTCTGCAAGAGAGAGAGAGCTATTTCTCTTTTCTCTTTCTTTCGCCTGTTAAACAAACCTCTGCTGTTAAATTCATTTCTTGTGTGTCCATATCCTTGATTCCCTTGGTGTGAGACAACGAACTTCTGGTATTAACCCCAGACAATGACACTGCTTCACTAGGTGCCCGAGGCCAAACCTAAAAAATTCCAGATTACCTAATTTACTGTCCCAGACAGGAAGGCATGCATTGTTCACCTTTCCCACCCCATCCTGGTTCTCATGGGCCTGAAAGGGACCCTAAACTACAGCCCCTTTGAGACCCTTGGAGACTTTTCCAATGCATTTGGCAAAGGTGGGAAAGCTGCTATTGTACCACCTGGGATACCAGTGAAATGTGCATCTTCCACCATTTGTGTTACCGGAACTTTTAATATTAATAGCATGCCTCTGTATGATTATTAATACTCTTCGATAATATATAAATCATAACTAAATGTAGTGAAGGTTCTTGCTTCTTAAAGGAAACTGAGATGAATCTCTGTGAATACAGGAATCCTCCTGTGTTGCAAATCTTTTCTCCCTAATTGGCACATTTGTATTTCTTCAGAGAAGATCAGTGAATAAAGAGGTAAATAAAGGAAAGTAAATTGCCCTTTTCAAGTCTGCCAGCTGTCAACACCCCAGAAGAGCATTTTCCTCTTGTTCTAAGAATCCAGGCTCATAGGTGTGTGCTAAAGAGTAATGAGGCAAGTTGAGAAGGTCTTCCAAAATACTGCTGGTGAAATGTAGCCCATGACTGTTACTAAAGACTTACAAAAACTTAAAGCCATTTCCCCCTCATTAAAAAACATGAGCAGTGAAACCTCCTACATTGGCTTTCTGGAAACCAAAGGAAAGGACATTATTAGATTTCCGTAAGAAAAGCAAGACCTTGTGGATTGACCTTATTAAGTCAGATGGCAGCTTTAGGGGGTGAGCCTGGAACTTTTCTCTGAAGTGGTGGTGGTGGGCAGAGTGATATAGGGAAATGGAAAGGTATTAGCCCCCCAAAACCTCCCTCCCCACTGCCTTGTGCCTTATAGATCACATTCTAAGCTCCTGTACTTTGGTTGAAGATCTGAATTTCCCAAACGCACACACTATGGGCTTCTTAAATGGAACTCTCAATAAACTGCAGCAGAAATATGGCAAATGAGTAAGGTGGAACTTATTAAAGAGAAAGAGGCCTAATTACAGTTTGAAGACAGGTTTAAAAATTAAAGCAGATAAGTTGTAGTGGAAATAAAATAGAAATTTTAAATATTTTAATTACATTGTTTAAATTAAATTACTTAATTTCCATTTTAATTAACTTTAATTAACATAATGTGACATTATGTTTTATGCTTTAAAAGGAGTGTTTTTCCCTGATTTCCTCGGGAAATGTGGCCTAAGGAGAACGGTAGCCCTGCCTCCCTGGGTCCTGCGCTCCCACTGCCTGGGTCATGATTCTCTCCAGCACCATTCTCCACCCCTCCAGACAGCGCTCTGGGAGGGAATGCATCCCATATATCGGGCCTCTCAATGGTATCACAACAAAGGGACTGGCAAAGAAATTTCTGATGGTCTCATTGCAGTAACTTGAGCTTAAAAAGAAAATGACAACCTTAGTTTAGGTAAGGTCAGTTTTTGCAGGCCTGTGAATTTGCAAGGATGCTTGGGAAAGAAAAGCTAATCTCAAATGTACCGAAAAGCAGTGTGACTGTATTAGGGTGTGCCTCATTTTTATTGGTGTTAAAAAGTAGAGGAACGTTAGTGTAAGCATGTGTTCATTCTTTTAAAGTTCATGTCTATTATGAAGCACAGATGTACTCATGTTTCCTCTGTGTAAGATGAGGGCAGGGAGTAGAAGGGACTGAATTGCCCAGTGAAAGGAGAATCTGTGTGTAGAACAGGAAGGGCTGCTGGGCACGTGGAGGGGGAGTGGAGGGGAGAGGTGGGGAAGAGATGGGAAGAGAAGGGAAGAGGTAGGGGGCAGATCAGGGAGAGGAAGGGAGAGGTGGGGGAGAGGAGGGGAGAGGATAGGGAGGGGGTGAGGAGTAGTGGAGGACATCTGGGGAAGATGCAGGGGAGGAGGGGGGAGAGTTGGAGGGAGCTGGTGCAGGAGGGGAGCTGGTGCAGGAGGGAGGTGCAGCCCCCACGAGCCTGGGCACTCAGGACGCAGCACAGAGGCTCCAGTTGAGCCTTCTGGTTGATGCACCAGCTGATTGTCTTAAGCAGAAAGTCACCATGCAGACCCTCTCCTTGGAAAAAACCTTTCTAAGTTACCATATTAATTGTAATGAGATGTGAGTCAAGCACGGGTTGAGGTGTGAGGGCAGCTGAACCAAGCTCCAGAGCAAATCTTTCCTGGGAGAAAGCTCCAGATGCATAAGCTAACCCTCACGTACAGCAGACGCTGTCCCAGGCTCCAAGGCTGGAGGGTCCTGCAGAACCCCTGCAAGGTGCCCCCCTGGAGAGCCCAGCCTGGCCCTGGGGAGGACGGCTCGGAAGCAGGTGCCAGGGCGTCTTCCCGTGGCCCCCAGCTGAGGCTCAGCAGCCCGGAGGCCGCCCCTGCTTTCCCACCCTGGGTCGCCTTCCTCTCCTTTCCTGTCTCGCTTCTCAGCTCTTCCTGGTGTTTGCTGGAATCACCTCCCCCAGTGACCTAAGCGTCCGCTTCTGGAGGAGCTCACATGGAAGGCTGTGGTGACTGACAGGTGAAGTTGAAGAGCAGGAGGATGTCTGGCTCGGGCTTGAAGGGCATCGGCCGGCCCACGTGCTTGGAAGCACTGCTTGAGGTGAACCTACGAGGCCCCAAGCACAGCTGCTGTATGCTGGGGGGGTCTCCTGACGCCTATGCCTGTGATGATCATGGTGGCATGATTAGGTCAGATGGACCGGAAGAAAGTGAAAGACAGAAGGTCTTCAAGTGAAGCAGTGGGCAGCTCCTCGCCCAGAGCTCATGAGGAAGACAGTGATGGAGGGGCGCTCGTAAAGCTCCTCATGAGGTCAGCCCTCCTGCAGGGGGGACTGATGCTGCAACAGCCATGCCACCCCTGTTCAGTGGCCGCACCAGATGACAGCGTTTGCAGTGAGGCATTTTCCCTGGGCATGGGTCATGCGCCGGGGACAGAAAGGAGATTTATGTGAAATTAAGAGGAGGAATGGACAGAGCCCGGTGGACTGAGGCTGCCGCGTTGCTCCAAGCCCTTCATCTGAAGAGTGTGAAGACGCTGGCCCCGCAGGGAACCGCCACTCTGATGGGCATCGCGCTCCACTTCTCGCCTTCTAATTTTTCAGTCCTTTTATGACTTTCTGCCATCTGGTCTCAAAAGCTGAAGAACATTTGTGTACAGATGAGAATTTTCCTCAAGCGAGGCAGAACAGACAGCAGGCTATAAATATTTTATACTTTCCAGGATCATTTTCTTTCCGAATATTAAGAATTCATGCCAACATTTGATAATGGATCGCGGGAGGAATTCAGTGCTGAGTGGAACGCTTGCCATGGACTAAGATCGAGAGAAAGAGTCGAATAAACTCAGAGCTGAGATTTCACAGGGCTGCCACAGCCTTTCGGTAAATGTGGTCGACTCACCTACCCAGTCACACACATTTTAAATGCCCCACACTGATTGCCTTTTTTTTTAAAAAAACAATGTTTTAAAAACAATATCCAACTTACAGAAAAATTGCAAGTGCAGTATAAAAACTCTTTTTTCCTACATCACCTGGAAATAAACTGCTGATATGATGCCACATTACTTCCACATCCGCTAGTGTGTACTTTCTACAGATCAGGACATTCTCCAACTTTATGAGCCGAATTGTGCCTCCTCTGTGAAATTTATGTGTTGAATGCTGAAGTTCTCCTCTCTAGTACCTCCGAATGTGACTGTATTTACAGATAGTGCCTTAAGGAAGAAATTAAGGAAAAATGAGATCATTAGGATGCGCCTTAATCTAATCTGATGGGTGTCCTTAAAATAAGGAGATGAGGACGCAGTCATGCAGAGAGGGCTGACCGCTGAGGACACAGTAAGAAGACAGCTTTGGTTTTAGAACATAACTAAATTTATGGTACAGCAGAAAAGTGTAAATTGATCTTTGCTCCATGGATGTAGCCATCTTAACTGACAATTCTATGAGTTTTACAATTCTTTGAGCAGGTATGTGTGACTTTTTTGCTGCCTTCAAGTATAACAAGGTCTTGTTATCTTCCAGTCCTTTTCTTGACTCTCCCAACCACTCCTGGGGTCTGTTCTTTCTGGTTTCTCTTGTTGGTTGCCTGACTTGCTGGAAGGTGGTCTTCTGCTGATGTGGACTTCCGCCCACCATCCCTCATGACTTTGCTCTCTCTGCTCCGTGAACGTGCCCCTTGTGATCTCCAGGAACTCCCCCTTTGTTCTCCTCTTCCAGATGCCCCTGAAGCAGAAGCCTCTGCTCTCTGGTCGCTGCCCAATGCCGCTCGTGTTTTGGCTTCTGTGTTAGCTGACTGTGGTTGCTGTAACACTTGATCAGGAGCTGGGTGGCTTAACACAGTAGACATTTATTCTCCCACAGTTCTGGAGGCCAGAAGTGCAGAGTCAAGGTGTTGGTAGCTCTGCTTCCTTCTTCAGTCTGCAGGCCGGGTATCCTTCCTTCGCTCTCTCCGGCTTCTGTGGCTCCAGGCACCCTTGGTGTCCTGGCTTGTGACAGCATTGTCCAGTCTCTGCCTTCACCTTCATGTGGCTTCTTTCATCTGTGTGTCCTTTTCCATCTCCTCTAAGGATGCTCCCCACTGGATTTCAGGACCCCGATGCAGTATGATCTCCTCTCCAGCCTCACCTGGTTACATCTGCAAAGACCCTATTTCCAATTAAGGTCACATTCTGAGGTTCCAGGAGAAGGTGAGCTTGCGGGGGACACGATTTGACTCACAACAGTGCCTATGTGGAGGCTTGGCTCTCATCCCTGACGTCCATGGCCAGTGCTGGATTAGGGCGTCTGTCAGACTGTTGCTCTCAACCCACTGTCAACCCTGAGTCATGCCCTTTCTCATGGCTTCCAGCACTGGAAGTTTCAAGTACATGTCTGAAGGACACACAGTTCAGTCTCCAGTCCTGAACCGCACAGAACCCAGGACAGTCAGCTCTGGACCCATATGCCGGCACGCCTGACCCGGGAATCCGGCATGTCTAATGCAAACGTATGTTCACTCTGTCCCTCCGGCCTCACCAGCCAAGCCCACGTACCAGCTCCTCCACTGTGTCAGAGACATCTTAACCCTTGCAACTGTCCCGACTAAGCTTCTTAGTGTCCTTTGTGATGTGGCCACTTGAGAATTTATGGCAATGAGAGAGAAACAGCGGGCCCTATGATGGGCTGATTGAGAAAGGAAATTATGAGGTGACTTCCTTCTTAAGGTAGATTCCTTTTGGGTAAATTATGAAGCTAGCTCAGAGTTACTAAAGAATGTGTGCTTATAAATGATTATATTGTTCATAGCTTCAGTTAAAAATAATTTAAATTTTTGCTAATCCTCAAGTACTTAAAAACAAAGACAAATGTCTGTCACCAACTAGTGGGAAGGTCATATAGAGGGTAAATAATAAGAAAGAAAGATAGGTTTTTTTTAGTGGTATTTAATAAAATAGAAGGGGAATGAAGGGCCTGCTTTTTCTTTAAAAGTTAGTTAAACACTGTTTTGGCAATTCTAGATTTCCCCCAGTTTCTGTTTTGCATTACTCTTGTGTATTTTGACATGGCGTGGGTTACATGTAGGCTCTCCCTGAAAAATAACATTGAATTCTTGTGGTCACACATTTCCACTGTGTAGAGAAGTGTGGCATTTAATTCTCGAAGTCCAGTGTTAGTGAACATGAATGGTTACTGCAGAGGAAGGGCTGGGTGACAGCGCGACAGCTCGTATTTGTTGGGCCTTGAATATTCCAGAGCTCGTGCTGGGTTGGGGGCGAGTGTTTGCCTCCGACTGTGTCTCTGTATCACTGAGAGATAAACTGATCCTCAGAGAGGCTGAGCAGTATTATCCACGTCCCTCAGCAAAGTCAGTGGCAGAACGAGGATTTCATCCCTGGATTCATCTACCTCTATAGCGATGCCCCCAACTACTCAACTCTAACAACTGAAAACATTTTCAAATCATTGTGTAATACTGTTGTGACTTTCAAAGTACTATTAAGATTTCTCAGAAAACTTATTTCCCTAAAGAGTGGAAATATAGGTTACCTAATAATTTTTTTTCTTTTTTTTTTTTTGAGATGGAGTCTTGCTCTGTTGCCAGGCTAGAGTGCAGTGGCGCCATCTCGGCTTACGGCAACCTCCGTCTCCCAGGTTCAAACAATTGTTCTGCCTCAGCCTCCTGAGTAACTGGGATTACAGGCACATGCCACTATGCCCGGCTAATTTTTGTATTTTTAGTAGAGACGGGGTTTCACCATGTTGGTCAGGCTGGTCTCGAACTCTTGACCTTGTGATTCACATGCCTCAGCCTTCCAAACTGCTGGGATTATAGGCGTGAGCCACCACGCCCAGCCTACCTAATAATTTCTATAGCATCCCTCAACCATGCCTAGAAGAAAAGCTGCATGGAAGTGATGACTTCCTCTCTCTGCCTCCTGGTCAGCTCAGCCCTCATGGTCTCAAGTCCAGCACCCTGGGCAACGAAGTGAGGTCTGAGCTGCCTAACCTCCGGCTTCACTGTGCTTCAGAGACTGGGTGGCTCATGTTCTCTCACATGGGGAGCAGTCAGAAGAAAGACAAGAAAGGACTCTGATGAGAAAAATGATAATAATGAATAAAGGTCATAAAATAATGATCATAAAAGTTATATGCAGAGTACACTATATGAGAAAAGATTTTATAGCATAAAGAGACCATTTCTCCTTTCATTGGTAAATTCAGACCATAACTTTTAAAACACAGTGAAACTCTATGACAAGGGTTTAAAGCAGACATACAGAGTAGCTTTACTACTTCTCCAAATAGCTCTGCTCAATATAATTTTGAACAAGGTGTTTGAATGAGATATGAAAAAAATGCTTCAGAGCTAGGGATTCCTTTTTGCCATGGAAATTATTTTGACCAAAAGATAGAATCTAATTAAGCTGAACCCTTTAAGTACACTGAACAATTCAGTCTGCATTTTCATTCTGAAAATAGGTTCAAATTTGAAGACTGGTCTCCTATAAATTGTAATGAAGTCTAACTTCCTATGAATACTTCTTCATGTCACAATTTTTGTAAAGAACCAAAGTGTGTTCCAAAGTCCATTTCAGGCAAGTGGAAAAATCACATCTGGGATTTCCCTTTGGCAATGATGTCAAAAGGAGTTCATAGCAGCCTCTGTAAGGGGCATTAAGGTGAACAGAGACCCGAATTATATTTCGAATAGGAAATTCACTGCACTTTCAACCTTGAGCAGGCGGTGACTGTAGCTGTAACAGATGGACGAACCCCTTCGGTTCTCCTAACCGAGGCTCCTAATGTCTCATCACATATCACCGAGCACCATGCTCATGAATATCGTCATCTCTGGCTTTACGGTTTTCAGGAGGAAAAGAAGAAATGGCTCTGGAATGGCAAGGTTATTGGTACTGCTTTTGTAGTTATAGCCCACTCTATTTTACTTCTCAGCACTTAGCTGGAAATGGCTTTTCCACACCCGGAGCGCAGCAGAGGCTGAACTGGAGGGGGTGAGCCTGGAAACCTTGTTGTCAACCTCACTAGCCCCTTTCTACGGCACACAGGGAGCCCAGCAGAAGCTGCGTTAAGGACATGTTTCTTTGCTCTCACCAGGTAGAGTCAAATAATTTACCTCTGCAGCAGGTTAAATGTCTTCCCGAAGCGGAGCTGCCTTCTGTGTGCCCGTGTTTATTAAATTACCGCAGATGTCGTGTGAACAGATGGGCGCGCCCCCTGAGAAGCAAGGCTGCAAGGGAGGGCGGCCGTGCCGCAGAGCTCTGGAGAAGGAGCTGCTCACAGCCAGCCCTGTGTGGCCTCTTTCCCATCCTCACTGCTGCATGCTTACTGAATCCCTTCGAAGACCTTTGTCCCCATAAAAAGGACAGCAGAATTAGAGAGCCGAGACCAGCAGCAGGAAACCCCCTGAGAACAAAGTGGCAGCTGAAGTTGTAAGACCCCAGTGCAGAGGTGTTCTCCTGGCCAGGTGTTCTGAATCACCGTGTGACCTGAGGAATTCACTAAAAATGATCAACTCTTGGGCCCTGTCATGGGTTAAGGGTGCCCCCTCCCCATATGTCCATGCCCTAATATCTAGACCCTGTGAATGTGACCTTATTTGGAAAGGGTCTTTTGAGATAGAATTGAATGGATGATCTTGAGATGGGTCATCCTGGACTATCTGGGTGGGCTCTAAATCCAATGACAGGTGTCCTTAGAAGAGAGGCGATGGGGGAGACACCCGGAGAGAAGAAGGCTCTGAGACGAGGGAGGCAGAGATTGCAGGGAGATGCCTGAAGCTGAGAGAGGCAGGAGGTGCCCTTCCCTAGAACCTGCAGAGCCGGCTCAGCCTGGCGGGCACCTTGCTGTCAGACTTCTGTGCTCCAGAGCCGCCAGCAATACACCTCTTGTAAGCCAGGGCATGGTTGGCTGTTTTGGCAGCTGCAGGAGACTGAACACAGACCCTGCCCCAGGCCTCTTGAAATGCAGTTTTAGGAAGCTCTAAAGTGCTTCTGAGGATCAGGTAGGCCAGGATGTACCCTCCGTGTCACTGACCAGGATTAGAGGGTTTTGATGCCTACTGCACATCAAGTTCCCTGGGAAGCTTTAAACATACGGATGTCCAGGCCGCACCTGCAGAAGTCCTGACTTAGGTGACCTGGGACAGATCATTCTAATCACAGGACATTTGAGACCCATGTAAGATGTTAACAAGCTAAGATGTGGATCCGCTTTTCCCTCGAGTGGAGGGGTTGGTTCCTGCTGACTCCACAGCTGCTGACGCTGGAGGTGGCCACTGTCCTTTGTCTCCAGGGCTCTGCCCACATTGCACACCCTGTTTCCTGCCCTTTCTCCACCTGCTTCCACCTTTTTGTTTAAACTGAGGCATTATTGCAGAACGCCCAGATCTGAGATATACGGCCTTGAGTTGTGACAGCTGTGTGTATCTGTACAACCCCACGTGATGTCCCCACCCTGGAACGACCTCTTCCATTTAGTTCTCTCAGCCCACAGGAGCAAACGATGTTACGACTTCTATCACTGCACATTAGTTCTGTTTGTTCCCCTAATGTGACAATTTTTTTCTGATGTTTTATGACTTCTTTATTTTGGCTTTCATCAGTTTGCCCCTGACATGCCTAGGTGTTGTTTCCTTCGTTTGTGTATCTCACTGAGCTTCTTGGATTTGTGGGTTGTTGCTTTTCATCAAATGTGGAATTAACTTTGGCTTCAATGTCTTCAAGAATTTTTTTTTCTCCCCCACTTCTGGTTGGCTTTCTCCTTCTGGGTCTCTAACTTTTTGTCTTGAAATATCAATTCTGGCTTGGCACGGTGGATTACACTTGTAATCCCAGCACACTGGGAAGCCAAGGCAGGTGGATCACTTGAGGCCAGGAGTTCAAGACAAGCCTGGCCAACATGATGAAACTACATCTCTATTAAGAGTACAGAAATTAGCCAGGCATGGTGGTGCACGCCTGTAGTCCCAGCTACTTGGGATGCTGAGGTGGGAGAATTGCTTGAACCCGGGAGGCAGAGGTTGCAGTAAGCCCAGATTGTGGCTCTGCACTCTAGCCTGGGCAATAGAGTGAGACCCTGTCTCAAAAAAAGAAAGAAAGAAAGAAATACAATAAATAAATAAATGAAGTATCAATTCTATGCCAAAGAGCTCCAAATCTGATGTCTCCATTCCTGTTCTTTCTTCTGAGTTTTAAGCTTGTTGCTGAGTGCCTGTGGTCTCTGTGTTAGAGGCATTTCAAATTCCGAAACTGAACTTGTAATTTTACTCCCCACACCCACTCCCCTTTCTGTGTTACCAGCTTCTATCACCACTTTGAGGGCCATTATTCTCCTCACATATAAAGTTGTACGTATTAAGGCAGCACTTTCCAAATGGTGCTCCTTGTGGAATTGCTTCTGGAGGTGTGAATACATATTCTCTGTGTGTGTATCTGTGTGTGTGTGTGTGTGTGTGTTTCTGTGGGAGGAGGTTCTCTCTTCAAACGACTTTGAGACCATCTTCCTCCTAACTCCCCGCTCAGATATTGACTTTTATAAGTTGCTTTGTCAATGCACTTAGACATCCTGCAGTCAAAACATGTTTTTAACTTGAATCTTAAAATATCATTACGTATTTTTTAAAAATTATTTGACCACAAAATTCTTTCTTAAAAATGGAAAGTCTGATAAAATCTATGGGGCAAATTTTGGAAAATATTAGCACAGGACCGTCTTTGGCTAATTGTTATTTTCCACGTACCTCTAGTCAGTTTCCAAACCGCCCACATCCCACCTTCCAACATCTCCCAGACCTGCTTCTTCCTCAGATCCCCATTCAATTCCACAGCCTGACTGTTAAGCTTCCATCACCTCTCAGGCCAAGGGCATCCTCTCTGAGCTAGCTTCCCCTCTTTTTAACTTCTCACCTTTTAAATCCAGTTTTTGCTATGCACGGTGGCTCACGCCTGTAATCCCAGCAATTTGGGAGGCTGAGGCAGGCAAATCACGAGGTCACGAGTTTGAGACCAGCCTGACCAACATGGTGAAACCCTGTCTCTACTAAAAATACAAAAATTAGCTGGGCGTGGTGCTACATGCCTGTAATCCCAGCTACTTAGGAGGCTGAGGCAGGAGAATCACTTGAACCCAGGAGGTAGAGGTTGCAGTGAGTCAAGATCATGCCACTGCACTCCAGCCTGGGTGACAAAGTGAGACTTCGTCTCAAAATAAAAAAAATCAATCAATCAATCAATCCAGTTTTCACTGGCTGACAGAGTGATTTGGAACACAAGTCAGTTTCTTAAAATCCTTTATTGGCTACCCATCACTCAGGGAAGGAAACCCCATCTCCTCAGCAAAGGATCAACTATTTGTCATGCTCAGTGTTTCCTCACCACCCCACCCCACACCCAAGGCTGTGGCACCCCCAGTGGGAACGTTCCATGAGGAAAAGGAAGCAGGAAACCAGTTTCAGGCAGGGTGGAGTTACAGGCAGGGAGGCGAGCCTGGCAGTGTTACCCAGAGAAGCATCCTTGGGACCACGGAGCTGGGTGGAGAAGAGAGACGAGAGCACCCTCAGGAGACTGGAGCCCAAGCCAGCAGCTGAGAGAAACAGAGCAGTGAGTGCAGCTGGGAGGACTGGGTGAGGAACAAAGGAGGGACCTGGGCAGGGGAGCAGGTCTGAGAGCGTGGGGAGGGAAGCGGACTTTGCCACAAGGTAAGGAGGGCTGGCATTGACGGCTTTCCTGCAAGCCAGTGGGTTCTGACCCTCTCCTCAGGGTGCAGAAGGTGGTGACCAGGAGGGACTCTCCTCGCCCCATCCTAACTGCTTCCTTACAAGGTGCAGTGATGGCTTAAAGCCCCTTCCTGGGCCCCTGTGCACAGAAACACCTGAAGCCTTCCCCAGTCCTGTCCTTACAGTGAATAGCTCCCCTCCTCTCTCATTTCAGCACTCACCTTATTTTTGGCATGTTGTCCTGTTTTGTTGATATTTTTGTTTCCCCCTCGTGGGAGCTCCCCACGAGGCCAGGTGAGACCGTGGGGATTTGCTGGCGAGATCCTCCCCTTGCTCGCAGCATCTCTCCCCTTCCTGAGGGTGCCGCGTGTGCAGGGGCAGTGGGAAGATCCACACTACAGAGTCAGTACTTTTCCTGAAGGATAGATTGCACCCTTTCCTTCACTCCAGTCTTTCTTAGAACTTTACATGCAATTAATTCTCAGAAGGAATTACAAGATTGGCACTATCATTATCCTACTTATAGATAAGGAACTGGGCAATTTATGGAGAAGTGAAGTAAGTGACCTGTCGCAGTGGTAGCACTGGGACTTGACACAGCGAAAGCTGTCTGGATTCTGAGCCCAAATGCTCCATCTTGAATCTGTGTTGCTTAAGAGAAGAAAAGTTGATTGAGTCTCTGGACCTGTTCACTGCAAACAAGAAGGTGGAAAATATAAGGAGCTTGTCTGAGAAGGAGATGGGGTCCTGGTATTAACATTAGAAAGATTGGCAGGGTGGGGAGTTCTCCGGGTGTCCTGAGCTGGCCTGGGAATAGGGCACCTTTCTCACTTTGTTCTTCTCCCAATCCACGAGACTCCTCCTCACCTCTACTGACCCGGTGATGCCTAAAACATTCACTTTGCCTGATTTTAAACCAAGAAGGAACATAAACATCTGTCGACATGGTCCCTAAGCAGGCACTAGTCTTTATTCTAGTTTTTATTTCAGTCTGAGAGAGTATGGAGATGAGGAAACAGAGGAGGAGGGGGACAGCAGAGAGAGGAGGGACGGACGTCAGAGACAGAAGCAGGAGACAAAGGGCACAAACAAGGGTTGTGACTTGGGGACACTGAGGCTGGATGGGCTTCCGGTGAGAGTAGCCAGAGGCTGCATCCTGCTGTTTCCTGGGGACATAGCTTCTGTGTGGGGTCACCTGGATTTTGAAGCATTTGGTGTCATTTAATTGCTGATCAGAGCTCTCCACACACTGAAACCCCAGTTCTCCAGTTGAGACTCTAGAAGTCTGTGGGTGCCCTTTGCACAGGAGGAGTGCAAGCTGCCCAGTTGAAAAATGTCCTCAGAGTTGCAACCACAGGGGCCAAGTCAAGAACACTTCAAAGGCTGGATGCAGTCCAGCCAAGAGGTTGGCTCGTTCCCCTCAGCCAGCTCTCCCCCGTGCTACCATAAGGAGAGCCTTGCAGAGCGGTGGCAGGAGGCATTGGCATGGATGAGAAACTCCTGCCTGAGCCTTAGCGAATGCACTGGCATTCCTGGATGAAATACATTAAAAATGAAATAAATCCATATCAATAAATCATGATGCAGTCACCTTTGATAGAGATAAAAATAAACACCTTTGTAATCCCTTGATATGGAAAATCACGAGCCTATGAGGATTCAATTGCAGTATGTGCAACTACTGGGAACATATTATTTTTATCTCATTTCTTATATCTATAGGCTAAATACAAATTGATATCAATGATAATGATATTTAGCTTAATACATTTATGACTTTTATCTGAATTATTCCTAAATAAAATGGACAGCATTATTGGCAGCTTATAGCACACACCAGCCAGTGGCTTCCAGGAAAAGTGTAGGTAATTTTCATCATCTTGCCAGAGACAAGGGGTTCTGCTGGGTTCATCTAGAAATCAAGACATACTGCTTTAGAGGCTTCCCTATGTGCATAAGCCATATGCCTTACTTGGCATTTATTTGTTGATAGCATTTACATCTCTTTGAAACAATGCTGACAACTTTGCTTAAATAAATGAACATTCCCATGTCCATTCTCAGGTGGCCAGAACAGTCAGTGGATGTGAACAATGAGTTCTCATAAATGTGACCCGTGTTTAAACTAGGGGAATCATTATTGACCAAAATCGTTTTGTTCATTTGTCATGCCACCCTCCCCACGATGCTATAATACCCATCAATAACCATCTCTGTCAGCAATAAATGCAGCCACTGACACCAGCTATAAGGAATGAAGTCAGGATTGTCCATTGTGATGAATTTGACCTTTTCAACTAAGCTTTAATTTTGCTATGCTTTTTTTTTCATTTTATAAATTACTCAGATCTCAAGGTAATAAGCATGTAAAGTAAAACCTGTTAAACATCTTATGCTGTATTCACTGTTCCTTTAACTGTTTTTAAACAAATTCCATACTTCCATCACAAATTCCAGAAAAAGCAGAGAGTGTAGAAAAGAGAAGAGAGAGAGACATTTCATAATTTTTAGGAGAGGTCAGTATTAAGATTATGAAACGGAAAAGCACTGACTAATCTTTTCCTAGGTTGGATGAGAAATCTGGAAATAGGATATTGGTGGTAAAAGGGGAAGAATGGCTTAGGAAGGGTCTTGGGGAAATTTGGCGAGTACCTTTCTCCCAAGCTACACACAGATAGCCAGCTGTTGGTAGCATCATATTCCACACAATGAGAAGTAAGGTGGGGCCAACATGCCACTCTGGAAGGTCGACAGATAAATGCAGAATATCTAATGCAAAGGATTGAAAGCAAATGGTGACTCTGAGCTACATAGGAGCTTCTCATGTAAATGGCTGCACCACCTTCACTGCAGTCGGACAAATTTATCATGAAAACGTTCTAAACATGAACAAAATCTGCAGGGTCACATCAACAGATACACAGCAAAGCATTTACTGCGGTTCTAGTAACTGTTTGATCAGAATATCCTTCTTTTTGGCATTTTGTTTTGGTCTTACAGGGTGATTGTTCCATAAACCATTTTTTTTTTTTTTTTTTTTTTTTTTTGCTACCTGATTCCACACCCTGAAGAGCAGCATAAGTGTTTCTCCTGCCAACACTGCCCCTCATGGTGATTCAGCCTTCTAGAGGCATTAGATTGGTGTTGCTGATGCAGGACCACTTTTGTATGCAACAGGCCACAGCCGTAATTTTTGCAGCCTTCTATTTCTCACGGCCGGCACTCCAGGAATTTGTAGCTTCTTAGCCACTTTTTGAGTAATGCATGGCTTGGGTATCAGAACTATAGGCACCTATTAGGTTGAGATTTAACACATTTTTTTTTCCCCCTAAGAACCTATTAACATCCAAATACTGTAATAACTGGAGTTACAGGAGTTAAAACGACACCTTCTCTATGTACAATGTAAAAGGAAGGCAAGAAACATACTCACAGCTGCAGGGTAACCATATGCCAGCTACCACTGAAGCCCCTTCCCTACGGCCTCATAGGATCCTTACAAAACCCCTAAGAAGTAGGCATTGGTGTCCTCATTAAAGAGATGGGGAAATTGAAATGTAGGGAGGGCAAAAAAACATGAAAGGCAACATTAGGTGATGTGTAAATGCTCAGGAGTTGAAAATCAGACAGGCGTGCGTTCAGATCCCCTGGTTGCAGGCCATGTATGCTCAGATGACCTCAGGCCACACACTGCTGTAGCAGATGCTTTTGGCTGCCTTCTGAGGGTGGTCTCCCCACAAGGTGGGTCCACGCTTCAATCCTGGACCTGTGAATAATCTCTTCTATGGTAAAACATGTGCTTAAGTTAAGGATCTTGGGAGGATGCATTTGTCCTGGTTACAGGGGTGGGCCCTACCTTCAAGCGTATGTATTTTTGTAAGACAGACACACAGAAGAGAAGACACGTGCAGAGGAGAGTACGATGTGAAGACAGAGGCCGGGACCAGGTGACGCGGCCACAAGCCTCGGAAGGCCTGGAGCCACCACGGGCTTGAAGAGGCAAGAAACGGCCCTCCCTGGGAGCCTCCTGAGGGAGCAGGGTCCTGCTGACACTTGGGTTTTTGGACTTGTAACTTCCAGGGCTGTGAGATAACACATTTCTGTTGTCTTAAGCCACCCAGTTTGTAGAACTGTGTTATGGTAGCCGCAGGGAACAGACAAGGCCCTTTGCCACCTGTTCCCAGCTTCTTCCTGGTCACTAGGTCCTCTGTGCTGTTCAGGCATCCCTCCTCAGGGAAGCTGCTATCCTCTCCAGCCCAGACGTGGCGTCTGACTATGGACGCCTGTTTTCGTCACCCGTGAGGAGTGAGGGCAGAGACATTTGGCAGTGTTCTTGCCCCTGACCCTAGGGGAGAGGGTGGATGACATGGCTGCCTTCTGGAAAAGGTTTTATTAGTCAACCTAAGGGCAACCTAAGGGGGTTTCAGGTCAAAGTCAGGCAGGTCTGCAAAGTGGGGCCCCCAGAGCAAGACAAAGATGATGCTGGGAAGAAGCGGAGCAGGGTGGGTCTGGGGAAGCCGGTGGCAGTGGGAGAGGTGGAGACTGACGTGGTTTGGATATTTGTCCCCCCAAATCTCATGCTGAAATATCCCCAGTGTTGGAAGGGCGGCCTGGTGGGGAGGTGTTTGGGTCATGGGGAGGGATGCTTCAGGGCCTAGTGCTGCCCTTGTGATAGTGAGCTCTGTTTGTTTAAAAGTGTGTGGTACCTCCCCGTTTTCCTCTTGTCTTGCTTCTGTCATGTGATACAATGGCTCCCCCACACCTTCTGCCATGGGTAAAAGCTCCCCTGAGGCTTTCTGTAAAGCCTACAGAACCATGAGCCAATTAAACCCCTTTTTCTTTTAAATTACCCGGTCTTAGGTATTTCCCCTTTTTTTTTTTCAACTTTTATTAAGTTCAGGGGTACACGTGCAGGTTTGTTACACAGGTAAACTTGTGTCGTGGGGGTTTGTTTTGCAGATTATTTCATCACCCAGGGATTATGCTAGTACCCATTAGTTATTTCCCTAATCCTCTCCCCTCCTCCCCACCCTCTGTGATAGGCCCCAGTGTGTGTTGTTTACAGAAACACAAGAGCCTAACATAGAGGCTGACCCAGGATAATAGCTCATCTGGGGTCAGGGGGCCGAGGGTGGGTGTTTATGCAGGGTCGACCTGATGAGCTCCAAATGGAAGCAACAACCAAGGATTTGAACCAGGACATGTGCTCAAAGTGGACACAAATACGGAACTCTCAGTCCTCACAGTCCTGCTGTGTGGCACTATGGTGATCCTTTCAAACAGACTCCAGTGTGGAGGGTGAGGGTGGAGTTTCACTTGTCCCGCCATTTGTTGTATGATAGATAATTTTTAGAAAATTCTATTATCATTTCTGTAGACATATTACTTCCTAAAATTTTGTATAAATTCAATGGAAAGACCATAGAAAATCCCAAAAGGGCCTTCCATGGATGTTGATGAAAATAATAATGCTGAATATTATGTTAGTAAAGAGCTGACATTAGCTAGAGTATTTCTGAATAGAAAGGGTAGGGAGAATGGATTTCTCTTACTAGGTATCAGCGTCTATTATGAAGCTACCTAGTAAGTCAATTAGTGCAGTATTGGTATTAGCAAAATTAACAAATAGAATGAAAGAGAGCCCAAAAATAGACGTGTACACATATGGGATTTCGGTGTATGACAGACATAGATGTCAGTTCAGTAAAAAGGACTGGAATGCATGGTCATCCATATGGAAAATATAAAGTTGGATCACTACTTCATACTCTTAAAGTAAAAATAACTCCACATGAATTAAGGACTTAACATCAAAAATAAAACTTAACCACAGCCAGGGACAGGACAATGGAGACAGCACAACAGCCACCCCTTTGGGCCTGTGGTCTCCTCTTTCAGGGCCAGTGACTTTTGTCTGGCCCTGGGCCTGTCCTTCCCTCCAGCAGGCAGATGCTGGCTGCCCCCACTCCTCCAGTTCTGTCAGGTCTGTGGCTCTACCCCTTACCTTCACGGGCAGAAAAGGGCCTTCTGAGAAGGTCTGGAAGGGAAAAGACTGCGATGCTAACACCGAACACAGAGGATCCTTGTGTGCTAGACCTCAGAAGACAAGGCTCCCATCCACTCAGTGGTAGGCACTGTGGTCTCGAGCCAGGTGAAATCTTTGTACCTGATCTGATATCTGATTCCTAGGAAGAGAAGGCCACTTTCTATAGAGGGGGATAGGAGGATGAAAAGGGCACTTTCCATTTTGTCTCATAAATGGAGGTGAATTTTTGTCATATGTATTTAGTGTACTTAGACTAGCATTATGGCAGAGGAAGGGATGGAAATTACAGAAATTTTGAAAGAACCCTCATAGGAGTCAATGATTAATTGGCAATACTTGTTTAAAAATACAGAGGGTTTAAAGAACAATCTAGGATCTTAAGCCTGGGGTGGGGAAGGAGTGGGTTGCAATGGTGACTGTGTGCTATGGAAATCAGTGAGAACCTGGGGGAGCTGGAGCTGGTTGTACGGGCATGGTGAGTGCAGTGCTGGGTGTGTGGAAGCTGAGGTGATGGCAGGACTCGTCACGTGGAGGCTGGAACTGCCCAGTGAGCAGCTGGCAATGCTCAGAAAGCTCGAGGCCGGTGATGCAGATTTGGGCATTACCCCAAAAACATGGCAATGAAAACTGCGACAGCCAAGAGTCAGTGACATGAGGCAGTGTTCACCTGAACGATGGCCAGTTACGGATACGGCCCCACACCATCGTATCTGCAACCAGTATCTTTCCAAGAAACAGCATGGAAACAAACAGAAGTAAGTATTCCAAGGGCTACGTTTATGATTACCAGGCCTTAGTTTTCCGAGAATGTGGAATTTATTATATGGTGCCTTAGGGTTCTCCAGCGAAACACAACTAATAGGACATATAGAGCTGTATACAAAGAGACTCAGCATGGGAACTGGGGGACACAACTGTGGAGGCTGCGCGTCCCCACGCTCGGCCATCGGTCTCGCCTCCCACCACAGCTGCTTGCTGTGTGTAACAACCATCTTGGAAACGCACATATGTTCTCAGAAGACGTTTAAGAGGATTCAATAGAAGTTGTTAAAGAAAAAATTATTCATGACTTTAAGAAGACATTATTCAAAGGGGCCGTGATAATAGGAACAAGGTCTGTTTCAAAGGGGTCTTGCGGGTGGGGAGAGATTGGACTCAACTTCAACTCCAACAAGAAGTGAGATTTATGGCCAAGGACGGTGGGGGGTCAGTGGATGGGAAATTACTGTGAGGAGACATCATGGATAAGGGGTTTCTGGCTGAAATGACTTAGAACTATTTTGGAAGGTAGGCCCGGGTGGTCAGATACCAAGGGTGGGGAATTTTTGCTAAGCTGACTTAGCAGGATTCTTGCTCACAGTGGATTCTACAAGGACAGAGAGGGGGAGACTAGGGTTGGGGCTAGTCAATCGCAGGACTTAGAGGAATCCAACTGAAGTTTTGGTGGAAGGAGAGTCTTCATCAAAGTCAAGCTGAGACTGCAATGATATGGTATGACTTGCCATTGTATGTTTCTAAACAGGGTGGTTCTGCCTTGGAATCACCACCATGAAGGCAGTCTGTGGATTCAGCCCCTGGCGTTGACTTGGGCTGTGCTTTTCAACCTTGAAATAGCTCAGCCAAGGCAGTTCAGCCACGCTGGGTTCAGTGGGAGGGAGTGCAGTTCAGCAGGGGCTTTATGAGTATGCTGTGGAGGGCTTGTCATCAGCTTCTCTTACGTGGCAGGCCAAGCGTTTACCAGCTCTGTGATGGGTACTGCACATCCAGGCAGGAAGGGGAGCAAGTGTCCATTTCCTTGTAGTTCTCCTTCAGTCTGTAACTACCCCATTTCATTAGCAAATTGTATGTCCTAGCTGTGATACAAGAGGCTGGGAAGTGCGGTGTGGGTGAACTAAAATGGGTATCAGGAGAGGCTGGTTCCAGTCCCCTGGAGTGAAGCACCTAGCAAGCAGGAAGCCCTTGCTCTTGTTCCAGGTCAGGTGGCACCTAAAGCAGCCAACTTAATGCACGTGTGAGAACTCCTGTTTCTGGTTAGTGCTTGGGATGTTTCCGAGGACCCCTGGAGCCCCAGCCTTCCCGTAAAGCTGGGCCGCCTGGCCAGCTCCCTGGGACTATGAGGACACAGGAGATAAGGTCTGGCGAGCAGGGCTTTCCCACACAGATGGCCTGGGGACCATGGGGAATGGGGCTATCTTTTGTGCTCTGTAAATGCACTGTCAATAAATATGGGCCACAGAACATACCTCAAGGACCTAATTTTTATGTGGAAGTTTATGGAATCCTGTAGAGGACTTTGAAAATGCAACTGAGGGAGGGAGAAACCTTACCCATAAAAATGCCACTTCCATAACCGCTCTGGTAAGAAAGCCATGTTCAGGTTACCCAATGTTAAACTTTAAGAAAATTTCAAGTAGCTGGGAATGTCTCCTAGCAAAACAGACACAACAATCTTCAAACAACCATCACTAGAACTTCTGAAAGTAAGGGTATAAAGGAAGGAGCCCAGGGAGGGGGCCTGTCCAGAAGCTGGACCATGGTGGGAGGACCGGCAGAACGGTGGAGCCTGACTTCCCAATTAGGCGTTTGCGAACCAGATTCAGCTTTCTTAGGACTCCCCGGCAACCAATGAAGGATGTAAGGAGCATCGGCACAATCAGCTCCCGTGCCAGGGGAGAGATTTGAGGCAGACGGTGATTTTGGAGATGACTCTAATTTCCTAGCTGACAGCTGCTGTGAGGGCCAGATGAAGACAGGGCAGTGGGAATGGGCGTGGCAAGTGGACTAAAAATTAATTTAAGGAGAATGGAGAAAAAATGTGTAGCCAAAATTGTGAGGTTAGAAACAATTTAGGATACAGAAAGAACATGAGTGAAAGAAACAAATGTAATGATACTACAGTGGAGAAGAAGAACAGAAAGCAGGATTTTCACAGATCTATATATTAATGCACGGGGTTTGGAAAGACTTAGAATTTCATGTAATGAGGTTAATAAAACCTAAGGCTGGGAGCAGGCTGGAGGATACACTCAGGCCTGGAACGCAAGCCTGGGAGGGCAAGCAGTCTCATTTTTCTATGCCAAAATTTATGAACTACTTGGTGTGTGTAAGGTATAGCTTGCATGCAGGTGTGGATCCAAGTTTTCAGGACTCAAGGGTTACAGTTTTTGGAGTCTTCCATAAGAAAGGAAATAAAACTCACTTTCATCCTCCTCCCTCCTCACCAGAAACAACCATTCTCCTGAAACCTGGGCTTACCTTCCGCCTGCATTTCTTTACAAGGTTTTGATGCATATATATGTATTTCCAAAGAGTATTTATTTAGCTCCGTATTTCTGAACTCTATATAAATGATGTCAGAATACATATTTAATTCTGCAATTTGCCTTTTTCGCTCGAAGTGTGTTTTAGATTCGTTGGCGCTGACAAATGCAGGCATTAGTTCCCTTTCCCTTGTGTGTTGAAACAAAGGCAGTTCCTGCTCTGCACATCTGTGAAACTCATGCGAGTCAGAACTCTGGCCTCCACTTGCACCGTCTCGTGGTAACTGAAATTGTGTATCACATTTTTTCCCCACCAATCTTTTGTCAAAACTTGCCAGTTTTTGTTCTTACATACCTTATACTTGGCTCCAGGTACATGGGCAAGAGGTTTTCTGTGGTGGACAACCCCAGGTGAGGAAATTCTGCTTTACGGAGAATCTGCAGTTTCCGCTTTTCTAAATAATGCCAAGTTGGCCAGCCAGGTGGTTCCACTGAGATACATCCCACCAGCAGGAGATGAGAGTTCCCTTGCCCCATTCACTGTTTTATTGATTAAAAGTTTCTTACCAATCTGGCAGATGACAACTAGTAACCCACTCTGCATTTTCTTGATTTTAGTAGAGACTTAAAACTACTTTTGGAAGTTTATTAGCTTCATGTTTTCCTCTTTACTAAAATGGTCTTTTGCCCGTTAGGGCAGCTTTTCCTCCTTTTTAGGGTGGTTGTTTTTCCGAAACGTGATTTTCCTCCTTTTCTGGGGGTCCTTGGTGTATTCTGAAGAGTGATGCTTTCTTGGCTACGTGTTCTTTAAAGATTTCTCATTCGTGGCTTATTTTTTTTTCTGATTAAGTTTTTTTTTTTTAAATCAAACTTTTCTTTATGGTTTCTAATTTTGTGTCTGAAGAAATTCTTTCCAAAATGTCGTAAGGATATTCTCCTGTCTAGTTTTCGCAAAAAGAAAATGTTTTAATTTTCCTAGAATTGATTCTTGTGTGGTATGGGGTAGAGATTTCATTTCATTTTTTTCCCACATGGATATATGACAGTCTCAGCACTCTCTGTTGAATAGTGAACCCTTTCCATTGCACTGTAATGTAATCTTTGACACATAACTAGTTTCCACAAGTGTGTAAGTCTGTTCTGGGCTCTCTATTCTGTTCCCTTTATTCCGCTGCCTTGTCTATTGATGCATGAATGCCTTGCTGCACTGATTACCGTAGCTTTTTAGGAAGTGCAGATACCTGTTTGGGCAAGTACCTCTACCTCAATCTTTGTAAAGGTGTGCATTCTTCAAAGAAACAGGTAGCTCAGAGTAGCTCAGCACACTTACCACTGATCAGTCCAGCGGCCTGCCTCAGCCATTCCTACACCCGTGAGCCCTGTGTGAGTGGACGGCACAGTTGTGCAGACCTGCATCATCACCCACTTCCTGCGTTGTCTCACACCGGCCACTGCTCCCTAGTCAGTTTCCTCCCCTCTCCTTCAGGGCTTCTTCCAAGCTTTCATCTTTCCCTTCAAGTCCCAACACCACCCTGCCTTGCTACTCAGCTGACGACACATGGAGGCTGACCCACTGGGCTCAGCTGGCAATGTGTCATCTTTCCACAAACTCCTCTGCCTGAGCCACTTTCCTGCCTCCTGTGGGCTCTGCTCTGAGTTGACCCTGCCAAGACCTTACTCCACTATTTTCTTTGATCTTGCATTCGTTCCCCACGTCTCCTCCATGGCCTCCCTTCCTTTAGCACATTCCCAATTTCTTTCACCTTTAACAAAAATATAAATCAAACCAATGTACAATTCAAAACAGAAACACAAAATCCTTTCCTTAGACTCTGCTGACCATTACAGGTAATTAGGGGATTGCAAGATGCTGCTGGCCAGATGACCCCAACATGGCAAGCTTGCCTCAACTGGCCCTTGTGCTCCTCTTGGGCAATGCCCTTGCTCCCTCAGCTCCAGCTACTTCCTCTCTGCAGGGCACATCTTATCTCCTCCCTAGTTTAAACAGCACCCTGAGGGCCAGATTTGAGAAGCCTGTTGCTTCTAGGTCTTCATTTGGTTGACTGATGCACCTTGAGCTCAATGTAGACCTTACTGTTTTCTGCTTATAACCCATTCCTGTCCTGGATTTAATAGTCACTCAGAGACCTGAGTTATTCTAGACTCCTCCCCCTGTGTGACTTCTTACATGCACTTGGTCACAAAGTCCTGTGCTTCCCCCAGCCCCACACACTTCTCAGGTGTACCACCTCCTCTCTAGCTGCATCCTCTCGTCTCAACTATTACAGTAACCTTCACCTGGCCTCTGCCAAATGCAAGCCATCCTGCATACAGCTACCACTTCTAAATACAGAGAGAGCAGCTTAATTCCCACTCAGATTCCTGTGTTCTTCAGCGCCTACAGGATAAAAACCTTAATCCTGTCACATGACACACATGGCCCCTGCACTCCACACCCCACCCTCAAGTATTTCGGTGGCACTGGCCTACCCTACAATAGTCTGACATATAGCATACCCTCAATCAATATGTTGCATGAAATCTAACAGATGGAACACATGAGTGGTACTATATAAAATAAATAGTAAGTGTAACCCTGAGTGGAAATCTATGAATTAGGAATTAGGGAACTGTCTTCAGATGAGAGTAAGAGAAACAGAAGTAATATTGAGGGTGGCTTACCAAATGGAAGGGAATGGATAAAGTATTACTAGCATCAATCAACAATAGTTATGAAGGGAGCCTGCAAGGTAGTTAGGCTGGAAATCTCACTGGGCTAAAAGCAGAACTTCTGATAAACTCTTGCCGTACAAATAATTTCTTCATTAAGGACGAAGAGCAAACAGTGAGAGGAGAGTCTGCTCTAGAGTTAGATCTGAAGAGTTCACTGATCAGGTGTGGGGGGAGTGACAGAGGCCTCGTAAGAAAATGACCAGAGCATTTGCAAATTCACAAATATGACAGACGGGGATACCAGGCAGAGTCAGACGTGTGCCCTAGATCTCAGAGAAAAAGAGGGAGTAAGCCCATGGACAGAGACACCACAATCAAAGTGGATTAAAGAAGGTCTTTCAAAGACAGAAATGTTAACATTTAGTAGGGTACATCAGAGGGAACAAAAACAAAGATCTAAAGAGCTGCACATCACATGTTCCTATGGCTATACAGAAAAATCTGTTACTCGTACAGAGATTTTTCCTTTTGAAAACGTAATTTTGTTTTATTTCTAATTATAAAAGCTCAGATCTTTTTTTTTTTTTTTTGAGATGAAATCTTGCTCCATCGCCCAGGCTGGAGTGCAGTGGCACGATCTCGGCTCACTGCAACCTCTGCCTCCTGGGTTTAAGTGATTCTCCTGTCTCAGCCTCCTGAGTAGCTGGGGTTACAGGTGTGCGCTGACATGCCCAGCTAATTTTTTTTTTTTTTTTTTGTATTTTTAGTAGACAGGATTTTACCATGTTGACCAGGCGGGTCTCAAACTCCTGACCTCAAGTGAGCCACACGCCTTGGCCTCTCAAAGTGCTGGGATTACAGGTGTGAGGCACTGCACCCCCACCAAAAGCTCAAATCTTAAAGGGGCATGAACATATTGTAAAATGGGAGGTACATAAAAATGAATATAGAAAAAGCAAATGGTCTTAAGCCAAATGACAGGGCCATGGAGGGGTGGCTAACCCCCCCACCTGAGCTCAGATGCTGGGCTTCTTCATCGAGCTACAGTTTGAGCAGGTCCTTTGAAGAGCAGGGCTGCCTTTTTGAGTTCAGGATAGCAAGCAGAACTTCTCAGCCTGTTACTTACTGACATTTCAGTGAATACTGATGCCGAACATTCTATAGCAAAGGAAAAAACGATTAGGAGAGAAAGCCTAAGTTAACCTCACCCAGTCAAAGTGTGTTACAGCAGAGACAAGAGTGTCTACTATGATATCTTCTATACGCCCTAAATGTTGGAAGTTTTTATAATTAAAATTAAAAACATCTAAAACAAGCAGTTAAAGCAAGAGACTAAGGAGGGAGATAAACTAAACCGAAGAGCTAGATTGCCTGGGGGTCCCTCTATCCTGAATATCCCCAAATTTCAAGAACACATCAGAAATTCCTCTACACAGTTCTAAGGGAGAAGGAACACACACGTCAGAGGGGACACCTCACACCGAAGCCGCCACAGATAAACATGGTTCCAGACCTCTCCCAATGCACATAGCACTTACACAGACAGGGAATCAGGATCTTGTAAGTGAAGGTCACTTTCTTCCAAATCCTCAGCAAGTACTTCAGATAAAATATAATGCCCCCTCCCCTTTTTTAAAGGGGGTCTCAAGCACATATTTGACTATGTCTCTCATTCACTCCCTTGCTCTTTTGGCAGTGAGAAAAGTATCAGTGCAAGTTCTAAGGGAATGAGGGCACTTCACAGCTGCCTTCTATGGTCCAGGCTTGCACCTCTCATCATACTGCCATCCTAACAAACCACACAACGGGGAGGCCTGATCAGGCTGTGCATCTGCACAGGCCCACACACCTGCTAGAAAAGGTGAGGTGGGTGCCCAGGTCTACCCAACTTGGGGAGTGTGTACTTTTCCCGCTATGTACAAGGCCCTTAATTCCTGAAGGGGGAAATATGAGTCAGATTCCTAAAAATCATACCATTTTGAAGAATGTATTTACCATCTGGTTCCCTATGGTTCTCAACCATTTTCACATGTTTAACTCAAGTCAGATTCCAAAGTATGTGGAGGGCAGCTGCTAATGAAATATTTGTTAGTTTTAATTTTATTCTGGAGACTTTATTCAGTTCTATAATACAAAACTAAAATCTATTTCCTTTATTTACATGATGTAAAATTTTCAATAACAAACATTTCTACTCAGGAAAGTTGGTGTTAAAGCAGAAATATTGTCATGATTGATTCAATGGGAGAACATAAAATATACTCTATTTCATAATTTTTCCAAAAGAAAATGTCTAGTTTGTTTAAATGCAACAAATACTGTATTAGATTCACTTTAGAAACCATACACTCCTTCCTGTCTTTCTTTTGAACAGATTCTGGAAGACAGCTGTGAAGATCGGAGAAGTGAGTCCACGCCACTCAACATCCATGAGTAACCTGCTTGCTTGATTCTTTAATCATCTTGGGATCGATTATCTTCAACGATAATAGTTCTTCTAGGATAGGATTCAATTTCTACAAATATGTATCGAAAATCATATTCACCACTTTTTGGGTTCTAAAAAAAATGTAGTATTTCCAGGAATTATTTTCCTTTCTACAACTTAAGTAACACTGCATTTAGAAACTCTGATCCCACAACTCACGATTCCCACACCTCTTTCACTTCTGCATGCACCGTTCCTTGCTTCCCCTGGCTCGGAGCCCTCGATGTAGAATTTCACACGCGTGTGTTCCAGCCCATCTTTTACATATTCAACGAAACTGTCGAGAAAACGAAAGATCAGTCTAAGTTCCTTTCATTGAAAAATCTCCCCCCAGAGCTTCCTCTGAATTCAAGCCACGGTACCTGATGTGCTGCCTGCGACCCCGCCTTGTCGCCTCCCCATAGCCTTTAACAGGCTCACCAAAGACACCGATCACCTGCAGAACAAGGACAGGGCTTTATTTGTGTGTGTGTGTGTGTGTGTGTGTGTGTGTGTGTGTGTTTTAAGCTTCCTAAGGAAATAATTTCTAACCAACCAAATGATTTTAGGAAAAAGAAAATGAGTAAGCCTAGGACCTTCTCAAAAATGACCACTCCAATCAGAAAACTGAAAAAAGGGTTATTATACAAAAATCATCCCATAAATAAATTAAATATTTCATGCCCAAAGATTAGAATAGGTAGCTTTATGGTGTGACTTATGGTTTCAGAACCATGTAGGCAGAAATGATGCAGTCCTGCTCCCCTTACGGAAAACAAACACAACAACACAGAGTTCAGATGTTTCTCTACTAATATGCTATGGTTTGAAGATAAAATGTATGAACATTTTAAATGACATTTAATTAATTAATGGCATCTACTACTAAAACTATGAGATCAAAAAATTTTTAAAGTCCCTATACACAGTGAAGAAAAAGAAAACAGATAATAATGACATTTAAAATAAACCAGAGCCGCAGGTGTGAATCTATTACTTCTAATGAGAAAATCCACATGAAGTGGAAATGTAGTTTTTATTGAATTCAAAATGCAAATACTGTGGAACCCTCTAAAAAAATTTAAATTTGATACTAAACTAAAAAAATTTGACCCTCAACTCTATGAAATTTATCTTATTTTGTGTGTTTGAAGAGCATCTTCAGTATCACATTTTCCAGGAGAAAAAGAAGTAACATATAAGATGGTATTCAGAACTGTATAGCTCAAACAAGTAGAACAATTCACTTTAATCTATTAAACACACAAATATCAACACCCATCAGGATTTTCTATTTTTCAAGCAGACATAGTACCTGGCAAAGAGGTTACCCATTAAAAAATGTTGACAAAATTGTTAGTTTAATTATTATTTGTAGAGCTTTTTCAGGCAGCAAATTAAGTTATGACTTTAATATCTCACTCTCGTATATTCTGTGGAGGTTTTTGTTCAAGATGCTGAAAAATCTATGAAAGGCTGAGTTTGTGAATAACATAGCAACTCTTCATCTTTTTCCAGAGATGCATCCTAACATTTAATTAGGTTACCACCCACAGGTATTTCCGCAGTCTGTAAAGAACGTTTCTTGTCAGATATAGTAACTATCATAGGAACCTTCCTTATTTCCTGCTGGTTTTCACCTCTGGAATACTTCACCCTCCCTGCCTCAGTCCAATTAAGATAAATCAGTGGATTTAAAAAGAAAGATACCAGTGACTGCTAGCTTCTGAGGTTTCCACCCTGACATGATTAGAAAAAGTGGTGGAACAGTCAGAGCTGGAGCCCTAGGGAAGATCAGCGCTGGGCTCTGTTTTTGAGAGCATGCTGTGGATTCAAACCTTTCTCCTCTTCAGGGACTGCCAATGCTAGGTATGACATTACTCCTTGGTCTGTGTGAAGAACAGCCTAATATTTATGATGATAATGGCAGACAGCTATCTGCTGTTATCTTTCAAGGTGAATGAAGTTGGATTTCAATGAGTAATGTTTTCAGTGCTAAAGCTTTCCATCAGGGAGTAAGAAATATAGCGCTTCCCAGGCCACACTGGCTATGTGTGACTGGAAAGCCACAACTAAAGCCTTCCTTCTCGACAAGGTCCTTCAAAGAACCAAGGCAGCTTCTCCATGTCCACTCCTCCCAGGGAAGGGCAGAGGCAGACTTTGCTTAAGAGCTTCAGATTTGGAAGCAAATCTTGGATTTGCGTGGATTCAGGTTCTGGATCTCCAACTTACCAGCTCCATGATCCTGGTGAAGTTACTTAATCTCTTTAAGTGTCAGTCTCTCCTCCTGCAAACTGAAGATTAAGCAGTACCGAACACAAATGGGTTTTGTGAGACTGAATAAAGATGATGCACTGGGACCCTAGGCAGAGTGCTTGCACGGGACACATTTTCAGTAAGTGTCAGCAATGACACTATGACCATGAGGTCATGCATCAGGTTTTAAAAAGACTAGAAACTTATCATGAGTTTGATATTTTGGTGTATTCTAAGAATTTAATATCTACGAACAACCAGCAAAATGACTCTCTTGTACAATTAGCATGACAACATGTGTACACTGAGTTTTGGGTTCTCTTAAAGGACAAAGATCTAATAATGTAATGATAACTCAACCATTATGTATTATTATGTGAGTTTCACTAGCATGAGAACTGGTTCTTGAATTCTGCCCATTTCCTCCTGCCAGACATTTTCTCCCCATCATCAGAGTTCATGTAACTGAATCTTGAGAACTAACCTCAGGATGTGATCTGCATTTTTCTAGGGCTCTCCCATATATCTTGCTAGGACTTGAGGAAGAAAAGAGTTCTTTGAAAACTGTGTAAAACAAGCCACCTGAAATCACAGAAAACAAAGATGGAGCAAAGCCAGGGCAACATAAAAAGGCCAGCTGAAAAGATATTCAAGGGTTTATACTTGCTGTTTTTTGCAACCTGTAATGGTGATTCCAAAGAGCACCACGATTAAATAGGTAAGATCTCTTCCGGCTTCTTTCACTGTAGGGAGAAAACACCAATGGGTTATGCGTGGTGGCTGGGAGTAGGCCTGCTTGCTTGCTGCTTCTGCGCTTCTTGCGAGAGAAAGGCTGCCTCCAGATCAAAACAGGGGATTCTGCGTGTTCAAGGACAGCCGTTTTGAAAACTCCCTCTGTGTTACTGTCACTGCCTCCACGGAACTCTCAGAGCAGGGCTTGGGAATCTATGTTTTAATTTAACACTATAATTTTAACACTGTCTTAATTTCTAGGATGAAGAAATCCTTTTAACAAGTGATCCAGTCTACCACTGCCAAAGGTTAGGCAACACTGGACCCACATCTGCCACTCCCAGATTAGGAAGAGTGCTGGCTTTTGACAACCAAACAGGTAAGGGACTGAATGGACCAAAATGGGTGTCAACTCCTAACAGTCAGCAACTAGCTCAAATGCCAGTCCCACCCCACACGCTGACTGGTGCATAAAAACAGAATTGGGTTTGGAGTAGAAATTTCGTTGGCCAGAAAGATTTATGAATAAAACTTAGAAAGTGAAGAACATGCACAGACCAGACATTTGTTTTCCCACACTAATAAAATATGTGCATATGGATTAAACGGAAGGTCTGAGAACTAAAGAACCTCAATCAAGACAGTGTTATGGGGCAGAGTATATACGTATATATAGCTATAAATAAATGTATTTGTATTATACCCTTATTTGTCCCTATTATCCAAATCAGGTCATTGGTCTCAACATCCTAGATTCCCTATGGTCCCTCTCAACATTTCATTCCTGCCTTGCTTAGCATATCAGACGAGTCTCTCTGTTTATTTAATCAACAACAGCTACCATGTATCTACTATGTGTGTCTTCATATATATGAAAAGAGCTATAACATTACAATTATACTGCCTCAATATTACAATTATGACTACGCTTTTCACTGATGCTGAGAAACTGAGTCACCTCCCGGCATTATGTTTATAGGCTAATTTATTCACCACATTAGAAATTCAGACTTCTGAAATATAAATCTTTAAACATTTTTTAAGAAAAAAACTTTTATAAAAAAATTTTAACAGAAGTTATTTTCTCTTCTGTATAAAAAGCTTCTATTACTTTTATATAAAACAACATTGTTTAAGAGAAGTCTTTAGCTAATACAACACTTGTTTACAAGTAGTCTTTAGCATAGCACGATTCTTCAAGTTTTCAGCAAGATTCCCAACTTGGAAGATATTATTCAAATAACAAAAAGACCACATCTGCCAAAGTCTGTGTAATTCATGGGACTGACTCAACAATTGTCACAAATCCAATTTCCCTTCCAAGGTTCAGGAGTTGGGGCCTACAACAACATCTCATTCCACTCTCAGTGTCACAAAATACATTTCAATAAATATTACCTGCCAGTTACGTGTCAAGTCCCAGGTTGAGAACACGATAACAACTAATTAGTTCTAGTAAGTATCCTTATTTGTCCTTGTTATGCAAACCAGGTCACTGGCCCCAACACCCTGGATTTCTGACTGTCCCTCCCAACAATTCATTCCTGCCTTGCTTAGGGTATCTGACAGGTATTCTCCATTTATTTGATAAAGAACAGCTCCTGTATATCTGTTACATATAAAGCCCTGTGCTGAATATTCTCCATATTCTACAGATTTAAAAACTTTCTGTTTGTTACTTTATATCTATCTCCAGTGGAAGCTGTTCACTGTTTAACTTTCTCAACACTTTCAGATCTAATACTTTCATGCCAAAAACCCTCATGCCTTTTGCTTCTGCAGTTCTCTAGCCCTCCTGTAGTGGGTGTTGTGGTGTGGGTGCTCCCAGCTGCAGGGAGCACTGGTAGTTGACAGTTATCAGTCGAACTCCTCTCTGGGCATTCCATCATAAGAGAGCTTCCTCACTTTGGTAATGGCACTTCCTGGGCCAGCCCATACTCAATGCCTGGTTGATACAGAAGTGTAAGACTCAGCCACCACATTAGGTAGGATGGTGACTGGCCAGCCCAGCCCCAGAGCTCCCCAGAGCAGTGGCTGAGGCCCCAACTGCAAATACACTTTGGCTTCCCCTTCTGCCCAGTTCTGCTTCCCTCAACCCTCAAGATGCATTCTGAGAGCACTCCCTGATAAACCTCCTTACACAAATCCCACTTCCCTGAGAAGCCGACCTACAATAGCTGCTACCAGGAGTGGTAAGCAGCTCTCATTTATGATTTTGGAGCTGGCTAGCTGGCCACTGGCTAGCAATGAGGACTCTGTCCCTGGTGGTAGGGGGGCACTGACAGCTCCTGCTATACAGCTGTAGTGCAGCTGATGCAGCTGTTACTGATGGGGACCTGGGATGGAATACTGGTGGAAGGGAATGCACTGACTGGTGTATTTTTCTGGGAATTTAGGAGGAATCAGCAATTTTAAGGACTTAGAGGGCTGTGGCTGGGCCATGGATACTCTGGAGTGGGAAGGTAGATAATATGTATAACTAATCACCAATTAAGGTGAGTGCCAAGGGCAGGGGCCTCCTCCCCAGCAGAACAAGACTCAAACTGCACCCAGAGGGCAGAAAACGCAGGGATCAGGTCTGTGGCGTAAAGGCAGCAGGGAGTTTGGCATTTCAAGCCCATAAGCCCTTCCACGCCTAGGTCCGGGTCCTGATTTGGGAGGAAAGGGAACCTAAAGCTGGGTAGGGGGCCCTTGAGGTCAGTGCTCTAAGCAGCTCATTGTCTGGTAAAGGTTGGCACTTCTTCCATCTTGGAAACTGGGTGAGGGGTGGGTGGGTGGCTTCTGCCTAGGAAGACACATGCTGCCCTCAAGAGGTCTCTCCACCTACCCTCCTGGCCAAATTACAACACAACTGGGCACGAGAAGGGTGAGAAGGAACGATACACAGGAGCTGACGGCCCCACCAGTGGGAGCTAGGGGAACATATATACCATATCACTGCCTCTTGAGGGTGGTGTGTCAAGGGCACAGAACACAAAACCGGCTATGTGAGAACTAATCAGCATGGGGCACACTCCTGTGATGAATTTAGCAACTGGGCAAGCACCCCGGGAAAGGATATGCAGCTGGCTAGGTTTGCTCCTGTAAACTTCGAGACAGTGATGGTCCACATTAAGTAAAAGTGACAGAATAGCCATGGCAAACTGGAGGAAAGGCTCAACAGCCTCAAAGAATGGGGATGCTACCCTAGATACAAGATATAAAGCCTGAAAACCTACCAGCTGACTATATTCTTAGGAGGAACTGGAGGACACTGTACACCAAAGCCACAAGGAGGCCACAGTTACATCTTTACAGAGCAGGATGCCCTAACAGCAAAAGAATTCTGAAACAGAGACCAGGTTGAGGTATTAGACAGAAGCCAAGGTGGGTGCAACCATCATAACTGATGGCAAGTCGGGAGTGTCTGACCTGCACAGAGCAACAGAGTTGATGACTAGAACACAGTGTTCCTAAGGGCAAGACTGATGTGCAGCGGACAAGGCTACTTCTAAATTACACAGTCATGAGATATTGACTACAGATGACTCCTGAGGCTGAAGGTAGCTGCTTTAATGCAAAGCCTTGAACACTGCCCCAGTTTCTGGACCTGAGCAAGTTTTCAGACCTGGAGGCCATTTACTGAAGGAAAGCGTATGTGACTGACTCCCCCAGTCCTTCACCAAAAGGACCTATAGTTATCAACTTGGACATAATCTGTGCTGACAGTGATGTCCAAGGATCCAAAAAGTCATGATGACCCTCTGACCCCCCCTCAGCATGTAAGAAGCTCATAGCTGGGTCGATGGACTTATCTGGTAATCATTTCTGTGATTTCCAAATGTATAAATCAAGAGGATGTACTGAGTAATTGGCAACAATAACTCCTACTTTAGTTCTTTTGGAAGTGGGTTAAGAGATATCACAGTGGGAAAAGTCAAATGGAAGCCTCTAAAACTGCCCCAGTGACCAAGATAAAAAATTAAAAACAATATCACATCTATGGGGAATGGCAGAGAGAGTGCTATTCTTAGAGACCTTAGATACAGGCATGGTGGTCCCCCATTGGTGGTAAAGCCCCTTGTAATTTACCAGTCTTCCGTTACAAAAAAAAAAAAAAATAGGGGCTGGAGATGACAGTGGTTCACTGCAAACTCAACCAAGTAGTAGCCAGGGTACATATGCAATACCACATATGGTAACTTTACAGGGGAGTGCATTAACACAGTCTCATGGTATTGGCCATTGATTTGAAGAATGCGTTCTTCCCTATCTCTATTGAGAAGCAGCAGCGGGAGTAGTCTGTCGTAACATGAAACAGATAATAACAGGATTACCCTGTTATTATGATCCTGACCAGGATCTGCTAATTCTCTCACCCTCTGTCATAATAGTCTTAAGGGACTGACACCTTCTAGACCTGGGCTGTCTAATACAGTAGCCACTAATGGCTATTTCAGTTCAATTTTAAATTAATTAAAATTAAATTAATTCAGTTCTTCAGTCACATAATTTAGCAACATTTCAAGTGCTCCAAATAGCTACAAGTGGCCAGGAACTAAACAAATGTACAGCACAGATATAGGACATTTCTATGACTGCAGAAAGTTTTATCTGAATAATCCTGTTCTGGATATTGAACAGAATATCACATTTGTCTACTATGTTTATGCCATCATGTTTGAGCCCATAAGTAACAAGTGGCAAGTGTGTTAGAAGGCTCGGTCAGACAAGTTGCAAGTGTGAGAGGTGGGTCCAACAAAGATCCAGAGGCTCACCAACACATGAGTGGGCCCGTGGGGCTACACTGGGGAGTGCCAGGACATGCCTTCGCAAGTCAAAGACAATTGCTGCACCCTATACCTCCTAACACAATGCTTCACAGACCTCTTTGAATTTTGGACGCAGCATATTTCACATTTGGGAATGTTGCTCCCATCCACTCACTCAGTAACAAGGACTGTCACCTCTGAATGGAGTGCAGTAGGGCTCTCTAAGGAGGCCTGGTGTGCAGTGCAAGCAGCAGCACTATTGCCTGAACCAGATGACCTGACACATCTGCCCGTTTCTATGCCTTTCACCTCTGCATATGGGTTGTTCTTTGTGCTGAACTATTATGAATGAAAAACTAGATTATACTTTTGGCATATGCAGCAGATTACAAAACAATTGGTAGAATGTGATTCAATTTTTTGGGTTAAAATTATTAAAAAGTATGTGTATGAAAGTGCAAAATGTTAAAAAAAAGTCATCTTTGTGTGGTATAATCATGGGGGTCTAAATTGCTTTGTCTTTTTTTTTTTTCCCTACAAATTACATGTGAAATGAAGAAATTAAAAAAAAAAAATCTTAAAATACCTGTGAACACATCTCTGACTTTCCCTGACAAATCACATTCCATCCTCCCTATATGTTTTTCTATGATTGCAGGTAACATCTGAAAGTTTTCTCTACTGGTTATGCGTCAATAATCTCTCTTTTTATCCTATCCAGTTACTCTTTATTGTATGTAACAAAGCCAATAAAACTTGAGAAAAATTTCCCAGACATAATGCAAAAAAGTTATATTAAATTAAAGATCAAACTTTCAAATCTGAGTTTCAATTTGTAAAGAAAACTGTAGGTCTATATGTTCTAGTTCTAAATTATAAACGGTTTTTAAAAACTCATGTGAATTGCTTTTTCACCTTTGGCAGTGAACTTGGTGTAAAAGGGTATTGGGAGCTCTTGTCACGTCTGATGAAAGACCAATCATTAAAGTATTCCTTTTTTACCTTTTTGTGCTGTTGAGACGGCGGTTCCCCCCTCTCTGACTCCTGTGCACAGACACTTGTTTGCTACTATCCTCCTTTGCTTTTCGGGAGCTCGGCCCCTGAGTCCAGATGGCTTTCTGGGTGACTCCAAGAATACATCTAGGTCGCACTGTTTTCTTTTGATATTGAAGCCCCCATCTCAAACTGGGCTCAGTCTTCAAGCACGCTTTGTTAAGCACAACGTGTGGCAAAAGCAATCGCTTTGCCGAGGACCTGTGCAGCTTCTCCGTATATTGTATGGCTCGTAGAAAAGTACAAATCATGTTCACAAAAAGTCGTTCCGCTTAGGGAAGATGCTAACTACAATTAGGAAAGCTTTAGGGTTCACCTCACATCCGGCCGGACTCCTACTCAAGCCCATACGTTTACTTACATGGGGTGTTAGGCAAAAACGTTAGCTTCAGCAGCGTAAATGAAAACGAAAAGTCTCCACAGAGAACCTGATGTCCACCTTCCCTTCCGTCTTCATTCCATTTGAATTAAAATGTTCTGATTACCTTCTGAGCTGACATTCACAGGGTCCCTGCCATGCCTTCGCAAAGTCACCTGGGAAACTCCCCCGTCTTTCTGGGAATAGTAGTTTAAAGACCCTGCTCTTAACTGGGATGCGACAGTGGGGCGCGCACAAGAGACTACATCTCCCACAATTCAAGGCTGCCAGAACACGGCGCAGGCCCTCAGACGCCCCCCGCGCCCGGCGCCTGCGCAGACGATGCACGTCCTTGGAGCAGGGGGGGGGGAAAGTGGGGCGTTTGTGGCGGAAGTGGTAGCTCAGACCCTGAGTGGTTCAAGCGGGACTTGCAAAAGCCAAGTTAGTTGCAAACTACGTGTTCTTTGGATCCTTCTAGAGAGGACTCCACATACTGGGAAATACTCCTTTTGACTGTGGCCTTGCCATTCCGCGTGCGCAAATGATTTAGTTTTTGTGTTTCATTGTTTTCAGAAAAACCGGACAGTAGAGCCAGCAAGTGGAAATGAAGGGAGGCCACTGCAAATCAGGCACCGGTTTCCTAAACGATAAGCCGCGGACTTGCTTGGCGCCCCTGGTGGCAGAATGTTAGGGGTGGGTAAGGAAGCCGAGCCTAGAAGTTTCCAGAAGCCCGCTCTTGAGTCTGGCGCGGTGCCATCTGCGCACGCGCTGGGCCGACTGTACTTCCCCACGCGCGCATGCGCCTAGGGGTGTGGCGACGTGGGGCGTGTCTCGGAGCAAGCGCTCCTCGTTTCCGCACTCGTGCAGTCCTGTGGTGAACGCCTGGTCTCCATGGCGACTGGACGCGGTCGGATCTTGCAGCATCGCTGGCTGGGCCTCCAGACGCTGCGCGAGCCCAGCGTGGGCGGTGGAGCGGCCCCGGGGCGCGCGAGGCAGGTCCCGGGGCGCTTCAGGGTCTTTGGGTTCAGGGGACTGTAGGGCCTGCGGGTGGAGTCAGCCGGCGGGAGAGCCCCCTCATTGCGCGGCCCTGGTCTTTTCACTGTATTTTATTCGTCAGGCTCTGGCACAAGGCCCGAAGCTCTCTTCAACGAGAGAAGGGTCTGGAAGAACGACCAGAGGAAATCCTTTCTACCCTGCAACGTGGGGTACCCTAAATTATGACACAAGTAGAGTAGCCTCTCAGGGAAATATTTTTTTCTCACGGCGCCTGCGCGGGGGATGCGCTCACCTGCCAGGACAGGTGCAGGTGCCGGGGTCGCTTCTCCAGGATGCCTACCCTAAATTCACGGTGTTCCACCCCTGCCTTCGTATTTTCGCTCTTCTGTAACCAAGAATCTCCCTTCGTCTTTCTCATGACCGTACAACTTAGGGAAGTACAATCTGCTCAGGAAAACCTTACCAGTGTCCACCCCATCCCCCAAGCAGATACCTCTGGCAGGCAGTTTGGTCTGGGGGGGTGGGGGGACAGCACTTCCTGCACCTCCAACGTCAAGGCCAAGTTGCCTTCTCCATCGCCAGGTCTTGCTCAGCTCCTAGTCCCATTCTGCCTGTCTGCGGTCTAAATGCAGGAGCCTGTGGTGTTCTCGTTCTGCTCCCTAGAGGCTCGTCTCTCCGCTCTCTTGGGGTTCCCTGGAACTGAAGCGTGGTCCTCTCCTATAGTGAGAGAGAAGGCAATTTTGAGGACTTAAATAGGAAAGGAGCAGGAGGCTGCCTCTGCTTTCCAGAAGCATCTTCAGCGTGAAGAAGTAAAATGATCCTGTGCGTCAGAAGTATCAGCATGCCTAGTGGTACCTTATGAAATCCCTCTCCTTGTATCGTGAGCTGTTCCCTACCTATGTACCCATCACTGCAGTTAGTTTACCAGATGGAGGGATAATGCTAAGAATGGTTTATATTCTTGAGGATTATCTTTGCTTGTAAGGCTTTTTGATTTATAAATGTAGAAAGTCATGCACATTTTGCCTTCTAATAAACCAACGGTCCATGTTTAAGCATACAAAGGGAGTCTGTTACATACTAGTTGAACTGCTTGTTTTATCCCCTTGTATCTGCAAAAATATGTCCTGTGTGCTCCCTAGGGCTCCATTACTTCCACTTACACAGCGTCGTTGCTTAGTGCTATGATAATAGTTCTTGATTGAAAACCTATAATGCTAGACAAACCACAAGCCTTGTCACAGATAAAATGGTGACAGTGCCTGCAAAAATTCTTTTATGTAGGAGAGAAAGGAATTTAAATAGGAAACTTGAACTTTTAATCAATTTGCTGCTGTTACTAAAATTAGTCTTTACATAGTGTTCTATTAGGGGGAAGCAGAGTGATGTTTATATGATGAATCTTTTATGCTTTGTAAATTGAGTGAACTTCCTGGTGGATTGATATAATTAGAGGGCCTGTCATTATGCCTGGCATGAGAATCTGCATTTCAAGCTGATTTGGAAATGTGTGCATTATTTTTGGTAAAGAAAAGTCTGCTGCCAAAAATAGAATGATTTACTATGGTCAAAGCAGGTGGTTATTTTAATGTCTCACTGTGGAAAATTAGATGTTGTTAAGGAATCATCGTTCCCTTTTAACACAAAATGTGAGTATGTATAACTATCACAAATTGTAAGAAGTGGAGGGGAAAGTATATTAAGTTGGATTTATTTATACTTGGTGTAATTTATTTGATTTGCCGGATATTTAAAATGAAGCACAGTCACTAGGTTTTTAAAATATTGGACTTATTCAAAACTATTAGACAAAACCCTGTCACTTGACGTGTTTTCAAACTAAATTTATCTTACTAAATGTGTAGTGTATGTCTGTACTTAACCTTGTAGACATATAGATCTGCAGAAAAACATAAATGGAACTTGCTGATTTGTTAATTATATGGCCCTTAAAAAGGTGCAGTTGGTTTATTTTATGGAGAAATAGAGATGTGTTTTCAATAGTGTTAACAGGTATATTGATGAGATGTATGATTTTATACAAGATATGGTAAAGAGAGCTCTGACAGGACCTTAAGGAAATGGGGGTCTCAGAGACTGTCTTTGCTTCTAGCTTGGGACCTTAAGTCCCTTTAGTTGCCTTGTTAGAGCCTTAGTCTTCTAAACTGAAATGAAGGACTCTGTGAGATCCGTTTTAATGTGAGAAAACAAAACAGCAAGAAATAAGCTTTGACATTTTAAAAGTGTGAAAACATGTTTGTAATAGAATAGCCTTCATATTCCAGTTAAATAAAGGATGAAATGTCTTAAAGCACTTACACATTACCTTGTACAGAGTATATGATTAAGAAGTATTTGCAGAATTGAACTAACTAAGCCCTGTTAAATGTTTTAGACAAAGATAGAGGCATATCCATTTGTTACTGAATTAGGGATTTAGATTAGGGAAAAGCATTTGGTACTTAAAAATAGTAACTAGTACCAAACAAACAGGATTTACTTGCTTAATCATTATTTAAAACTATCTTTGAGTGGGGAGAGTTACAGTACAACTTTGAGGAACTTACTAAGATTATTTTATTTACATATATTTTATATATATATTTACAAAACAGGTGACTTTATTGACATTTTCACAGTAATCTTTCATAAATTTGGGACATACAAGTTAAGTTTTTCAGTAAGCACTTGTTGGCAGATTGAGCCAGTATGTATTCTTGAAACATGTAAGCACCCTGGCACTGTGCTTCTCAAACTTGTAGTTGTAGTGGGTAGGGCATACATAGAGCATCTTCCTTGTCTGCAAAATCAACACAAAAGCTTTGGGGGAAAAGGTTAAATAATTTAACTGATAAGTAATATAATACATTTTCATGATAAGACAAAGACAAATTATTTGGTAGAATGCAATATTTGCTTTAATTTTTAAGATCAATTGAGAGACCTCTAAGAAGTTTTGAGTTTGCTGCAGACTGTACTTCCAGATTTCGGGGGACCTGGTTTCAGTTTCTTTGCAGGGGTACTGTTACTAGGAATGCCTTTGAGAATCACTGCTCCAGTGTCAAGGGTTGTGCTTTCAAACTGTGATTCCCTGGCCTTCTTGTACTTGTGACTCTTAGTTTTGAAATTAAAACAACACCCCTCCACCAAACTTATTACAGATTCAATATGCTAAGAAAAATTAGAAAATACATGGAGTTTTGCCCCTTAAATCCTCCCCATTTAAAAAAGCTTCACCAACAAATTTTGTAATCCTATGAATCAGATCTATTAACTGTTAAACCTTGGTTTCTCTTTCTAGACCTCTTTTCTTTATATGCATGTATTTACTTTTCCTCTTAGAGAAATACAAAAATAAGTTTACGTAGTGGGCAAAAGCGCAATTACTTTTGCACCAACCTAATAGTATATACTGATACAACCTGCTTTCTCAGTTATACTGTTAGTGATTCAGCAGATATTTATTGAATGTTGCTCATATGGCAGGCATGTTGTGGGTGCTGAATAATCAGCAGTGAACAAACCCATGAGTATGCTTGCCCATGTTGTTCCAGCGATAGTAACCAAGACAGGAAAAATGTATAGTGTTGGATGGTGATGTGTGCTAAGGAGAGAAACAGAGAAAGGGCACAAAGTGTGTGTGTGTGTGGCAGGGGGTAGTTTGGGGACTGGTTTGCAGTTTAGAATAGCCAAGGAAGGTCTCAGTGAGATGGTGACATTGTAAATGGCTGAAGAAAGTGAGGGAGCAAGCCATATAGACATCCGGAGGACATCAGGGATATATTTCTAATTCAAACACTTCACTTGGGTTGAAAATGTAGATTTTAATTGACTAAGGATTGTTAACTCTGTGGAGACCGTGCAATTTAACCAATCCCTATACTGTTTTTAGTGTTTTTTTTTTCCCAGTGCAGACAACTCTGAGATGGACATTCTTGAGTGAACTATCTGCACATTTCTAGAAGTGGAATTCCTGGCTTAAAAGAGCATATGTGCTTTTTAAGGATCCTGGTTTCCAATATCAGATTTGGCTTTCCATAATGTTTGTTGTACCACTGTATCTTGTCCTACTGGCAGTAAATGCGGATGCCTGTTTCTTTGTAACATAGCCAGCACGAATCATTATCATTTATTTGGTCTTTGCCAATTGCTAGATTAAAATTGATCCATCAGATTAATTTACTTTTCTTTGGTTCTCTTGGAAAGGCATAGGGTAACAGTTTTCATCTTTCTGGCATCTTATTGAGGAAATATATAATGACTAAAAGCTGTTACTGATTCAGTAAGATATTTAATATCTTAAATACATTTATATTTGATTACAATAATACTTATGTTTAAAGTATATATATATATATATATAATTATTCATATAATGCTTAGGGTATGTATAGACTCAGGCTTCTAGGCACAACCAACTCTTCATACTCTCATGGACTTAAGGGTTACAGGTTTGGAGCTCCCGATAGGAATTATTATTTGACTGAGGAATGATAGAAATTCCCTTACTTGAAGCTTAAGTGTTAGAAACCTTTGTCAATTATAGATATTTTATCTTTGAATATGTATCATAAGTCAATATAGACTTTATAAGAATAATCATTTAAAAATAAGTCACCCTTTTAAATAATTTTAGAATGTATTACAAATTTTGTTTACTGTGTTGACTAATGATAGTAAACAAAGTTGATAATACCTTCTAAAGTTATTTATGTCCACCTGGAACCTCAGGGTGTAACTTTATTTGGATATAGGGTCTCTGCAGGTATAATTAGTTAAGATGAGCTTATACTGGATGAGGGTGGGTCCTAAATGTAATATGAATGATATCCTTATAAGAAGAGGCACAGAGGGAAGGTTGTTTTGTGAAGATGGAGGCCCAGAGGGAAGGTTGCTTTGTGAAGATGGAGGCAGAGATTTGTTATGCTGATACAAACTAAGGGACATCAAAGATTTCTGGCAACCACCAGAAGGAGGAATTATCCTCCCTAGAGCCTTCAGAGGGAGCATAGCCCTGCTGACAACTTGAGTTTGGACATCTGGCTTCTAAGACTTGAAACAATAAATTTCTGTTCTGAGTCGCCCAGTTTGTGAAGGCAGTCCTAGAAATGAATGCAATTAGGAAATTATATTTTACTTCTGATTACTATATTAGGACCACATCAATGGAGTCTAAGCTTTTCTCCTGTGGAAATCTGTTTAAACAAAATTTGCAACAGAAGTACAAAATATATAACACAGGTAGAATTATCTGATTAAAGGAGGAGAGGGTAACATTTCCAAATTAGCATTTCTACCTGTCCTTTCTCCCTGTCTTCCTGCCCTGCAGAGTACAGATTGAAAACCATTGGCTGGAAAGTCATGTAAGACCAAAAGTACATTGAGCACCTTTCACTGAAGCTGGGATAGAAAGGCATGTGGAGCCAGCGTTTTTTATCTCAGTGCTTTTTTTTCCTCAGCATTTTTTTCCTCATTTTTTCCTTTTTACTCTCCAGGATCTGGAAAGTTTACCTTATGCAATTTCTTCTTTGTTGGGATGCCAGTGAGGCAGATGATCACTAATATTTATGGAGGTCCTACCCTGTTCCAGCTACTGTACTTTTTTCTAAAGAGAAAAATCTACCAAGATTTCACTCTGTGGCTTCTCAGAAGCATGTGGGGAACTGTGTCTGTTGAACAGGGCAGGCAGGTGCCAGTGGGTGATTGGAGTGCCTACTGATATATGCGTATCTTGATGACATCTTGAGGTAGGCTCTAGGCTACACTGTCACCTGGCCAGCTGAGGCCTAGGCCAAGGGCTCCTTTTTCACTGCTTGTGGCATCTAATAGGTTGTGCTCAGAGTTGAGGGCCATGCTCTGTTAAGACTGGTTGTGTGTGGAGTTCATACTCCAGCTTTCAGGGGGTTGGTTAATTACCCTTCCAAGTTCCTAGGACACCTCTTTTTTGCTCCCAATTGTTGCCTTCCTGTATGAGTGTTCTTTAAAATATATCTGGGGAATTGGCTTGGTATGAAAAACTGAGAGTGGTTAAACTATCAGTGCACAAAATACACATTCGATGCAGTGGTGTTGGTGAACTTAGTGTATAGATAATGTAGTCTCTAGGTTTTAGCCACTTCTTAAATAGCATACCAGGTAGGAGGTGGGTCAGTAACCAATACCTGTGTGTTGTACATTGCTTAAAGCAGAAGCTTCCAAACCTTTCCTAGAGAAATAGTGTAACCACTCGTGGCTTTCCGGGTGGGTTGCTGCCTAGACATGGAGTCTGTGAGCTGTGTGATTTCTGGTGTTTTGGTTCCCTCAAGGGGCTGTTGAGTACTCCTGGTTTTGAGGACTGATTTTAATAAAGTTTATTGTAGAAGCCTCTGAAAAAGACTCACTGCATAAAAATGTTATATGCTATTTCATTGAATCTGAAAAACCATCGATTCTAAGATGCACTACTATTTTCTGTAACACTAAAATAAAAAGATGGCCAATGAAAATATATTGCATTGAATGGGAGAAGTTAAAGTATAAAAAAGTTTGTGGATGAGTATTTGGTAGTTTGCCTATGACTGCAAAAGCTAGAGTTTGAACCCTCAAAGATCAGAAAAGTTGTAGATTATGTTGACAGTTCTAGTTCACTAATTTTAAGTTTTTAAAAATAATCTTTAATGGTTTCTGTTATATCCAAATTGGCCAATCAATACATTAAATTTATCATTTTTGTTTCCATTAAATGTATTTGATATCACCTCTTTGACATGTTGAAACCTTTAATGAGAGTGTATATTTCTAAACCTTAGGGTGAAAGCACATCAGAGTAAGTACGGTCTTCAGGTTTCCCTACCAGGACACTAAAGTTTTCATTGTCTCTTCCTTCTCCCTCCCTTTCTTCCTTCCTTATCATCTTTCCTGAAGTTTTCAATGAATTATCTTTGGAGCTTATGAATCCCTTGGAATTTTGTAGAAGGGAACAGATAATTCATGTCATTTGATAATTATATAATTTGAATTTCCCATATTTACTTTCAGAAAGGGGCCAGGGGTCAAGTTTTCTGCAGGCTCTGCTACCCCTGAGGTGCCATGGCAGAGATGGGCAGCACTGGGAGAGCTCTTCCTCTTGCTATTCTGGGCTCCTGGATAGGTAAGTAGCAGAAGTAGACCATCACTTTTGGGGGCCTCTAGGCATGGGATTATTAGAGAAAATTATGATGCTGTATATACCAAGTTGCTATTTTGAGCTTGCTAAGAATAGGATCGTGTAGGAAGACAGTACAGCATGGAGTGTTTGATGAGTCATGGGCCTGTCACCAGTATCCTTATGAAATGAGCTTTATGAAACGAAACTTCAAAAAGTGAGAAGTAAATTGAATTTTCCTTTTATTAAAATAGTCTTCAAAATTATTCACTTTTGAGGTGATAAATACCCTTGAAAAAGGAAAAAGAAGATTAAAGTGTGTTTTCCTGAAAGCTCAAGAGCTCTGTTCATTTCTCAGCTTTCAATATCTGGGAGCCCATTTGCCATGGCAAGATTCTGTACTGTGACTCTCAGCATGAAGATCCATGGAAGCTTTAAAAAATTTTTATGTGTAATTGATGCTTAGAAGTCCATAGATTTGTTCTGTAGTAACGTTTATGGAACACCAGTTATATGCTAAGCCTCGTGGGGGGATCTGAAAGCTTGGGATGATCACAGACATTTTACACTGTAGGAAGCTAGGCCCACGTAGTCTGCATATTGCAGAACTGTGTGATTCAGACATAAGTTGCTTGATTTCAAGTTCTGGGCTTTTAATGATGTATCATAGCTAGCTCAGCTAACAGTGTACATATTTATATATACGTTTCCATGTATTTTAAAAAAGAAATTAAAAACCAAAAAGGATATTTAATTAAGGACATTCATTTCAGCTTAAAACCCTATGCTCTGGGAATAGGCTGTCTTACAGTCATCTGATATGAGAAACAGAGCAAATATTCATTTGGTTCGTCCATCCATTAAATATTTGAGGATCTATTCTGTAGCACATACTTTACTTGGTGCTGGGACACAAATGGTGAGCCACTTACATGTTCACATGAAGCTGATGATCTAGTCGAGGAGGCAGATTTAAAATACAGCAAATCATAATAAGTTGGGTTATCTGTTGTCAAGAAAACAAATGGATCCTTAAATCCAGAATAATGGGGTGGCATGGTAAGAAAGACTTACCTAAGGAGGTACATTTAAGATGAGAACTGAACTCTGAGATTTAAGAGCTTTGAGAAGAGCTTGCCAGTGAATGGAGACCAGAGGTGTGGAGGTGGGGGATCCAGATGCTGCAGGAACAGGGTGGTGGTGGAGGAGCACATCAGGTGGGGCTACCAGGCTCTGGGAAGGAGCGTGGATGTCATGTAATTTCTTAGATTATCTTGTTTACTTGTTTACCTGTCTCTCTTCTCTAGAAGTAGGAAAGACGAAGAGACATAGGCAAGTGGGAGGTATGTTTGGAGACGTAACTAACATGATTTGTTTATGAATTAGATGTAGATGTGAGGAGGAAACAGACAAGTAGGAATCTGAAGCTGTTTACTGAAGCAGTAGTACAGGTTGAGGTGCTGTTGACTGAAATGGAAGAGAGCTGGGGTCCGGGCAGAAGAGAGGGCCATGGTGGTGACTTTAGACTGGTTACAGCTGAGGGTTTGGCATGTGTGCAAAGGAGGATGCCAAATGGATGATGGATGTGTCAGTCTGGCTCAGGATGAGACCTGGTGTGGTAGGTGGTCATGGAGCTGGGTGAGGTGGCTTAGGGAGAGGGTGGGGAAAGGAAGGCAAAGACAACTCAGGAGCAAGCTTGAAGGACCTGGGGCAGTGAGAACCAACCAAGCAGGCAGGGAAGAGCCCTGAGGTCCAAGAAATTGAGGAGAGGGTGTTATGTGAAGCAGAAGAGGAGAGAGCCTGAGACACAAGAGCAGTCAGTGACCTGCAGCCTGGAGAGGCGAAGGGGGGAGGCAGCAGAGTGTGGTGGACCCTCAGAGTATTGCAGGTGAATACAAAGGAAGGGGCTGGCCACTCATTTTCATATTTGCATGTGTTCTATTCCACACTGAAATGTAAGAAGCAAAAAAGTAGGGGTAGGGAGGTGGAAGCAGCAGGTGTAGACAAGTATTTGTTTTCTTTTGTTCTTTCCCAGAGCTTGGCAGTGTGAGAGAGCCTAGAAATCAGGTAGTGGCTCCAGAGAGACTGGGTTGGGGAGAAACAAAGGAAGAGTATGGTTTCAGGATGAGAGATTTGGGGTGATTCAGAGGCTGATATGAACAGTGTGGAAGAAAGAGGCAGGAACTGGCGGCTGAGGTTCTTGTGCAGAAACTGTGGGGACCTAGAGCATAGGTGCTTTGATGGGAGGAAGTGAGCATTCTCCATTAGAACAGGGGGAAGAAAGTGAGAAAAGCAGGAATATTGGGATAGATTCACAGTATGAGGCAGGGCCAATGACATGTTTACATTTGAATTCCCACAATACTGAAAATGAATATGCACAAATTAACATTCTTAGGGAAGCTCATTGGTTTAAAGCATTTTCTTTGTTATACATTTTAAGCTTCTTTAATGGTCCTGCCTCTCACCTCCCTCTTTCCCTTCTGTCCCTGTCATCCTGTCTTCTTACCCCACACAACGTGAAATAACTAGAATCCAACAGAAAGTAATCCAACATGGGTATAAACATTGATTGTACCCGGTTAGAAGAAATTGTGTGAACAATGATTAAGAATGTAGTCAGTCTCCACTGTCTTAACTATAAAGTTGAGATTTTCTCCTTTTGCTAGAAGAACACAGAGAGAACCGCTTTTCATTAGATTAGTCCAGCGGGGGAGGAAGGTAAAAATGTGCTGAATGCCTGTCTTGAATGGGATTTTATTCCAGTTAAATAATTCTGGTGGTTTCTTGATACTTTTCTCAAATGTCTTTAAGCCCAGCTCTGTTTTCTTTAATTGTACTGATTTAAAAAATAATAGATACGAAGTTTTGTGAAATAGTTAAATGAAAACATAAAAATTATATGTAACGAATAATCCAAATGGTCACAAAAGTATGTTTTCTTGCAACTTTGGTGTCTCTACCGTTAGAGACTTTTTCTCATTGAAAGTATCTAATTTATTGACTCTGAATGGGCGGGGTTTTATTTGGGGGGATTGATTTAATTAATGCTTAAACAAAGCTTTTGTTTAAACTCTCAGAAAGTCTCTGGCTAACTATAGCTAGAGCTTTAAGTGGTGGGGACACTTACATGGTGATACATATCCGATAGGCATGGCGTTAACTGTCTTTTTCCTGAGGATCTACTTTATTTCTTCTCAGTATTATCCAAATTTTTGGACTGATTATTTTCCTATGGAACACCCAGTAACCTGATTCTCTTGAAAAATAAACAAATTTAAAATCATAACAAACACAAGTAGAGAGTATGGGCAAGCCCTTTTAAATTGGATAAAGGTTTCTCCCCCCCAGTTCCTTTATCCCTAGAACTGCCCCCCCTCCCAGCGCTTGATGCAATCTGTGGTAGCTCTCTTGTTTCTTGTCCTTTTGCTGAAGATTTATAGAGGCCCACTGCTGACTTCTTGACACTAGTGATACTTTCTAGTCACTCTCAGATTCTTTCTGTGTTTTGTAGAATTCTGAGATCGTAGAAATAGATGGAATATTGAGACTAACTCTCAATATCATATTTAGACATATAAATGAAACAGACACTTCAGAAAAATTTATGGCCCTTAGTGTCTCCTTGAAGCCCCAGAGGAAGCAGTCAAAAGCCTGAGGGTGTTCAGAAGGCGGTGCCTGGATTTGGTGTGGGCGAGTTGGGAATTAGCTGATATTTCCCATTTTACTTACTTTTTTAGGGAAAGGGATTCTGTGTTTTTCTTATTAATAGCTAAGAATATGTTCTCTGATTGTCTTTTTATCGCAATAAAGAAGCATATGTAGTTTAGGCCAGGTTTGGTGGGCAACATGGTGAAACACCACAAAAAATGAGCCAAGCGGGCTTGTGCCTGTAGTCCCAGCTGCAGGGACTGAGGCTGAGGCGGGAGAATGGCTTGAAGATTTAAAGATTCTCCAGGTCATGCTAGCGAATAATCAAGTTCTGAAATGACTCATCTCGTCCGTCTTTAATGTTAGGTGTATGCCTCTTAAGTGAGGAACTCAGAATAAGCCCTCAGATCATGCCACTTCATTCTAGCCTGAGTAACACAGCAAGACTCTCTCTACAAAAATAATAAAAAATACGTTGTTTCATGGGGTACACTGAAATCCTGCCTGTTGATTCACAGTGTGTGAACATGATTAAAATGCTGAGGAAGTTAGCTCTTCCAACCTTTGGCTCTATTTATGGTTTATGTCATGAGAATTAGAATAACCAGAAAATTTCAATAAAGAAAATAATTGAAGATGAGGGTACAGTTTGCCTCTTGTACAGAAGGGGTCTGTTTATGGCCTGTTTACAGATAAGCAGCCAGTTATTTTCTGGGTGATCTGTAGATTAAGCCCTGGTCCACTCTGGTGATTTATTTATTTTTTCTCTTTTGAAGAATGCCTTCAGAAGTCTTGCTGAAGATATTTTCCTACTTGGATGCTGTGAGCCTGCTGTGTACTGGATGTGTGAGCAGGCGCTTTTATCATCTAGCCAATGACAAGTAAGCAGAAATCCAGGTCTGGGTTATGTTTTGATGACAGTTTGATGGAAGTCAGGAAAACTAGTAAGAACTTTTTTAACCATTTTTAAAAATTTTAAGAGAATTCAAGAGTATTTTTACACACAAGTGGAAATATTGAATGTTTTACTATGAAATTTTCAAATATTTGCATTTATATGCTTAAAGGAATGTACTCTGCATGGACCAAAAAGATCAAACTTGTCATTGCTATAGCTGTTGGAGAATGCAGCTTCAGGTCTGTTGCCAGGAGGACTTGGCTGTGTTCCTCCCAGAATCAGACCTAGTCACAGAGTCTCAAGCAGCATGTGCAGGGACCTGCTGGCTTTGACCCTGGCCCTGTGTTTGCAGAGTAGAATGAGTGCTCTCTGCTGATGGCCAAGTAAATCCTAAAGAAAGAAAAGGAAGAGGCTAAGTTAGGTGTAGTTAGCTCCTCCTCCCAAACATGCCAATCAGGTTAACTTACTCTGTAGGGAAAGCGAAATGGACAGAGAGAAGCCAAGACTGTCCTCTCCTGGAGGCTGTACACTTGGAAGCAGGGAGCCAGAAGAGAGGGGTTTCACTTGTGCTCACCTGGGCTTGCAGGGGTGTCTAGGAACAAAGGGGAGAAACCCCTCCGTCTGTTTGTCACTATAATTGTAGCCTGCATCTCAGAATTATATCTTGGGAGGAGAGATGGTGGAATCCTCCTGATTTTCAGTGAGGATTTTGTGGCCTACAATAGAATGTCTTGGCTTTTTAGGCCCCTCTCTCATTTAGCTTCAAAAGATCAGACAAGTATCATTCCCACATAGAACCTACATGTCAGCTGGGGAAATCAGCAAGATGAGAGGGAATGCAGATTTTAACTGGTGGGTTTGTTTACTAGGTAAGGAGATGGAGAATGGCAGAAGGAGGGCTGTTGTATTAATTAACCCTGGAACATGGTGGGCAAGAATGTCATTTGGTGCAATGGTTCTCACATGCCATCCTGAGAAGACTACATATGACCCACCTGGGAAAGTTTAAAAAATTTCCATCCCTAGTTGGCATTTCTAGAGGTTATAATTTAGTGCTCTGAAATCTGCATTTTAAAGATTCTCCAGGTCATGCTAGCGAATAGTCAAGTTCTGAAATGACTCATCTCGTCCGTCTTTAATGTTAGGTGTATGCCTCTTAAGTGAGGAACTCAGAATAAGCCCTCAGATCTTATTAAAGCTGTCCTCAACCATTCTCATGCTCTCAAGAGGACATATACTGTTCCCTGGTTGGAAAGGGTGATTTTTCTTTTAATTTAAGGAGATGTTTCCTGTATGGAAGAATATGTGTCTGTCTGTGTCAATACATGCACACGCACACACGTCAATGAGTGAAATAATCATGTTCTTGACAGTAGTTATAGAATGAATTAGAGCAATTTTTACGTTTCTCTTTCTCAGTGATTGCTGTACTTACATAGTTGGGATTTGTTTGTTTCCCCAAGCCTCATGTTGAAATTCGATCCCCAGTGTTGGAAGTGGGGCCTCTGGGAGACCTTTGGGTCACCAGAGCGGATCTCTCCTGAATGGCTTGGTGCCTTCCTGTAGTCGTTGCTTTAGAGCTTGTTGTTTAAAAGAGTGTGGCAGGCCTCCCTCCCTTCTCTTGCTCGCTCACTCTTTTTCTCTCTCTCTGTCTCTGCCATGCGATCTCTGCACAGTTGGCTTCCCTTGGTCTTCTGCCATGATTGGAAGCTTCCTGAGGCTTCGCCAGAAGCAGATGCTGGTGTCGTGCTCCTTGTACAGCCTGCAGAACTATGAGCCAAATAAACCTTTCCTTTACAGATTACCCAGCCTCAGGTATTTCTTTGTAGCAACACAAAGGGACTCAAACAATGATCTAAAAAGAGGTGAAGGTGGTCATTAAAAGAAAGCACAGCGAGGCATTTTTCAAGGAAGGAATCAACTAAATGTCTAAAACTGTAGCATTCTGGAGGGTTCTTACTTTATTTAAGGATAGAACTCAGACTTCAGATAAGCTGATAAATTATATATTTCTTAGTTTCTCCACTGTTTCCCCTCTCCACTTCACCTGCATGGTGAAGAAACTGGGCCTTTAATCGGATGTGGAACATGGTTCTACTGATGCTTTTTGCATCACTAGATTACTTACATGCCCTCCTCACTTTCTTGGAAGTTGTCATTGGGAAATAGGAGTTTCTGATGAAATTGCACTCACATTTCTTTTGTTTTTTGAAGGACATATCTAAATTGTGCTAAGTTGAATTGTACTTTTTAGTTCTAGCTAAAGCACCTAAAGAGTCATACTCTGACTCTTAAAGCCAAAGTTTGATCATGAAGTCAAACTACATAATGTGTGATAATTGAATGAGTAATTGATATGTGTTTTTGAAAAGTTGACAGTAGATTCTAAGTGTTGCTTCTGAGGAGAGGGCAGGCACACATAGTATAGTGAGTTACACTGATGACTTATTGGAAGACAGGCTTGAAGGGCAAGGGACTCCCCCAGTGCTCCATCCCAGCAATGGGGGCTGCTCCCTTCTGTATGAGCACTGGCCTCTGCGTGGAAATAACAGGGATGTGTGGATTCGGTGTCATCTGGTTTATGGCAAGGGGGTTTTATTTGCTATGTACTCTGGGAAACACTATTTATCTAAACATTACATTGGCTCCATTTTCTGAACAACTTGTTAGAAGTTTCCCTGAGCCCCTGATTGATAGTCATATTAGATAAATATGCCCTTGTCCTCGATTCTCACTAGGCCTTCTAATAGGATGGAGCATTTGGGGATCAAGAGGTAAATGTGTTTGGGTTTTGGAGACTGTGAAAAGCATCTGAACCTTAACATTTGTGTATTATAAAAAATCAAGGGCATCATCTGCAATATAAAATGTTTTTACTTAGGTTTACTTATGGTTCGTAATATATGATCTTGTGTATGAGCATAGTTCATCATACGAATATTTAGGTGTGGTTATTGTTACTAAATACATGTGGAGTTTATGCTGTGATTCCTCTCTCTGTGGTAGTGTTTGTTTTTGCAGTTTGTAAGTGCTAGCACCTGTAAAAATAGTATCAGTGGTGGTTTAGGTAGTGCTGATATGAGGAATTTGAGGCTCCATAAAGGTCTTGCTAAAGGACACTTAGGTAAAGTGAGATGCTGAGTAAAATAAATTCGAAGAAAACACAAGCAAGCTTTTATGTAAAGGGAGTTTTAAAAATGTCTATTCAAAGGATTTTGTTGGAAGAGTTTTAGCTTTACTTAGGGGTACTCAACTAATCATTGTATTGCGTCTATCCACTTGCATAGGAAAGTCCAGAAATTTCTGAATTGAAAACACAAACACTTTAATATAAAAGCTGAGCATGAAGTGATTTTACGGGGTGAGAAATGACTTGAGAAACTCACACTAGGAAGACATGTCAACCAGGGTCTGACTATATGTGAGCTTGTATTTGGTGGGGAAGTTCATGTAATGTCTGAGTCAAGGAGGTGGCATTCTGAAGTCATGTGTTTGAGAAATGGTCCTTTTCTGCTATGGTTAAGGAAATAGCTCTGCCTCCCCAGAGCACCCAGGCTTATCCCCAGGGGTTCTGCTGCAGTTCAGGACCACAGCTCTGTGGAGGAATCACTTTCTCCCTGCAGCCTCCAGGCCATTGACTGCTTCATTCCATGCTGCTCTGAGTAGTAATGTGGAGACATAAATGGGCAAATCATTAATTTTTAAAATGCAAAATTTGCCTTTCAGATAAGGAATTGATTTTAACCCCTGCCTCAGTTTTTCCTGTGTCTTCCTTCTCTTCCCTGGTGGAGAGTACTGGCTGAGAGGGAAGGGTCCTCGGGCCAGCTCACTGCCACTGCTCGTGGGGCTTCTCCCAGTCTCTTAGCAAAGATGAGTGGAAGGAACAGACTTTGAGTCAGAGCTGAGTTTGAATTCCCACCTTGAGGCTTATTATATGGCTGTCTGAATTTGGGGAGCTTATTCAGTTTCTTTGATCCATTTCTTTGTGATTGAAGAGGCAGTGAAACTCAGGTGATAAGAGTGTGAGCTCTGGTTCAGATCCCAGCTTCAATAAAAACTTGAGTGCACAGACCTCGGCCAGCTTGCTTTGCGTCTGAGCCTCAGTTACAACATCTGTGCATTGGCGACAGGAATAACAGTGCCTCCTGGTTTCTTTATGAAGAATAAATTACTAATATATAATACATAAATTGCTTAAACAATGCTTAACACATAGTAAGTACTCAAAAAACTTATATTGACTATTGTTTAGTTGTTACCACTTTTGCTCCTTCTGAAAGCATATTCCTTGTTGAAAGCTAAACAGCAAAAAAATGTACAATTCTGTTGTTCACTGTTGAAATTTCTTAGTGTGTGTACATATATCCTTTCTGATCTTTTTAAAAGCATGTATATATTTAAAAACAAGAATCATACTACATATACTTTCTGTTACTTTTAAAATAATACATTTCCTATTCCATTACTGATGTAAGAGGGCAGTGGTTTGGATGATCCTAAATGACATGAGAATTATTCACTTGAGACCTGACCCTGGGAAATGGGCTTTTCCTTTTTTTTAAATGTGTTTTTGGTGGTGTTGAATTTAAAACACTAAATCTCAAACTGCAATTCACTTCAACAGATAAACAACTGTAAATATTCAGCTTGACCTATTCATGGAATTGGATTATTTGAAAATATTATGCATCTCTAATTTGAGATATAACTACAGGTAAGTGACAATGTCTCTTATTTAACACATTTCCTCTTTTCCCTCCAGTTTTATTTGGATCGGAATCTACTCAACTGCTTTTTCATCTATAAGATCAAATTGGAAAGTTAATTCAGTAGAGAAGATAGCTATGTCTGTGAGCTTTCTGACAGTTCAGGATAAAGAAGCTGGTTATTGGAAGAAAGAATATATCACAAAACAAATAGCATCTGTAAAAGCTGCACTAGCCGACATTCTCAAACCTGTTAACCCTTACACAGGCCTTCCAGTTAAGACCAAAGAGGCCCTCAGGTACGCAGTGTGTTCTTGAAGAGTGGACACAGTGGTTACTTGACAGTACTCTAAAATGTTTGTTTATAACCAAAAGAGAATGATGGTATCAGCTCAAAGTATTGTGTACATAGGACATATGTGCAATTTAGATTGTGTGGGACTGTCTCTAGTATTTTTGTGTATCTATAAAGTGTGTAGCATTTTCCTGTTTCACATAGCCTTCTGCATCTGCTGATTCAACCAACTGCAGATCAAAAGTATTCGGGTGGCGGGGGAGGAGGAACCTGAAACAATAACAATATAAAAAAGAATACAAATAAAAACCAATACATTATACATAACAACAACAGTTTGTACAACATTTACATTGTATCAGGTATTATAAGTAATCTCGAGATGATTTAAGGAATACAGGAGGGAGGTGTATAGGTTATATGTAGATACTATGCTGTTTACATAAGAGACTTGAACATCCACAGATTTTGGTATCATGGGGGTCCTAGAACCAATTTCCTGCAGAAACAGAGGGATAACTAGTAAATAGCCTAAAGTTTTAATGAAAAGCAGAAGTAACGTACTTATCTGCTCTAGTACAGTAAGAGTGTTGAGTTAAAGAATACAGGAGAGAGGTGTATAGGTTATATGTAGATACTATGCTGTTTACATAAGGGACTTGAACATCCACAGATTTTGGTATCATGGGGGTCCTAGAACCAGTTTCCTGCAGATACAGAGGGATAACTAGTAAATAGCCTAAAGTTTTAATGAAAAGCAGAAGTAACGTACTTATCTGCTCTAGTACAGTAAGAGTGTTCAAGGTCTCTTCTGGGCAGAACTTTTGTCTTATTTATATATTGCCAGTACCTGGAAGATCATGGATGTTCAGGAGGTGTTAGGTGAGGAGAAAAAGTCTAAAAAGAGTACTGTTGTTGAAATGAACATTGTAATGGGCATGTTCTGAGAACTTTGACTTTGGCTTTTAAGGATTTAGAGAAGATATGTGAAATTGCCTTTGGCATTTTTTTTCAATGAGGCAAACATTACTAGCTTTCTTTTCTTTCTCCAGAATATATGGTTTAGGTTGGGCAATTATACTGAAAGAAAAAAGTGGAAAAGAATATATCATGGAGCATGTTGATCTTTCCATAAACGACACCTCAGTTACTGTTACATGGTATGGCAAAAATTGGCCATGTCTAGCATCATTGTCAACCTTAGATTTATGTGGTGTGACACCAGTTTTTATGGACTGGTATAAAACTCCCACCAAACATAGGTAAGTACCAATCAGCAGAACTGTTGAGTGAGAGCATCTTATATGTAAATATTACTTGACATTACTTTTGTAATTAAAAAATACCAGCAGCACTTTTTAATTTTATCACATATTAAATGTACATTCTGTGTCACTGTAGAAGAGGAAAAGAGTACATTTTATCACATTTCTGATTAGGTCTAAATTTAAGTTCCTCGTATCTTGGTTGTCTTTAATGGTAGGGAATGATATTCTAGTTAACAAAATTTTCTAGATGATTGATGGGTAACCTTTGAGGTTTTTCATTTTAACTCTCGTAGAAAAATATACGATATCTTCCTTCTTTAGTAAATGGTATACCAATCTTAGTCTAAATATGAGGAAACCAAGTGATAATTAATAGTTATTTTGTCTGCCTTCTATTGAACTTACTAGATATGTGATCCTGTGCAAGTAACTTACTCTTTCTGTGTCTCCTTTCTCTCCTCTGTGAAATGAGATGATCGTTATACTGGCATAGTATTTAGCATATATGACTGCAGTGAACAAGATCAATCAAAAGGTATCACTGTAATATGCATGGAACAGCTAAGTGTACAGCACATGGGTAATGCTTAGTGAGCCCTTTACTATTCTGTTGTCAGGTGGCTTTGCACTGAGTTCATATTCACTAGGAGGCTGGCATCTGCCTTTCTGAGCAGATCTCTCAGATTCTCTTTTCATCACTGATTGCTTCCTCCTAAAAGCTGGATTATGGCATGCATGCATAGCATCCTCATCTCTGGAGCAAGCTAACATAGCTTTATATAAGATATATTGCAAATGTAAAGGTAATACCTGCCTTCTTCCATGTTGGTTTCCTGCCCTCCTCTCTCCTTCACTGTCTCAGTGTTCTTTGACTTTTCAGGAGTATTTACTGTGTTGTTTTCTTACCATCTTTGCATGCTGCAGTTCCACCCACTGGTTTCTCTCCCGTCTGTCCTCACTATAGAGGATACTGCGATATCTGACATTAGTGCCTGCCATCTCCATGGAGGGACAGGGTTCTTTCATGGTTTCCCTGGATACGGACACTTTGTTTTTTTTTTTTTGCAGCTCTGTAACTGGAGACTTTGTTTTGGCTCCTCTCCATGGTGCCTGCTCTTTGAGCATTGTTTTAGTGATTACCGAGCTCCCTCTCCATGTTCTGAATGTAAGACTATTCAGACCCCTTAGTGCTGGCAAATCCAGGTTTTATTGTAATCTAAAAAAATATTCTTAATGCTATGAAAAATGAGTTATTTTTCCTGAATATATTACTGAAGATACTTTGGAAACAGTTACCTTTTTTAAAAATAGTACATTTATTTGGATAAGTCTTTGAAATTTCATATGGTATCATAAAGGAAACCAGTTTTTCTAATGTTGTAGTTAGGGTTTATTCATTTCAAAATTATGTTTGGAGAATAAGTCAACAAACTGTACTAGTTTTGCTAAACAGTATATGTTACTTGGCATGTCATGAAATGTTACTTACAGATATTAGGACAAAATGGTTAACATTAATTCAAATGATCCTGAAGAATTCAGTTAAAAGGATAATGTTGAATTGTAAAGCCCAGTTAAAGACAGTATGTCCCTGAAATTGTCATCAAGGTCAGAAGTAATAGATACTACATAGTGTCAAATGCTAGAATTCACTGGGAAAATTCATTTGATGTAATTTATTTCTGTGAAATTTCAGTGGACTTCAGCCAGCCTTTGATACACTGTGATACAAAAAAACCCCAAAAAACTGAAAGTGTTTTTTAGGAATTTGTTTTGATCGGCACTTTTATTGCAAGTTTGTAAGTGAATGCTTTCATTATGCAGGAATAGAAATCCTTGTATGCATCTGTGTGACAGCCAAGAAGAGACTTTGCGATTTTTATTTGGGTCTTTTTTTTTCCTCTGTGAGAAGTTTCTCAACAACAGTGAAAGCTTTATCGATGTAATTTGGATTTCCCTGTAATTTATACCTTTCTAGTCAGACTCTAAATTTTCATCCTTGCCAGTGTTTTCTATTCTGCAGCTGGTGCTGTCCCACTCTAAATTTGTGAGAACTGTTGAGGAAACGTCAGCCTTAGTTTCTGTGTCTGTGGCTGTAAGGCCAAACACATGAGGATTCAGCATGTTCTGAGTCTGTTTAATAAACACCTCTACAGCCAGATTTTGAGGGAAGAGGTTTTCACCTACCCAGCCTCCTGTATTCACATTAGTGATGATGCTAGCAGGGACTGCTATTTATCGAGCACCTGCCCTGTGTCCTGTGCTCTCGTCCCTGCTGAGCAGGCTAGTGATCTCACACACAAAGAACCAGCTATGATAGTCACAAAGTCACTGTAGATTGAAGCTAAGGTTTTACCTCAGGTTTCCCTGACTCCATAGTGAGGTTCTAGACCCTGCATTTATCCTCCTCCAGTGTATTCTGCGTATGCTGGGTTTATTTTTAATATATATATCACACGCATTCACCGACCATCTCTCCTTATCCAGTTGTGGTTCTCTGCACAAGAAGTTCTTTTGAAAAGTTGAACGTGGGACTAGGGTCATGTGGTAGCCGCTGATTTGGTTTTGTTGCCTCACAGTCCCTTCCACTTTGAAACAGGACTGCAGCTGGTCTCCTTTTTAATTCGCTTATATAATGTACCTATTGCCTGCTGGCTTGTGCCTGAGGTGCTGGGCACCAACTTCTGAATGACATGTGGCCCCAGCTTCTTAGGGATTTCAGTTTAATGCTGCGTTAGTGTCTCCTTTGTGAAAACACTGGTGATTTAGTTTATTTCTAATGTGTCAGCTTTCACTGTCTCTGAGTTATCCTTGATAATAACTTTAAAAGGCCCAGCTGCTTTGTGACCACCTCCTGAGACTACCTGTTCTTATGTCACTTGAAATAATATATCTCTGCTTTTGTGTCGTTTTACTCAGTTGACTAGGAATACACATTGACAGTCTACTTTAGATTGTAGTATTGTACTGGGTTTGGAAGGAATAGAACAGGAGACAGTTCTGCCACTTCATCATTTTCATGATCCAGCTTCCTTCTGGCTAGGTTGAGTTGACAGCAAGAGCAAGATGGAAGGGAAGAAAAACCTAGCTGGGTCGGAAATCTGAATGTATCAATTTTGCCATTTATTCATTTGTGTCCCCACGCTACCAACGTGCCACTTAGTTTGAGCACATCATTAACATGCTCTTCAAACACATTTGTGATACACTAAGAGAACTGACTGCACTGTAGACAGGAAAGCTCACTTCTCTCTCTCCTTCCCTTGGCATAATATTCAAAGACTCCGATGGCATTCTTTAATTGCAAAGTACAATCTGAGTCATTTGACTGAATCTACCATGATTGGCTGTGACAGACTTATTCGGATCTTCTGCTTGCACCCTGGCCTCCTGGTTGGACTCTGGAAGGTAAGACTTGAGTCTCTGTATGTACTGTGTCATTTTCCCATCACAATACCACATTTACTTATCATTATGTATGACATAAAATGTAAAATCCTTTAAGGCTTTTCAGTAACTGCAATCCATTTACCATCTCACCAACTTCATTTTTTCAAGCTAACATGGCCCTTTCTGTTCCACTGAGGCTGCTCTGCTGTTCTGCTATCATAAATAACAAACCACTTCTTCCTGCCTTCATGTTTTTCTTCATGTTATTCCTTTAATATCATGTGATGTTCCCCCTTCCAATCAGTCTACGTTCCTTCTTCTCTTCCTTTCATGCTCTTTCTCTGACGTCTCCCTTTCTTTCTTTTTTTTTTCTTTGCAAGATACCTAAACCCTATATTTTGTCTCTACATTTTCGTTTTTTTTTTCTTTTTCTTTTTTTTATTGTACTATAGGTTCTGGGGTACATGTGCAGATCTTGCAGGATTGTTGCATAGGTACACACATGGCAAGGTGGTTTGCTCCCTCCATCCCCCCTGTCACCTATATCTGGCATTTCTCCCCATGTTATCCTTCCCCAACCTCTTCACCCCCTGCTGTCCCTCCCTTAGCACCCCCTGCAACAGACCCGAGTGTGTGATGCTCCTCTCCCTGTGCTCATGTGTTTTCATGTGTTCTCATTGTTCCAACACCTGCCTATGAGCAAGAACATGCAGTATTTGGTCTCTGTTCTTGTGTCAGTTTGCTGAGAATGATGGTTTTCAGATTCTGATGGTTTTCAGATTCATCCATGTCCCTTCAAAGAACATGAACTCATCCTTTTTTATGGCCGCGTAGTATTCCATGGTGTATATGTGCCATATTTTCTTTGTCTAGTCTATCGTCGATGGGCATTTGGGTTGGTTCCAGGTCTTTGCTATTGTAAATAGTGCCGCGGTGAACATATATGTGCATGTGTCTTTATAATAGAATGATTTATAATCCTCTGGGTATATACCCAGTAATGGGATTGCTGGGTCAAATGGAATTTCTATTTCTAGATCCTTGAGGAATCGCCACACTGTCTTCCACAATGGTTGAACTAATTTACACTCCCACCAACAGTGTAAAAGTGTTCCTATTTCTCCACATCCTCTCCAGTATCTGTTGTCTCCTAATTTTGTAATGATTGCCATTCTAACTGACATGAGATGGTATCTCAGTGTGGTTTTGATTTGCATTTCTCTGATGACCAGTGATGGTGAACATTTTTTCATATGTTTGTTGTTCTCGTAAACGTCTTCTTTTGAAAATTGTCTGGTCATATCTTTCACCCACTTTTGAATAGGTTTTTTTTTTTTTTTTTTTTTTTTTGCACATTTGTTTTAGTTCTTTGTAGATTCTGGATATTAGGCCTTTGTCAGATGGGTAGATTGCAAAAATTTTTTGCCATTCTGTTGGTTGCCAGTTCACTCTAATGATTGTTTCTTTTGCTGTGCAGAAACTCTTAACTTTAATTAGATGCCATTTGTCTATTTTGGCTTTTGTTGCCATTGGTTTTGGTGTTTTACTTGTGAAGTCCTTGCCTGTGCCTGTGTCCTGAATGGTTTTGCCTGTGTTTTCTTCTAGGATTTTTACAGTGTTAGGTTTTACGTTTAAATCTTTAATCCATCTGGAGTTAATTTTAGTGTAGGGTGTAAGGAAGGAGTCCAGTTTCTGCTTTCTGAAAATGGCTAGCCAGTTTTCCCAACACCATTTATTAAACAGGGAATCCTTTCCCCATTTCTTGTTTTAGTCAGGTTTGTCGAAGATCAGGTGGTTGTAGATGTGCGACGTTTCTTCCAAGGCCTCTGTTCTGTTCCATTGGTCTATGTCTCTGTTTTGGTACCAGTACCATGCTGTTTTGATTACAGTAGCCTTGTAGTATATTTCGAAGTCAGGTAGTGTGATGCCTCCAGCTTTGTTCTTTTTCCTTAGGATTGTCTTGGCTGTGTGGGCTCTTTCTTGGTTCCATATCAAGTTTAAGGTGGTTTTTTCCAGTTCTGTGAAGAAGGTCAATGGTGGCTTGATGGGGATAGTGGACAACGTCTCCCCTTTCTATGTGTTCAGACTGGTCGTCTCCCAAGTGCGTTCTGATCCTGTAGGTGCAGCATTGAGTGAAATCTGCTCTTCAGGGTCAGGTGTCTAAGATGTTATCTTTTCTCTCTGCATAAGATTTTCTGTTTCACCAGGTCAGGCTGATATTTTAAGATAGTCGTTCACAAATCTGATTCTGAGATGGTAATATGCATGAGTGTACAATGGCTAGATAAAATTAAGACCCCAGCTTCAGACAACGCCATCCTCTTGTCCCTTTTCCTTTCCTCCGCCGACTGTGGGCATCAGTTTTTCTTTCCCTCCTCCCCTTTCTGTGTGAAGGTGGCTTGTGGGTGAGGCCACAGTTGCCTACTCTGTGTTTCATGACTCACATGCATCCAACTGTGTTGGGTGCAGAGTTGTGAGCACTCTGGTGGCTTCAATTGTCCTCTGCCTACCTACTAGAGAATGGCACCTTCAGATTTGCCATTTGGGGTCACCTATGCCTGTCAGTGTGAACTGTGAATCTGGGGAGAAATGGAGGTCAGTTCCCAAACAGTCACATTTTCTGCTATTCAACCTGATGGACAAGTGAAGAACTTGAATCTAATCATTCCTACCACATTTGTCAAATCAAGCAGTTACTTGCAAGAGGAACATTGTGTCAGTAAGGTTCAGTATTTGTGGAATTAATCTGGTATCTGTAAAGGTCTTTGACAAGAGTTTGAAACAGCCTGGAACTAACAATGCATATTTTCACAATCATTATATATATATCTTTTGATATTCCGCAAGCTCTAGGTTGTGAGTTCTTTTGGTCCTGTGTGCTCTGCATGTTGGCATGAATTGTGGTCCTGCTGTCAATATGAAGTATAAGTCTTATTAGACAGTAATAATGTATTAACAGTAATAATGCATTAGCACTGTGGTGATCTTATGGTTGTAAGAAACTGCATCTATCTGCAAGATGAATGTGCTGTGATCTTCACAATGACCTTGTGAAAAATTAAAACATTTTGGTTGAAATATGTATTCTTCTTAATTAATTTTTCAGAAGGAGGAAGAACTGGCTTTTGTTATGGCAAATCTTCATTTCCATCACCTTGTGGAGAGGAGCACATTAGGCTCGGCTACTATGTATGTATTTATATGTGGGTGTGTTGAATTTTTATACAGTAAAGTATTAGAAGTTGATGCTGTCTTACTATCCTGAGGATAGCTGCAGAGATACTCTGTTTTTAATCAGTAAACACAGACCAACAGGCATAATTACTTAGCTGTTGCTAAAATAATTGAATTATTCACAAGTACATATTTGCTTCATTTATTTTGGTTTAAGGAATTTATACCTAGTAGGATGTTATTTCATTGCTTCAAGATGCCACTACTGTCCTTCAAGTTTTGCTGTTACGTGAATTTTCACATCTTGCAAGGCACGTAGACTCATGGCCCCTGGGCTGGACCTGGCCTGCGGATGATTCTTTCCAGTCTGGACAGTATTTCTTAATGAATTTGAGTGTCTTTAGGTAGGAAACAGGCTTCCCATTTCACTGTTTTCCTGTGGACTTAGACTTAGACTCTTCCTTACTCATTTTTTTTTTTCATTACCTGAAAAGTTCTTGAGTATTTTTGAGTTTGTCACTTTATGTAGTCATTTTTTCTTGTTGAATAAAGCTTTGCTTGTCTTGGCTTTGGGTCTTCCTGGGTGTCTGCCCTGCAGATTGGTGTTCAGTGCCTTTTCCTGCTGAGCACTTCTGTCCCCTGGACACTGAGAACAACACTAGGGGCAGAGTGGCCTTTGTAGTGTGGCCGCCCTGGGGTCAGCTGCAGGACCACGTGCACCTGTACTGGGCTGTGGCTGTGTATGGAACTCACATCATTGCCTGTTTTTACAGAAGTTGGTAAAAGAACATTAAGCAGTCTTTTAAGTTCACGGTATTGAAGATTATAGGGAATCCTATGGCATTTCGTTTGTAGGAGGTAGTGCTTTGATATGGATGCTAATTTTTTAAAAAGTATTTTCAAACCAGGAATTTTATCCCTGGTATTGACAAGTTTGTATGCTTCTTTTGTTTTCTTTTCAGCCCCTATGAACTGCCTCCACATAGCCCCTTTTTGGATGACAGCCCTGAGTATGGACTGCACGGCTACCAACTCCATGTAGATCTGCACAGCGGTGGGGTTTTCTACTTGTGTGGTACATTTCGCAATCTCTTCACCAAAAAAGGTGAAATTAATTGAGTTTTTATTTCATTAAGAAATTAAAGGTTGAGATGAGGAAACTTAATTTTTATGTCTGAGTTAAGAATTGTCCTCCCTGGTCACTTTATAATCTTTTGGCACCAGTATCCTCCCAGACCCCTGTGTCATCCTGGGGCTTCTGAAAGTCCTCACTGGATCGAGGCTCTTCAGCTCTGGCTCTGTCTCCTTCATCACCATCACTCTCAATGCCACCACCTGGGTGTAGCCCCTACTCATCGTCTCTACTGACGCTTCCTTATTATTTTTCCATGCACCCTCCTTTCCTGAGACTTCTCTTCTTTCTCAAAGGAATGTGATAAATTTGCCAGCAGTGCCCATGCCACTCCTATCCAGGATGAGAGTAAAGAGAAACCAGGCTTTCTCCTCTGGGTACTGCATCAGTGTTTGCCATGCCTACCAAAGCCAGGACAGAGGCTGGGCTGACAGTGGAAGGGAGGGGTCTTAGGCCAAGCAGGAAAAAAGAGGGAGTGTAGAATGCCCCATTCTGACTTATCTGATTATTTCCTTTTGGTTTCATTCTTTTGTAGCCTGTAAACTTGGAGTTTCATGTAAGGACTTGCTTAGATTCAAAGTTAACATTTCTGTTAAAAATATTTTAAAAGGGAAGTTATGTACTTCATTTTGCATTGTATTGAGAAGTATATAATGTCAGGTTGTCCTACTATTAGTAATGCCAGGTTTTATCATCTGGTTAAGATGGTGACCACTGGATATCTTCATATTAAAAGTGTTACTTTCCAAATATCCTGGTCCTCCAAAGTCTTTAACCTAGTGGACTTGACATCTATTAATGATCTTTGCCTAAATCAAATATTTTGTTTAAAAATGTTGATTTTCTAATTATGTCACTATTTCTATATTTATCAAGTAAGCTTTTGTAAAGAACTTTCTCTTATCAGCTGGGTGAACTTTTATAAAGGCAGAGACAATGCTTAATTCTTTCCTTTGAACTGCCAATTTTCAGATGAAGGAATTGATGTTACAGAGCAAAAGGGGCTTGCTGCCTGATGTGCTAGAAACCAATACTGTGACACCGGGTTTTTGAGAAAAGAAAAGCTTTGTATGGCTAGTCCACTGACAAGGAGATGGGAATCCAGCTCAAATCTGTCTCCTCATGGTGGCTTTAAGGCAGTAATTTTTTTAGAAAAGGTTTAGGGAGTGGATTCTGGGATTGGTAGGTGATTGGTGGAAGGAAAGGGGAGATCTGCAAAGTCCTCAGGCATGGTTCAGCCCTCATGAGTCACTTGCAAATTCAGGAGGAGTTAGTATGAAACGTGGTGGGAATTCAGGCTGTGATGTCATCAAGCTCCATCTGTGAAAACTCCAGTTGGCCGTATTGATTTTGACTGATTTCAGTCAGTTTTATCTTACAAGTGGAGGGAGTTTTAGTATTTCAGTAAGTCACTTGTTTTCTTATCTGCCATCCTGCAAACTCAAGTATTACTGTTAGTCATTAGATTCTTTCACTCTGGAGCACAGTTTCATTGATGCAGTAGTCATCTCCTGTGGTGGAAAAAATTTGAGCTCTTCTTCTTTCCTCCCAGTGCCCTCTGCCCTCCCTTTTTTAGTGTCGCTTTGGACTCTTGGATATTTATTGAATAATTTATAATCAGTTAGAGACATTATTATTTTTGAAGTTAAAATTGTCCCCAGCTTGGTTGGTGGGATCTACTTCAGGCTGCTTCTGTGTCCTGTAGATACCCCATTCATCTTTGAGTCTTTGCTTTTTGGCTTAGGAAGATTGCTAGGTTTTCTTGTGTTTGTTGTCATTTTTAATAGAATTATTCAATTCCATATATTAATATGAGGTATGTTAACATCTTTGTTGTTGAATTGTTCCAACCAAGAATGTGGAATGTCTTTCAGTTTGTTTAAAATAAAAAAAAATGTACCCCAGCACTTTAGGTTCTGGGGTACATGTGCGACTCATGCAGGATTGTTGCATAGGTACACACATGGCAATGTGGTTTGCTGCCTCCATCCCCCCCATCACCTACATCTGGCATTTCTCCCCATGTTATCCCTCCCTGACCTCCCCACCCCTCCGCTCTCCCTCCCTTGGCCCCCCCCAGTAGACCCCAGTGTGTGATGCTTCCCTCCCTGTGTCCATATGTTCTCACTGTTCAAAACCTGCCTATGAGTGAGAACATGTGGTGTTTGATTTTCTGTTCTGGTGTCAGTTTGCTGAGAATGATGGTTTCCAGATTCATCCATGTTCCTACAAAGGACACAAACTCATCGTTTTTTATGGCTGCATAGTATTCCATGGTGTATATGTGCCACATTTTCCTTGTCCAGTCTATCATCGATGGGCATTTGGGTTGGCTCCAGGTCTTTTCTATTGTAAACAGTGCCGCTATGAACATACGTGTACATGTGTCTTTATAATAGACTGATTTACAATCCTCTGGGTATATACCCAGTAATGGGATTGCTGGGTCAAATGGAATTTCTATTTCTAGATCCTTGAGGAAGTGCCACACTGTCTTCCACAATGGTTGAACTAGTTTACAGTCCCACCAACAGTGTAAAAGTGTTCCTCTTTCTCCACATCCTCTCCAGTATCTGTTGTCTCCAGATTTTTTAATGATCGCCATTCTAACTGGCGTGAGGTGGTATCTCAGTGTGGTTTTGATTTGCATTTCTCTAATAATCAGTGATAATGAGCATTTTTTCATGTTGTTGGCCTCATATATGTCTTCTTTTGGAAAGTGTCTGTTCATATCCTTCTCCTACTTTTGGATGGGTTTGTTTGTTTGTTTCTTGTAAATCTGTTTTAGTTCTTTGTAGATTCTGGATATTAGGCCTTTGCCAGATAGGTAGATTGCAGAATTTTTTCCCCATTCTGTTAGTTGCCAGTTCACTCTAATGATTGTTTCTTTTGCTGTACAGAAGCTCTGGAGTTTGATTAGGTCCCATTTGTCTATTTTGGCTTTTGTTGCCAATGCTTTTGGTGTTTTAGTCATGAAGTCGTTGCCTATGCCTATGTCCTGAATGGTTTTGCCTAGGTTTTCTTCTAGGATTTTTATGGTGTTAGGTCTTATGTTTAAGTTTTTAATCCATCTGGAGTTAATTTTAGTGTAAGGTGTCAGGAAGGGGTCCAGTTTCTGCTTTCTGCACACTGCTAGCCAGTTTTCCCAGCACCATTTATTAAACAGGGAATCCTTTCCCCATTGCTTGTTTTTGTTAGGTTTGTCAAAGATCAAATGGTTGTAGATGTGTGGCATTGCTTCCAAGGCCTCTGTTCTGTTCCATTGGTCTATATCTCTGTTATAGTACCAGTACCGTGCTGTTTTGATTACTGTAGCTTTATGGTATAGTTTGAAATCAGGTAGCATAATGCCTCTGGCTTTGTTCTTTTTGCTTAGGATTGTCTTGGCTATGTGGGCTCTCTTTTGGTTCCATATGAAGTTTAAGGTGGTTTTTTCCAGTTCTGTGAAGAAGGTCATTGGTTGCTTGATGGGGATAGTGTTGAATCTATAAATTATTTTGGGCAGTATGACCATTTTCACGATACTGAGTCTTCCTAACCATGAACATGGAATATTTCTCCATTTGTTTGTGTCCTGTCTTATTTCCTTGGGCAGTGGTTTGCAGTTCTCCTTGAAGAGGTCCTTTACATCCTTTGTTAGTTGTATTCTTAGGTATTTTATCCTCTTTGTAGCAATTGTGAATGGTAGTTCGCTCATGATTTAGCTCTGTTAGTTTCTTATTGGTGTATAGAAATGCTTGTGATTTCTGCACATTCATTTCATATCCTGAGACTTTGCTGATGCTTATCAGTTTAAGGGGATTTTGGGCTGAGATATTAGGGTCTTCTAAATATACAATCATGTCATCTGCAAATAGAGACAATTTGACTTCCTCTTTTCCTAATTGAATACCCTTTATTTTTTTTCTTGCCTGATTGCTCTGGCTGGAACTTCCAATACTATATTGAATAGGAGTGGTGGCAGAGGACATCCTTGTCTAGTGCTTTATTTAAAAGGGAATGCTTGCAGTTTTTGCCCATTCAGTATGATATTGGATGTGGGTTTGTTGTAAATAGCTTTTATTATTTTGAGATATGTTCCTTCGATACCTAGTTTATTGAGAGTTTTTAGCATAAAAGGCTGTTGAATTTTGTTGAAGGCCTTCTTTGTATCTATTGAGATAATCATGTGGTTTTTGTCTTTGGTTCTGTTTATGTGGTAGATTACGTTTATAGACTTGCGTATGTTGAACCAGCCTTGCATCCCCAGAATGAAGACTACCTGATCGTGATTGATAAGCTTTTTGATGTGCTGTTACAGTCGGTTTGCCAGTATTTTATTGAAGATTTTTGCATCTATGTTCATCATGGATATGGGCCTGAATTTTTTTTTCTTGTTTAGTCTCTGCTGAGTTTTGGTATCAGGATGATGTTGGTCTCATAAAATGAGTTAGGAAGGATTCCCTTCTTTTGTATTGTTTGGAATAGTTTCAGAAGGAATGGTACGAGCTCCTCTTTGTACGTCTGGTAGAATTCAGCTGTGAACCGTCTGGACCTGGACTATTTTTGGTTGGTAGGCTATTAATTGCTGCCTCAACTTCAGCCTTTGTTACTGGTCTGTTCAAGATTTCACCTTCTTCTTGGTTTAAGCTTGGGAGGGTGCAAGTGTCCAGGAATTTATCCATTTCTTCTAGGTTTACTGGTTTATGTGCATAGAATTGTTTCTAGTAATCTCTGATTGTAATTTGTATTTCTGTGGAGTCAGTGGTGATAGCCCCTTTATCATTTTTTATTGCATCTATTTGATTCTTCTCCCTTTTCTTTTTTATTAATCTGGCTAGTGGTCTGTCTATTTTGTTGATCTTTTCAAAAAACCAGCTCCTGGATTTATTGAGTTTTTGAAGGATTTTTTTGTGTCTCTATCTCCCTCAGTTCTGCTCTGATCTTAGTTATTTCTTCTCTTCTGCTAGGTTTTGAGTTTTTTTGATTTTGCTCTTCTAGCTCTTTCAATTTTGACAATAGGGTGTTGATTTTAGATCTTTCCTTGCTTCTCTGGTGGGCATTTATTGCTATAAATTTCCCTCTAGACACTGCTTTAAATGTGTCCCAGAGATTCTTGTACATTGTGTCTTCGTTCTTGTTGGCTTCAAAGAACATCTTTATTTCTGCCTTCATTTCATTGTTTTTCCAGTCGATATTCAGGAGCCAGTTGTTCAATTTCCATGAAATTGTGCGGTTCTGAGTTAGTTTCTGAATTCTGAGTTCTAATTTGATTGCACTGTGGTCTGAGAGACTGTTTGTTCTGATTTCCATTCTTTTGCATTTTCTGAGGAGTGATTTACTTCCAATTATGTGGTCAATTTTAGAGTAGGTGCAATGTGGTGCTGAGAAGGATGTATATTCTGTGGATTTGGGGTGGAGATTTTTGTAGACGTCTATTAGGTTTGCTTGGTCCAGGTCTGAGTTCACGTCCTGGATATCCTTGTTAATTTTCTGTCTTAATATTGATAGTGGAGTGTTAAAGTCTCCCACTATTATTGTTTGGGAGTCTAAGTCTCTTTGCAGGTCGTTAAGAACTTGCTTTATGTACCTGGGTGCTCCTGTATTAGGTGTGTATTTATTTAGGATCATTAGTTCTTCTTGATGCATTGATCTTTTTTACCATTATGTAATGCACTTCTTTGTCTCTTTTGATCTTTGTTGGTTTAAAGTCCATTTTATCAGAGACTGGGATTGGAACTCCAGCTTTTATTTGCTCTCCATTTGCTTGGTAAATCTTCCTCCATCCCTTTATTTTTAGCCTATGTGTGTCCTTGCATCTGAGTTGGGTTTCCTGAATACAGCACACTGATGGATCTTGACTTTTTATCCAATTTGCCAGACTGTGTCTTTTGATTGGGGCATTTAGCCCATTTACATTTAAGGTTAGTATTGTTATGTGTGAATTTGATCCTGCCATTTTGATGCTAGCTGGATGTTTTGCCTGTTAGTTGACACGTTTTCTTCATTGTGTCGATGGTCTTTACCATTTGGTACGTTTTTGGAGTGGCTGGTACTGGTTGTTCCTTTCCTTGTTTAGTGCTCCTTCAGGAGCTCTTGAAAGGCAGGCCTGATGGTGATGAAATCTCTTAGCAATTACTTGTCCATAAAGGATTTTCTTTCTCCTTTGCTTATGAAACTTAGTTTGGCTGGATATGAAATTCTAGGTTGAAAGTTCTTTACTTTAAGGATGTTGAATATTGGCCCCCACTCTCTTCTGGCTTGTAGAGTTTCTGTGGAGAGATCCGCTGTGAGTCTGATGGGCTTCCCTTTGTGGGTAACTCGACCTTCCTCTCTTGCTGCCCTTAGCATTTTTTCCTTCATTTCAACACTGGTGAATCTGATGATTATGTGCCTTGGGGTTGCTCTTTTTGAGGAATATCTTTGTGGTGTTCTCTGTATTTCCTGGACTTGAATGTTGGCCTGCCTTGCTAGGTTGGGGAAGTTCTCCTGGATAATATCCTGAAGAGTGTTTTCCAGCTTGGAATTCATTCTGTCTGTCACATTCAGATACACCTATCAAATGTAGATTAGGTCTTTTCACGTAATCCCATATTTCTTGGAGGCTTTGTTCCTTTCTTTTCACTCTTTTTTCTCTAGGCTTGCCTTCTCATTTTGTTTTATTGAGTTGATCTTCAATCTCTGATATCCTTTCTTCTGCTTGGTTGATTCAGCTATTGAAACTTGTGTATGCTTCGTGACGTTCTCGTGCTGTGTTTTTCAGCTACATCAAGTCGTTCATATTCTTCTCTAAGCTGCTTATTCTAGTTAGCATCTCATCTAACCTTTTTCTAGGTTCTTAGTTTCTTTGCATTGGCTTAGCACATGTTCATTTCGCTCTGAGAAGTTTGTTATTACCCACCTTCTGAAGCCTGTTTCTGTCAATTCATTAGATTCATTCTCCATCCATCTTTGATCCCTAGCTGATAAGGAGTTGTGATCCCTTGGAGGAGGAGAGGCATTCTGGTTTTTGGTGTTTTCATCCTTTTTGTACTGGTTTCTTCCCATCTTACTGGCTTTATATACCTGTGGTCTTTGTAGTTGATGACTTGCAAGTGGGGTCTCTGAGTGGACGTCCTTTTTGTTGATGTTGAAGCTATTTCTTTTTGCTTCTTAGTTTTCCTTCTAACAGTCAGGCCCCTCTGCTGCCGGACCGCTGTAGGTCCATTCCAGACTGCACTCACCTGGGGATTGCCCATGGGGGCTGCAGAACACCAGGCGTTGCTGCCGGTTTCTTCCTCTGCTGTCCTTGTCCCAGAAGGGTACCCGCCAAATGTCGGCCTGAGCTCTCCTTTATGAGGTGTCTCTTTGGGTATATGGGGGTCGGGAGTTGCTTGAGGAGACAGTCTGTCCCTTATAGGAGCTCAAGTGCTGTGCTGGGAACTCTGCTGTTCTGTGCAGAGCTGCTGGGCAGATACCTTTGTTTGCTTCAGCTGAACTCATAACCGCCTCTTTTCCCACGTGCTCTGTTCTAGGAAGGTCAGCTTTATTTATAAGTTTCTGTCGTGCTGCTGCCTTTTTTCATAGATGCCCTGCCCCCGCATGGAGTAGTCTAGTCACAGTTGACCAGCAGAGGCGTTGCTGAGCTGCCACAGGCTCTGTTTAGCTGCTGTGTGAACTGCCTCGGTATTGGTGGACTGCCTCAGTAGTGGGGGACGCCCTTCCCCCCCCACACTGAGCTGGATGGTCCTGGGTCCAGCTGTGCGTGCTGCGAAACTCTCAATCCAGAGCGTTTCAGATTGCTTGCTTTGTGGGTGGTGGTACCTGCCGAGCCTGATCGCCTGGCTGCCTATCTCAGCCCCCTCCCTTTCAGTTGAATGGATGGCTCTGTCTCCCAGGCATTCCAGGTGCCAGTTGAAATGGCCGTAAAGACTTGTGTGAGTTTCTGTGCGCCAACGTGGCATGGGCTGAAACTACCATGCTGAAAACTCAAAAGTCGTGGTGCTTTTCAGCCTGAGAATCTCCTGGTCTGTGGGCAGTGAAAACTTGTTTGGAAATGCAGTGAGCACTCACCCTCTGTGCTGTTCTCGCTGGAAACTGCACTCCGGAGCTGTTCCTATTTGGCCATCTTGGATCTCAATCCTGTTTAAAAATATTTTTATATCTCTTAGGAGTGTTTCAGAATTTTCTTCATACTAGTTTTGCACATTTCTTGTTAAGATATTTATGAAGTATTTAATTCTTGTTACTTCTCTTTCATTTTATCTTCCAGTTGTTTTGTAATTTCTTTGTGAGGTTTTGGTCTCATAAAATGAGTTGGGAAGTATTCTTTCCTGTTGGATTTTTGGAGGATTTTGCATAGAATTGGTAGTATTTCTTCTTTGTTTGGTAGAATTCATCTATGAAGTCATCAAAGCCTGGACCTTTCTTTATGAGAAGACTTTTAACTACAGTTTCATTTTCTTTCAAAGAGTTAGAGCTCTTTAGGTTATTTATTTCTTCTTGAACGAGCTTTGGTATTTTTCGTCTTTTAAGGAATTTGTTCGTTTTATCTAGGTTACTGAATACATTGGCATAAGGGTCTTTGTAATAGTCCCTTATTATCTTTTTCATGTCTGTAGAATCTGTAGTGATACAACCTGATTCCTGATATTGCTAATTTGTGTATTCTTTCTTTCTTTCTTTTTTTCCTGATCAGTGTGGCTGAAAGTTTATCAGTTTTATTGATCTTCTCAGAGACCTAACTTTTGGTTTTATGGACTTTTTTCCTGTATTGTTCTGTTTTGTATTTCATTGATTTGCATGTTTATTTTTATTCTTTCTACTTTTTTTCTGCTTATGTTGTAACTTGCTCTTTTTCTGGTTTCTTAAGGGAGAATTTGAAATTACTGGTTTGAGAACTTTCATATTATGCTATTGAGACATTTGGTGCTATGAACTTCCGCCTAAGTACTGCTTTAGTGGCACCCCACAAATTCTGATATGTTTTATTTTCATTTTTATTCACTTTAAAATACTTTCTAATTTCCTTTTTATTTCTTCTTTGATCTGTGGGTTAGATAGAAATGTGTAATCTGGTTTCCAAATATTTGGGGGATTTTCTGGAGATCTTTCTGTTACTGAGTTCTAATTTAATTTGATTGTGGTCAGGAAATATGCTTTGTATGACTTGAGTTTTCAAAAAGTTACTGAAATTTGTTTTCAGTTCCAGAATATGATCTGTCTTGGTATATGTTCCATGTGTACTTGAGAAGAATGTGTTCTGCTATTGTTGAGTAGAGTGTTCTAAAATATTAATTAGGTAGTATTGATTGAGAGAGTCGATTTTTTTTTTTGCCTACTTGTTTTATCAATTACTGAGAGAGAGGTATTGAAATCCCCAAATCTGTCAATTTGTGTAATTTTTTTGTTGTTGTTTTATCAGTTTTTGCTATGTGTATTTTGAAGCTCTGTTACATTCATGAACATTGGAGACTATGATATCCCTTTGATTAAGTGTACACTTTGTACACTGTAGAGGGTGCCCCCAGTATGCTCTAATGCATACCCAGGGTACGCTGTGCCTTCTAAGCCAGTATTAGCACAGAACTGAGTCTCTGCTCTCCATGGCTGCAGTTTCCTCATGGAGTGTTGAATTGGGCATCTGGCCTGACCTGGTGCCACCACTGTGAGCAGCTGGCCTGGGAAATGGGGGGAATAAGATGTGATTTCCACAGTGATGAGCTGAGATGGCTAGCTGATCCCAGCCACAGCTGCTCCTCAGAGCTCTCCTTCCCCTTTAAACCTTGTAAACCATTGCAGAACCCTCTGGGTTCCTACTCTGCCTCCCCCACCTCAGCCCACACTGCTGTCGTTCCCCTCTCTGACCTTTCTCCCTTCTGTCTTCCCCCCTCTAGCTCTGCTGCAGCTTTAGTGAATTCCTCTGTTTCTTGACACTGTCAGGCCTGCTGTGGCCTCAGATCCTCGGTGTGCCCCTCGTGCCTGCAGCGTTACTGCCCCACATCTCTGCATGGGTCCTGGGCATCATGTCTTGGACGTCATGTGTCTCTGGGCCTGATTCACTGACAACTTCTCAGTCAGGCTTAACCCACTTTGCTACACCTAGAAGCCCTCACTCTCCCCATCTCCTACCTGCCCAGCTCAGTGTTTTTCCATAGCACTGTCTGTCATACTGAGTTTACTTATTTAGGTAGTTTATATGTTTAAGAAAAGTTATTTCCACAAGGCAGTATTTTGTTTTATTTTGTTCAGGACTGTCATGGCACATAGTAGGCATGCACATAAATATCACAAAGAGAATGAGTGGCTCCCAAAGCCCACACAGCTGAAGGGCTCTTAGATAGACTTTTCTGGGACTGTTACCTTAAAGCTCTTTCTGTTTCTTTAGCTAAAGGATTCTCAGCCGCATTGGCCAGGATCTTTTTGGTCAAAACCCTTGCAGTTTTCTGCCTCTAGAGGGAATGATGCAGCTTCAGAATGCTGCAGAGAAGCACTGCAGGCTGGGCCTCTGAGGGCCTGAGCCTCTCCACAGGAGAGTGAAGCCCTGCCCTCATCCTTCCTCTCAGGGTCCGGGGAGGCCCCAGGAGGCTGGTCAGGCCTGATTCCTAGACCACTGTGTTGTTCCAGAGCTGCCACTGCTGGTCTTTCCCCCACTGCCTTGATTCCTTTTCTCTTACAATCCAGAGGAAGGGCATCAGAGTCCCCCTTTCCAATGTATGTTACTGTGTACCTCTCTGGAAATAAAAAGCCTCACAAATTCAACGTCTGGCAGAGTACTTTCTACCTTTGTGCCTATGGTAGGGTACTTTGCTACACAAATAAAAATGAAATTTGTGTACAGGCGCTAAGTGGCTATCTCATCCTCTCATTAAAAGGCAAACATCAGGAACTTGTGCTATTTTTCATCTGAGATAGTTTATAAGACATAATTTTTGCAGAACACCAACTATTGTATAAAAATTGCTTCCAAGACACTATATTACTTTACAATTTTTAAAATGTTTATTTTGAAATAATTTTACAATGTACAAATACAGAGAACACTTGTACAGTCTTTATACAGAATTTAGCAATTTATAACATTATTTGACATTTAGAAATCATTTTTTCTTTCTCTTTTCCTCTCCCTCTGTGTGTATATAATGTCAATAGACCCCTTGATTTTATGATATGTATATGTGTATGTATGTATGTGTGTGTGTATATATATATGTATACATATATATGACCTGTGTGTATATATATGTATATATTATACATGTATATATTACACGACCTGTGTGTGTGTATATACATGTATATATGTGTGTATATATGTATCTATACGTGTATATACACACACACAGATCGTATAATCAATCAAGGGGAATATTAACATTAGGGATCTCAAAGTGCTGGGATTACAAACATGAGCCACCACACCCTGGCTTACCTTTATGTGGTGTGGTGTGGTTTGGTGGCTCATGCTTGTAATCCTAGCACTTTGAGAGGCCAAGGCAGGCAGATCACTTGAGCCCAGAATTTCCAGACCACCCTGGGCATCATGGTGAAGTCCTGTCTCTACAAAAAAATACAAAAATTAGCCAGGTATGATTACATGTGCCTGTAATCGCAGCTACTTGGGAGACTGAGGGTGGGAGGATCAATTGAGCTTGAGAGTTTCAGGGTGCAGTGAGACATGATTGTGCCCCTGCACTCCAGCTTGGGCTACAGAGCCAGACTCTGTCTCAAAAAAAAAAAAAAAGAAATATATATATATAGAATTATGTATGTTAGAATCCATATACATGTAGAATTATCCTATCACTCTATTCTTGAGGAGTTAGGCTTGTTAGGTGCTAGGTCTGCCCCAAGGGAAAATATAAAACCTCAGAGAAGAGGACCTGCCGTTCATTATTCTAAACAAATATAGCATAATGTTGATTAATTTTTATATTGCATTCCTCATACCCAAAATATGCCCTTAATAATGATGAATATGATAGTAATAGGGAACATAATGATGAAGATGGTAGTAATGAGCACCCATTATAGGTTCCTGCTAAATGTTTTGTGTTTAGTATTTCACTTCCTCTTCATACTAAGCCTGAACTGTGGGTACTCTTACCCTCCCCATGGTATTGTTGAGGAGTCAGAAGCTGATAGTGAGTCAGATCTCTGTTCTGTAAAGCTAGCAGGTAGCACAGTCTGCACTCAGGTCTGTGCAACTCCAATGGGAGCTATATCTGCTTCCTGTAGTATACTTCCTGTATATTTTTACCTTTTAAATGATGTGCTTTTAGAGTATATCTTCTTGTGTATGTGACTGTCAGTGCATTTCCAAAGTTTTGGTATTGTAAGTGTGGACAGGGTAGGCTGCTGACTTGCTGGAGTAACATTTAAGCCAATTCCGTGTTAATGTTAATAAACCTCTTGATGGTTATATGATTGTTATAATGCATAAGAGGTTAAGTTAAATGAAGGAGAATGGGAAACTGAGATAGGAATAATTCACCTTTTATGATTTTCCCCCTCAATAAAAAGATAACAAAGTAGGATTTCCAAGGTGGATTCAACTATATTTCCACTTCCCATGGTTGCACTGCTAGGAGTCAGCAGAGGGCACTGTTGCCATCAGAGTGTCTTTTTAACAATTTAAAAAGTATACAAATAGAATGTCCTCTGTAGTTTTTGAGAACTCTCTTGTGGTACCATGTGGTATATTTAGTAAATTTTAGCTATGTCATTGCATTTGGGTATAAAGCACTTTGCCCGCATTAAAAAAAAATACTTTCTCCTTATCAAGGATAAAATGTTCTATCATCTGGAATTTAGGTGGCTGTCTGCTCTGTTCATCCTCCGTAAGATGTGAGAAGCCTGACCTGACACTAACCAGGCAGGCTGTAGGGAGCAGCAGGAAGTAAAGGGATGAGACCAGGTCGTTTGGGGTTCATCCATTAACAAACAGTTATTGAATGCAGGAGATGGGCCAGGCACAGAAGGAAGCCCTACCTCCATGTGATCCCTGCCTGATAGGGTTAAGGACAGAGAGAGGATTGGGGATCCAGGACAGGCATGGGTGGGGAGGGGTGGCATGAGGGATTCCTGAAGGGTTCTGAGGAAGGGCACACAAGGAGGAGCTGGGGTGGGGATGAAGTGACTAATTGCAGTGTCCAGACAGGTTACTGGGAAGGGCTCCAGGCCAGGTGATAGGGTTGTGTAGTAGAGGAAGGGATAAAGCTTTATGACATAATTTCTTAATAGAGCCAGAATTTGGTCATTCTGTATGGACATTTACAGGATTCTATTTTTGAATAAGGGATTTTATGGATGCTCCAATTTACTCCAAGTCACTGTAATCCTATTAAAAAACTCCAGTGGAGGCCGGACATAGTGGCTCACGCCTGTAATCGCAGCACTCTGGGAGGCTGAGGTGGGCAGATCACCTGAGGTTGGGAGTTCAAGACCAGCCTGACCAACATGGAGAAACCCCATCTCTACTAAAAATACAAAATTAGCTGGACATGGTAGCCCTTGCCTGTAATCTTAAGTACTTGGGAGGCTGAGGCAGGAGAATCGCTTGAATCTGGGAGGCGGAGGTTCTGGTGAGCCGAGATCATACCATTGCACTATAGCCTAGGCAACAAGAGTGAAACTCTATCTCAAAAAAAAAAAAAAAAAAAAAGGAAATTTATCAAACTTGCAGAGTAGAGTCTAAAATCTGTTTGGAATGCACATATGCATATGAAATAGCTGAGAAAGTTTGTTTTAAATTTTTAATTATGAGAAGGTATAATCTTTTCTATTTGTACAGGCTACAGAAAAACAGTACAATGGAAAATCATGTAGCCACCACAGTTTAGAAATAGGCTAGTACCACAAACTTTGAAACCACCTGCATGTCCCCAGTCTGCTCTCATCTGCTGCTTTTCCTGCCAGACGGGACCGCCATTCTATGTTGTGTTAGTTGTTCCCTTGCTTTTTCTTCCTTTCTTCTTTTTTATTTTTGTAATTAAACATCTTTGTATTGTGAAATGACACATACAGAAATGCATAAGACAGATTATTGTAAAGAAAACCACCTGTGTGATCACCATCCAGGTCTTGATTATGTTTTGAAAATGAATTGAGAGGAGGCTGGCTTAGCAGATGTTAACCACTCTGAAACTACAGTAACTAAGAAAGTACAGTATCATTAAAGAAATAAATACCCAGGGGAGTTGAACAAAACACCTTTCACAGTTCCATATTTTTCTGTCAAATTATTTTTGTATACATAAATCTTTTATTCATATTTTAATATTAGACTCATAGAAGAAGCAATGAGTAGCTATTTTGATTAGGTACATTATGATGTATCTGCATATCAGTGTATATCTTCATCCTTTAAAAAATACATACGTATTTCTTTAGAAAGTTAGTATAGAATGCATTGTGTAGAATAATTTGCCTTATACTGGCTAAAAGGATTTCTAGAATTGAATATGCAGGGACTGCAAATAATCAAATGATTTATGTTTGTTTTTAGATAGAACAATCCCAGTGAAGTATTCAGAGTGAGTTCTGGCAATTTAATGTTGTCTACTACTTGATCACAGTATTTTCTCTGAACAAAATATACATTTGTTCTGTTTTCTTAACTCTGTTTCATGAACTTTGATACAAAGTCCTCTGATTTTCTTTTCAATGTCTGTTACTAAAAACAAACCAGAAGAACCCAGTTAACTCTTGATACCTGGGATTAGGTTCTTGAGTCACAGAGTGGGAAGAGTATTTCCAAACTGATTCTGTGGTAAATACTCAGAAGTAAGTATTATCTCATTGGCTGACCAGCAATGTCTCCCAGCTCAGCCAGTGCTGCAGTCATCCATTTTGAGGCAAGAGCTCGTTCCTTTTAGCTTTGAGTTCTGACATGTCTCCAGCAGGCTCAGCTCTCATGCCAGTGGATGCTAAGTCCTCCTTTACTTTTCTTCCTCCATTGTCCTTTCAGATCCGAGCATGTTCTACTTTGGCATGGTCAGGAGAACCCTAGGTCCTCTAATTCCATAAAATATTGTTCATGCTTCTAGACGTTATTCTCCCTCAGTAAGAAGCTGTGTCTAGGGAAAGGCTTTTGACCTCTTAGCACCTGTTAGTGAATAAAAAGGATCCGTGTCCTTTCTTTTTTCCTTATAGGTTTATCTGACTGCTTCTCCTTTGGAACTTTGTCATACTCCTTCCCCAAGGAACTGGAAAGTGTCCTTTCTTTGTATTTTTATGTGTTCTGCCACTTTGTCAAGTCATGGCTATATTGGTAATTTTTAAAAAGGATTCATCTAATTTCTTTTCAAAGAAAAATTTATGATCCCTGAGCTTGCACATATTGTTACCTGCTTCTTTGTTTATTTTCACTAAAATTAAACTAAAAAGTTTAGATGAAGAAATATTTTGCTACCTGAATTGGATTTATGAGGGGAAGGAGGGAGTATGGGTAAATAGTGAAGGAAATACTGAAAGAATAATTTGTAAATGAAAACTTGAGGTGAGCTTATAACAGTGCCTATGGGTTTTTCCATATACATTTTGTTTTCTATTCTTTTGGAAATGTAGATAGATGGCATTGAGTCCCTAATTTCAGTCATTCACTAGGAGGACTCCCAGGACTCAGGATATAGTTGTATTATTGGCTAAGATTTGTGACAGTGAAAGGTTACAGAGCAAAGTCAGCAAAGAGAAAAAGGGCACGGGGTGAAGTTTGCAGGAAACCACTGCAAGCTAAGAGTCCTGCCCCATGGAGTCAACACAAAATGCACTTAATTCCTCTAAGAATGAGTTGTGACCAGACGTGTGAAATGTCTACCATTAGGCAGCTCTAATGAGAGCTCATTAGAGACTGAGCACCCAGGGTTTTTACTGGGGGCTTGTCACATAGGCAGTCTCTGCCTGGCACTACCAGAATTCCAGACTCGCAGAAGCAAAGAGGATGTTCTGCATTAATCACATTGTACAAATTGTTTAGGTACAGGGACCACCCTTACTGGTAAAGGAATGGTGGGTGAGAACACTCCTGAAATCCAAATGCCTGGACCACATTCAAGGGCCAGGCTTGCAAGCAGATCTTCCTAGGAATTGACACTGTGAGGCCTGCCATATGAACTCTTTTCAGCATAGCTGTCCACCAGCACTTTAATGAGGTGATGGTGCTGCCGTGTGAAAGAGAAGACAGGAAATAGTCCAGTTGTGTCTTTGAAGTATAAATAGAGCTTGCCAAAGGGCCTGATCAGCAATGCAAAGTATGAAGAAATGTATATTTATTTGATCTTGTATCAGGCTAATTATTACCAATTTTCAGAAGCTGAAGGAAAAAGATTTTGCATGGTGCAGTATGTTGCAGTATTTTTATCAGTATTGAGAGGAAGAGGAATACTAAAGAAGCAAAGGGAGATAAATCTTAAATAACAAAGTATTCTGCTTCTGTCATTTGAGTTTTTCTAAAAATAAACTTTACTTTTTAAAGCCATTTTAGGTTCACAGCAAAACTTGGAGGGAAGTATGGAGATTTCCCATATAGCTTCTGCTCCACAAAATCATAATCTCTCCCATTATTAATATCCTGCACTAGAGTGGACAGTGTTGACCATATCATAATCACCCAAGGTCCTACCGTAGTTTATGGTAGGGTTTATTCTTGGTGTTATATATTTAATGAGTTTGGACAAATATTAATGGTCCATATACACTATTATAGTAGTATACAGAGTAGTTTCATTACCCTAAAAATCCTCTGAGCTTCACCTATTGATCCTTCCCTCCACCCTAACTCCTGGCAACCACTAGTCTTTTTATTGTCTCCATACGTTTTCCATTTGTAGAATATCATATGGTTAGAATCATACAGTATTAGTCTTTTCAGACCAACTGCTTTCAGTTAGTAATATACATTTAAGTTTTCTTCATGTCTTTTCATGGCTTGATCATTTCTTTTTAGTGCTGAATAATATCACATTGTCTGGACATTCCACAGTTTATTCATCTACTGAAGGACATCTTGGTTGCTTCCAAGTTTTACAATTATGACTAAAGCTGCTATAAGCATCTATGTGCAGGTTTTTATGGCCACAAGTTTTTAACTCCTTTGGGTAAATACCAAGGGTTGTGATTGCTGGATCATATGGTATGAGTATGTTTAATTTTGTAAGAAATGGCCAAACTGTCTTTCAAAGTGACTGCTACCAGCCATAAATGAAAGTTACTATTGCTCCACATTCTTACCAGTATTTGGTGTTGTCAGTGTCCTGGATTTTGTCCATTCTTTTAGATTCTTTTGGATTTTCTACCTAGACAATCATGTCATTTGAGAACAGAGTTTTATTTCTTCCTTCCCAATCAGGATACCTTCTATTTCCTTTTCTTGTCTTATTGCATAAGCTAGGACTTCCAGTATGATGTGAAAAGCACTGATAAGAAGAGGCATCCTTGCTCTGTTCCTAATCTTAATGAGAAAGCTTCAAGTTTCTCACCATAAAGCACAATGTTAACTATAGGGTTTATGTAGGTATTCTTTATTAAGTTGAGAAAGTTCACCTATATTGCTAGTTTTTTCTGGATTTTGTGGAAGGCTGTTTCTGTATGTATTGTTGGGGGCCATGTGATTTTTCTTCTTAAGCTTGTTGATGTATTGGATTACAATAATTGATTTTCAAATGTTGAACCAGCTGTAATTACCTTGGATAAATTCTACTTGATCATAATATATAATTATTTTTCTACAATGTTGAATTTGACTTGCCAATATTTTGTTGAGGATTGTTGCATCTTTATTCATGAGAGATACTTGTCTGTAGTTTTCTTTTCTTGCAATGTTTTTGATTTTGAAATTAGAGCAACGCCGGCCTTATGGAATGAATTAGCAAGTATTCCCTTTGCTTCTATCGTTTGAAAGATAATTTCTCCCTTAAATATTTGGTAGAATTTACCAGTGAAGCCGTTTGAGCTTGGTGCTTTCTTTTTTACAAGGTTAATAATTATTGATTCAATTTCTTTAATAGCTATATCCTGTTCAGATTATTTCTTCCTGTGTGAATTTCGGCAGATTGTGTCTTTCAAGGAATTGGTCCACTTCATCTAGATTATCAAATGTGTGGACATTGCTTTGTTCATAGTATTCTCCTATTATCTTTATTATCTTTTTAATATCCATGAGATCTACACTGATGGTCCCTTTTTTCATTTCTGATATTAGCAATTTGTGTTCTTTTTTTCTTAGTTTGCCTTGTTAGATGCTTATTGCTTTTATTTTTATTTTCAAAAAATCAGCTTTTGGTTTCATAGATTTTTCTGCATTGGTATTTTCTGGTTTTAATTTTACTGATTCTTGCTCTAATTTTTATTCTTTTTTTTCTGCTTAGTTTGGATTTAATTTACTCATCCGTTTCTAGTGTTTTTTTTTTAAGGTGTGAAAGCTCAGATTGTTGATTTCAGATCTTTCTTCTTTTCTAATGTATGAATTTAATGCTATAAATTTCCATTTAAGCACTGCTTTTATTGCCTCTCACAAAATTTGGTAAGTTGCATTTTCATTTTCATTTACTTCAAAACATTTTAAATTTTTTCTTGGGATTTCTTTTTTGACCCATGTGTTATTTAGAAACCTGTTGTTCAGTCTCCAAGTACTTTGGAATTTTGCAGATCACTTTCTGTTACTGATTTCTAGTTTAATTATATATCACAGTTTGACAGCAGACATTGTATGATGTCCAGTCTTGTAAATTTGTTAAGGTATGTTTTACGTTTTTTTTTTTTTTGGAGACAGAACCTCAGGTGATTCACCTACCTTGGCCTTCCAAGTGCTGGCATTACAGGTGTGAACCACCACACCTGGCCAAGGTGTGTTTTATGGTTTTATGGCCCATAATGTGGTCTGTCTTTGTAAACGTCCCATGTGAGCTTGAGAAGAATGTACATTCTGCTCTTGGTGTATGATGTAGTCTATAAATGTCCATTATACCCAGTTGATTTATGACATTGTTGAGTTCACCTATGTCCTTACTGATTTTCTGCCTACTGGATCTGTCGATTTCTGATAGAGAGGTGTTGATGTCTCCAACTCTAATAGTGGATTGTTTTTCTTTGCAATTCTTTCACTTTTTTTGCCTCAGATATTTTGATGTTCTCTTGTTAATCACATACATATTAAGAATTGTTGTGGAATTTTGGAAAATTGATCTCTTTATCAGTATCTGATGGCCCCTCTTTATCCCTGGTAAGTTTCCTTGCTCTGAAGTATGCTCTGTCTGACATATAACTGTTTACACCTTCTTTTGATTGGTGTTAGCATGGTATATTTTTTTCCTTTCACTTAATTTGTGTATTTTTAAAGTGAGTTTCTTGTAGGAAATACCTAATTAGGTCTTGTTTTTTTTCTACCAGCTCTGAGAATCTCTGTCTCCTAATTGATATATTTAGAGCATTGGTGTTTAAAGTTATTATTGTTACAGTTGGAGAGATATTTACCATGTGGTTATTGTTTTCTATTTGTTATTTTGTTATTTATTCCTATTTATGTATTCTACGCTTTTTCTGCATTTTGTAGTTTTAATTGAGCATTTTATATGATTCCATTTTGTCTTCTTTCTTAGCATATCACGTATACTTCTTTTTAAACCTTTACAATCGTTGCCCTAGAATTTACCACATTTACCATAATTGAAGTTCACTTTCAGGTAATACTCTGCCACTTCACGGGTAGTGCAAATACCTTATAATAACAAAATAAACCAAATTCCTCCCTCCCAATCTTTGTAGCATTGCTGTTTCTCATTTCACTTATACATAAACATATACATCTGCACATATGTATATGTATTTGAATACATTATTACTATTATTGTTTTGAGGAAACTGTTATCTGTTAGATCAATTATGAATAAGGAAGTAAAAGCTTTTTTTTTCACTATTCCTTCCGTGCTCTTTATTTCTTTATGTAGATCCAAGTTTCTGACCTATATCATTTTCCTTTTCTTTGAAGAACTTCTTTTACAAGGCAGATCTAGTGGTAACTAATTTCTTCAATATTTGTTTTTCTAAGAAAGTTTTTATTTCCCTTTCACTTTTAATAGATAATTTTGCAGGGTAGAGAATTCTATAATGGTGGATTTTTTTCTCTCAATACTTAATATTTAAATATTTTACTCTATTCTTTTCTTGTTTGCCTGGTTTCTGAGGAAAAGTAAGATATAATTCTTATCTTTGCTTCTCTATAGGTGATGTATTCTTTTCCTCTGATTTCTTTCAGTATCTTAAATTTTTTGATTTTCCATAGTTTGAAGATTATACACCTAGTTGTAGTTTTGGGGAGCTTGTATAGTGCTTGTTGTTCTCTGAGCGTACTGTATCTATCGTTTGATGTCTGACCTTAATTTGGGGACATCTTCAGTCATTATTGTTTTAAAGTATTTCTTCTGTTTTCTTATCTTTCTTCTCATTATGGATTTCGGTTGCATGTAAATTACACCTTTTGTGGTTTTCTCCTAGTTATTGGATGTTCTGTTTTGGGTATTTTTTCAGTCTTCTTTTCTCTTAGCGTTTTAGTTTTAGAGGTTTATATTGACATTTCCTTAAGGTCAGAAATTATACCCTCGGCTCTATCTAGGCTACTAATAAGCCCAACAAAAGTATTTTTCATCTCTATTACAGAGTTTTTAATCTCTGGCATTTATTTTGGTTCTCTTAGAGTTTCCATCTTTCTGTTTATATTGCTTATCTATTTTGCATGCTGTCTTTTTTTTAATCCCTTACAGTCCTTAGTGTCTTAATCATAGTTGTTTTATCCCTGGTAAGTCTGATAATTCCAACATTCCTGCCACAGCAGAGTCTGGTTCTGATACTTGCTCTGTCTCTTCATTGTATGTGTTTTGCTTTTTAGTATGCCTTGTAATTTTTTCTTGGTAGCTGGACATGATGTCCTGGGTAAGAGGAACCACAAAAAATAGTAATGGGTGGTAAGGTGTGTGTGTAAGGTAAGCATTCTCTAGTCCTTTGATTAGATCTCAGTCTTTTAGTAAGCCTGTGATCCCAGATTGTGAATTTCACAGGTACTTCTCAGTCCCCCTACTTTACAATCTCCAGAATGGCTGGAGGGAGGGGACTAGGGTTGAGTGTTTCTCTTCCTTCAGGTAGGTTAGGCTCTGATAAACTCCCTAGTAGGCTAGGCTCTAGTTAGTTTCTCTTGAGGACAAGCCTTGTTAAGCAGCAGAGAATGCTCTGGTATATTTCAATGTTTCCTTTCTCCTCCATTTTCCAGGGGAATGAGGGAATATTTTTCTGATACTCACTGTGAGAACCAGGTGAAGCTTCTAGAGGTAAAACTCACTAAATGTGCCCACACCCCTTAACTGGGTCCCATCACCTTGAGGTTTTTAAGTCTCAAACTTGCCCACACTGAGTCTCTAGCAGCTTATCAACTACAACTCAGGTTTCCCCTTTTTTGGTACTGGTTCCTGTGGAGGTTTTGGCTTAATAGAGCTGCGATTCTCTATATTCTCGTCTGTCTCCAATTTTGGAGCAGTGATTTGCCGTGTGACTTCACTTTTCTTATCGATCTAACAAGACTTGATTTTTTACTCATTAGCATGGCGTGGTGACTTCCAACATTTTAAAAAATGGACTGGAAACCCAGTCACATTTTACTCTTTATTTGAGTTGCTATTAAATTACTTTAAAAACGAACATCTTCTTTAACTTCAGTTTTTTAAAATCCCACACGTAAGTGGGATCATACAGTATTTGTTTCTCTGTTCTTTGCTTGTTTCACTTAACGTATTGTCTTCTAGATTCATCCATATTATTACAAATGACAGAATTTTCTGTTTTTTTTTTAATGGGATATCACTCTATACCCCATAAATATATTTAATTATTGTCAATTAAAAGTGAAATACAACAAAAAACAATATCTTTTTGATTATGAGATTTGAAAATTCAGAATATATAGAATTTTATAAAGAAGCAAATAAAAATCACTCGAGGACAACTATTGTTTACATTTTGGTTCATTTTCAAATATCTCTCTCTATATATATCCTTAGACAACATTATGTGAACAATATTACATTCTTTTTCCTTTTAAATTACATTGTGAGTATTTTCCAAATGTCACTAAATAGTTATTGAAAATTTGATTTTGAAAAGATTACGTTCCATTGTTTGGCTTTTTTATGATTTATTGACCCATTCTCCTAATTTTGGACGTTTAGTATCCATTTTTCATGATTATGGCACTATTATCATGACCATTATTTTGAAAAATATCTATTGATTTGAGAGGTGAAAAGGACATCTGATTGTTTTAAATTTGCATATGCCTGAATATTAGGTTGGCTGTTTTAAACATTGATTATCACAGAGGTTTATGGTTTTTTTAGCAACCATATTGCAGGCTGTTTAAGGCACATCTTCTTAAGATCTGACTTCAGTACCACCTCTTACTATGTGTGTAACCTTGATCAATTACCACAGTGTCCTTGCTTACAGAATAAGGAAAACATTAGTACCTACCTTATGAGGTACTAAAGAATGTTTCAAACATGCTTCGTGCTGTTATCATTGTTCGTTATCATATTTCTCTTATAACTGAATATTCATTGTTCATATTCTATTGGTCCCATTGTTTTAAATGTTTCTAAGATTTATACGCATTAAATTTGTTGAAAATATTTTTCCTATTTTGTCTTTTGCCTTTTTATATAGTTTTGAATCTTAGAGGTTTTTAATTGTATGTCAACAATTATTTTATGTTGCATCTTTCAAATTTTTGTAAATATGGTAAGTTCTCTTGAATAAAAGGCAAATACTCAACTGTATTTTCTTTAGATTGATTATTTCTCTTTTTTCAACCTGTACTTCCTTTTGATTAACATAAAATTATATGTAGCCTACAGATTCCCATACCTTTACCTCTTAGGATTATTCCTATCTGTTAAGAATAAGCGCACTTTCGTTTATCTCTACCAGGCAAGAAGATACTTCAAGTTTTCCTTGTTCATTTTGTCATGAAAATATGTTCCCTATCCCAATATAAAATTTTTTACTAATGAACTTTATCAAAGATTTCTTGATTATTTTTATCCATTTATGCTTTTACATGTTTTTAATATTCACTTGGCTAGATTTTAAAATATCTTCTTTGGATTTTGAGCAGATTCATACTACATCTGTACATTCATTTGTAATGGATTGATATATTTTTATTTAGAATTTTCATCTATCCCTCCAGTTACAGACATAATTTCTTTATTGTGTTTTACTTTATTATGCTTCACACATATTGCATTTAAAAAATCTTTTGGGAAATAATTTTTTTAAATTGACGCATAATGTACATATTTTTAGGATACATGTGATAATTTAATACATTTATGTAACTTTTGCAGATCAAATAATATACTTGTATGTTTATAATTTTAGGTGTTTTTATGTTAGAAACATTTTAATTGTTCTGACAATTTTGAAATATATAATAGTCATAAACTATAGTCACTCCACTGGTCTATCTAATACTAGGTCTTATCTCTTCTGTCAAACCATATAATTGTACCTATTAATCAACTTCTCATTTCTGTCCTTCCTTGCCTCTAGTCATGACTAATCTACTCTCTGTCTTCATGAGATGCACATTTTTAGCTCCCACATAGAAGTGAGAACCTGCAATATTTGTTTTCTGTTCTTAGATTATTTTACTTAATATAATTACCTCCAGTTTCATCCATGTTGCTACAGAAGACAGGCTTTTATTATTTTTAATGGGTGAATAATATTCTATTTTGTATATATTTCACATTTTCTTTATTCATTCATCCATCAATTTACACTTAGATTAATTTGTTGCTTTTTATTTTTAGTTAATCTGTTAATAAGTTTTTTCATTCTCCTACCAGGTGGCTTATAAAAACATTTTATAGATATAACAAGTTATTTTAAACAGATGAAAACTTAGGACACAAAGAAAAGAATAGATATAAATAAATGAGAAAAAATTTACATACTTTAATTACCACTTCCCACCCCATGTTTTTGCCTTTAGTTGTCTCAGTTCACATATTTTTGTATTACCTATCTCTTAACACATTGCTGTAGCTATTATTGCTGATAGATTTGTCTTTTGGGCTTCATAGTAGAATTATGAATGGATTGCACACCACAATTATAGTATTAGAATATTCTGAGTTCATGTGCTTAATTTTACCAATTGGTTTTCTATCTTCCAATGTTTTCTTTTTGTGTATTAGTATTTTTTTTTTCCAGGCTGAAGAACTCCTTTTAGAATTTCATGTAAGATAGGCCTGGTGTTGGTGAACTTTCTCAGCTTTTGTTTGTGTGGGAGATAGTTTATCTCTCCTTCATATTTGAAAGATTTTCCAAATAAAATATTCTTGGATGGCATTTTATTTTTTCTTTCAGCACTTTGAAAATGTTACTTCAGTCCTTCCTAGCCTCTATCGTTTCCATATAGAAATCTATTGCCAGATGAATTTGTGCTCTTTTATGTTATTTGCTTCTTTTCTCTTGCTGATTTTAGGATCCTTTCATTGTGCTTGGCCTTTGAGTATTTGATTATTGTATGTCCTGGAGTAGTCTTATTTGAGTCAAATCTGTTTGGAGTTTTCTACTGTTCTTGTACCTGGATATTTATCTTTCTCAAGTTTTGGAAAGTTTTCTGTTATTATTTATTTGAATAAGCTTTCTACTCCTTGTTCTTGCTTAACTTTCACTTGAACACCAGAAATGATTGGATTTGGCCTTTTGAGGTAATTTTCTGTATCTCGTAGGCAGTATTCATTCCTTTTTATTTTATTTTATTTTTTTCTCTGACTAAATGTTTTCAAATAACCTGCTTTCTATGTCACCGATACTTTCCTTTGCTTGATCCATTCTGTTTTTGAGAGACTCCTATGAATTTTTCAGATCAGCAAGTATGTTTATTAGTGCCACTATTTCTGTCTGACATTTTACAATTATTTCAATCTCTTTGCTTAATTTCTCTGATAAATTTCTGAATTGTTTTTATTTATTTATTTTTTTAAAATTATTTCCACAGGTTTTCGGGGGAACAGATGGTATTTGGTTAAATGAGTAAGTTATTTAGTGGCAATTTGTGAAGTTTTGGTGCACTCATCTCCTGAGCAGTATACACCGAACCCAGTTTGTAGTCTTTTATTCCTCACCCACTTCTTACCCTTTCCCCTTGAGTCCCCAAAGTCTATTGTGTCATTATCCCTTTGCATCCTCATAATGTAGCTCCACTTACAAGTGAGAACATACGATGTTTGGTTTTCCATTCCTGAGTTACTTCACTTAGGATAATAGTCTCCAGTCCCATCCAGGTTGCTGCAAATGGCATTAATTTATTGCTTTTCATGGCCGAGTAGTATTCCATTGTATATGTATACACCACAGTTTCCTTATCTGCTTGTTGATTGATGGACTTTTGGGTGGGTTCTGCGTTTTTGCAATTGTGAATTATGCTGCTGTAAAAATGCATGAGCAAGTATCTTTTTTGTGTAATGACTTACTTTCCTCTGGGTAGATACCCAGTAGTCGAATTGTTGGATCAAATGGTAGTTCTACTTTTAGTTCTTTAAGGAATCTCCACACTATTTTCCATAGTGGTTATACTAGTTTACATTCCCTTTGGCAGTATAGGAGTGTTCCCTTTCCACCACATTCATGCTGGCATCTCTTATGTTTTGATTTTTTGCTTATGGCCATTTTTGCAGGAGTGAGGTGGTATCACATTGTCGCTTTGATTTGTATTTCTGTGATCATTAGTGATGCTGAGCACTTTTTCATGTTAATTGGTCATTTGTGTATCTTCTTCTGAGAATTGTCTGTTCATGTCCTTAACCCACTTTTTGGTGGGATTGTTTGTTTTTTTCTTGCTAATTTGTTTGAATTTGTTGTAGATTCTGGATAATAGTCTTTTGTCAGCTGTATAAATTGTGAAGATTTTCTCCCACTTTGTAGGATGTCTGTTTACTCTACTGACTGTTGCTTTTTCTGTGAATAACTCCTTAGTTTCATTAAGTCCCAGCTATTTATCTTTGTTTTTATTGCATATGCTTTTGGGTTGTTGGTCATGACATCCTTGCCTAAGCCAATGTCTGGAAGCGTTTTTCCAATGTTACCTTCTAGAATTTTGATAGTTTCAGGTCTTAGATTTAAGTCTTTGATTTATCTTGAGTTGATTTTTATATAAGGCAGGAGATAAGGATCCAATTTCATTCTCCTACATGTGACTTGACAGTTATCCCAGCACTGTTTATTGAATAGGGTATTTTTCCCCACTGTATGTCTTTGCTTTGTCAAAGATCAATTGGTTGTAAGTATTTGGGTTTGTTTCTGGATTCTCTATTCTGTTCTGTTGGTCTATGTGCCTATTTTCATACCAGTACCATGCTGTTTTGGTGACTATGGCCTTACAGTATAGTTTGAAGTCAAGTAATGTGATGCCTCCAGATTTGTTCTTTTTGCTTAGTCTTGCTTTCGCTATGCGGGCTCTTTTTGGTCCCATATGAATTTTAGGATTGCTTTTTCTAGTTATGTGAAGAATTATGGTGGTATTTTGATGATAATTGTATTGAATTTGTAGATTGCTTTGGCAATATGGTCATTTTCACAATATTGATTCTACCCATTCATGAGCATAGGATGTGTTTTCATTTGTTGGTATTATCTATGATTTCTTTCAGCAGTGTTTTGTAGTTTTTCTTATAGAGGTCTTTCAACTCCTTGGTTGCATATATTCCTAAGTATTTTTTTTCAGTTATGGTAAAAGGAGTTAAGTTTTTGATTTGATTCTTAACTTGGTCACTGTTGATGTATAGGAGAGCTACTGATTTGTGTACATTAATTTTGTATCATCAAACTTTGCTGAATTCTTTTATCAGTTCTAGGAGCTTTTTGCAAGAGTCTTTAGGGTTTTCTAGGTATACAGTCATATTATCAGCAAACAGCGACAGTTTGACTTCCTCTTTACTGATTTGGATGCCCATTATTTCTTTCTCTTGTCTGATTGGTCTGGCTAGGACTTCCTGTACTATGTTGAAAAGGAGTGGTGAGAGTGGCATCCTTCTCTTGTTTTGATTTTCAGAGGGAATGCTTTCAACTTTTCCCCCATTCAATATTATGTGGGCTGTGGGTTTGTCATAAATTGCTTTTATTACATTGAGGTATGTCCCTTGTATACCAATTTTGCTGAGAGTTTTAATCATAAAGCGATGCTGGATTTTGTCAAATGCTTTTACTGCATCTATTGAGATGATCATGTGATTTTTGTTTGTAATTCTGTTTATGTGGTGTATCACATTTATTGACTTGCATTATGTGAGACCATCCCTGCATCCCTGGTATGAAACCACTTGATCATGGTGGATTAATTTTTGATATGTTGTTGGATTCAGTTAGTTAGTATTTTGTTAAGTATTTTTGCATCTGTGTTCATCAGGGATATTGGTCTTTAGTTTTTTTTTTTGGTTATATCCTATCCTGGTTTTGGTATGAGGGTGCTACTGGCTTCATAGAATGATTGAGGAGGATTCTTTCTTTCTCTGTCTTGTGAAATAGTGTCAATAGGATTGGTACCAATTTTTCATTGAATATCTGATAGAATTCAGCTGTGAATTCATCTGGTCCTGGACTTTTTTTGTTGTTGGTAATTTTCTTTCTTTCTTTCTTTCTTTTTTTTTTTAACCATTTCAGTCTCACTGCTTGTTATTGGTCTGTTCAGGGTATCTGATTCTTCCTGAGTTAAGCTAGGAGGGTTGTATCTTTCCAGGAATTTATCCATCTCCCCTAGGTTTTCTAGTTTATGTGCATAAAGGTGTTCATAGCAGCCTCAAATGATCTTTTGTATTTCTGTGGTGTCAGTTGTAGTATCTCCCATTTTATTTCTAATTGAGCTTATTTGGATTTTCTCTCTTCTTTCTTGATTAATCTTGCTAATGGTGTGTCAATTTTATTTACTTTGCCAAATAACCAGCTTTTTGTTTTTTATATCTTTTATATATATATTTTTTGTTTCAATTTTATTTAATTCTGCTCTGATTTTGGTTATTTCTTTCTTCTGCTGGATTTGGGTTTGGTTTATTCTTGTTTCTCTAGTTCCTCGAGGTATGACCTTAGATTGTTGATTTGTGCTTTTTCAGACTTTTTGTTGTAGGGATTTAGAGCTATGAACTTTCCTCTTAGCACTGCCTTTGCTGTACCTTGGAGGTTTTGATAGTCTGTCTCATTTTGTTGTTCATTTCAAATAATTTTTAAATTTTCATCTTGATTTCATTGTTGACCCAGTGCTCAATCAGGAGCAGCTTATTTAATTTCCATGTATTTGTGTGGTTTTGAAGGTTCCTTTTGGAGTTGATTTCCAGTTTTATTCCACTGTAGTCTGAGAGAATACTTGATATAATTTCAGTTTTCTTAAATTTATTGAGACTTGTTTTGTGGCCTACCACATGGTCTAGCTTGAAGAAAGTTCCATGCACTGATGAATAGAATGTATGTTTTGTGGTTGTTGGGTAGAATGTTCTGTAAATATCTGTTAGATCTATTTGTTCCAGGGTATAGTTTAAATCCATTGTTTCTTTATTGACTTTCTGTCTTGATGACCTGTCTAGAGCTGTCAGTGGCTTATTGAAGTTTCCTGCTGCTATTGTGTTGCTATCTCATTTCTTAGGTCTAGTAGTAATTGTTTTATAAATTTGGGAGCTTCAGTGTTAGGTGCATATGTATTTCTGATTATGATATTTTCCTGTTAAACAAAGCCTTCTATCATTATATAATGTCCCTCTTTGTCTTTTTAAACTGCTACGTAGCTTTAAAATTTGTTTTGTGTAAGAATAGCTACTCCTGCTCGCTGTTGGCTATTTGCATGGAATGTCTTTTCCCATCCCTTTACTTTAAGTTTATGTGAGTCGTTATGTGTTAGGTGAGTCTATTGAAGGCAGCAAATAGTTGCTGGGTGAATTATCCATTCTTCCATTCTGTATCTTTTAAATGGAGCATTTAGGTCACATTCAGTGTTAATATTGCGATGTAAGGTAGTACTCCATTAATTGTGCTATTTGTTGCCTGTATACCTTTTCTTTTAAATTGTATTTTTGTTTTATAGGTCCTGTGAGATTTATGCTTTAAGAGATTTTGTTTTGTTGTGTTTCCAGGACTTGTTTCAAGATTTAGCACTCCTTTTAGCAGTTCTTGTAGTGCTGGCTTGATAGTGGCAAATTCTCTCAGCATTTGTTTATCTGAAGAAGACTGTATCTTTCTTTCATTTATGAAGCTTAGTTTTGCTGGATACAAAATTCTTGGGTGATTAAGGAGGCTTAAGATAGGGCCCCAATCCCTTCTAGCTTGTAGGGTTTCTGCTGAGAAATCTGCTCTAATCTGATAGATTTTCCTTTACAGGTTACCTGGTACTTTTGCCTCACAGTTCTTAAGATTCTTTCCTTTGTCTTAACTTTTTTTTTGAGGTGGAGTCTCACTCTGTTGCCCATAATGGAGTACAGTGGCACAATCTCGGCTCAGTGCAATCTTTACCTCCTGATTTCAAGTGATTCTCCTGCCTCAGTCTCCTGAGTAGCTGGGACTACAGGCATGTGCCACCACACCCAGCTAATTTTTTTATTTTTAGTGTAGACGGGGTTTCACTATGTTAGCCAAGCTAGTCTTGAACTCCTGGCCTCAGTGGTCCTCCTGCCTCGACCTCCCAAAGTGCTTGGATTATAGGTGTGAGCCACGATGCCTGGCCTACTTTGTCTTAACTTTAGATAACCTGATGACAGTGTGCCTAGGTGGTAATCTTTTTGTGATGAGTTTCCCAGGTGTTCTTTGAGCTTCTTGTTTTGGATGTCTAGGTCTCTACCAAGGCCAGTGAAGTTTCCCTGATTATTCCCCCAAATGTGTTTTCCAACATATACGTGGCTTCAAAGGACAGGCTGACTCTCTTGTTAGTGGCTAATGCAGGTGTTGATTTTAAGCTCAAGCCAATCTTCTTTTACCATTCTGAAATCCTAGGGATCTTAAGAAGGCTGCTAAATCTACTCTGTCTCTGCTATATAAATGGGACGACATAACCTGGATGACAACATATCTGTTTATAGCATGGATTACTGAATAAGTCCACTATTGAGACCCACTGCTCAGGAAACAAGATTCCTGTATTAGTTTGTTCTCACGTTGCTATAAAGAAATTCTCAGGACTGGGTAATTTATAAAGAAAAGATATTTTACTGGCTTGCAGTTCTGCAGGGTGTATAGGATATGTAACGGCATCTGCTTTTGGGGAGGCCTCAGGAAGCTTACAATCATGGTGGAAGGTGAAGGGGGAGCAGGCAAGACACATCATATGGCAAAAGCTGGAGCAAGAGAAAGGAGGGGGAGAGGCCACATACTTTTAAACAACCAGATTTTGCAAGAATTCACTCACTGTCATGAGAACAGTACCAAGAGGATGGCACTAAAGTGTTCATGAGAAATCTGCCCTCCTGATACAGTCAGCTCCCACCAGGCCCTACCTCCAACATTGGAGATTACATTTCAACATGAGATTTGGACAGAGATACGTATCTAGACTATATCAATTTCTTTCAAGGTATTACTGTTCATTGAGAATACATCTAGTCATGCAAGAGCTCTGATGGAGATGTACAAACAGATTAATGTTCTTTTCATGCCTGCTAATGCCACATCCATTCTGTAATCCATAGATCAAGGGTAATTTCATCCATTAAGTCTTATTTAAGAAATACATTTTTAAGTCTGTGGTTTCCATAGATGGTGATTCATCTGATGGATCTGGGTCAAGTCAATTGAAAATCTTTCAGAAAGGATTCACCATTCTAGATGTCATTAAGAATTATACTTATGATTCAAGGGAGGAGATCAAAATATCAACATTAACAGGAGTTTGGAAGAAGTTGATTCTAACCCTCATAGATGACTTTGAGAGGTTCAAGACTTCACTTGAGGAAGAAACTGCAGATGTGGTGGAAATAGCAAGAGAACTACAGTTAGACGTGGGGCCTGAAGCTGTGACTAAATTGCTTCAATTTCATAATAAAACTTGAACTGATGAGGAGTTGCTTCTTACAGATGATCAGAGAAAGTGGTTTCTTGAGATGGAATCTACTCCTGGTGAAGATGCTGTGAACATTGTTGAAATGACAATAAAAGATTTAGAATATTCCATAAACTTAGTTGATAAAGCAATGTAAGGGTTTCAGAGGCTCGATTCTAATTTTGAAAGAAGTTCTACTATGGGTAAAATGCTATAAAACAGCTTCACATACTACAGAGAAATGTTTCATGAAAGGAAGAGTCAGTTGATACTGCAAACCTTATTGTTATCTTAAGAAATTGCTACAGCTGAGCTGACTAAATGCAGCCAGGAGGAACATCTGCTACCAAGGGACTGGGCCATGGGGAAGACTGATGCATTCTGAGCAGATCTTTGGAAGGAAGGCATTGAGAGTGGATGGAGGGAGGATACACATGCTGGGCTGAAGGAGAAGGGGGCTGGGGACCCTTCATGGGGCTACTGCAAACCATGACACATTATTCCTGGCCCCCAACAACTCCTGGGGAAGGGGTGAGTTAAGCAGATGAGGAATGACCTGCTCTTTCTCTGCACCTCTGGAATCCTGGCAGCAGGAAACCCCATGTCTCCCACAGACACTTGACTTAGCAGGGATAGCTGCTTAGAGGGGTGATAGGTGCTGGACTCCAGCCTGTGTGGAGCTGAGAAGGTTTGGTATGAGAACATCTACAGGGGAGCATGGCCAGGGACACCTACTCCTCAAGGCTTCCCATGCTTCCCTAGGAGACTCTAGTCTTAGGGAAACTGTTGGACCTGAACAGAACAGGGTGATCTTGCCCATGAGTTGAGGCCAGTCTCACCTGAGCATGCTTCTGTTTGCTGGCTTCTTCCAGGGCCCCAGCTTGCTCTGCCTGCTTGCAGTGCTGCTTTGGAAGCCCAGCCAGGGCTTGGACCTACATCATAGCTTCTGCACTGGCAGACCACACCTGACCATCAGAGAGCTCCAGTGGAACGGCCCCTGCTGACATGCACCAGCCCACATGCATTCATTTCTCATTGCAGCCTACCCTTTGCTAGCACACACTTGCCCATGGCCATCCCCCTCATTGCTTTGCTGGCACACATGTGGGAGTGAATCTTGCCTTACCTTTCTTTCCAGCATGTGGGTGTACATGCACCACCATGCTATTGCTGCTGGCATGAGCATACCCACAACCCCCCTGTTGCTATTGTCCATGGGCATTGCTGGCACAGACATGTTCATGGACAATAGCAGGACTGTCTCCACCCTGTGTTGCCACTTCTGCTGGCATGAACACATACTGGCATAACACATGACAGAGGTTGCCAGCTCTGTGCCTACCAGCACCCTGCCCCAGTGCCAGCACAGCTGTGGGTGTGAATGTGTGTATGGACCCAGCAGCCTGTGCCTTGTCTGCCCCACCCCCTTCTCTGGACCCAGCAGTATCCTATCCCAGCTGACAAGCATGCATTCTGCTGTGCTGCTGCTGCTGCTGGCCTGTGCAAACAAGCATGGATCCTGCTGCCACCACATGATGCTTTGGCACCACCCATCAGAGTGTTATGGCCAGCATTCTGGGAATGCTTTGGCTCAGGGGGTCAAAGGAAAAAGCTGGGGGCCTATCAGTCTTCCAGAGATAAAACCTGCAGCCCAGGAGTGCTGAGCTGAACCTTGGCCCTCCCAAAATCTACCAGAAATGAAGCCAGTCAACTCAATCTACCTTATATCACAAACCCCCAAGGGCATCAAAGATAAAAGCAAAAGTATACACCTACCAGAGGACAGTAGCATCAAAGATTGAAGGAATATCAGCCCACACAAATGAGAAAGAACCAGGGCAAGAACTCTGGCAACTCAGAAAGCCAGAGTGTCTTATCTCCACACGACCACATCAGATCCCCCACAATGGTTCTTAACTAGACCGAAATGACTAAAATGACAGAAATAGTATTCAGAATATGGATAATAAAATTCATCAGTATTCAGCAGAATGTCAAAATCCAATCCAAAGAATCTAAGGACTGATAGAGAAGATGGAAAAGGAAAGGGCCATTTTAAGAAAGAACCAAACCTGAAAAACTCACTTTGAGAATTTCAGAATACAATTGGAAGCATTAACAGCCAAATCAACCAAGCTTGAGGAAAGAATCTTAGCTTAAAGACCAGCTCTAGGAAAGAACTCAGACAAAAATAAAAAACAATGAGGAAGAATGAAAAAACTCTAAGAAATATGGGATTATGTAAAGAGACCAAATCTATGATGCATCAGCATCCCTGAAAGACATGGAGAGAAAGCAAACAACTTGAACAACGTATTTTATGATAAGGTCTGTGAAAATTCCCCTAAACTCTCTAGAGAAACCAACATTCAAATTTAGGAAGTTCAGAGAACTCTTGCGAAACACTGCACAATAAGACCATCCACAAGACACATAGTCATCAGATTCTCTGAGGTCAAAGTGAAAGAAAAAACTTTAAAGGCAGCTAGGGGGAAGGGACAGGTTACCTACAAAGGGAACTTCATCAAGCTAACAGTGAACCTTTCAGCAGAAACCCTATAAGCCAGAAGAGAATGGGGGCCTATAGTCAGCATTCTTAAATAAAATAATTTTCAACTAAGAATTTAATATCCAGCCAAATGAAGCTTCATAAGTGAAAGAGAAATAAGATCCTTTTCAGACAAGCAAATGCTAAGAGATTTTGATACCACCAGACATGCATTACAAGAGGTCCTCAAGGTAGTTGTAAACATGAAAGAGTATTACTGACCACTACAAAAACACACTAAGTATGTAGACCAGTGACACCATAAAGCAACCACACAAATCTCCATAGTAACCGCTAACAACATGATGACAGCAACAAATCTAGACATATCAATACTAATCTTGAATATAAGCAGGCTAAATGCTCCAATTAAAAGGCACAGAGTGGCAAGTGGATATAAAGAAGCAAGTCCCAGTAGTTTTCTATCTTCAAGACAACCATCTCACAGCAGTGACACCCGTAGGCTCAAGGGATGTTGAATGAGAAAAATCTACCAAGCAAACAGAAAAGAGAAAAAAGCAGGGGTTACTATTCCAATTTCAGACAAAACAGACTTTAAACCAACAAAAATCAAAATAGAGAAATAAGGACATTATATAGTGATAAAGGGCTCAATTCAACAAGAAGACCTAACTGTCCTAAAAATGTATGCACCCAAACAGAAGCACCCAGATTCATACAGCAAGGTCTTAGAGACCTATGAAGAGACTTAGATAACCAAACAATAATAGTAGGAGACTTCAGCACCCCACTAACAGTATTAGATCATCAAGGCAGAAAACTAACAAAGATATTCAGGACCTGAACTTTACACTTGAACAAATGGACATAACGGCCATCTATAGAACACTCCACCCCAAAACTACAGAATATACATTCTTCTCATCTGTGCATGGCATGTACTCCAAAATCCACCATGCAACCAGACATAAAACAATCCTCAGCAAATTAAAAAAAAGAAACCCAAAATCATACCAACAATGCTCTTGGACCACAGCACAATAAAATAGAAATCACTACTAAGAAAATAACTCAAAACCATATAATTACTTGGAAATTAAACAACTTGCTCCTGAACGTCTTTTTGGGAAACAATTGAGGCAGAAATAAAGAAATTCTTTGAAACTAATGGGAACAAAGATATGACATACCAAAATCTCTGCGACAAAGCTAAGGCAGTGTTATGAAGGAAGTTTTTAGCACTAAACACCCACATCAGAAAGTTAGAAAGATCTCAGATTAACAATATAACATTATTAATTAGAGGAACTAGAAAACCAAGAACAAACCAACCCTAAAGCTAGCAGAAGACAAGAAATAACCCAAATCAGAGCTGAACTAAAGGAAATTGAAATGTTAAAAATCACAAAATATTAATGAATTAAAGAATCGTTTTTTGAAAAAAATTAGACTGCTAGCTAGAGTAATAAAAACAGAGAATATAAAAATAAACACAATCAGAAATGGCAAAGGGGCATTACCACTGACCCCAGAGGAATAGAAAAACCCTGAGACTATTATGAACACCTCTATGCATGTAAGCTAGAAAACATAGAAGAAATGGATAAATTCCTGGACACATATACCCTCCCAAGACTGAACCAGGAAGAAATTGACTCCCTAAACAGACCAGTAATGAGTTCAAAAGTTGAATTGGTAATAAAAGCCTGCCAACCAAAAGAAAGCCCTGGACCAGAAGGACTCACAGCCAAATTCTACCAGATGTGTAAAGAAGAGCTTGTACTATTTCTAGGGAAACTATTCCAAAAAATTAAGGTGGAGAGACTTCTCTCTAGGTCATTCTGTGAGACCAGCATCATCCTAATACCAAAACCTGGCAGAGACACAATTAAAAAGAACAGGCCAATATCTTTGATGAATATAGATGCAAAAATCCTCAACAAAATACTAGCAAACTGAATATAGCAGCACATCAAAAAGCTAATCCACCATCATCAAGTAGATTTTATCCCCAGGGTGCAAGGTTGGTTCAACATATACAAATCAATAAATGTGACTCATAACATAAACAAAATTAAAAACAAAAACCACATGATTATCTCAATAGATGCAGAAAAAGCTTTTGATAAAATTCAACATCATTTCATGATAAAAAACCTTCAACAAACTAGGCTTTGAAGGAACGTACTTCAAAATAATAAGAGCCACCTATTTCAAAGCCAATATTATACTGAATGGGCAAAAACTGGAAGCATTCCCCTTGAAAACTGGAACAAGACAAGGATGCCTTCTCTCACCACTCCAACATAGTACTGGAAGTCCTGGCTAGAGCAATCAGGCAAGACAAAGAAGTAAAAGGCACCCAAATAGGAAGTCAAACGATCCCTGGTTGCGGACGAAATGATTATATGCCTAAAAATTCCCAGTCTCTGCTCAAAAGCTCCTTGAGCTGATAAATGTCAGCAAAGTTTCAGGATACCAAACTGATGTACAAAAATCAGTAGCATTTCTTTACACCAACAACATCTGTGCTGACAGCCAAATCAAGAACACATTCCCATTCACAACTGCCACCAAAAGAATAAAACATTTAGGGGAACAACACACACTGGGACCTGCTGGGAGGTGTGTGGAAAGGGAGAGCATAGGATAAATAACTGTTGCATGTGGGGCTTAATACCTAAGTGACGGGTTGATAGGTGCAGCAAACCACCGTGACACTCATTTACCTATGTAACAAAACTGCATGTCCTGCACATGTATCCCAGAATTTAAAATTAAATTAAAAGAAAAAGATTAAAATAACTAGGAATAGGAATACAGCTGACCAGGGAGGTGAACGATCTCTACGAGTTCTATTTTGTAGTTCTGTGAGAATTACAAAACACTGCTCAGTGAAATCAAAGATGACATAAATGGAAAAACATTCCAGGCTCATGGAGAGGAAAAATCAATATTGTTACAGAGTTAGTAAATGGCTAAGCAGGGTTTGGAATGAGGTCTTTGAGTCTAAAGGCCATGCTTACAGTTACAGCGTCACTGGAAGCCAAGGATGGTGAACCTCAAATTGTATTTTGCTGAGTTTTGCAGTGGGTCTTGTGTATTGCTAAGATTAGAGTCTCCAAGAACAGAATTTATTCTGAATGACTTAAGGAGCACGGAAATTTAATAAAGGATTTACCTGCTCATAGTCTCTGTAGGAGAGCCAGACTGTGTTTATAGATGCAAAGCCATGCTCTGTGGCTTCTCTTGTGAAACCATCACCAGTATAGTAACCACTAGTGGTCTCTGGAGCTCTGCCTCTGCTAGCCAGAGGAGCAGGCCCCTGCCACTCCCTCTGCCAGCAGATGGCTCTTCCCGTTCTGTCCCTCCTCTCACTGCTGGCTTTTGACTCCAGGTTTGTAGGAACACATGTGTCTCATTGAAGGAACCTGCATCACCAGTGACCAGCTTATAAGGAAGGCTGGGAGTGGGAGACTGAATGTGGGACTCACAGACTGAGACATTGCAAGTACTGGGAAGCCGTAGTGATGCCCCAGTGTATCCTGCTTGCTAATTTATAAATAGGCCTTTCTCTTGGGAGTGATATGAAAACAAAGCTTCATAAGAATCTGAATCTGCATTGTAAATTCTTGGCTTGTAGATAACTAATTGGTGATATGTTTTGTATATTTCTTAATCTGTTGTAACATGGACTGTGGACACAGAACAGGATTTGGATTGTGTTTCTGCCACTGACCAGGGGTCTTTGGGCAAGTTACTGTTAACCTCTGTGCATCAGGTTTATCACCTATGAATTCAGAAAATTATGCCCAATTATGTTATTATTTAAGGTATTATTTTAAAGTAATCTTTTAAGCTATTAAGTGCCTAACTCAGTGGTTGGTGTACAGTAAGTACTCAAAAATATACCTATTTTATATACATATGCTTTCACACATCCATTCCATGTGCAGATTGTTTAAATGTAGGAAGAGCTTAACCTTTCTGTGTCTTATAAGTGGTTACAGAGGGTTGGTGGAAAGAGCTCTGACCTTTTGAGACACCACAGTGTTAATATTGTTCTGAAGTGGAAGAATACCTAGTAATAACAAAATAACAGTCTCTGCTTCCTACAGGGATTTGATGTTTATTAGCTCAGACAGTTGCCATTGAGACGTTATTGGCTGCCGGGGTACTTTGGAGTGCATTTTCTGCCATGTCCTGGGGACAAGCTGTGTGGACGATGAGCTCCTGGTTTTCCGTAGGTGACTCTGGCTGCCTGCCTTTGCTGAGCCAGTCAGAAGCCTCCCTTAGTTTTGCACATGGCTGCAGTAGTACAGGACAGAGCAGAGTCATATCTGGTCCATTCAGAATGTCATCACTGTGCCTCCATCAAGTTCTCACTTTTCATACACTTACTCCCTTCTTCCGTCAAGCCCTGCCGAGGTGACGAGGTGATGAGGTGACAGCAGAGCTGTTGCCTGGGAAGGGTCTGTGTCATTTGGCATTTGTCCCCAGGCCTGGGGAGAATGGAAGGGAAGCTCTACAGTTCTTGTTAGTTACTCAGCAGTAGAGAGGAAAATGTGGGCTGCCTCTGTCCTTGGAACAGAAGTAAGACGTGGAGAAACCAGCAGCATGGTGTCTGGGCAAGGGGCTCCCCTTTGCAGGGCTGAAAACCCTGCCTCTGTGTTGTCTCTCACTTAAAGCACATTACCGGGTCACAAAGAGACCCCTGGCAAAGCGTGGGCTTTAACCTTCTGGTGACACTGAAGTTGGAGAACAGTGTATAACATTTCTACAACAGAGATTTGGCTCCCAAAGCTTGGCTTTGGTTTTATTTTGTCTTGTGAAATAACTGGGCCAGGGCTGGAGAACACTTGTTCTTTTCCATAATTTTTCTGTTTGCTTTGCCCTGTGACTTGCACCTTCCCTTTGTCCAGACTTCTGTCTCTGAAGAACTCTCTGGTATGAGTTGTATTGCTGCGCCTCATGGTCGCGTCTCAGGGTGTGTTCAGACGGAATCGGGAAGCTTGTGTCTGTGTGAAGCCAGGTGGTGCTGCAGGCTCTCCCTGACACAGATGGCCTAGGGCAGCAGGGCTAGTGTGCTGGGTGGGTACGGGGACTCCTCTGTATGGCCAGGCTGCTGGTAACTGGCTTGGAGCTGGCAGTGGAGGGCCAGGGTTTGTCTTCCAACTTGGGTTGGCATGTGCATGGACTCTCACTTACTTATAAGCGTGTGCGGAGGTATGAGTTTCTTCCACTCCTCTTCATGTTTGCCTGCTCACGAATCCCTTGTTTCTCTGCCATTTCTGCATCTGTTTCTTGAGTTCTGTAATTCTGGATATCGGTTTCCATCACTGTTGGCTTACCCACATCAGAAGAACCCTTTCTTCCTGAGCCTTTCCATCAGTGACAGGTGGCTATCCAGGCTCACCTCAGCTGGCTTCTCCCGACTCACCGTTGATATCACCTTTCTGGGCACATGTTAATGTTTCTGTCTCTGGGACACACATATGTTGCTCTGGCCTCACGCCGGAGGCCAGGATTGCTGTGCCCATGTTGTCCCCATCAGTGAGGCCAGGGCTTACCTAGGTGAGGTGTCCTCATGAAGCCGCTGACTACACGTGCTTGGCTTGTTCAGTCACTGCATCAGCAGACAGTGATTGAAACAATCTTATGTCTTTTCAGGAAATATTGAAAATGGACATGTGAAGCTCATTGTTATAAATTTTAAAAATAACAGAGAACACCTACCTCTTATTGGAAAAGTTGGCCTCTCATGGAAAACTGATATTTTTGATGGCTGTATAAAGGTAAAAAACAGACACATTTTCTTTTCTTCAAGTAACTTGGTTTCTATATAATAAAAAAGTCTGTGTGTGTGTTTGTGTGTGTATATATATATATATATATGGATATACATATAAAATCATATATGTATGTAATGTTTCTTTTAAAGTTTTGGATTTATTGTTCTGGTTTCTGAAGATTTGCACACATTCTGTTAGCCATTGGCAACCAGTGGATTCACTCATGAGATGCTTATTGAGTATCTTTCGTTCGTCAGTGAGTGTGGTGGAGTTGGAGGGGCAGGTAGTCTGCAGCAGCGTTTCTGAACACTGTTGATCACAGCCCACTACTCCTGCAAAGCCTCTCTGTTTTGTGGAAAGAGAGTGGAACTGACGGTTGGACCAGGCAGGTAGCATCTACTCAAAACATCTTGATCACTCATACACCAATTTAAAACTTATTGCAGTTATATATTCTTATTCCAGGTTATAGGGATTTCCTCGAACTGTTAAATAAAAGATTAGCCACATGGGTGGGAGAGTTGATTTAGTGGTTGGGAAGCAGCAGGGAAGGAGGGAGGAGGAGGAAGAAGAGAAAGATGTTCTCACAGTTTTGCTTTCTTTTGTGATCCTTGTGCCCATGGTTGCTCCCGGTGCTTGGTACTCTCCATCTTTGTTTTGTGAGATGAACAAGATTTTCATAGTCCCAGGGACCAGTGGGATCAATCTCCTGTGACTGCAGGGGCCTTCTGTAACATGCCTTTATTCTGCATTATGTGTGGGCATCTTGTTAGAACCATTAATGATAACAACTGGGCAAGAGCGGTGTTATGGAGCACTGTCCCTTGAGCCAGTTGATATTTGATACAATGAAATATTTTACAAATCCTATTTATTCATAGCAAATGTTTAAATTTTGGTAAAAATTATGTTTCTCACACACCATATTGTTTCATGTCTTTAAGAGAACAGACCTACCTTCTTTCTTTTTCTTCAGATTTCGATAGAGCTTATAATAAAAATAAGTACTAACATAAAATATTCACATCAAAATAGACCTTGAGGATCAAGAAAGGCTGAGTGTGAATGTGACAGACTTTCAGAGGGTCAGCAAATTTTTAAAAAGAATTTGTTCTGTGTTTTCTGGTAGTCTAGAGCAAGATGAGAGCAGTCATTTAGTTCTCATTGGGGGAAAAAGGGAAGTGTAGTAATTATACAAAGAAGGCTTTATCCCAGTTCTGATCATTAAAAACCAAATCTCTAATGGTACTTTATGTAGGGCAGACTAAGCTACATAATGGGCCAACCCTAAATAGCATCTTAGCAGTAGACACACTCACAGATTTCTCATAGAAATTCTCAGAGAAGCTGAAGATACAGCTTCAAAATTGGACCTTTACATGAGCTCCAAGCAGTGATTCTGTAGGTTGCTGAGCCAGTGTGACTGAGGGGCACAGGTTTTTAGAAGAACAGCTTGATCTAAAAGCAGGATTTTGAGTTTTTAAAGTAGGAAATGGATTGCATGTCCCTAGACAGTTTTCCCCATAAATTCCTTCTCTCAGCTGGGCTTCAGGAAAAGATAGTGGATAGCTCAAAAACCTTGTACCTTCTCCCTTGGGCTGGGAAGGTAGATGTAGTTGATTTGCAGTTTGCCTTTTATGCTCTTGGGTTCAGTATTAAGACTAAGCTGTCCTCAGAATTCCCAAAAGAATAAAAAGTCAGATCAATGATGTCATATTTCTTGTGTTTGCTGTGCAGGTCAGGTATTTCTCTCCAGGAATCTGATCAACATAAGAACAGTGAAATGATAACATGTATTTTAAGGAATTATTTAGAAGGAGTTAAAAACTTTTTTTAAAGTGTGGACATAAGCTTAAAAAGTTTCTTAGGTACCTATGACTTTTAAAAAATGTAAAATAAAAACCCTGCTCCTTCTGGAAATTGTAGACACAACCTCTGGTGAGGAGCTTCTAATACATAGCTTATGATGCCTGTCAGAGCAAAGGCAACTGAGAAAGTACATAACCCAAATACAATGCTGGTGGAAGGACAAAGAAGTAAGAAAATATTAACAGTAATAATGGAGGATGCTTCCTGGTTTTGTTGTGTTGGTTGAAGTGATGTGTGGTCATGAAAGGACATCTGATATCCTCGGAGCCTGCTGTTGCCGTGAGAATCTCCTCCTTCCTCTGAGCTCAGAATCGAGTGACCTCCAACATTTACTGGTGTGGAGGTAATTCAAGTGGAAAGTTATCTTTAGCCTGAGTTCTTGGAGTAAAAACTCAATAGATCATAAGTTTATATGGTAAATTATTAAACTTTAAAATTTTAAAAAATCACATTATAAGTAGGTCAGTTTTTTATTCCTTTTTTTTTTTAAGTCAAGCTATGATATCAAATATACTTTAAAGATGCTTTCAATGGTCACATGTTAGTACTGAATCCATGCAGGACAGTTGCTCTGTAAGTGGTTACCATGCTATTTTACAAAGTCATGTTGAATGGCTAGGCTACCCTCTCAAGGTAACCTTGCTACATACAGTCTTAAGACAGGTATTCACAATGAAATACTCTCCTGCTCTGTCTCCTCTCAATTCCTATCAGAATTTCAGATGGATGGATTTTCTTTTGATGAGGACTTTCCCATATGTGTTTCTTTTATGTTTTTCTTTCACTCCTTGCCATTTTTGATGTTATTTTAATGTTACTTCTAAATCTGTATGGAGATTGGCATCAGTGTTCATTTGGACTAGATATTTCAATGTGGTTCTGTGGTTCTGCTTTATGTAAGAACCGTTGAGTTTAGTAGAGCCTGCTATGGGCACATTGTGAGTCAGCATGTTGCGGCCATGACCCATGAGAAAGGAAACCTGGCCACTTTGCTGACAAGCACTGCAGCTGCATGGGTGATTAAGGCTGCTGGTGCTGATATAATCGAACATCTCAGGAAGAACAGGACAATCCTACATGTGCGAGTGCTGCACTCTCCCCAGTCGCAGAGTTTTGAGCCTGGCATAGTTCACTGGTCCATGGGGGTGCAGGTGAGGAGAGCCGACTTCCTCCTGCAGGGAGGGTGAGGTCTGCCGACTGCTCAGATGTGTGCCTCCTGGACGTTCAGGGTGAGAGGGGCTGATTTAGGAGAGGATGATTGAAAACAAGCTCTCTGAGGAGAAAGAGGAAAGGGCCAGTGGGAAGAAGGCTCGTGGGAGGTTCTGACATTCATCCCCTTCCAGAAGGATGGAAGTGTTTTATTCTGGAGAAGGCACCCAGTGGAGAAAGAGATGCCTCCAAGAGGATGGGGAATAAGGAATGAGGTTCTATAGGTGAGGGGCAGCTGGCCTAGGGAGGGGCTTGAGACCCATTGTGTCTCTGCGGCTGGTGCTGAGGCGGGCTCCTTCCTGGCCTGCTGTGCTGCCTGGGGTGGGCTAGTGCCCAGGGACAGGGAGAGTGATTGGAGGGCACTGGAAAGGCTGCTGGGGCAGGTCAGGAGGAACCTTGAAACCCTCAGGAAAGAATTTGGATTTTGGTGGTGGAAGAACAATGTGGATGTTGTTAAAGGGTTTGATGTTCCTATCATGTGCTAGGCCATGTTTTACATTAGGAGGAAATTGGAGAATGCTGGACTTTGAGAAGTAGGAGGTATTTAGGAGAGAGTCAGCTCCCAGCTCTTGATCTGGCAGCCGAGGGATTGGGAGAGTAGAAAGATTGAGACACCCACTGACGGCTTAGGGCTGTGAGTGGTGTTCTCATCAAGAGCCATTGTGCCTCACTGGCCGCTCGCTCTTTCCTGATTTCTGCCAGGGTTTCTCTTCCTCAACCTCTTGCAGGTGATGGGACCCAGGACTCCACCTCCTTCCTCCAGTGGGATCTAACCACCATCTCTATGCTGGTAGGTTTGGTGAAGTTGTAAGTAACACAATCAAATGACTGCTAACCCAGTGGCTAAGGTCGTGCAGGGTGGTAGAGTGTGGAAGATGGGTGCACCGTGCAGTCCCACCTGCTGTGTTATCTCAGAGGTGCTTAGGCCTCAGAGCCTCCACTCTAAAACCGCCACAGTGATAACTCCCATTCCAGGAGGGCTCCGGCGGCCTGCCAAGGACAGAGCCATCTGCTGGCCCTCAGTATTGTCTTCGACTTCCCAGTTCTCAGCCTCAGTGAGGCTTCAGCGTAGGGTGTTTCTTCTCCTTCCCCACCTGCTCCCCACCCTGGTGTCCTCCTTGCAGCCCAGGCTGTGTGTGTGGTGGTTCCTGTCATGCAGGAAGCAGTGGGGGCTGTGGAGCAGGCTGTGTGGGTCTGGTCACTGCTGTTCTAGGACCACTGCAGCCGATCACCTGGGAAAGGCATCGGGGAGCAAGGTCAGGTGTCTGAGGGGTTCCCAGGCGGTCTCGCTGTGTAGCTCATCTGATGTGTGGGGCCTTAGGCTCTGGTGTGCACTCTGCCATCAGGGATTAGGGTATTTCACGCTGGCTGCTTCTTCACTCAGGTCTTCTGCAGAGATAGTGGCCAGTTCATACCAGTCACTTATTAAACCATCTCATTTTTTCAATGTTTGGAATGTCTTTGTTCCTTAAATTTCTCTAAGATACACATTTATTGAGTCAAGACCCTTTGACCTGATCATACTCAGGTCCAAATAGTCAGCATTTTTGGCCATATCTAATTAGTTAGAACTTCTGAAATCAGTGACACATAGTTGCTCAGTTTATGCTGATGTCTAAGAGTAGCATTTAAATTCTAATTAATAAAACATGAATATAGGGAAGAAGTTATGGCAAATAATGAGGCATCCTGAAAAGGTAAGTGTTAGAAGATGTTATCCTTGACATTCTTAGCTTCCTCATAATTAAATAAAATAGTAAACGAAACTACTATTTGTCTAGTACATAGAACATGTTAAAAACATGGCTCACACCATATACCCTCGTTCATAGAGACATTAATCACAATAGCCAAAAGGTAGAAGAAAACCAAGTGTGCATTCACAGGTAAATGGATAAACAGACTGTAGTCTATCCATGCAATAAAGTATAATTTAGTCTTAAGAAGGAAGGAAATTCTGACATATGCTACAGTATGAAAGAACTTTGGAGACATTATGCTAAGGGAAATAAGCCAGTTACAAAAGGACAAATACCATATGACTCCATTTATATGAGGTTCTCAAATTCATAGAGACAGAAAGTAGAATGGTAGGTGCCAGAGGCTGGAGGAGCGGGTGGTGGGAGTTAGGGCTTAATGGGAACAGAGTTTTCTACAAAATAAAGAGTTCTGGAGATTAGATAGTAGTGATGGTTATACAACAATGAGAAGGTATGTAAACCACTGAAATACAGAATTCAAGTGTTGAAGGTAGTAAATTTTATGTTTATTTTACTGCAATTAAAATATAGCTCATTCATAATATTATAATAATTATCAGTATCTCCGGCTGTGCCGGAGATACCCCTCATTCATAGAGGCATTAATCCAGAGCATGGATGACAAGAGGTGGCATTGTGTGCAATTAGGTGGATGGGCAGGTGAGGCCAGGCCAGGCCAGGCCTTAGTGGCAACTGGAAGGAACGTGGTTCTTTCTTGAGAGCCAGTTGTTGCAGGGTTTCTAGCTGTGGGTGACATGCTCAGACCCATGTTTTTTAAAGATTTGTCTTCTGAGTATGGAGAATGAGTGGAGAGATCAGTTTGATGGCTGCCTCCTTAAAGGAAGAGCAGTCACTTGGTTCCCTAGTCTGTTTGGGGTGCTGTCACAAATCAATGTCAGCTGTTGGCTTTTAAGCAATAGAAACATTTCTTACAGTCCTGGAGGCTGGAAGTGCCAAGGTCAAATCATCAGCAGATGGGTGTCTGGTGAGGGCCCTCTTCCTAGTTTCTAGAGGGCATCTTCTAGCAGTGTCCTCACCTGGTGGAAGGAGCAAGACAGCTCTGTGGGCCTCTTTTATAAGGACCCCAGTCCTATTCATGAGAGCTCTGCCCCCATGACCTAAACACCTCCCAGAGCCCCCACTTCCTAAACAGTCACATTGGTCATCAGATTTTAAGACACGAGTTTTAGAGGGGCACAGACATTCAGACCATAGCACTTGGACTAAGGCAGTGGCAGTGGAGATGGACAAAAGTAAAGCAATTGGGACCAGGCATGGTGGCTTATGCTTGTAATCCCAGCACTTTGGGAGGCTGAGGCAGGCAGATCACGAGGTCAGGAGATTGAGACCATCCTGGTCAACATGGTGAAACCCCATCTTTACTAAAAAAGTACAAAATTTAGCTGGGTGTGGTGGCACATGCCTGTAGTCCCAGCTACTGGGGAGGCTGAGACAGGAGAATTGCTTGAACCCGGGAGGTGGAGGTTGTGGTGAGCCGAGATTGCACTCCAGCCTGGGCAACAAGAGTGAAACTTGGGCTCAAAAAAAAAAAAAAAAAAGAAAGTAAAGCAATTGGAAAGAGAGGTAAGAACTGACGGGATTGGGTAATGGTTGGCTTGTCAGGGCTAGGAGGGAGGCCCCAGGAATGATGCCCACATTTCAGGGATGCACAGCCAGATGACTGATGATGGTTCCACCAATCCCTGGCGTGAAGAGCACCAGGAGAGCTTTGCTGGGATTGTCCTGAGTTTGGGTGTAGTCCTGCTGGACTTGAGGGACCATTGAAAGATCCAGAAGTTGAGTAGGCACTTGAATATTTAGGTCTTGAACTTAGAAAAGAGGTTCGGCCTGGAAATAAACTTTTGGGAATCACAGGCACGTTGGTGATAACTTAAGGTGTGGATGTGGATGAGTTCCATTTAAGGGGAGAGATTATATAGAGTGAAAATAGGGCTTAGGACCAAGCTGTAGAACCCCAGCAATGGGAGCAGGCTGACAGCTGCAGAGCTTGTGGGTTCTGAATGTATTTGGGGAGGTAGAACTAGTCTTCACTGTTTTCTTGAAAAACTAAACACTGCTGAGATGCAGACTGGCAGATGGTCACTAGATTTAGTGGCCTTATCAAAGATGTTTGGTCAGATGATGGAGAAAGGATACCAGGCCAGAGTGGGTCGAGGAGTGAATGGGTGTTAATGGACAAATCTCACGGAGACAGCTCTTTGGAGAGGGCTGACTGGGAAGGGAGGAAAAGCATTGGGCCTGCGGGGCCCAGGGAGGCTGTTTCTCTCTCTGCCTTTCTATGGTGGGAGTTACTTGAATGTGTTGAAAGTTAAAAACTAATGGGAGGACAGAAGTAGTCACTAGAGAGGGACGTGGTGCCTTTGTGGGATGGGCTGTGCTGCAGCACGAGGTTACTGGGCCACACCCAGGAGGATCAGATGAGAAACACATGTGAGGAGGTGGGCTCAGACGAGCTGGGCTGTGGATCTGTGGTGGAAAGTTGAGGAAAACATCTTTCTATCCTCTCTGTGAAGAGCGAGGTCCTCTGCAGAGAATACCCTCCTAGTAGGATGCAGAGGGCTGAGGAAGAGGATGAGGCATTGTTCCATGAGGCAGAGAGGGAGCTACCCAGAGAGTCAGGGTGGGACCCCCAGGCCATGCCAAGGATGATGTGGCTGCATGGGCACCCAGCAGCTCTGTGTGCAGCCCTCCTGCCATGCTTGGTGCTCAGGTCCAGACAGATAGAAAATAACTGGGCTCTTCCAGGGCTGGAGTTTTACTGGACCTGGACCTGGACCTAAGGTGTGATGCAAGGTGAGCAAGGGAGGTATGTGCATTGGCAAGAATGTTATTGCGGCAAAGCCAGTGAAGTCTAAAGTGGAGAAGAAGAGGCAGGAGAAGGAAGGGCTGGCCAGCCGATGGGCTAGGTCCATGAGCAGTGCTCTTCAGACCTTTCTACACACCCACTGCAGTATGCACACATACAAGCCACATATTCATGTGCAGTTAAAACAGCATTCATGAAAGGACGTTTATGCCTACTATGTGCAATGCATGCTGTGTTCTCTTTCATTTTGTTTCATTTTATTTTGACAAACAGTTGTGTCCTAAATGTAATTTAGGATGCACTAATAGGTCATGGCTTACAGGGTGAAAACACTGGGTGAATCAGAAGTACAGTTGTAGTGGAAGTCATTCAGTGAGTCAGCTGGAAGATGAAGGGTGGCAGTTAGAAGACAGGTGCCTGAGGCATTGATAGTGGAAGTGGACCACTTCCAGGAAGTGATGCATCATGAGAGTGAATAACTGAGGTCAAGTCAAGGAGGAGATCATGGAGTTGAACAGCTCAAGAGCTAAGATGCCAGGATACTGGAAGCTCCACCGAGGTCCCCATGGATGTTAGGATCACTTGGGGTTATGGTGAGTCTTGGAAGACTTGGGAGGGAGTGAGAGGGAGGGGCAGACAGCAGGGCTGGTGCCAGAGTCCCGGAAATGAGAGCAGGCAGACTGGAGGCTGGCACATGGCTGAGACAGGCATGGAGCAAGGGTGCAGAGCTGAAGTTTGGAGCCTCAGAGAAGCAGGAGGTTTCTCAGAAGAGGGGAGGGGAGGGCCTGGTGGTGGCAGTGAAGACCCAGGAGCACACCCACACTGCTCTTCAGGGTGATGCGGCACCTCATGCTTGGAAGCACTGACTGGTCATTGGTGTGGTTTGTGTCACCTCTGTAGCCTCTGGACTTTAGGTTCTGTGAGGACAGGGTCAATATTTATGACACATTTCTCTGAGCTTCCAGTGCTAAGACCTAAACTGATAACTGTGGGTGCTCCTTTGTATATCTGAGAATGAATATTAAGTGATGAAACACACAAGTATAGTTTAGGATATAAAGTAGGCCATGAAAAGCCAATATAGTATTCTGGATTTTGATGCCACATGCAGCATTTCTAGTCAGTTTTACAGAGTCACGATATTAAATCAGGTTTGATTGGCCTTTTTTTTTTTTTTTTGAGACAGAGTCTCGCTCTGTCGCCAGGCTGGAGTGGTGCAGTGGCGCAATCTCGGCTCACTGCAACCTCCGCCTCCTGGGTTCAAGTGATTCTCCGCCTGAGCCTCGAGAGTAGCTGGGACCACAGGCGCGTGCCACCACGCCCGGCTAATTTTTTTGTATTTTTAGTAGAGATGGGGTTTCACCGTGTTGGCCAGGATGGTCTTGATCTCTCGATCTCGTGATCCGCCCGCCTCGGCCTCCCAAAGTGCTGGGATTACAGGCGTGAGCCACCACGCCCGGCTGGCCTTTTTTTTTTAATCCTTGTCAATCTGTGTTTATTTTGCAGAGTTGTTCTATGATGGACGTAACTCTTTTGGATGAACATGGGAAACCCTTTTGGTGTTTCAGTTCCCCAGTGTGCATGAGATTGCCTGCCACACCCTCTGACGGCCCTGGCTTCTTGGGACAGACGTACAGCGTGGACTATGTCGATACAGAGGGAAGAGTGCATGTGGAGCTGGTGTGGATCAGAGAGACCGAAGAATACTTTATTGTCAACCTGGTCCTTTACCTTAGTGTTGCAAAAATCAACCACTGGTTTGGGACTGAATATTAGCAGTAGGTGGCATGTTACTGTTGTTATTTAGTTGTTTAATTTTGACTGACTGGCTTTGTTCTTAGTGTTGAAAGTTAAAATAAAGCAAATCTGCAGAGTGCTGTGTGATGCCTTTCATCTCACATTAGATATTATTTGTGGGTCATTTTTAAGTTAATGTTTGAAGGATTCAGTTAAATTTTAAGAAGAAAAATAACAATGAAACTTTATATAAAAAGAAAAAAAGGTTTTTATTTCTCTTCTGCCCTTGGTTAAAAATCTAAGAACTTCTGCTTAAGTAAATGATCATGTGATCACTGTGTGTGTGTGTGTGTGTGTGTGTGTGTGTGTGTGTGTGCGCGCACGCGCGTGCACATGCGGGATGGGGTGCATGCTTACAGATAAGGGTTTTTCTTTTTTTTTCTTTACAGGTAAGAAGGCCAAATGAAAAAATGTACTTAAATATTAATATAAACTTCACTGTATTCATTAAAATTAGCAAGTGCTATATTCATAACATTCAGCAACCATGTTAGCATTTAATAAAGTTAAATAGACCAATGGCACAAGGAAAGACATATCTGAGATCATCATAAGGAAGTTATAACTTAAAAGAGCAAGGCACGTTACAAGTCCAGTGGGGACACCAGCTCTGTGTGAGTGGGGGATAGAGATGGATGAGTTAATCGAAACTTCCTCTGCGGAAATATTTTAAGAAAATTGACAGATGCTCAGGGTTCAAACAGGGGTGATATTTATCTAAGCCTATGTTATTTTAAGGCATTTGGTTCTACATTGTTTTAGATTGTATAGGTTGTTTTGATTATATTTTTATTGCCTACTTTAAAATTTCGACGTCCTGCGGTGTTCCTCCTCCTTAGGCATGTATGAGCACATGCCCCTCTCTGTTTTATTCTTTTCCTGTTTAGTGACCTGGCCACCTTCTCTTTGGAGGTGTGTGTATGATGTGAACGTGTGAGAGTGCAGAATAAAGAGCCTGAAGACAGCAATCAAGTGAAGATAGGGAACAGATATTACATTCTCACACAAAAAAAACGCGAGAGTAAAAAGGATTTCTGCTGCTGACACTGTCCTCCACAACCTTGGGCCAAAGTCTTTAGGAAGAGAGGAGTTTGAAATGCTGTCAGATGTTGTGAGCACTGGACTGTGTTATTTCATGGTGTCACCAAAGAGGGAACGTGGAATGCCTGCCCCAGCTGAGTGAGCATCAGGGGAGGCAGGAGGTGCTGGCCTGAGCAGTGAGCCCAGATGAGGACCAGGAGTCAGGAGAGGCCAGCGATGCCAAGTGCCACTTACAGATTTGCACTAGAATACAACCATGAGAAAATATGTGGAGACTCCCTGAACCCCCTTTGTGAGGGACTAGGTGTCCTGACAATACTGGAAACATAGGAGAGCCAGGGAAGGAGCCCTGTTCTCTACCTCCTGTTTAATAATGTTTGGTTGGAGGAGGGAAGCAAGGACCTCAGGGATGGCACAATGGAGCTCTGTGGATGCGAATGTCTGCCTTCCCTGCTAGACCGCTAGTCCTGTGAGCAGGGACAATGATGACTTCTGGTTCACTGCTGCATCTCCAGCACCTAGGAGCATGCTAGTTGTTCCATAATTGATACTCAATAACTATTTATTGAACCAATGGAAACTGTTATAGGCATATACCAGCAGCTGTGGGATCTCGAAGGAAGCAGGGACCAATTCTTGACTCAGATAATTCTGGGAGTCCCTTACATCTGAGGTAACATCTGAGTTCACCTTGGAAGGGAGGTTTACTGGGCAGCAGTGGGGAAGGGTGAGGTGGAGGCAGTGCTCATAAAGCCTTGGTGCTTTTAAGAGTCTCATGAAAACGTGTGCATGCCACACACAACCAAATGATGCTAACAGATACCCCTTCCCCCAACGTACCTTTCACATGTCTGACATATTAATATTCAGCTTTTTAAAGCTGTCTCTTATCTTTGCCTCCATATTTCTAAATACGTTTAAACATATCAGATTACGAATTCTACTTTTTATTTCTCCCAGGATGCTTCAGCCGTGGAGTTCCATCTCAACTGCTTGCTCTCTAGCCTTGCTGGGAAGCTGTCATTCTGGGGTTCCCTGCATACATCCTCCATTTTATGGAATCCTGTCTTCCTCTTTCCTGGTTCATATCCTTTTTTTCAGTGGTACACGTTCTCCTATGTCTTTCTAAGAAAGATGATATGGGAGATACATTTTGAATCTATGAATTTCTGAAAAATGTCTGATGGATAGTTTAATTGGGTACCAAACTGTAGGAAGAAAAATGTTTTCACTGGAAACTGAAGACAGTTGCTATCATTGTTGCCGTATCTAATACGACTTTGCCTTTTCTTCTTCTGTATATAATCTTCTCTCTTTCTCTGCTCACTGGAAGCTTTTAGGATTTACTCTTCTCTCTTGATATCTTAAAATCTCAAGATGATGTGCCTTGAAATAGGTCTTTGTGTTCATTGTGGGTCATTTTAATTTATGAACTTGTGTACTTTAAGTCCTGGACTTTAAAAAAAATCTGACAGTACTTTCTCTGCTGTCTTTAACTTTTGTTAATGAACTGTGATTCTTTCTGGATTGATTCTCTCAAGTGCCTTACCTTTTCCATCTTATCTTCTTTTAGTCTTTTTTTCTGTTTTATGGAATATTTTTGTTTTTTAATCCATCTATTGAATTTTTTATTTTGATGATCAGGTTTTTACTTTATAAGAACTCTTTGTTTTCTAGTTCCTTCTGAAGCATTGGGTCTGTTTTATAAATGTAATATTTTCTCTAAAGAAGGTGTTGGCAAACTTTTTCTGCAGAGGGCCAGATAATAATTGAGGCTTTGTGGGCCATATGGTGTCTGCTGCAGCTCCTCAACTGTGCCATTGTAGTGTGAAGTCAGCTATAGATGGTACACAAATGGGCATGGTCGTGTTCCAAAAAGACTTTATTTAGAAAAACAGCAGCTGAATTTGGCCTTCAGGCTGTGGTTTGCCAAGTCCTGCGCAAATTTCTAGGTTATTGATTTCAGTTTTCAATAAAGGTTTTATCGTAACCATTTGGCGACACCGTAGTAGTAATAATAGTCTTAGGCAAGAGTCTTCAGTAGCCCTAAAATATGTGGGTAAAAGTATGACGAAAAAGGAGATACTGACATTGTATCAAAGTTTTATACCACAAAGTAATGTTGGTTACAAAGGAAAGAATAGGAAGTTCACTGTGAAGGAGGCTAGGACAGTACCTTGACCAGTGCTTAGCAGCACAGTAATGGGCAGATGATTGCCTCCTGATTATGCCATGAGAAAGACATCGCATCGCTTTTGTGGCATTTTATCAAAAATGTATAACAGGGTTGATACCTGGGGAAACTTCAGACAAATACAGGTTGAAGGGAACTCTGCACTTATATTTGTACTTCTAGTCTACATTCCCCTTTAAAAGTGTCAGGGTCATAAAAGGCAATGTCTCCTAGACTGGAGGGGCAGATGAAAGCAATGCGTGATCTCAGATGGGATCCTCGATCAGAAGATGGCACTAATGGAACCACAGGTGAAATGTGAAGAGGGGCTGTAGATTATAGCACGTCAGTGTTCATTTCCTAACTTTAATATCAAAATGTGACATCAACATTTGGCAAGTCTGAATGAAGGCCGTATGGGAAATCTTTGTCAAATGTTTGCATCTGTTTGTAAACCTGAAATTTTTTCAAAATAAAAAGTTAACATAAAAAAATAAAGGTTTTCACATCTTCCCATGCGCTTTTTTTGTGGAATTCAGGCTTTGTCAGTCTGTTTGCCTTGCTCTCAGGTTTACCTCTTGGAGCTTCTGCTCATATTTAAGACTGAGGCTCTCAGAAGCTCAGCAGGATCTCTGCTGAGGGGGCCCACTTGTCAGCTGTTGGCTACACTGGAGTAATTAGGCCCTGCACTGTGTTTGGTACTGGGACCTCCAAATATGAGTATTAGGAAGTCTGTTCTTTAGGACTGCCAGTTTCTTTACAGGAGAATTCTCCCATCTCATAAGAGCCCAGGGTTATGCAAGAGCCCCCTGTGTGAAGGGCATGGAGAGGGGCTTGCTGTGGTTACAGCCCGGGGAAGGTAGACTTGCCACAGCTTGGGCCATGCTGAGAAGGGACCAGCATGTCCAGGTAGAGTTGGACTTGATTCTTTACAGGATCGGAAACTCTTACATGTTTTGCTTTGTTTTCATATACAAAGGTAATACATTCAAGTAATAGGACTATATAAATCAGAATATAAATGAAAATTTTGTTTCGTAACTACTTCACTTCCATTTGGCCAAAGTGACTTGTCATTGTTTAGACATGTGTTTCCACATAGATGGGAAAGGATCAATTGGTGCAGGAGGATATGAAGGCAGGGAGAACAGGTGGGAGATTGTGGTGGGAATCTGAGCAGAAGTAACATTTGTGTGCTCTTGGCATCCTATCAGTAAGGGTGTGAGAAAGGGAAGTGGACCAGGAGATGGCACAAAGGATCTTAGGGGAAAATAATTTAGTAGTGTTCAGGTGATCAGAGCTTTCCAAACAGCAGTTTGAAAACAACTGGCAAATCTACTTTGGGATGCACTTAAAAATGTATTTTTCTGGCCAGGCATGGTGGTTCATGCTTATAATCCCAGCACTTTGGGAGACTGAGACAGGTGGATCACCTGAGGTCGGGAGTTCGAGACCAGTCTGACCAACATGGTGAAACCCTGTCTCTACTAAAACTACAAAATTAGCTGGGTGTGGTGTCACATTCCTGTAATCCCAGCTACTCGGGAGGTTGAGGCAGGAGAATTGCTTGAACCCGGGAGGCAGAGGTTGCAGTGAGCTGAGATCATGCCATTGTACTCCAGCCTGGGCAACAAGAGCAAAACTCTGTCTCAAAAAAAAAAAATATTTCTCCATGTTCCTAAATGACAAGACAATTTTTTTTTTTTAAATCAAGAGGTTCAGTTTGACATTTATTTTTAGTGTTTTTTGAAGCACTCTCAAACTTAACAGAACTGTTACAATTGTAGTTCAAATAACTTTTTTTAAATGACTGAATCATTTGAGAGTAAGTTGCTAACAGTTTGCCCCATCACCTGTCAATACATTAATGTATATTTCCTACAAACAAGGATAGTCTCCTAATAACATAATCATAGCCACCATAATCAGGAAATCAACACAACTGATTACAATGATCTCATGCTTAGACACCCCATTCACATTTCCCCAGCTGTCCCAACAATGACCTCATAGCACAAGGTCCAGTTCAGGATCCCATGCTGTGTTTGGGTGGTCTGTGGCTCTCCTTTCCTTCACTCTGGAATGGCTCACCAGGCTTCTAGACTCTTAACGACCTTGATACTTTTGAATGTCACAGGCCAGTTATTTAATAGAATGTCCCTCAATATGAGCTTGTCTGATGTTATGCATTTGATATTGATTGGCTGTGTCCCCACCCAAATCTCATATTGAATTGTAGTTTCCATAATCCCCACGTGTTGTGGGAGGGACCAGGTGGGAGGTAATTGAATCACAGGGGCAGTTACCTCCATGTTGTTTTCATGATAGTGAGTTCTCATGAGATCTGATGGTTTTATAAGAGGCTTCTCCCCAACTTCGTTCTGCACTTCTTGCTGCTGCCATGTGAAGGGCATGTTTGCTTCCCCTTCCACCCTGATTGGAAGTCTCCTGAGGCCTCCCCAGAGATGCAGAACAGTGAGTCAATTAAACCTCTTTCCTTTATCAAATGCCCAGTCTTAGGTATTTCTTCATAGCACAGACTAATATAGCATCTTTGTCAGAAATAGTGCAGAAGTGGTGCTGTGTTCTCACTGTGTCCTATCAGGGGCCATAGGATTTCAATTTGTCCCCTTACCACATTGTTCCCTGCAGCCCCTGGATGACAATGGTGTCTGAAGTTACTTTTCCCACCTTTGTGATGATTATTTTGTGGGAGGTACTTTGAAACTAGGTAACTGTCCTATTCAACAAACTTTTAACTTACTTATTTGTTTCTATCAGTATAGAATCATGTTTGTTTTTTTTCTCATTGGGTTGTAATCAGTTACCATTATTATTTATTTCTGTGCTCAAATTTTCTCAGATCTCACTGGCAGAAACCCTGGCAAGCTGGCTTCTGTGTTCTGTGTTCTCTGATATGTCCTCATCACTCTCTGGACACTTCCTTTCCTTTTGGAATAAGGTGGTCCAGACTCATCCTGTACTTCACCTGCCACCACCCTGGAATCAGCCTTTCTTCAAAGAGGGCGCCTTCTTTCTGGTGGAGAGTATTTATAAACAAAGATGTGTGTGCTAGGCATGCTCATTCCTATCCTGAGGTATCACTGCTTCAGTTTCTCTCCAAGAACAGCATCAGGAATGTAAGTATTCACCTCATACCTATGTCACACATTCAGTTATATCTTTTCTATTATATTAGGTTGGTACAAAAGTAATTGTGGTTTTTACCACTAAAAGTAATGGCAATTACTTTTAATGAAAAAATTAAAAAACTGCAATTAAATTTAAATTAAAAAACCACAATTACTTTTGCACCAACTTAATATATCAGTAGATAATTGAAAAGCGTGAATTCACCCCAATATCTTCAGTTTCAACACAGCACCACAAGTTCGTTCTTGTTTCCTCCTTTGCATGCTTGGAGCTCCCATGCCCACCTGACTCCCATCATCCTTAATCTCTTTCCTCCTCAGAAAGGAGGAAAGGATCTGCTTGGGAGGCGGAGGCACAAGAATCGCTTGAATGCAGAAGGGGAGAGGTTGCAGTGAGCTGAGATCACGTCACTGCACTCCAGCCTGGGCAACAGAGCAAAACTTGGTCTCAAAAAAAAAAAAAAAAGGGCAAAATTCCTGAGACAGGTACATGCAATTTTGCACCACAAAAATGGAAGAAAAAAGCCAAGAATCGTGTATGCTGTCTCCCAAATCAACATGCTCTTTCTTTTAATGGTAAGTAAGAAAAGAGGGGGATATTTCCATATGCCCCAGACTAGACCTCCCTCTTCCATCTCCCATCACCCCTCCTGCAGATGCCTTGCTTCCTCTCTTTGGTTCTGATAGGTTGTGATGAGACACTCAGCCACGAGGAGACCCTCCACACACCACCGGGGCTCCCCCTCATGCCTCAAGGTGCCCGCTGCTGTTTGTGCAGCCTTCACACCCACTCAGGCTCAGAAACATCACACTCAACCACTGGCCTATAGGATTAAAGATTCTTTTCATGTCCACAACACCCTGGCACTTGACTGGATGATGGGCAGAACTCTTGGTTACTTACAGCTCCAAGTGAAAGAAGGCTGCCAGATAGGGCCACTTGGGTGTTGCCCCTGGGGACAGGGTAACAGCAAGCTGGCATTGCAGGGGCAGTCTATGCATAGTGAGCTGGGTGGGGAGGGAGGCTAGTTAGGTCTTGCAGCCTCCCTGTGGATTGGCTAGCTTGAATAATTCTGTGGGCATATCCTAGTTGTCTGGTACCTGGCCCCAGAGCCATTAAGGCTGGCATATAGTGGACATTGACGATGAGAGCCTGATAAGGGAACTGGTGGGGGTGTGGACTTAATTAGCTGCTCAGGAAGGGAACTGACCAGCCTCTAGCCTCAAAATCAGGTCAAGCATTAAATGGGTACATTTAAAAAAAGAAAACAACTGATATTGGTTTGGATTTGTGTTCCCATCCAAATCTCATTTCAAATTCTAATATCCGTATGTTGGGGGAAGGGTCTGATGGGAGGTGATTGGATTATGGGTCCAGTTTCCCTCATGCTGTTCTCGTGATAGTGAGTGAGTTCTCACGAGATCTGATGGTTTAAAAGTGTGTGGTACTTAACGCCCTTGCTTTAGTCCTCCTGCCACAGTGTGAAGAAGGTCCTTGCCTCCCCTTCATCTTCTGGGAGGCCTCCCAGTCATGCTTCCTGTGAAGTCTGCAGAACTGTGAGTCAATTACACCTCTTTTCTTCATTACCCAGTCTCAGGAAATTGTTCGTAGCAATGTGAAAACAGACTAATACAATAACAAACCACCTTCCAGCCACTCCTTCTAATCCCTGCCTCCTCTACCAGGCACCGCAATCACTCCACCTGGGCCTTAAGTATTGCTTTACTCCACCAGCTGCAGGTGCTGCCTTGCTCTGCTCCTTTTAATGACTTTAGGAATCAACAGTGGGTGAAGGGAAGATGTTTCTCAAGGATTAAATATGCTAACATTATGTAAGTTCTGTGTGTCATAAATGTTCACAGATTATGCCCAGTAGAAATACTAGCTTTTTGAGGGGGGCTGACCATCTTAATATTGTGTGTGTTGAAATGCAGTTGTCAGTTGTATGAAAAAGAAAGCATTTACTAATCATACTCCATTGTCAGAGAGAAAGCTTTTTGTTTGCAAAGCAAGAGAAATTATTGTTCTGGGGTACTTTGACTACAAAGAAAAAATCACGAGGCAGGGCTCATTGAGCTGAATCAATTCAAGAAAAGGAACAGGTGCGAACTCTTAACCATGCAGTTGGCAAAGAAAACAAGTTTGCGTTACAGGAAAGCATACCTACCACTAGCATGGAAAAAGCGATGTGTTTTTTATTTCAAGTAAATTTCAGATGCAAAATCTGGTCGGATTTAAAATTAGGTCACATCTCTGACCAGCCTTTGGAAAGTTGACTTTCATATGTGACTTTGTAGTTGTCTCTTATTTTCATTAACATCCACCTAAGTCTAATGATAATGACTTCTTCAGAAACAAAATGTTCTCATAGGAAAATCTATGGAAACTGTTTTCCCAATGCTTGTGATGGAAAGAGATTGCGCCTTTAACACATTGGATGTAAAAGCATTGGTTCAGGCACCTGTGAACCTTTTGTGCGTGGAATGTCATGGCATTTACCTGCAGCCTAGGGAGTTTTCTGTGGTCTCTTGTGGCTGCAAGGAATAACCGCAGGTTCCTATGAGCTATGGGGAATATGAGCCAGGTCACTGCCAGGCACCTCTTGAGCTGCAGAAGCCTCTGGGGCTACGAGGTAGGATCACTGAGCATGGCTCTGAGAATTAAACACAAGGCACAAAGGTGGGGGTGGCATAGGACACCCAGAGAAACGAGGGCTGTTACGGGGGAAATGAAATGCATGTTCAAGGGCAGCTGAATGGCAGCCCTCCTCTGCCCCCTGCAGCCGAGGGGGTTCACCAGGCTCCTGGGGAAGAGCTTAGAAGAAAAGGCTGGGCTGGGCTGGGGGCAAAGCAGGTTAAAGGCAAAGTCACAAACCATGTCAGGTCCCCTGCCACCAGCACAACACGTAAGCTCTGGTAGGGATGCAGGATGCATGCTCACACGTCCATCACTGCAGCTGCACAGGACATTGTGGGTGTCAGTTGGTTCCTGAAAATGATGTGCAGAGATGAGCTCATGCCCTGAGAAATGTAGAAACACTGGGGATTTGTCAGGTTTTAGTCACATGGGATGGGGCATGCAAGTCCTCAGCCTCTTTCTCCTGCCTCAGCCTGGACAGCTGGCCTGTGCTAACCCTGTCACTTTACCTTCCGGCCTTCTGCAATGATAAAAATGAACTCTGAGAGGTGCTCTGAAGGAAAATGTATGTTTACTGCTTGACATACCGTCACATGATTGAGTCAGTGAAATTGCCATTAAAAATACATTAATCTTTATGTGTTTGGTTCAGAAAAGCGCCCAGAGATGCAAGGTGAAACACCTGTGATTTCTCACTGACTTAATCTTGGCTAGGGAGAAAGTGAAAAATTCACCATGAAATAATAACAGTAGCTTTTGTTTTTAAAAAGTGGAACCTTACTGTATGCCAGGCATTATACAACAAGCTTCACCTATATTTTTTAAAATCCTCCCATAACACTATGGGAAATTGGTATGAAAATGGCATTTATAATGAGGAGTTGAGCAGAGAGGTTAAATGCCCAGAGGAGCACATCTAGTACTGGACAAAGCTAGGGTTGACCTGGACAAAGCTAGGATTGGCCTGCTTCTAAAGCACACGGCCTGTCGTTCCATATCTCCACCTGTGTACCCATGGTTCTGGGCAATGGATGGTGCATTATGAACGTTTGACACACAAGAAAAGGCCAGTATAGAGGTATTTAACAGAGCATAAATAAACACATGCAGTGAAGCTCATTCTGCCTAACAGAGATAAGACTGTTTGAAAAAACTGTGTCTTAAATCAGTGAAACTGGTATATACTAACACAAAGAACTGAGGTGACAGAAGGTGACAGGCCTTGCTCTACCACATGGGAAGTCTTTCTGTAATGCTACAGGAAATAAGAGTGCCCTTTGGTGCAAGACAAGAGTAAACAGACGAATGGAGCAGAACATAGAACTCAGAAACAGACGGACACAGAAGGACAGCTGTTTTATGGCAAAGGTGGCATCTCAGAGCAGTGGGGGAAGAATGGACATTTTCATAATGATGCTGGGACAGTTTTATAGCCATCTGGAAGAAAGAAAAGTGGACCTACTTATACCATGCCCTAAATGTGGAAAGCAAAGTAAGGAAGTTTCAGGAAGACAATATGGGCAGTATTTTCATGTTCTGTCATCTCTGACGGGCACTCAAGTTGGGAACCATTCTTTTACTTTTTTAGAAATAGGACTCTCACTTTTCTTAGGAAACATACTCTCTCCTTTGATAACTCTTGCTGGAATATTCCTCCCCAAGTTATTTCAACGTAGAAGCGACACCTGCCTATAAGTAACTTTCAGAAAAATATGACTCACTGGTCTTATTTCCCTCCACTGGGGTTCATAGAACAATTCTAACCCTGCCTTGCCCCTCCTCAGTTGTTTTTAAAAGGGAAGAGGAGATGGGCCTCAAAGCATCAACTAAAAACCTGGAGGAACAATGTATGTTGCATCTGAGCAGCCAATGCTCTATCTTCTCAGGGCTGTAAGGGACATCTTAGTCATCTGCAATCAACCCTATGAAAAACAAAAGGAAAGTCTTATTATATAATGTATATATAAAGAGAGCAGGTATTTGACACTGCCGTTTTAGCCACAATGACGTTTGTTGGGTGCATTATTAGGAAAAATTAGAGTTGGTGGAAATCATAAATCTAAAATAAAACTGAGAGTAGTTAAAACTTCACATAAGAACATTAGCCTGGGAAGAAATAATGGTCACTTCAGAAAATGCTCAGGGACAGACATGGTAATTGGTAAAATTTTATAGGGATCAAAAAAAAAATCAATGAATCAAATTTATATTGCAAAATTTACATGGACAAAAACTGGTCCGAATGAAAAGGAAACACTGAAAACAGTTCACTTATGCAGTCTTGGTAATTAATCAAATGATCATGTTTCTTTAATGGCATTTAATCTTGCTATAATTCTCAGAAAAATATTTTTATTGATAGAGCCTAAACATCCTCAGGGTTAAAATAGTAAGGTAAAACATTCTGAACATTCTGTATTGATGTAAAATATCAGATACCTTTTAACTGCAGCGTTCTTTAAGCTAAGCAAAAGTTAGATATTTTAATAAGAGGCTAGAAGTAATAATGGACAAATAAATGCAATTTGATTTGTTGAAGTCATGAGATTCTGAGTACATTTTATTTGTAATTTTATTAATGTTGCTATAATACAATATTTAAAAATAAGAAATTTAGTTCATGGTTACATTAATTCTCCTATTAAATTCTGATGTAACTAGACTCTGGAGCCAGCAATAAAAATGATTCAGTCTTTTATTTACATACAACCTACATCCCAGCAGTCTTCTATTGCCCCCCAATTCTTGTGTTTGTGCAATATACACTGATCTTTGCAGTATTAGGGCAAGAATTGCTGTTGTCTTGGAATAAGATACTAAGTGGCTGTCTGCTTGCTTACAGATTTATAGACCCCATCTACCCATTTTCCCAGAACTCTTGATACTCTGATTTTGTAATAAGTTTCTGTTGGCCACTGTTTTGCAGCTAAATTGTGAATTTTCCCTATTATTGGTTTTACTTAAGTGGAATGAATGGCCATGCCAGAGAAATGTGTATCTGTGGAAGCCCTGTAAAATGACTATGCTGATATATCTATTTAGTAAGGGCTCCATGGACAGCTGAAATAGACCTGCATGATGCCTGACCTGAAATTGTAGGCGTTTGCTCTTCTCTTTCACAAGGAGATAATTATGGTACATCTATAACACATCCCTTTAAAAAGGGATTCTCAAAGCTATATTGTATAAAAAGTCCCCAGTCCCCAGATGGTAAAACTTTGTTTCATGGAGGGGCAAAAATGGAAAACCTGCCACACTAGCATTAGGAAAATGTTGAAAGTTTTATTCTGGAGGCAGATGATGCATTATAGTCTCATGGTTTATGTTTCCATCACGTTTATTCCTCAAGAGTGTTATTAAATTAAGAAGTATAACTATGCATTTTAATCACTATGATTTATGAAAAGCCTAATAGCAACAGAGAATATTACTTCTGTATGCAGAATCTCCCCTACCCCCATCTGTGGATGTGAGAAAATCATTCCCTTAACTGTGAATATGGGTTTGAAACTTGTTCCTGTATCAGGAGTTAAATATGGCTTTTCGGACAGAATATTTAGGATTGCCTTCAATTATTTTAAATACACTAGTCTCCCCCATGAAAATGGTGAGAGGATCATGTCACAGATGAATGTAAGCCCTTTGTTTCAGATTTCAGTACAAGCTCTGGTTTTTAGATGTACACAGTCTCTGTGAGCTTCAGCTGATACTTGACACTTAAGTAGCAGGCTCTTGCTCATACTTCATGCCACTCTTTCTAAACACAGGCAAGAAAACTGTTCTTCCCTTAGCAATAGCCAGGGACCCTGAGAAGGAAAGCTAGCAGGCATTTATTGAGTGCTTTTTCAGCATAAGGCAACACCGTGACTGCTGTGGATTCCAAGAGGAAAAGACATGGACAACCAGAGAAGCAGACCATGGTGTGTGCTGTGCCCCAGTTCTGTGCTCTGTGCAGGGAAGAAGGGGGGTGAGGTCTGAAGAGGGAGTGAAAAGATCACTATGGGCCTTTGATGCAGGGCAGGTGAGCCCCCAACTTGGGGCTTAGCCTGGGAGGGTTCTTGGCTTCAGCTAAGAAAGAATTCAAGGGTGAGCCGGTGGTAGAAGAAAACAGCTTTATTGAGGTGGCAGTTACAGCTCTGTGACTGCTCCTGCAGAGCAGGGCTACCCACAGGAAATGTGCTGAGGGTAGCTGCTCAAAGGCCCTTCTGCAGCCATATTTATACCCACTTTAAATTACATGCAAACTAAGGGGCAGATTGTGTAGACATTTCTAGAAAAAGGGTGGTAACTTCTGAGTCACCAGGTTGTTGCCATGGAAAGGGGCAGTGGCTTCTGCATGTTGGTATGGCAGTGGTAAACTGACATCCACACTGGTGGGCATGTCTTAGGAGAGCTGCATTTGCCTCTTCTCTGTTTCAGCTAGTCCTCAATCTTGTCTGGTGTCCAAACTCCACCTCTGGAGTCAAGTCGTACCTCCTACCTCACCTTGAAATATGGGTTGATTTTTGTCTCGTAAAACTGAGGCTATCCAGGTAGGGAGAAAAGCATAATCAAAAGAGGGAACAAAAGGGAAGAATGTCTGGGGAAAATGCAGTTTCCTTTTCAATATTCAGTAGAGCCAATTTTTTAACTGAATGTTGAGCATAACAGTTGATCTCAAAGCACAAGTCCTCAACAAATGTATGGAAAGGAGAAAGTAGGAGATAAATCAAAGGGCCGGGAGAGAGGTGGGCAGAGTGAGACCCAAGTAGGAGGAGAACTGAAGAAAAAGAAAGAGCTGGGGTTGGGCTTTGGGTAGAGGCCCGAAGACTCCAGGCAAGGTGGCCTAGAACTGAGTAGAGCCCAGGGGGAAGTAGAGCGGGCAGGCTGCTCTCTCCCCAGGCCCAGTGTTTTCTTCTTCTTTGCCTAAATAATTCAAATATTTTAATATTCTTGTTACAAAGTCTTTCACTTATAGATATTTTTGATATGGGTATAACATTTTAATTTTGTTGTTAGTAATCGCAGTATGATTTTTTAGTTTTTCAATCCATGCATACTGCTTACATAGTCTATACATTATCTACTGACAGTCTTTCTTTTGAGACAGAGACTTGCTCTGTCGCAGTTCAGTGGTTCAATTATGGCTCACTGCAGCCTTGACTTCCCCAGCTCAAGTGGTCTTCCCACCTCAGCTTCCTGAGTAGCTGGAACTACAGCTGGATGTCACCACATTCAGCTAATTTTTCTATATTTTGTAGAGATGGGGGTCTCCCTATGTTGCCCAGGGTGGTTTTGAACTCCTGGGCTCAAGCGATGCTCCTGCCTTGGTCTTCCATAGTGCTGGTATTGTAGGCATGAGCTGCCACACCTGGCTACTGGCACTCTTTAATTAGGACATTTTCATAGTTGCCATAAATACTTGGTGTATGTTGCCAGAGGCAATGACGCATTTCCGAGTTCTATACAACAGGCAGAAAGGTTCATGCCCACCATTTCAGGAGCACAATTTTGGGAAAATATATTCAAATACTTTATGTTTTATATAGTTTGCTATAATTTCTTTTTCTAAATAAATACATGACCACATCCAGTTAAATTGATTTCACACATGAAACATCCCAAATCTTCAGGTTTTTCGTTTTTAAATGACCTCAAATATATACCCTTCATACTATATACGCCACACAGCAGCCTCTGTAAAAATAGGGTGGAAACATGTTTTTGTGTAAAATTCAAATGCTCCATCTTCTCTGTTAGGGCTGCAAGGGTCGTTCCTGGTCTGGGAGACATTTATGGTCTGGGAGGCTTCCTGTCTCATGCCCTGGCTTAGAGGTCAAGGCTGCCACTTACTGCTTTTCTTTGGCTCTGTGACCTTGGGTGGATTCCTTCACCTTGTGTCCCAGTTTACTTGTAAGTGAAGTTGGCATGGCACACGAACCTCATAGGGTGTGTAATGGGGCCAAGCACCTACACCAGTAACTGACTCTCATGTCCACTGGGGAGGCCAGCTGGCTAGATGTTGAGGTGAGGGCAGGAAACCACTGCCTTTGCAGTACTGAGCACCGGTCAGCTGAGGTTGTTGGTCCTGGAGTGCTCAGCATAGTTCCCTGTACCTTGGAGGACGTCTGTGAAAGTGCCCCTTGGGAGAGGTGTCGTGGGAGAAGCAGAGGAAGAATGTTCACTGATCTCCAGAGCAAGAGCAGCACCATGCCTTGCCACAGGTCAGTGGCAGAAACTCTCACCTGGGGTCTTGGGTCTTTTCACATAGTCCCATATTTCTTGGAGGTTTTGTTTGTTACTTTTCATTCTTTTTTCTCTAATCTTCTCTTCATGCTTTACTTCAATAAGTTGGTCTCTGATATCCTTTCTTCCACTTGTTTGATTTGGCCATTGACACTTGTGTATGCTTCACGAAGTTCTTGTGCTGTGTTTTTCAGCTCCATCATGTCATTTATGTTCTTCTGTAAACTGCTTATTCTAGTTAGAGTGCTTGTAACCTTTTATCAAGGTTCTTAGCTTCCTTGCATTGGGTTAGAACATGCTCCTTTAGCTTAGACGAGTTTATTACCCACCTTCTGAAGCCTACTTCTGGCAATTTGTCAAACTCATTTTCTGTCAAGTTTTGTTCCCTTGCTGGCAAAGAGTTGTGATCCTTTGGAGGAGAAGAGGCATTCTGGTTTTTTGAATTTTCAGCCTTTTTGCACTGAAAATTCCAAATCTTCACGGATTTTCCTCATCTTCATGGATTTTATCTACCTTTGGTCTTCGATGTTGGTGACCTTCGAATGGAGTTTTGCATGGTGATTCTTTTTGTTGATGTTGATGCTATTGCTTTCTGTTTCCATCTAACAGTCAGGCCCCTCTTCTGCAGGTCTGCTGGAGTTTGCTGGAGGTCCACTCCAGACCCTGTTTGCCTGGGTATCACCAGTGGAGGCTGCAAAACGGCAAAGATTGCTGCCTGCTTCTTCTTCTGAAAGCTTTGTCCCAGAAGGGCACCTGCTAGATGCCAGCTGGAGCTCTCCTGTATGAGGTGTCTGTTGACCCCTTCTGGGAGGTGTCTCCTCATCAGGAGGCACGGGGGTCAGGGACCCACTTGAGGAGGCAGTCGGTCCCTTAGCAGAGCTCGAGTGCTGTGCTGGGAGATCTGCTCTCTTCAGAGCCAGCAGGTGGAAACGTTTAAGTCTGCTGAAGCTGCACCCACAGCCACCCCTCCCCCAAAGTGCTCTGTCACAGGGAGATGGGAGTTTTATCTATAAGCCCCTGACTTGGGCTGCTGCCTTTCTTTCAGAGATGCCCTGCCCAGAGAGGAGGAATCAGAGAGGCAGTCTGGCTACAGTGGCTTTGCTGTGCTGCAGTGGGGCTCCACGCAGTCCAGACTTCCCAGTGGCTTTGTTTACACTGTGAGGGGAAAATCGCCTACTTAAGCCTCAGTAATGGAGGATGCCTGTTCCCCTACCAAACATGAGTGTCCCAGGTTGACTTTAGACTACTGTGCTGGCAGCGAGAATTTCAAGCCAGTGGATCTTAGCTTGTTGGGCTCCATGGGGGTGGGATCCACTGAGCAAGACCACTTGGCTCCCTGGCTTCAGCCCACTTTCCAGGGGAGTGAACCATTCTGTCTCACTGGCATTCCAGGAGCCACTAGGGTATGAATAAAAACCTCCTGCAGCTAGCTCAATGTCTGCCCAAATGACCGCCCAGTTTTGTGCTTGAAACCCAGGGCCCTGGTGGTATAGGCACCCCATGGAATCTCCTGGTCTGCAGGTTGTAAAGACCATGGGAAAAGCATAGTATCTGGGCTGACTAGCACCATACTCATGGCACAGTCCATGGCTTCCCTTGGCTAAGGGAGGGAGTTCCCCAACCACTTGTACTTCCTGGGTGAGGCAACACTGCACCCTGCTTCTGCTTGCCCTTTGTGGGCTGCAACTACTGTATAACCACTCCCAATGAGATGAATTGGGTACCTCAGTTGGAAATGCAGAAATCACCCACCTTCTGCATTGGTCTTTCTGGGACCTGAAGACCTCAGCTGTTCCCATTTAGCCATCTTGCCAGGGAATCAGAATCTGAATTTGTAACAGGTCCCTGAATAGTGCCGCCAGCCCTTGGGCCTGGTACTGAGAACCCTGGAGTCTCCCATCAGCCTCTCGCAGCTCAAGAGTCACCAGATAATCCAGAACCAAAGCAGAGGAAAGGTCAAGAGGATGTCCTCACTTTAGGAAATAACTCTTCATCCACAAATAGGGTGAGAGGAGAGGGGTAGGGCACAGTCAGGAGGATAGGGATGGGGAGAGTGGTGGGGAGCCCAACAAGAAATGGCCCCAGAGAGCCTAAACCAGGAGGGCAGGGGCTTGGGGAAGAGGGTTCATAGCCTGGGGCAGGGTGGTTGAGTGTGTGTTCACTATTGTGTCCCCAAAACTTGTTCCTTTGCTCATAAATAAGACTTAGAAAGTGCTTATTGAATAAATAGATAATATCCCCCTTTGAAAGTCATGACTAGATGACAGACTCCAGAGTAATGATAGATATTTGGTCAGGGTGGGAAGACTTTCCCTGTTTGTATCTGCCCTGAATCAGCTAAGCAATGATTGTCCATCTCCTTGAGAAACTGAAGCTAGCAGAAGGAGCTACAAAGCAGAAAATGTGTCTAAGAGGTCTACATTCATGAACTCATTCATCCATGTACCAAACTCATTAAGATCCTAGGGTATGAAAGGCATTGTTCCATATACACGGGGGACATCCCAGATCCTCCCTGCCTTAAGACTCACACAAGCTAACCCAGGGACTGTGATCTCAGTGTGAGCAGAGGTAGCACTCTGGCTGAGCTAAGGAGTCTATTGATCTCTTAGCAGTCAGACAGAGTAGCACTGACTGCAGGACAGGGACCATCCCACCTTGGACTTGGGAATATGCAGCCTGCTTGGGGAACATTTCAGGTGCTCAATACCAAGAGGTTACTGTTTATCCTGGCATTTCCATGCTGAACAATGACACTACTCTCTGAGCAAGCAACTCTATACTTCTTAATATGATGACAGTCCTCATGTCCCACAACCCCAAATGGAGTTCTCCAAAGACATAAGTGAGAGATGAAAGTAATAGTTTCTGATGTGGTACAAGTAGAATGCAACTCAGCAGCACTTGCCCCTGTATAAAAACTTTCAGGGCAATAGATGAAAGTGTGGATTTAGTAGCTTGCACTGACAAACACACAGTAACACTCTTAATGCACAAAGATATATGGTGTCTGCACACTCCCTCTCTCCTCTCTTTCCTCCAGAAACATTTACAGGGCTGATTTCCTGGGAAAATATTCCATAAGAGTTCCGAATCATAAATCAAGGCCATCAGGACTTCACCCTGATGTAGATAATTGTGTGCTTATTCTCCCATTGGTGCAGTGTACAGAATGACAAATCATATAGTAATGAGAGGGGAATTCCTTGTGGGGCTAATTCACGTCCTTAGAAAGTCTGGTGGAGGACAGGGTTCAAAACTGAAAAATGCAGGAGAAACCACAGCTAGGAGCAAGCTAAAAGAACTACTTCTATTCATACTCCTTCCCAAGTTATTTCATTCAATTCAACAAATATTTACTGAGTACATTGCAGATATAAATTATTACCTGTCTCCCTACAATATTTACTCTATTATGCTCTATAATAAGATCTGTTTGTGATTCAATTTTGTTTTCAACCATCAGTGTCTATTTAACTTGATAATGCCTAAATTTTCAGAGCCCAAATTAAAGTTTCCAGACAACTTGCAGTGAGGAAATCGACACTTTCTATGAATTTAAAATGGGTTCATGACTCTGTTTTTTCACTCGCCGTATTGGAATCTTAGAGAAATGGTTCTACATGAAAGGAAGTCGGGTATGCCCATCATGGAATCGGAAATCTGATATATATATAACAAGCAGCTGCAGATGGTGCTGGATGCCACAGCGTTGTTCTCTCCCTCCTCCTCAGCAACTCCTCTGGCATGTGTCTAAAGGAAGACAGTGGATGTGTGGATGAGGAAGGCGGGATGCAGCTGAAAACATTCAATTTTAGAAAGTTACAAGCATTGTGACTGCATGGAGGTTGTGTTTATTGTAACCATCTGGGCACTGGAGAGGGAGTTGACGATTTTATATGTCCTCCTTTTAACTTTGAGGTTCACTTTCAGAAAGACCTTTAGGATGTCATTTAGAAGAGAATCTTGCTGACCAAGTTGGCATGCTAAATAAAGCCCACAAAGAGAACACGTTGAATTGATGAAGCTTCATACTTCATTAAAGTTTGCCAAGGGAGAGAAATTGCAGTGATGAACTGATGTCATCCTTCACTTAGTAGACAGTCAACAAATGTTGAATCCAAGCGAGTTTGTGGAAGTGAATGCAATTACACATCTTCTCCTGACTTGAATCAAATAATTAAACCACTAATATCCATTGGAAAAGCAGTACATTGTGTAATTAGGCAAGTTATTTTTAGAGACAAATGAATACTAGAAATTGTGCCCAAGTCTCTGCCTGTAGGACATTTTATAGCTGCATGTGTCCAGAGAAGTTAATAGCTTAGGTTTGGGGATGTAGCTTTAGTGTAATTCCTCAGCCAGAGCTGAGATCTCTGAAAGATCTATAAAATTGGGATGGAATCCACCTAGAGAAACAGTGGGATAAGCCTCCTTTTATTAATCTGTGAATCTTAGATATGATGTTGCCACTTTTGTCATTTGTAGAATTACCTTCCAATTCACCAATTCTTCAGACAATGTGGAAGGAGGAAGAAGGGATGATTAGTTAGCTTATCTGTCCTGTGAGAAGTAAAAATAGAAATTGATAGTTAAATCTGAACTATGAGGATGACAGTTTGCACTTGTTTTCTGTACAATTTAAAGTACAAGATAAAGGTCAATTGAGACCATGCGGTAGTACTATTTAAAATAAAAACTGAGCTGCTACAGAGCATGGAAAATATAAAGTAAGGTATTGATAGATATTCCTGGCTAAAAAAGCAAATAATTTTCCTAATACATTGCATTCCTACAGTCTCTCACAGAATATTAGAATTTGGTGAAAATAGTTAAATCTACTTTCTTTTTTGTTAATTTTACTTTAGGTTCTGGGATGCATGTGCAGATCATGCAGGATTGTTTCATAGGTACATATATGGCAAGGTGGTTTGCTGCCTCCAGCCCCTTATCACCTATATCTGGCATTTCTACCCGTGTTATCCCTCTCCAACCTCCCCCACTCCTCACTGTCCCTCCCCTAGCTCTCCCTAACAGACCCCAGTGTGTGATGCTCCCCTTTCTGTGCTCATGTGTTCTCATTGTTCAACACCCACCTATGAGTGAGAACATGCAGTGTTTGATTCTCTGTTCTTGTGTCAGTTTGCTGAGAATGATGGTTTCCAGATTCATCCATGTCCCTACAAAGGACATGAACTCATCATTTTTTATGGCTGCATAGTATTCCATGGTATATATGTGTCACATTTTCCTTGTCCAGTCTATCATTGATGGGCATTTGGGTTGGTTCCAGGTCTTTGCGATTGTGAACAGTGCTGCAATGAACACAATGTGTGCATATGTCTTTATAATAGAATGATTTATAATCCTTTGGATATATACCCAGTAATGGGGTGGCTGGGTCAAATGGAATTTCTATTTCTAGGTCCTTGAACAATCGCCACACTGTCTTCCACAATGGTTGAACTAAATTACACTCCCCCCCAACAGTGTAAAAGTGTCCCTATTTCTCCACACCCTCTCCAGCATCTGTTGTCTCTAGATTTTTTGATGACCGCCATTCTAACTGGCATGAGATGGTATCTCAGTGTGGTTCTGATTTGCATTTCTCTAATGACCAGTGATGATGAACATTTTTTCATATGTTTGTTGGCGTCATATATGTCTTCTTTTGAAAAGTGTCTGTTCATATCCTTTACCCACTTTTGAATGGGTTTTTTTTTTTTTTCTTGTAAATCTGTTTTAGTTCTTTGTATATTCTGGATATCAGCCCTTTGTCAGATGGGTAGATTGCAAAATTTTTTTCCCATTCTGTTGGTTGCTGGTTCAGTCTAATGATTGTTTCTTTTGCTGTGCAGAAACTCTTAAGTTTAATTAGATCCCATTTGTCTATTTTGGCTTTTGTTGCTGATCCTTTTGGTGTTTTAGTCATGAAGTCCTTGCCTATGCCTGTGTCCTGAATGGTTTTGCCTAGGTTTTCTTCTAGGGTTTTTATGGTGTTAGGTCTTATGTTTAAGTCTTTAATCCATCTGGTGGTATTTTTAGTGTAAGGTGTCAGGAAGGGGTCCAGTTTCTGCTTTCTGCACACTGCTAGCCGGTTTTCCCAACACTATTTATTAAACACTATTTATTAAATAGGGAATCCTTTCCCTATTGCTTGTTTTTGTCAGGTTTGTCAACGATCAGATGGTTGTAGATGTGTTGTGTTGCCTCAGAGGCCTCTGTTCTGTTCCATTGGTCTATATCTCTGTTTTGGTACCAGTGTCATGCTGTTTTGATTACTGTAGCCTTGTAGTATAGTTTGCCTAACTTCAAACTATATGGGCTCTCTTTTGGTTTCATATGAAGTTTAAAGTGGTTTTTTTCCAGTTCTGTCATTGGTAGCTTGATGGCGATAGCATTGAATCTGTAAATTACTTTGGGCAGTACGGCCATTTTCACGATATTGATTCTTACTAACCATGAGCATGGGATGTTTTTCCATCTGTTTGTGTCCTCTCTTATTTCCTCGAGCAGTGGTTTGTAGTTCTCCTTGAAGAGGTCCTTTACATCCTTTGTTAGTTGTATTCGAGGTATTTTATTCTCTTTGTAGCAATTGTGAATGGGAGTTCGCTAATGATTTGGCTCTCTGTTAGTCTGTTATTTGTGTATAGGAATGCTTGTGATTTTTGCACATTGATTTTGTATCCTGAGACTTTACTGAAGTTGCTTATCAACTTGAGGAGGTTTTGGGCTGAGACGATGGGGTCTTCTAAATATACAATCATGTCGTCTGCAAATAGAGACAATTTGACTTCCTCCTTTCCTATTTGAATACCCTTTATTTCTTTTTCTTGCCTAATTGCTCTGGCTAGAACTTCCAATACTATATTGAATAGGAGTGGTGAGAGAGGGCATCCTTGTCTAGTGCCAGATTTCAAAGGGAATGCTTCCAGTTTATGCCCATTCAGTATGATACTGGCTGTGGGTTTGTCATAAATAGCTTTTATTATTTTGAGATACATTCCACTGATACCTAGTTTATTGAGAGTTTTTAGCTTAAAGGGCTGTTGAATTTTGTTGAAGGCTTTCTCTGCATCTATTGAGATTATCACGTGGTTTTTGTCTTTGATTCTGTTTATGTGGTGGATTAGGTTTATAGACTTGCGTATGTTGAACCAGCCTTGCATCCTTGGGATGAAGCCTACTTGATTGTGATGGATAAGCTTTCTGATGTGCTGTTGCAATTGGTTTGCCAGTATTTTATTGAAGATTTTTGCATCTGTGTTCATCATGGACATTGGCCTGAAGTTTTCTTTTTTTGTTGAGTCTCTGCCGGGTTTTGGCATCAGGATGATGTTGATCTCTAAAATGATTCGGGAAGGATTTCCTCTTTCTGTGTTGTTTGGAATAGTTTCAGAAGGAGTGTTACCAGCTCCTCTTTGTATGTCTGGTAGAATTCTTCTGTGAACCCATCTTGACTTGGGCTTTTTTTGGTTGGTAGGCTCTTAATTGCTGCCTCAAATTCAGACCTTGTTATTGGTCTATTCAGGGTTTCAACTTCTTCCTGGTTTAGGCTTGGCAGGATGCAAGTGTCCAGGAATTTAACAATTTCGTTCAGATTTACTGGTTTATGGGCATAGAGTTGTTTGTAGTAATCTCTCTTGGTAGTTTGTATTTCTGCAGAATCGGTGGTGGTATCCCCTTTATTGTTTTTTATTGTGTCTATTTGATTCTTCTCTCTTTTCTTTTTTATTAATTTGGCTAGTGGTCTATTTTGTTGATCTTTTCAAAAATCCAGTTCTTGGATTTATTGATGTTTTGAAGGGTTTTTTTTGTGTCTCTGTCTCCTTCAGTTCTGCTCTGATCTTAGTTATTTCTTGTCTTCTGCTAGCTTTTGAGTTTTTTTATCTTGCTTCTCTAGCTCTTTCAATTTTGATGAGAGGGTGTCGATTTTAGATCTTTCCTCGCTTCTCATGTGGGTGTTTATTGCTATAAATTTCCCTCTAGACACTGCTTTAAATGTGTCCCAGAGATTCTGGTAAGTTATGCCTTCATTCTCATTGGTATAGAAGAACATCTTTATTTCTGCCTTCATTTCATTGTTTATCCAGTTGACATTCAGGAGCTGGCTGTTAAGTTTCCATGAAGTTGTGAGGTTCTCAGTAGTTTCTTAATCCTGAGTTCTTTTTTTTTTTATTGCATTTTAGGTTTTGGGGTACATGTGAAGAACATGCAAGATTGTTGCATAGGTACACACATGGCAGTGTAATTTGCTGCCTTCCTCCCCATCACCTATATCTGGCATTTCTCCCCATGCTATCTCTCCCCCAACTCCCCACCCCCCCGCTCTCCCTCCCCTGTTTCCCCCCGACAGACCCCAGTGTGTGATGCTCCTCTACCTGTGTCCATGTGTTCTCATTGTTCAACACCCACCTATGAGTGAGAACATGCAGTGTTTGGTTTTCTGTTCTTGTTTCAGTTTGCTGAGAATGATGGTTTCCAGATTCATCCATGTCCCTACAAAGGACACGAACTCATCATTTTTGATGGATGCATAATATTCCATGGTGTATATGTGCCACATTTTCCTTGTCCGGTCTATCATCGATGGGCGTTTGGGTTGGTTCCAGGTCTTTGCTATTGTAAACAGTGCTGCAGTGAACATTCGTGTGCATGTGTCTTTATAGTAGAATGATTTATAATCCTTTGGATATATACCCAGTAATGGGATTACTGGGTCAAATGGAATTTCTATTTCTAGGTCCTTGAGGAATTGCCACACCATCTTCCACAATGGTTGAACTAATCTACACTCCCACCAACAGTGTAAAAGTGTTCCTCTTTCTCCACATCCTCTCCAGTATCTGTTGTCTCCAGATTTTTTAATGATCGCCATTCTAACTGGCGTGAGATGGTATCTCAGCATAGTTTTGATTTGCATTTCTCTAATGACCAGTGATGATGAGCATTTTTTCATATGTTTGTTGGCCTCATATATGTCTTCTTTTGTAAAGTGTCTGTTCATATCCTTCACCAACTTTTGAATGGGCTTGTTTTTTTCTTGTAAATCTGTTTTAGTTCTTTGTAGATTCTGGATATCAGCCCTTTGTCAGGTGGGTAGACTGCAAAAATTTTTTCCCATTCTGTTGGTTGCCGATTCACTCTAATGACTGTTTCTTTTGCTGTGCAGAAGCTGTGGAGTTTGATTAGGTCCCATTTGTCTATTTTGGCTTTTGTTGCCACTGCTTTTGGTGTTTTGATCATGAAGTCCTTGCCTACGCCTATGTCCTGAATGGTTTTGCCTAGATTTTCTTCTAGGGTTTTTATGGTGTTAGGTCTTATGTTTAAGTCTTTAATCCATCTGGAGTTAATTTTAGTGTAAGTTGTCAAGAAGGGGTCCAGTTTCTGCTTCTGCACATGGTTAGCCAGTTTTCCCAACACTATTTATTAAACACTATTTATTAAATAGGGAATCCTTTCCCCCATTGCTTGTTTTTGTCAGGTTTGTCAAAGATCGGATGGTTGTAGATGTGTTGTGTTGCCTCGGAGGACTCTGTTCTGTTCCATTGGTCTATATCTCTGTTTTGGTACCAGTACCATGCTGTTTTGATTACTGTAGCCTTGTAGTATCGTTTGAAGTCCGGTAATGTGATGCCTCCTGCTGTGTTCTTTTTGCTTAGAATTGACTTGGCTATGTGGGCTCTCTTTTGGTTCCAACATGAAGTTTAAAGTGGTTTTTTCCAGTTCTGTGAAGAAGGTCACTGGTAGCTTGATGGGGATAGCGTTGAATCTGTAAATTACTTTGGGTAGTATGGCCATTTTCACGATATTGATTCTTCCTAACCATGAACATGGAATATTTCTCCATCTGTATCCTCTCTTATTTCGTTGAGCAATGGTTTGTAGTTCTCCTTGAAGAGGTCCTTTACGTTCCTTGTTAGTTGTATTCCTAGGTTTTTTATTCTCTTTGTAGCAGTTGTAAATGGCAGTTCGTTCTTGATTTGGCTCTCTTTGAGTCTGTTATTGGTCTATAGGAATGCTTGTGATTTTTGCACATTGATTTTGTATCCTGAGACTTTGCTGAAGTTGCTTATCAGTTTCAAGAGATTTTGGGCTGAGACGATGGGGTCTTCTAGATATATAATCATGTCGTCTGCAAATAGAGACAATTTGACTTCCTCCTTTCCTATTTGAATACCCTTTATTTCTTTTTCTTGCCTAATTGCTCTGGCTAGAACTTCCAATACTATATTGAATAGGAGTGGTGAGAGAGAGCACCCTTGTCTAGTGCCAGATTTCAAAGGGAATGCTTCCAGTTTTTGCCCATTCAGTATGATACTGGCTGTGGGTTTGTTGTAAATAGCTTTTATTATTTTCAGATACGTTCCTTCATTACCTAGTTTATTGAGAGTTTTTACATAAAGCACTGTTGAATTTTGTCGAACGCCTTCTCTGCATCAATTGAGATAATCATGTGGTTTTTTGTCTTTGGTCCTGTTTATGTGATGAGTTATGTTTATATACTTGTGTATGTTGAACCAGCCTTGCATCCCCGGGATGAATCCTACTTGATCATGGTGGATAAGCTTTTTGATGTGCTGTTGCAATTGGTTTGCCAGTATTTTATTGAAGATTTTTGCATCTATGTTCATCATGGATATTGGCTGAAGTTTTCTTTTCTTGCTGAGTCTCTGCCAGGTTTTGGTGTGAGGATGATGTTGGTTTCATAAAATGATCTGGGAAGGATTCCCTCTTTTGGATTGTTTGGAATAGTTTCAGAAGGAATGGTACAAGCTCCTCTTTGTATGTCTGGTAGAATTTGTCTGTGAACCCATCTGGACCTCAGCTTTTTTTGGTTGGTAGGCTCTTAACTGCTGCCTCAACTTCAGACCTTGTTAATGGTCTATTCAGGGTTTCAGCTTCTTCCTGGTTTAGGCTTGGGAGGATGCAAGTGTCCAGGAATTTATCAATTTCTTCCAGGTTTACTAGTTTATGTGAATAGAGTTGTTTGTAATAATCTCTGATGATGGTTTGTACTTCTGTGGAATCTGTGGTGATATCCCCCTTTATCGTTTTTTATTGCATCTATTTGATTATTCTCTCTTTTCTTTTTTATTAATCTGGCTAGCGGTCTGTCTATTTTGTTGATCTTTTTGAAGAACCAGCTCCTGGATTTATTAATGTTTTGAAGGGTTTTTTTTTTTTGTCTCTATCTCCTTCAGTTCTGCTCTGATCTTAGTTATTTCTTCTCTTCTGCTAGGTTTTGAGTTTTGTTGATCTTACTCCTCTAGCTCTTTCAATTTTGATGATAGGGTGTCAATTTTAGATCTCTCCTTGCTTCTCATGTGGGCATTTATTGCTATATATTTTCCCCTAGAGACTGCTTTAAAAGTGTCCCAGAGATTCTGGTACGTTGTGTCTTCGTTCTAGTTGGTTTCAAAGAACATCTTTATTTCTGCCTTCATTTCATTGTTTTTCCAGTCGATATTCAGGAGCCAGTTGTTCAATTTCCATGAAATTGTGCGGTTCTGAGTTAGTTTCTGAATTCTGAGTTCTAATTTGATTGCACTGTGGTCTGAGAGGCTGTTTGTTCTGATTTCCATTCTTTTGCATTTGCTGAGGAGTGATTTACTTCGAATTATGTGGTCAATTTTAGAGTAGGTGTGATGTGGTGCTGAGAAGAATGTATATTCTGTGGATTTGGGGTGGAGAGTTCCGTAAATGTCTATTAGGTTTGCTTGGTCCAGGTCTGAGTTCAAGTCCTGGATATCCTTGTTAATTTTCTGTCTCATTGATCTGTCTAATATTGACAATGGGGTGTTAAAGTCTCCCACTGTTATTGTGTGGAGTCTAAGTCTCTTTGTAAGTCATTAAGAACTTGCCTTATGTATCTGGGTGCTCCTGTATTGGGTGCGTATATATTTAGGATTGTTAGCTCTTCTTGTTGCATTGATCCTTTTACTATTATGTAATGTCCTTGTTTGTCTCTTTTGATCTTGTTGTTGAAGTCTATTTTATCAGAGACGAGAACTGCAACTCCCGGTTTTTTTTTTTTTTTTTGCTCTTCATTTGCTTGGTAAGTCTTCCTCCATCCCTTTATTTTGAGCCTTTATGTATCCTTGCATGTGAGATGGGTTTCCTGGATACAGCACACCAATGGGTTTTGGCTTTTTATCCAATTTGCCAGTCTGTGCCTTTTGATTGGGGCATTTAGCCCATTTACATTTAGGGTTAATATTGTTATGTGTCAGTTTGATCCTGCCATTTTGATGCTAGCTGTCTGTTTTGCCCATTAGTTGATGCAGTTTCTTCATTGTGTTGATGCTCTTTACCATTTGGTATGTTTTTGGAGTGGCTGGTGCTGGTTGTTCCTTTCTATGTTTAGTGCCTCTTTCAGGAGCTCTTGTAAAGCAGACCTGGTGGTGATGAAATCTCTGAGTACTTGCTTGTTCGCAAAGGATTTTATTTTTCCTTCACTTATGAAGCTTAGTTTGGCTGGATATGAAATTCTAGTTGAAAATTATTTTCTTTAAGGATGTTGAATATTGGCCCCCACTCTCTTCTGACTTGTAGGGTTTCTGCTGAGAAATCAGCTGTGAGTCTGATGGACTTCCCTTTGTGGGTAACCTGACCTTTCTCTCTGGCTACCCTTAGCATTTTCTCCTTCATTTCGACCCTGGTGAATCTGACGATTATGTGCCTTGGGGTTGCTCTTCTTGAGGAATATCTTTGTGGTGTTCTCTGTATTTCATGGACTTGAATATTGGCCTGCCTTGCTAGGTTGGAGAAGTTTTCCTGGATAATATCCTGAAGAGTATTTTCCAGCTTGGATTCATTCTCTCCATCACATTCAGGTACACCTATCAAACGTAGATTAGGTCTTTTCACATAGTCCCATATTTCTTGGAGACTTTGTTCATTCCTTTTTACCATTTTTTCTCTCATCTTTCCTTCTCGTTTTATTTCATTGAGTTGATCTTCGACCTCTGATATCCTTTCTTCTGCTTGGTCGATTCGGCTGTTGAAACTTGTGTATGCTTCGCAAAGTTCTCGTGTTGTGTTTTTCAGCTCCATCAATTCACTTATATTCCTAAGTTGTTTATTCTCGTTAGCATTTCGTCAAATCTTTTTTCAAGGTCCTTAGTTTATTTGCATTGGGTTAGAACATGTTCTTTAGCTCACAGAAGTTTCTTATTACCCCACAGAAGTTTCTTATTACCCACCTTCTGAAGCCTGATTCTGTCAATTCATCACACTCATTCTCCATCCAACCTTGTTTCCTTACTGGTGAGGAGTTGTGATCTCTTGTAGGAGGAGAGGCATTCTGGTTTCGGGTGTTTTCCTCCTTTTTGCACTGGTTTCTTCCCATCTTTGTGGATTTATCCACCTGTCATGTTTGTAGTTGTTGACTTTCAGATTGGGTCTCTGAGTGGACGTCCAGTTTGTTGATGATGAAGTTATTTCTTTCTGTTTCTTAGTTTTCCTTCTAACAGTCTGGCCCCTCTGCTGTAGGACTGCTGAGGTCCACTCCAGGCCCTGCTTGCCTGGGGATCACCCGCAGCGGCTGCAGAACAGTAAGTGTTGCTGCCAGTTTCTTCTTCTTCTATTTTTGTCCCAGAAGGATACCCGCCTGATGTCAGTCTGAGCTCTCCTTTATGAGGTGACTCTTTGGATATATGGGCATCAGGGGAGCTGCTTGAGGAGACAGTCTGTCCTTTATAGGAGCTCAAGTGCTGCGCTGTGAGCTCCGTTGTTCATTCAGAGCTGCTGGGCAGGTATGTTTAAGTCTGCTGCAGCAGAACTCTTAAACACCCCCCCTTCTTTTCCCTAGGTGCTCTGTCCCGGGGGAGTTAGGACTTGTCTGCTGTCTTTTTTCAGGGCTGCCCTACCCAGCGAGGAGGCAGCCTAGTCACTGTCTGCCTGCAGAGGCTTTGCTGAGCTGCTATGGGTTCCACTCAGCTGCCATGTGAACTTTCCTGCAGTCCTGTTTATATGACTGTAGTTAGCACTCCCTCAGCAATGGTGACCCACCTCTATAATGGCGGACTCTCTCTGTAATGGCGGGCTGCCTCAGCCAATGGCAAACTACCTCCGTAGTGGTGGACTGCCTTGGTAATGGCGGATGCCCCCTCCCTCACAGAGCTGGACCATCCCGGGTTCAGCTGTGCTTGCTGTGAACCTGTCAATCCAGAGCGTTTCCGATTGCTGTTTCTTTGTGGGGGGTGGGACCAGCCGAGCCTGATCACCTGGTTCCCTGCCTCAGAGCCACCCCCCCCCCTTTTTTTTTTTTTTTTTAGTTGAACGGTTGACTCTGTCTCCCAGATGTTCCAGTCGCCTGTTGAAAAGGTGCCGAGATCTGTGTGATTTCGTGTGCAGTGACCCACTGTGCTGACTGAAACAGCCACACTGAGATTCGTGGTGCTTTTTGCCCGGGAATCTCCTGGCCTGGCTCCCTGTTTCAGTCCCGTTTTTAATCAGATGAATGGGTGACTCTGTCTCCCAGGAGCTCCAATTGCCAGCTAAAATGGTGCCCAGACCCATGTATTTTGTACGGATAGCTGCTGCACCAGGGCGCCGGCAAAACAGCTGCTCCAGCCAAAACAGCCTCGCCGGCAACCCATGGGGCTCCTCTACCTGAGAATCTCCTGGTCTGTGGGCAATAAAAATCCGTCTGGAAATGCGGTGTCCACTCACCTTCCGTGCTTTCACTGGGAGCTGCAATCCCTAGCTGCTCCTAATCGGCCATCTTCAATCCTGAGTTCTAATTTGATTGCACTGTGGTCTGAGAGACTCTTTGTTATGATTTCCATTCTTTTGCATTTGCTGAGGAGTGATTTACTTCCAATTATGTGGTCAGTTTTACAGTAGGTGTGATGTGGTGCTGAGAAGGATGTATATTCTGTGGATTTGGGTAGAAAATTCTGTAGATGTCTATTAGGTTTGCTTGGTCCAGATCTGAGTTCAAGTCCTGGATATCCTTGTTAATTTTCTGTCTCGTTGCTCTGTCTAATACTGACAGTGGAGTGTTAAAGTCTTCTACTATAATTGTGTGGGAGTCTAAGTCTCTTTGTAGGTTGTTAAGAACTTGCTTTATGTGTCTGGGTGCTCCTGTATTGGGTGCATATATATTTAGGATCATTAGCTCTTGTTGTTGCATTGATCCTTTTAACATTATATAATGCCCTTCTTTGTCTCTTTTGATCTTTGTTGATTTAAAGTCCATTTTATCAGAGACTGGGATTGGAACTCCTACCTTTTTTTGCACTCCATTTTCTTGGTAAATCTTCCTCCATCTCTTTATTTTGAGCCTATGTATGTCCTTGCATGTGAGATGGGTTTCCTGAATACAGCACAATGATGGGTCTTGACTTTTTATCCAATTTGCCAGACTGTGTCTTTTGATTGGGGCATTTAGCCCATTTACATTTAAGGTTAATACTGTTATGTATGAATTTGATCCTGCCATTTTGATGCTAGCTGGTTGTTTTGCCCATTAGTTGATGCTGTTTCTTCATTGTGTTGAAGGTCTTCACCATTTCGAGTTTTTGGAATGGCTGGTACTGGTTGTTCCTTTCCTTGTTTGGTGCTTCTTTCAGGAGCTCTTGTAAGGCAGGCCTGGTGGTGACAAAATCTCTCAGCAATTGCTTGTCCATAAAGGATTTTCTTTCTCCTTTGCTTATGAAGCTTAGTTTGTGTGTATATGAAATTCTAGGTTGAAAGTTATTTTCTTTAAGGATGTTGAATATTGGCCCCCACTCTCTTCCGACTTGTAGGGTTTCTGCTGAGAAATCTGCTGTGAGTCTGATGGGCTTCCCTTTGTGGGTAACCTGACCTTTCTCTCTGGCTGCCCTTAGCATTTTTTCCTTCATTTCAACACTGGTGAATCTGATGATTATGTGCCTTGGGGTTGCTCTTCTTGAGGAATATCTTTGTGGTGTTCTCTGTATTTCCTGGACTTGAATGTTGGCCTGCCTTGCTAGATTGGGGAAGTTCTCCTGGATAATATCCTGAAGAGTGTTTTCCAGCTTGGATTCATCTTCCCCGTCACATTCAGGTACACCTATCAAATGTAGGTTAGGTCTTTTGACACAATCCCATATTTTTTGGAGGTTTTGTTCCTTTCTTTTCACTATTTTTTCTCTAATCTTGCCTTCTCATTTCATTTTATTGAGTTGATCTTCAATTTCTGATATCCTTTCTTCTGCTTGGTTGATTCAGCTATTGGAATTTGTGTATGCTTCGTGAAGTTCTTGTGCTGTGTTTCAGCTCCATCAGGTCATTATGTTCTTCTCTAAGCTGTTTATTCTAGTTAGCATTTCATCTAACCTTTTTTTGAGTTTCTTAGTTTCTTTGCATTGGGTTAGAACATGTTCTTTAAGCTCAGAGAAGTTTGTTATTACCTACCTTCTGAAGCCTGCTTCTGTCAGTTCATCAGACTCATTCTCCATCCAGCTTTGTTCCCTTGCTGGTGAGGAGTTGTGATCCCTTGGAGGAGAGGCATTCTGGTTTTTGGTGTTTCCATCCTTTTTGCACTGGTTTCTTTCCATCTTTGTGGATTTATCTACCTGTGGTCTTTGACGTTGATTACTTTTGGAAGGGGTCTCTGAGTGGATGTCCTTTTTGTTGATGTTGAAGCTATTTCTTTCTGTTTTTTAGATTTCCTTCTGACAGTCAGGCCTCTTTACTGCAGGACTGCTGGAGGTCCACTCCAGACTCTGCTTGCCTGGGAATCACCCACAGGGGCTGCAGAACAGTAAGGGTTTCTGCCAGTTTCTTCTTCTGTTATCTTCATCCCAGAAGGGTACCCACCAGATGTCTACCAGAGCTCTCCTGTATGAGGTGCCTTTTGGATATACGGGGGTCAGGGAGCTGCTTGAGGAGACAATCTGTCCCTTATTAGAGATCAAGTGCTGTGCTGGGGAGCTCTGTTGTTCTGTTCAGAGCTGCTGGGCAGGTATGTTTAAGTCTCCTGAAGTGGAACTCATAACCACCTATTTTCCCAGGTGCTCTGCCTGGGAAGGTGGGGCTTTATTTATAAGTTCCTGACGTGCTACTGCCTTTTTTCAGAGATGCCTTGCCCAGCAAAGAGGTAGTCTACTCACAGTCTGCCAGCAGAGGTGTTGTGGAGCTTCCGCAGGCTCTGCCCAGCTGCTGTGTATACTTCCTTGCAGTTTTGTTTACAGAGGTACAGTTAGAACTGCCTCGGTAGTGGTGGGCTGCCTCAGTATTGGCAGATGTCCTTCCTCCCACAGAGCTCCACCATCCAGGGTCCAGCTGCAGTTGCTGCAAAACTGTCAAGCCACAGCATTTCAGATTTCTAATCTTTGTCGGGGTGGGACCCACCGAACCAGATCACTTGGCTCCCCTGCTTTCAAGCCCCTCTTTTTCAGTTCAGTGGGCAGCTCTGTCTCACAGGTGTTCCAGGTGCCAGTTGAAATGGCCATCCAGTTTTGTGTGAGTTTTTGTGTGGAAACCTGTGGTGCCAGCTGAAACAGCTGTGCTGGAAACTCATGGTGATTTTCGGCCCGGGAATCTCCTGGTCTGTGGGCGGTAAAACTGTGGGAGAAACGCAGCATGTGAACCGGAGTGCTGAAGTGGAAGGAAAAGCCCCCGATTTCGTCTGTTGGGCAGGATGGGGGGGGTCCTCTGGGGATTGCACTTCCGGGTGAGACAGTGCTCTACCCTCCCTCAGCTTGGCCTTCTTGGGCTACACCCACTGTGCAACCAGTCCCATTGAGATGCACCTGGTGCCTCGTTTGGAATTGCAGAGATCAATCACCCTCTACATAGCTCTCACTGGGAACTGTAATCCAGAGATGTTTCTATTTGGCCATCTTGCTTTTTAAAAAAATCTGCTTTCTTTTTATTGGGGGAAGTGACCTTTCTAAATATGTTGCCAAACATTTTTTTCCAATACTGAGAATTATTTCCATATAGATCAACATTATCCTGACTTTGAGGATATTACATGCTTACTTTTCTTCATACTTTCATAATCTTAGTATGCATTCCTATGTGTTTCAGTTTCTTCTGTTTGTGAACTTTTTATAAATGGCTTGGATGGATGTGCTGGGCAGTGCAGTAAGATTGAAAAGAGAGAAAACATGAATAAGAATTAGAAGCAACTAAGCTGTTATTTGCAAATGATGTGATTTTCTACATTGACACCTCAAACTAACCTACTGACAAATTTTTAAATAAGGAAGTTCAGTAAGACTTCTGGATAAAATATCTGTGCATGAAAATCAATTTATTTCTGTTTAAAGCTCACCAATTAGAAAAGTTAAATAATATGTCATTTATAATTGCCAAAAAGCATAACTGAAACAAAGATAGATAACTCTGTGGTACTTGGGAACAAGTTCAACGAAGGATATTTAAATCCTATATGGAGAAAATTTACAACTTTCTCAAAAGACACAAAAATGTAAATAATGGAGAGTTACCATTTTCATAGATGGAAACACTCTAGCAATGTCTGTTCCCACTAAATCTACAAATACAATACCACTACGGTATAATTGCTAAATTATTTTTTATTTAATAAGTGAATTAAAAACATACAGAAAACTACAGGACTAAGAATGGAGAAGAAAATTCTGAAGAACAGTGTGGAGGGTCATACATTCAAGACCTAGCTCAAGGGTAAACATTGCTTTATAGACAAAGTTATGCATAATGGAAACAATTACAGCAAAATAGCATTGTCAATTAGATGGAAATGATGGACCATTCAATAAATTGGATATCCACATGCAAAATATTAAACTTAGACTCTTACTTTACAGCATATGCTGAGATACATTCTAGGTAAAGATGTAAGCAAAATTTCGAATTTGAGATGAAAATATTGGAGAATATCTAATCCCAGTGTAGGGAAGGATTTAAATAAAGATACAAAAAACACAAGCCATGGGAAAAATGCAGATCAAATTGTCTATATTTAAAACAAAAATTTCTATACATAAACTACAGAATGAGAGATATTTGTAAAACATATAACTGATAAATTATTGGTATTGAGAATAACTTAAAAAACCTCAAACTCCTTCAAAGCAGTAAACTGCAGACCAGAAACTCACTAGGAAGATAATAAAGAATATGAACAAACAAGTCACGGGAAAGGAACCAACATGAAAATAATCAACATCACTAGTCCTCAGAGTAGTTCACATTAAAACCCAAGTGAAATACCATTTCACATTCTTCAATGGGCAAAAATGTAAAAATCTGACAATTTGTGGAGCATAAAAACTCACATGCCCTGTGATGGGAGCACAAACTCGTATAGCCACTTTGTAAAATAATTTTTGCATTCTCTAATAAGGTTCAAAATGTGCATGATTGACAATCTAATAATACCATTTCTAAGTACATGCCAGTGGAAACTTGTGCATGTGTACACAAGGAGAGATGAAAGTGTTTATAAAAATATTGTTTGTGATTGCAAGAAATGGGCAATATATATTTTTCAACAGGAAAATGAATAAATTGTGCTATATTCATAAAATACTAATATTATACAGCAAAGTGAATGCACCAGAGCCACACGCATGAATGTCGATAAATCTACAAAACAGAGCATTGCAGTATGATATCATTTATGTAAGACTTTAAGACCTTCAAAACCAACACTCAGTGTGTTTTATGAAAACATGCATTTATGGTAAAATCATTAAATATATGAATGGAAGGGGGAGGATCCAAAATGGTGGATTAGACACAACTCCCACGAACAACACCCAGCAAAAGAGACGCAGAAACCCAGAGATCTCCTAGCTCCAACCAAGGTACCAAGTGCATTTCAACGGGTCTGGTCCGAGGGTGAGCAAAGCCCACTGAGGGCAGACCGAGGTGGGGAGGGGGTGCTGCTTCACCTAGGAAGTGCATCTGACCAGCGAGTCGGAGGCTCCACCTCTGGCGCTCTGGTCCAGATACAGCGCTTCCCCCAAAGCCTCAGCAATACACAGAACAGGGGATTTTTGCCAGTCAAGTGCCGGGAATTACAAATGCAGAGTTGAATAAGAGTCTACAGACTGAGCTATCACCCCCTCACCCTTCCCGGAGAGAGAAGGAGCTGTAAGCGGGAGCAGATGGGCGACCGCTACCCCATGACCAGAGAGAGAGAAAGCTGAAAGGGGGAGACTGCCGGGTGCAGCTGGGCGGGTCCCTAACCTCCCCAACAAACACCAGAGGGCTGAAGCTCTGACTCTATTGGGTTGCATAGCCAGTGCCACAGTCTGAGAGGAACCCTGAATGATCCAGCCCAGTGGAGGAAGAGCACAACCCACCACTAGAGGGGTGGGACTGGGCTACATGTTTTAACAAAAACACGGGAAGCCTACGTAGCAATGGGATGGGATGGTGTTCTCAACAACCCAGCAGCGCCTACAGGTCAGCGGAAGAGGCGGGCCTAATCTCCCATCATAAACAAGAAAGACACAGGAAGCTTCCCTAGTAACCTGAAGGAGTCCCTAGAAACCCAGTGCGCCCCCACAGGCAGACAAGCGACCTCATCAAGCAGCTCTCTGACACCACAGCCAGGTAAATCCACAAAGATGGGAAAAAACCAGCGCAAAAAATGTGAAACCACCAAAGACCAGAACACTTCTTCTCCTTCAAGGGATCACAACTCCTCAACAACACAGGATCACAACTTGACCAAGAAGGAGTGCGAAGAATTGACGGAAACAGGATTTGGAAGGTGGGTAATAACAAACTTCTCAGAGCTAAAGGAACACGTTCTAACTCAATACAAAGAAACCAAAAACCTTGAAAAAAGGTTAGACGAAATGCTAACTAGAATAACCAGCTTAGAGAAGAACATAAATAACTTGATGGAGTTGAAGTCCACAGCACGAGAACTATGTGAAGCAAACACAAGTTTTAATAACTGAATCGATCAAGCAGAAGAAAGGATATCAGAGATTGAAGATCAAGTCAATGAAGTAAAAAGAGAAGGCAATACAAGAGAAAAAAGAGTGAAAAACGAACAAACCCTCCAAGAAATATGGGATTATGTGAAAAAACCTAATCTACACTTGATCGGTGTACCTGAATATGATGGGGAGGATGAATCCAAGCTGGAAAACACACTCCAGGATATTATCCAGGAGAACTTCCCAAGCCTAGCAAGGCAGTCCAAATTTCAAATTCGAGAAATACAGAGAACTTCACAAAGATATTCCTCAAGAAGAGCAACCCCAAGGCACATAATTGTCAGATTCACCAGGGTTGAAATGAAGGAAAAAATGCTAAGGGCAGCCAGAGAGAAAGGTCAGGTCACCCACAGAGGGAAGCCAATCAGACTTACAGCAGATCTCTTGGCAGAAACTCTGCAAGCCAGAAGAGAGTGGGGGCCAATATTCAACATCCTTAAAGAAAAGAACTTTCAACCCAGAATCTGATATCCAGCCAAACTAAGCTTCATAAGTGAAGGAGAAATAAAATCCTTTACGGACAAGCAACTATTGAGAGATTTTGTCACCACCAGACCTGTCCTACAAGGGCTCCTGAAAGAAACACTAAGCATGGAAAGGAGCAAGTACTAGTCACTGCAAAAGCAAACCAGTTGGCAAAGACCAAAAATGCAATGAAGAAAATGAGTCAACTAATGAGAAAGAAAACCAGCCAGTAACAAAATGGCAGGATCAAATTCACACGTAGACAATATTAACATTGAATGTAAATGGCCCAAACACCCCAATCAAAAGACACAGACTGGCAAAAAAATTTTTGCAATCTACCCATCTGACAAAGGGCTAATATCCAGAATCTACAAAGAACTAAAACAGATATAGAAGAAAAAAACAAACCCCATTCAAAAGTGGGTGAAGGATATGAACAGACACTTTTCAAAAGAGGACATATATGAGGCCAACAAACATATGAAAAAATGCTCATCATCACTGGTCATTAGAGAAATGCAAATCAAAACCACAATGAGATATCATCTCATGCCAGTTAGATTGGCGATCATTAAAAAATCGGGGAGACAGATGCTGGAGAGGATATGGAGAAATAGGAACACTCTTACACAGTTGGTGGGAGTGTAAGTTCAACCATTGTGGAAGACAGTGTGGCGATTTTCTCAAGGATCTAGAAATAGAAATTCCATTTGACCCAGAAATCCCCACTGTTGGGTATATACCCAAAGAACTATAAATCATTCTACTGTAAAGACACATGCACACGTATGTTCATTGCAGCCCTGTGTACAATAGCAAAGACTGGGAGACCAACCCAAATGCCCATCAATGATAGACTGGACAAAGAAAATGTGGTACATATACACCATGGAATACTACGCAGCCATAAAAAAAACGATGAGTTTGTGTCCTTTGTAGGGACTTGGATGAATCTGGAAACCATCATTCTCAGCAAACTGACCCAAGAACAGAAAGCCAAGCACTGTATGTTCTCACTCATTGGTGGGTGTTGAACAATGAGAACACATGGACTCAGGGAGAGGAGCATCACACACAGGGACAGTTAGGAGGGGTAGGGGAGAGGGAGGTGGGGGGGTGGGGAGGGAGGGGAGGTTGGGGAGGGAGAACATGGGGTGAAATGCCATATATAGTATGTACCTAAAGTAAAATAAATAAATTATTTTAAAAAATTGAATGGAGATGATAAATATCAATTCAAGTAGAGAATATGTTTGGGAAGGGATGGAGAGAGCGTTAGTGGGACTGAGAATAATTTAAAAAGTGATATGAAACCAATATGGCAAATATGAAAAAGCAATGAAGAATGATGGTATGCTTGAAATATTTCCTACAGAAAGGAAAACCATCATTACTATGTACCATCATATCCCTGTGTTCAATTTTGATATCTAAACAGTATTCCTTAGTAAGGACATATTTCATAGACACATTGAATAGTAATTTCATGATTGTACTTATATATGCATATAAAGGTTAGTTTATTTAAATTTTTAGAAACCAATATAGTTAAATAAGCCCAAATATGCAATATATTACATACACCCACAAACTCAGTTACTGCAATTAATCAGGAGTTCTCAAGATCATCATAAAAAACGTGGATAGAGTTTGTTAACCTCTGACCTCCTTTCAACTCTTTCCTAACTCAGCCCTTCCATGCCAATCCCCTACACCTGAAGGCCTGTGGAAAGGATACTATAAATGCAAGTTAAACCTGAGCTATAAAAATGGGATCTAGGAAACATCTGCAGAGTTTTAAGATATTAATGTATCAGGCCAACAAGAGAGTGATGTTATTGCAAACATTTTCATCATTTTCCTTTCCTTGATGTCATTTTCTTTATATGCTAGATTGCCAGCCACTAGACTATACTAGGAGTGACCCAGTCTTTGTCTGGAAGAGAATTACTCTATGTAACACTAGAACTGATGCAAAACAATGGGTAATTTCAGCTGTGAGAAAGTAACCAGTGCCTTGGGGGGGAACGAACCCAAATGCGCATCGATGATAGACTGGATAAAGAAAATGTGGCATATATACATCATGGAATACTGTGTGGCCACAAAAAAGGATGAATTCATATCCTTTGCAGGGACATGGATGAAGCTGGAAAACATCATTCTCAGCAAACTGACACAAGAACAGAAAACGAAACACCACATGTTCTTACTCATAAGTGGGTGTTGAACAATGAAAATACATGGACACAGGAAGGGGGAACATCGCACACCGGGGCTTGTTGGGGGGTAGGGGGGCTAGGGGAGGGATAGCAGGGGATGGGGGGATTGGGGAGGGATAACATTAGGAGAAATACCTAATGTAGATGATGGGGGGGATGGGTGCAGCAAACCACCGTGGCATGTGTATACTTATGTAGCAGTCTTGCACAATCTGCACATGTACCCCAGAACTTAAAGTACAATTAAAAAAAAAGTAACCAGTAACATGTGACTGTGTAATCTATGCTCTGCTGTAACTTATAGATTTAAATGGGAAGAATGACAAAAATACCATTGTCTCAGCCTTCTCAGGTAGTGACACCAAAATGCCATAGATCGGGTGGCTTAGACAGCAGACATTTATTTCTCACAGTCTGGAGGCTGGAGGTCCAAGATCAGGTTCCAACTGATTTGGCTTCTGGTGAGCAGTTGCTTTCTGGCTGGTAGGCAGCCTCCTTCTTGCTGTGTCCTCATATGGGAGGGGGAGGTACAGAACTCTGGATTAGAACTCTTTTTATAGGGACACTAATCCCATCAGATCAGGGCCTCATTTAACCTTAGTTTCTTCCTTACTCCAAATACAGCCACACTCATGGTGAAGACTTTAACATACGCATTTTGGAAGAACACATCCATCCATCCCATAACATCAACTAAGGCAACTGTCCTTGAACTACCCTGGGGCCATTTGTTATTATGTACCATTTACACAACCAGTTAAGCAATGGATAGATACATCAACTGGGCTTGGTTTTGAGTGCCACCATGTGCACTTTCTGATGTTCTCTTGTTAGAAATGAACATCAAGGACATTGGCATCAACTTTGGGCCCTCATAAGGAGTTTGAAAATAGGACTATGCTACCTTTCAGAATAAAAGATGGACATTTAGATAAAAATTTTCAAAAATATCTAACCTAACAGCCCTTATTCAACTGCTGGCTGAAAGATGGTTCTGAATAGTGGAGACAGACAAAACGTTTGGGCTTCTTGTTCCTCCCTAGAGCACTGATGCAGCACACAGTGCCTGGCACATGTCAAACACCCAATAAAAATGTAATTTACATAATGAACAAATAAATGAAAATTCATTATTGTTTTGCCACCATAGTCCAGCTTAGCTTAGCGAGTGACTTGTTAATGGCTTATATTTCTGAACATACCACGCTGTCTTCTTTGCTAGGCTTGGCAAGTTTCTTAACACTCTTTTACTTTTTGTAGGTCAAGGAGATAATTGCTATTTAATATTTAAAAGCAAATCGATGTCTTGGATATTGAAGGAGAGTCTTGAGACTTTTTGTTTATAGTTTTATCTCCCATGTCCCCATTTCATTCTCTGACTTGTCCTTTTGGTTCTAACCATTATTTGCTTGGTGTGAATCAGAAAGCCCTAAAGAAACTGGAAAGAATAAATAAAATGATATCTCCAATGGGCAAGTGCTTTGGAGGTGATAAAATGAAATACTTGGTAAACGAAACATTTGGCCTTTTAATTTTGATGACATATTTTATGAGCAGTAATAGAAAGTACGGAAGGGCCACCATCCTTTAGCTTTGGTTGCCTGGACCTGCAAGGTGGTGGGCACTAGGAAGAGGGCAGGAGTTCTGCTGGGGCTGGAGAGAGCACAGCGATGCCAGTGGGCTGCTGGGTCTGAGGAGGCTCTGGCCAGTTAGAGCTCTGATTCAAAGTCACTAATTTAAGAGCTTTTGACCCCACGAGGAAATTGTCTTTACCTCCACCTTTGCACTTTGGCTACCTCCATTGGCTATCATGAAATAAAGTCACTTTAAAATCCTGAGTTACTTAGAGAAACTGCTTTATAAACTTGTCAGAATAGGAAATGGTGTGGAAAACATGAGCACTTGGAAGTTAGACCAATTCAGATCCTAGCATGGCTGTGTCACTGACTAGAATGTGATCTGGGTCACATTTTAAACTTCAGATCCTGAGTTCTCCATCAACAGGAAGCAGCACCTGCCCATGACAGTGGATTATTGCAGAGTGAACAGGAGTAAGGCAGCTAGCCCTGCATCTATGTGTGGGAGGTACTGGTGGTCCTTTCGTCCTCTTCCCATTCCAAATAGAATATTGAAAATCTGAGTGGACATGAGGCCAGATAAGCAATGTAAAGCAGAGAACTAAGACATCTTGGGAGCTGCCGATAGCCCAGGGTTGGGCCAAGAGCATCACACCCAGAAGACTTGTGGGCATGTTTCTGTGATAAAATATTGGGCGAGCACACTCTAAAACTTCGACTCTGCTTTTTTCAGTTATAGTAGAATGGCAGTTGATGCTACTATGTTTTTAGCGTATGCTCTGGACTTCCACATGCGGTTTCTATTGTGTGATGTGGAAGTGATGAGGTTGTGCCTTAGGGGTGCAGGAGGAAAGGGTGACTTCTCTGCCGCCCCCAGGCTTGAGGGATGTAGAGGCAGATATGAGAGTAATGCATGAAGTCATACAACAGCCTTGTTTGGATGGGCCCTGTAATTAGCACATTTCTTAAAATATATTTTATGATGGCTATTTATACGGTGACATTTAGTGTGGCTCACCTGTCTTAATTTACTGAAATGCTTCTTGTTTCTTTTTGGAGACAAGAAAATGAAAATAGGGAGAAGTAGTAAGGATAGCTCTGTGTTTGTGTGTGTGTGTGTGTGTGTGTGTGTGTGTGTGTGAGCAAGCGAGAAAGAGTTTTTTGTATACATGCATATATGTGCAGGACATGCAGGTTTGTTACACAGGTAAACGTGTGCCATGGTGGTTTGCTGCACCTATCAGCCCATCACCTAGGCATTAATCTCTGCATGCATTAGCTATTTATCCTGATGCTCTCCCTCCCCTCACCCCACCACAGGCCCCAGTGTATGTTGTTCCCCTCTCTCTGTCCATGTGTTCTCACGGTTCAGCTCCCATTTATAAGTGAGAACATGTGGTGCTTGATTTTCTGTTCCTGTGATAGTCTGCTGAGGTTAATGGCTTTCAGCTCCATTCATGTCCCTGCAGAGGACATGATCTTGTTCCTTTTTTATGGCTGCATAATATTCCACTGTGTATATGTGCCATGTTTTCTTTATCCAGTCTATCATTGATGGGCATTTGGGTTGATTCCGTGTCTTTGCTATTATGGATGGTGCCGCAATGAACATATGTGTGCATATGTCTTTATAATCGAATGATTTATATTCCTTTAGGTATATACTCACAAATGGGATTGCTGGGTCAAATGGTATTTCTGGTTCTGGGTCTTTGAGGAATTGCTACACTGTCATCCATAATGGTTGAACTAATTTACATTCCCACTAACAACGTAAAATTGTTCCTATTTCTCCACAGCCTCACCAGCATCTGTTGTTTCTTGACTTTTTAATAATCACCATTCTGACTGGCATGAGATGGTATCTCATTGTGGTTTTCGATTTGCATGTCTCTAATAATCAGTGATATTGAGCTTTTTTTCATATGTTTGTTGGCTGCATGTATGTCTTCTTTTGAGAAGTGTCTGTTTATGTTCTTTGCCTACTTTTTAATGGGGTTGTTTTTTTCTGTAAATTTGTTTAAGTTTCTTGTAGATTCTTTGTCAGATGGATAGATTACAAAAAATTTAGGGAGAGAGAGTTTAATAGGAACCACACTGACACCATCAGAGAAGAGAAGGAAATATTTAAATGTTTTGAGAGAAAACGCATAACAAACTTGACAAGGTTGTCTAGCCTCCATATCAACATTTCCCCCCCTAAGATTTTAGAAAAGTTTTTTTACCGTTATTATTAAGAAACTTTTTTTTTGAGGTTTTGATGTGGTGATTTAGCAGCACAGAGTGAAGAAAAAAATGTGATATAGAGACCAGAAAATTTAAAAAATTGAGGAGTGTTAGTCTCTTTTGAGAGAAATTGCTACTAGTCTTTCAAATTCAGTTTGCATTTGTTTGTAGTTGGCCTTCCGGGTAGACCAGCGAGGACAGTGTCTCAAGTGTTGCTTTTGCTACAGGGGCAGCTTGGTTTCTGTTCTGCACTCTGCTGCCCATTAATCGAGTCACCTTGTATGTGTGATTTGGTTCTCTGCGGTCTCACTTTTGTCATTTGTGAAATGTCATCTGTGTAATGACAGAAAATGTCTCATAAGATTGCTGTGTTAAATAACATGGATAGCACCTGGCCCATAATAAATGTCCAGCTAATACAGTTATCATTTCTCTGAGTTTATACTGAGCAGTGTATTATAGAGAATTATGTCTGTGCGTATTACTTAGCAGCATGGCAGAAAGGGAAAAATGGAGTAGAATTGGGAATCAGGTACAGAGGCTTGGAATTTATCTACTGTAAGAATTGGCATTATTTCTTTTTGCTTTGTTTCTCTTCCTATACTGTTGAATCATGTCCTTGGAAAGCTGAAATTAACATCGTCCTAAAATCTAGAAACTGCTAGTGTAATACATACAAAATACATATTCTTCTCATAGTTTGCATTCCTTCTGATTTAAAATAAGTTACTATTGAAAGATTTGTTGTCTTTTTCTAGTTCATTTATGTGATCATTTCAGTGCACTCTTACTAGTGTGGTATTCACTATGCTGAATATGAACCAAAAAGCTGAGAAAAAGGAAGAAAAATTCAAAGAGTAGGAGAAAGCTTTGGTCTGGGGAGAGCTTGCAGACCCACGGGGCATGTGGTCCTGAGAGCCAGTGGTCTCCATGTGCTATGGTCTCTGTGCGCTGTGGCCTCCATGTGCTGTGGTCTTCGTGTGCTGTGGTCTTCATGTGCTGTGGTCTCCATGTGCTGTGGTCTCCATGTGCTGTGGACTCCGTGTGCTGTGGCCTCCATGTGCTGTGGCCTCCATGTGCTGTGGACTCTGTGTGCTGTGGTCTCCGTGTGCTGTGGTCTCTCTGTGCTGTGGTCTCCATGTGCTGTGGCCTCTGTGGCCTCCATGTGCTGTGGTCTCCATGTGCTGTGGTCTCCATGTGCTGTGGCCTCCATGTGCTGTGGACTCCGTGTGCTGTGGTCTCCGTGTGCTGTGGTCTCCGTGTGCTGTGGACTCCGTGTGCTGTGGTCTCTGTGTGCTGTGCTCTCTGTGTGCTGTGGCCTCTGTGTGCTGTGGCCTCCGTGTGCTGTGGACTCCATGTGCTGTGGACTCTGTGTGCTGTGGCCTTCACATGCTGTGGACTCCGTTTGCTGTGGTCTCCGTATGCTGTGGTCTCCATATGCTGTGGTCTGTCTCCATGTGCTGTGGTCTCTCTGTGCTGTGGTCTCTCTGTGCTGTGGTCTCCATGTGCTGTGGTCTCCGTGTGCTGTGGTCTCCATGTGCTGTGGCCTCCATGTGCTGTGGCACTATGAAATAATAACCATAATCAAGGAGGCATCTTTCTTGATGGGTATATTTCAAAGTGATGGCCCCCAGATTCTTGAGGAAGACAATCCTGTGCTATAAAACTAGCAAGAGACTGGAGGAAGGTTTACATCTCAAAGGGGCAGAGAAGGAATCACAATGACAAGTTTTCTAAAGTAAATGCTCTAGGAAAAGGGAGATTGGGGCTCTACAGTCAGGAGGAATCCTGACTAAAGTATAGTGCTGCTGAGAGGATACTGAGTCCCTGTGGATCACAGTGAGGGGGCCAGGGAAGGACATGAGGGAGAACAAAGGGGCTCAAGGCCCCGAGAGGCTGTAGAGTGGGAAGGCTCAAGTCATGGCTCCGAAAGGCACCTGCCCACTTCAAATCCCACTCCCCCACTTCCTAAGTATGTGACAGAGCCAAGTGACTTGAGCTCTGTGAGCCTTGACTTCCTTTTGTGTAAAATGAGCACATCGTTTGAAGGATTAAATCAAGTAATTCCCATAAATGCTTAGCCAACTGCCTGGCGTGTGCTACAGGATAACGTAAGGGTTTTATTTAACATGATTGCATAGAGATCCCAGGCAAATAGTCTGGTCTTCTTGAGTGGCAGAGGTTGGAGCTGAATATCTTCACCGGGCCAGGCTGGGGAGGGCCTTTGTGTGTGTTCCTAAGGAGTTCAACTTTAGGGGAGGACATGAGAGTTTTAAGCAGGGTTGTGACATGGTAACATTTAGATTCTTAAAACAATCTGGCATTCATGAAGAGGGTATATGTGTTAGTCCGTTTTTACACTGCTATTAAAAAAACTTGAGATTGGGTAATTTCTAAAAAAAAAAGAGGTTTCATTGGCTCATGGTTCTGCAGGCTGTACAGGAAGCATGGTGGCATCAGCTTCTAGGGAGGCCTCAGGAAACTTAGAATCATGGAGGAAGGCAAACGGGTAGCTGGTACTTTACATGGCCAGGACCAGGAGGAAAGGGGAAGGGAGGTGCTACACACTGTTAAACACAGATGTGAAAACTCTTATCGCAATACAGTGCCGGGGAGGATGCTGCTAAACCATCATGAGAATAAACTCAGCCCCCATGATTCAGTCACTTCCCACCAGGCCCCACTTTCAACACTGGCGATTACACTTCGACATGAGATTTGGGCGGGGACACAGATTTAACCATATCAGTCCATTACATACACAGAGCAGGAATTTTTTTTCTGTTACTTTTGGGAATGAGAATGTTTTTAAGTAAGAAGTATTTCATCAATTATGTCTGTCAGTTAGTGAACTAACTGATACAAAGTTGATCACATGAATAAGTTCTGAGAGTAGATTTGACATACTTCCACACTGTGTTCATCATGTGTTTTATTTTCTATATTCGATGATGCCTCAGCATCTTGGGAGCTTTGGTTGTTGGGGTGAGACAGCCCTTCCCAGGGCTGGTGAATTCCTAGAAGCAGCAAATGAGTGCACCTTTCATATGAAAACCAACAACCCAAATCCTGTACCTCATCCACCTCCTTGATCTGCCTCCCACACCCCCCAGCCAGCGTTTCCCCTGCTTTGAACCACCCTAGGGCCAGGCACTGAACTACGGACCACCCTGCCCCTAGAGTCTGCTGAATAACTCAAACTGTCCAATCCTAAACTTGCTCACACTTGCCTCTCCTGCCACACCTACTCCTTCCCGTGGCCCACACAGTGCAGGCATGGGGCTGTCCTTTTCTTCCACGTCAGCTGCCTCCTGATTGTCCTGATGCTTCCTGCTGCCCATGGCCCCGTGCTGCGTCCTGTGGCCCCTGGTCTTGGGAGCTGTAGAATCCTTCCTTCGGACGCATTGACCTGTCTGTGTTGGGCTCTGACCTCTGCAGATTAGATCTCAGTATGATGGACCACATGCCTTGCCCTTCTGTTCTCCTGTGCTGCTGTCTCCTTTCCTCTTCACAGGCAGCTGTTGGCCCTGGGTGTTACCTGTCACCTGCCTGCCGCGGTGGCTCTTCCCGCTTCCCGGTGGGCTCACATCCTCCAGGTGTCGTGGCCCAGGGCACACACTCAGCAAAGCTGCAACCTTCATGCTCACATGGGTGCCTGGCCAGCACAGAGAGGGACATCTGCCTGTGAGCCACAGCTACTTCTGAGAGCTCGTAACCTCAGCTTCTCCCCCAAGACCTTCTTCGGCATGCAAGGCTTCACTCACTTAAAGCAACGACGGAGCCTTGCTTCTGATTTTATGTGCATTTTAGCTATGAGGGTTTATTTTATGCCTTGCTTGTTGGATGGATGCCAAGCCATTTGGGCAATATGCTAGGCCAAGAGGAACTGGAAAGAGGGATGGCTCAGCCAGGTGAGGAGGCAGACGGCTCATCTCCTTTGAAAAGTGGCAGCTATTTTGTGTTTTGGGGGACAGTTATGAGAACACTGCAGGACTTCTTTAGGGTCCTTACCCAGTCGGTGGAGGGGGTAACAACATCCTTTTTTGCTTACTGAGGGCTGGGGGCTCTTCAGGGAGTGACAGCAAGGCTGGAGAATGTCTTTCCGGGGAAGACGAGCAGAGTCTACGTCAGAGGAGTGAGTGGAAGAGGCCATCTGGGCTGTGAGGACATGCAGAAATGAACAGGGAGATCATTGCAGAAACAGTGAGAGGTGTGAGGACACGGGGCCAGAAACCATCAAAATCCTAATCCCCAGTACCTGTGCATGTGACCTCATTTGGAAATAGGATCTTCGCAGGAGTGATCAAGTAAAGATGAGGTCACTGAGTGGGACTTTATCCAACATGATCATGTTCTTATAAAAAAGGGAAATCTGGACACAGAAACAGACAGTCCTGGAGGGAAGACGAAGAGAAGACACAGGGAGATGATGACCATTGCCAAGCTGAGGAGAGCAGTCAGAACAGGTCCTTTCCTCATGACCCTCGGAGGGGAACCAGCCCTGTGACACCTTGATCTTGGACTTCTGACCTCCAGAACTGGGAGAGGATACATTTGCATTGTTTTGAGCCAGGGGTCCCCAACCCCTGGGCCATAGACCACTGCCAGTTCATGGCCTGTCAGGATCTGGGCTGTACAACAAGAGGTGAGTGGCAAATGAGTGAGTGAAGTTTCATCTGTATTCACACCATTCCCCATTGCTCACATCACCACCTGAGCTCCACCTCCTGTCAGATAAGCCACAGCATTAGATTCTCATAGGAGTGTGGACCCTGTTGTGAACTGCACCTGTGAGGGATTGCGTGCTCCTTATGAAAATCTAATGCCTGATGATTGGTCACTGTTTATATCACCCCAGATGGGTCTGTCTAGTTGCATGATTCTACATTATGGTGAGCTGCATAATTATTTACTATATATTACAATGTAATAATAATAGAAATAAAGTGCACAATAAATGTAATGCACTTGAATCATCCTCAAACCACCACCCCCAACAGTGATCCATGGAAAAATTGTCTTCCACAAAACTGGTGCCAAAAAGGTTGGGGACCACTGTTTTTGGCCACTGAGGTGTGGTATTCTGTTCCAGGAGCCTCAGGAAGCAAATGTACCTTGTTGAGGGTTAGCAAGCTCACTCTAACATTTCTGGATATTCCTTTCCTCAGGAAGATGTCTGAAAAACCAGCTAAGTCAAGGGGGAGTTTACCAGCAAGACCCTGAGTGGCCTAGGAATCAAACGAGGAGGGATACAGCTCCACCCTGGCAAGGCCAGCAGGAGTGGACCACAGGCTGCCAGCCATGAGCCAGAGCGAGAAGAGTGGGCAGTGGGAGGGGCCTTGTCAACTGTTTTCTTTTCTGTTTTTCCTGTCTCTGCCTGTTTTCTCAACCTTCCCAAGTGTTGGGGGATAGAACTGTTGGCCACTTTGAAATCACAACCTTGGGACTCCTCACCAAGAGACAAGGCAAAATTCTCTCTCCCTTTTCAAGTAATATCGTGAGAGGGACCATCCCTGGCTGATGGCAGGGATGGAGAGCAGGTGCAGAACTCTGATGGGTGAGTGAAAGAGGAGGCTTTCCCAGAGTAGGGTGGTCAGCTGACTGGCAGGCAGAGGGGGAGGGCTGGCTCTTATGCATGCTGCCTATCCCATAGCCTTCCCTGTAAGCCCTAGTTGGCATGGGAGGAATGCTGCACTGCATGATGAAGGCATGGGCCTTTCTCTTCAGTATTTATTCCTGTGGCCCCTGGGGCAAGTTTGTGTGTTTCAACCATTTGGTCTGGTTTTCAGCTATAACGCTTTGTTCTGGGTTTCTGCCCCAAGTACCTCCCTGGACCATGTCATGATTGGACAACTTCACTTCCAATATGCACACAGCTCCTGTCTTGATTCCTGCAAACTCAGCCAGTTCCAGCCTGCAGTGTTTCACTGATTTTATTAAAGGTTTGAGAGTGAAGGAAGGCCCTTGTGATTCTGAAAAGGAAAGCTCATTAGAATTTCCCAATAAACCTGGAATCTGTTGTGATCCTTCTCGGTGGGGCTAAGATCAAGCTGTTTGTCCCTAAGCCTTGCTTTTCCACCAGGCTGAAAGGACATCATTCACTGCTCTTGAAGATCAGTTTCTTCACTTCTCCTCTCCCCCTTCATGAGTGCTTTCAGCCTCCAGAGAGAAAGGCCCGGTTTTCCTTGATATCAATCTAAGATCAACTTCATTTCTCCACCTCCGGATGAATGAGAAGAGGCGCACCCATTTTCTTCAGTGTTAGACTGGCTTCGCATGACACAAGGAAGATATTCGCAATGCGATCCACTTCTCAAAATCTGAGCTATGCAATAGTAAATGCAGAAGAAGCCCCTGTATCTGAAGTACTCCAATATTTGGATAGTTAATTAAAAGCATCAGTTAAATGGGGAATCATAAGGAAATGCTACATGCATGCCTGAATTTATTTTAAATTCAATCGTAAGTATGTGGTTTCATCTGCCAATCTATAGATGAGGAACGAAGGTTTATTCTCAGAGTATGGTGTTTAATTCTGTTTTCTATAGGAATAAACCATTGCTGTATTTCATCATCTACTGTGTTCAACTTTGCTTTCTTTAAAGTAGTGTAAACCAAAGTATCTGAGACACGTCTCAATCAATTTAGAAAATTTATTTTGCCAAGGTTAAGGATGTGCCTTTGACACAGCCTCAGGAGGTCCTGAAGATATGGTCCTGAAGTACCCCAAGGTGTTTGGGGTACAGCTGATTTTTTCAATTTAGGGAGACATGAGAAATCAATCAAGACATTAAGGTGTATGTTGGTTCAGTCCAGAAAGGCTGGACTACTCAAAGCAGGGGCTTCCACATTATAGGTGGATTTAAACATTTTCTGATTAGCAATTGGTTGAAAGAGTTGCTACCAATAGAAAGGAATGCCTGGGTTATGATAAGGGGTTGTGGATATCAAGGTTTTGTCATGTAGATGAAGCCTCTAGGTAGCAGGCTTCAGAGAGAATAGATTGCAAATATTTATTTTCAGACTTAAAGAGTCTGTTCTGTCAGTAATTCTAAAAGGAAGGGGGTTATAAATGAGGTATGTCTGGCTCCCCATCATGGCCTTATCTTGTTTTCCAGGTTAACTTTGGAGTGTCTTTGGCCAACAGGAGGGGTCCATTCAGATGATTGGGGGCCTTAGAATTTTATTTTTTGTTTACAGTAGAGTGAGAACTTAAGGACACTTGCAAAGGAATCTGAGTTCAGAATCCCTTAAAAATATATTTTTGATCCTAGTTGTAAAGAATGAGATTAACCTGATTCTTCAGGTCATAATGGACTTGTCATGGACCCTTGAAAGTGTCTTTTGTTGTTGTGCTCTATTCTGAAATGATATTACATTGCGTCATGTTGTATTATACTGCATTGTGGAATTTCTACTCTTCCTCTCCTGTCTTGACTCCTGCTGCCCTCCCCTAGATTCCCATTCTTGTTGATAACCCTTAAACAGATGTGTACCCTTGTAAAGTAGATGGTGATTTTTCTGTTTTCAATTCACCTAAATGGTGTTAGTTTATGAATCTCATTCTTATTCTTACTCTTTTTTTCTCTTCACTTTTTTTTGATGGACTATTCATACGGCTAAATATATACTTAGTTTGGGGTTTTTTTGATCAGAGTATCCTAATCCACAGTCTACATTTTTCCACGTTTCTTATTCACTTCCCATAATGATAGCACACTTATTTCTTGCTGCATAGCAAAACACCTCAAAGGATTGTCCCTGAAGATAGCACTTCACTTGCTCATGATTCTGTGGGACTAAGGTTTGAGAACTGAGCAGTTCTTCCAGCCTGGCCCAGGGTCTCTCATTATGCCTGTGGCCATCTCGCTGCTTGACAGGGGTTGGATAATCTCAGGTAGCTCCCTAATAACATGTCTGGAGGCAAGTGCTGGCTGTCTTCTGAACTCTGTGTCACCAGTGTCTAGCAAGTCGCCCTGGCTCCTTTACAAACCCCAGTGTACAGGAACTTTTCAAGCCTCTGCTACATCTTGTTTGCTAATATCTTATTGGAAAAAGCAATTCAACTGGTCAACCTGACAGTGCCTAAAGATGGGGACTGCAGAAGGTGTGTATACAGGGAAGTGCGATTCATCTGGAGCTGTTGCTGTAATAGCCTACCACAGACACTGGGGTGCTTTGACATCCTGCTACCCAAACAGATGGATAGACTCATACATGAGGCATATAAATCTGTTTCAGTTTATATGTGTGTGTGTTTTCTTTCTGGGAATTATAGCTAGGAGTGAGACTACTGGATCCTGGAGCAAATATATATATGTGTGTGTGTGTGTATATGTGTGTGTATATATGTGTGTGTGTGTGTGTGTATGTATATATATATATATATATATATATATATACACACACACACGCTTTCTTTAAGAAAATTTTGCCACTTTGCATTTTAGAACTGTGATAACAGTTTCTATTTCACCAGTTGTGCACAAGAGTTTCTACCTCCCTACTTTCTCACCTATATAGGATATGATATTATCTGTCTTACTAAAATTTTACCATTTTGATGGTTGTAAAATGATATTCTATTTATTCCATATTTCTTTGATTACTTGTATGAGATCAAGTAACAGTTCATATATTTCTTAGCCATTTGGGCTCCTCTTTCTATGAATTGTATATTTCTATACTTTGCGCATTTTCCTATTGAGTTTATTTTTGCTTGGTTGATTTGAAGGTGCTCTTTGTGTATCATAGGTGTTATATTTTGCAGACTCTCATCTGCCAGCTTTTCCCCCCACGGTTTGTGTTTTTGTACTTTTAAAGAAGTTTTTCCCCCTCCCCCACTTAGATCATAAAGTGCTTCCTGTGCGTTACTTCTATTAGCCTTTTAGTTTTACGCTTTACATATAGGTCTTTAATTTGTATGTGGTGTAAAATAGAAATCCACCTATTTTTTTCCTTGCAGAGTATGTGAGGTTTCCCTATCATTAATTACTAAAAAATCTGTTTGTTACCTATTTTCCTTGCAAAATTACGGGCAAATCTGTGAGCTCTCTCTTTTATTTCATGGGAATATGTCTCTGACCCTGTGCTTGTATGATACTACTTTTGTTACACTAATTTGTAGTATGTTTTTATATCACATAGAGTCCTCTCTGCTTACTCTTCTTTTAAAAAGTTTACTTAGCTATTTGGAGATCTTTATTATTCTTTAGGTATTTTAATATGAGTTTGAGAAATCCTTCAAAAATTTTCTGTAATGTTGGTTGGGATTACATTGATGATTTATTCATTTCAAAATATTTTCTAATTTCCCTCATGGTTTCTTAGACTCGTGGGGTATTTATAAGCATGTTGCTTAGTTTTCCAATATATGAGGATTTTTCCAGATTTTCTTTCTATTGCTACAGACAAATTTGTATCCAGTGTTAATACCTTTGTAGAGTTAGAGAACACCCTTTGTGTAATTTCAAACTATTTAAATTTTTGGAAACTTGTTTTTTGAACGAGCATATGGTTTATGCTAGAAAGCGTTCCATATGGGTGTGCAAAGATTGTGTGTTTTAGAGTTGTTGCGTGGCATGTTCTATGAATGTCAATGGGATGAAACTGGTTGATAGTGCTTTTCTCATCTTCTATATGCTTGATGATTTCTGTCTTAATATTCTAGTAATGATTGGAGCAGGATGCTGAAATCTCCAACAATTATTGTTCTAATAACCTAGAATCATCACTATATTTCTTTCAATTCTGTCAGTTGTGTTTTGTGTATTTTGAAGCTTTGTTATAAGGTATGCATATGTTGTTGTATCTTCCTGATATATTGACCCTTTTATCATGATAAAATATTCCTTTTTATTTTTAAAACTATTTGTTGCTTTAAAGTCCATTTAACCTAATATTAACATAGTCATTCTAGCTTTCTTGTAGCGGCAGGTTGCAATGCACCTTTTCTTATCCACTTATTTTCAGTCTATTTACATGTTTGAACTTAAGGTGTATCCTTTGTAGACAGAATATAGTTGGATCTGAGTTTTGTCCAGTTTGACAGTGTTTGCCTGTTAATTAACGTTTTTGAACATTCACATTTGATGTACTTGTTGATACAGTGAGATTTCCATTTGCCATTTTGCTGTTATTTTCTTTATGCCTTCTGTCTTTTCTGTTTTTCTCCTCTTCCCTTACTGTTTTATTTTGTGCTAGATGTTTTTAATGTACAATTTTAATTCCTTTGTAGATTTTAAAATAATTTTTGTTTTTAATACTTTTGTGGTTTTTAAAAATAGTTGCTCTATGAATTAAACTATGCATTTTACTTTATTGCAATCTGCTTCTAACTTAATTCTGGCAAAATTAGAAACTTACTCCCATGTAGCTCCATCACCTCCCCCTTCTCTGAGCTGTTGTTGTCATATTGTTACATATAAATATGTTACGAACCTAACAATATAATATTACAGTGATCGCTTTAAGCAATCTCATGTCATTAAAGAAGTTAAAAGGAGAAATGAGAAGAAATATATTTGAAGTTTTTTATATTAACCTACATATTTACCATTTCCAGTGTTCTCCATTTCCTTCATTTCCTATGGATTGAAGTGACGATCTGGTGTGATTTCCTTTTCAGCTTGAAGCTTTATAGTTGTTTTTTTGGGCCATTTTACCCAGTTGTTTTCAGCTATTTTTAGTTGGCTGTGGCCAGAACCAACCCCCTTCCCTCCCCTCTCTCTCTTTTCTTTCTCTCTCTCTCTTTTCTTTCTTTTCTTTTCTCTTTCTTTTCTTTTTTTTCTTTCTTTCCTTTCTGGTCTTTGTATTTTGACTCTGAGTTGGATAGTCTATTTGTTTACAATATTTTCAGGTTTTTGATAAATTATTATTGTTTAAAGCTATGTATTTCCCTATAAATAATTGCTCTTTCCGTGCCTCACAAAAATTGTTATGCAATATTTTCAATGTATTCCGTTTAAATAATTTCTTAATTTTTCTTTTCATTTCTTCTTTAACAAAGTATTGCTTAGTAGTATGCAGTTTGTTCCTAGATACATTATTTGTTTACTTTTCTGTTTGTTATTTGTTTCTAATTTTAAAGCAATACAATTAAAGAACAGAACTTTATGTGTTAATTTTTTTGGAACTTATTTGAAGAATATTTTGGAGATTAATTGTAATTTGAGTGTGTGTGTGTGTGTGTGTGTGTGTGTGTGTTTGAAAATTTTAAATGCAACCAAAAGCTGATGTGCAATGTGCAGACTCGTTAGATGTATACTACTGGAAGTTTACTGTTTTATTTACGATTTAAACATGTCTGCTTATATTTCATCCAGTTGTATTTCTCATTTTGAGAGGGGTACGTTTACAAAATTACAGTGTCAATTTGTTTAAATATCTGTTGCTTCTTGTTTTATTGATGGTCGTTGTTTTATAAATTTTAAAATCTCTATTGTTAGGTGTAGATCTGTTTATAATCATTGTGTCTTTTTTATATACTGCTCCTTTTAGCTGAAGATAATAGTCCTCTTAACGTTTTGTTTTCTTTGCATTCCATTTCTTCTAATATTAAGTTTGTTACCTCAATTTTATTTTAGTTAAGATAAAATTTGGTGTGAATCATTTTATTCATGTATTTCAAACTCTTATTTAAACATTTTTTATACACTATATATTACTAGATCTAGTTTTTCTGTTTTTTTTAAGGTCTAATCTGAGAATTTCTATCTTTTGATTGGCTAATTTAAACCTATTTTATTTATCATGACTACTGCAATAGGAATTATTTATGTCTTCTTCTTTTCTATTTTCTATGTATCAAATTAATTTTTTCCTGCCTTTCATTGGATAGATTAAATTTATCTTTCTATTGTCATAAAAACCATGAACTATTTTCATTCTTTATGTTGTTACTCCTAACTTACTATCTTTTTTTGAGATAGGGTCTCACCCTGTCGCTAGGCTGGAATGCAGTGGCAGGATCTCGGCTCACTGCAACCTCTGCCTCTCAGGTTCAAGTGATACTTGTGCTTCAGCTTCTAGAGTAGCTCAGATTATAGACATGTGCCACCATGGCCAGCTAATTTTTGTATTTTTAGTAGAGATAGGGTTTCACGTTTTCCAGGCTGGTCTCAAACTCCTGGCCTCAAGTGATTTGCCTACCTCGGCCTCCCAAAGCGCTGGGATTATAGGCGTGAGCCACTGCACCCGTTCTACACTTATTATCTTAAGCTTATTAATTTGAGTATTATACCTCTAAATAGGACAAATGATTTAATATGACAGACTTTTCTCTGGTCCCTTCACTTCCACCTCCAAGATGATGTCTCATTAAAAAAAGTCTTTTAGGTGGGGCGCTGTGGCTCAAGCCTGTAATCCCAGCACTTTGGGAGACTGAGGCAGGCAGATCATGAGGTCAGGAGTTCAAGACCAGACTGGCCAATATGGTGAAACCCCATCTCTACTAAAAATACAAAAATTAGCCAGGCATGGTGGCACATGCCTGTAGTCCCAGCTACTTGGGAGTCTGAGGCAGAAGAATCAGTTGAACCCAGGAGGCAGAGGTAGCAGTGAGCCGAGATCATGCCACTGCACTCCAGCCTGGGCAACAGGGCGAGACTGTCTCAAAAAACAAAAGAACAAAACAAAAAACAAAAAAAATCTTTTAGCTAAAGCATGATAAATATACATAAAGTGTACACATCATAAGTGTATAGATAAATGAACATTCACAAACTGAATTCACACATGGGTGCAGCAGGCACATCTACCAGCAGAACAGGACGAGCATTGCAGACTCCTTTCTAGTTTTATTACCTTGCCTCCACTCCCCCAGAAGGATGCCTGACACCTTGGATTACCTTTGCTTTAGTTCTTCATACAGATGGAATCATGTTGTGCCATCCACATTGTTGCACTTAGTTGTAGATGATTAATTCCCATTGTTGTTTAGTGTTCCATTGCATGCCTATACAGTTTATTGATTGATTCTGTTGTTTAAAGGCATTTTGGGTTGTTTCCAGCTTTTGGTATTACAAATAGCACTGGGATGAACATGGTGGTGCATGTCTATTGGTGTTTGAGTCTATATAAGGCTTTATTTTGGATGTACGCCTTGGGAATGGAATTGCTGGGGCATAGGGTTTGCTCACATTTAGCTTTGGTAGATGCTGCCAAACAGTTCTCTGAAATGGTGTTCTGATTCACATTCCCACCAGCACTTTATGAGAATTGTAATTGTTTCACATTCTTGTCTACACTTGATACTTTTCTTTGTTTTCATTTTAGTTATTCTGGTGGTGTGAATTGCTATTTCAGATTCCTCCAGCTTCTAAATTCTGGGTTGTTATATTCATACTCTCTCCCTTCCTCCTTTACTTTTTTTTTTGTAAGTCTTTTTAGGTTCTTCTTTTCTTAAACAACAGTAAACCCTAATAATTTATTTACTCACATTCCCATATATTTTATTGTATCCTCCTGTATACATCTATTAAGAGTGTTTTCTTTTAGGATCCTTATGTGATAATCCTTCTGAATCTGTATGTATTTTAAGAATATATTTTTTGTTTACTCACCTTTAAATGATAATTCAATTGTGCCAAAATCACAGGCTTGACATTCCTTTTCTTTAATTCTTCTTGAAAGTGTAAATTTTGAAAAGTTAAAAACATGACTCACATGCAAATAAGAAATGAACACATATCAAAATATTTTATACAACTTATTAATTAATGAGGAAACCATCAAGATTCAAAAGTGTATTTGAAGAACACACACAACACAGATCAGTGTTGAGCATGCTGAAATCAATTTGCTAATAAATGCACCACTGTAGGGGACTATAATGTCATATGTGAAGTTATCTTTCTACCCAGAGGAAACTAATTTTATCTCTTCCAGGTGAATTTTTTGCATAACTGTGGACAATGACATTTGCATTTCTCACAGTTTCTACAAGCAAACTTCTACTCCTGCAGAACTGTATAGGAAATCATTCAATAGATAATCAAAGATGCACGTTTCTATAGGGTGATCCCAGAAGCCCTGTGAATGACATCCTGCACTTCACTGAAAGGATGCCTATTACCTCTTCTGCCTATGTCCAAGCATTGAAGATTATTTTTTATGCTTTAAAAATACTACCTCATGGTTTATTCAAGGATGCTCTTGAGAAGCTTGGTGCTAGCCAATTTTTTTTAAGCTTTAGAGTAATGTATTATTTTTGACCAGCCATTCTAGAATTTTCATTTCAAACATTATCCTTAAGTTTTATTGTTATATATTAATATCTAGGTATGAATTCTCTTTCTTGTCTCTGCTGTCATTCCAGAAGTCTTTCACCTTTCTTTAACTCAAGACATTCTCAGGAATTATTTTTTCCAATATTTTCTCTCAATAGATTTTTTTCTCTTTCTCTATTATTTCTATTAATCCACAAACACTTTTACTTCTTAGCTTACATGACTTTTATGTATTCTTTTATATTTTCTGTCTCTTTATTCCCAATAACTCTTGGTAAGTTTCTTTACCTAATTGTTCAGCTCCTGAGATTTTATTAACCTTTATTCATTTTATTTATTCCATCTACTGAGTTTATTATTTCAAACCGAGTGATTTTTTTTTTGGTAACTGCCTGCTCTTTATTTATGTTATTCATATCACCTCATATCCCTTTGTCAAGCTTATTTTAAAACTCAGTCTGGCAGTTCTATCGTTTCTAGTCCCTGCAGTGGTGGCTGTTTCTTTCCACCCCTGAGGGTTTGTTCTTCCTTGAATGTAGTAGCCTAGTGTTCCCTGTGAGGAGGGACGGGAAGAAAGGGGCTATAGAGGCTGGTCCATCCACCTGCATTTGTTGCCTGTCACCTTCCTGGGCTCTGCTGAGTCACTAGCAATACCTGTAGGGTCTGTGGCATGGGGTGGTCTACTAGTTTTCCAGGGCTGTTGCAGCAAAATACCGTCACACACCACATAATGACGTTTCAGTCCACAGACTCCATATACAACAGTGGTCCCGTAAGACTATGAACCATCATGGAGCTAAAAATTTCCTATCATCTAGTGATGCAGTAATTGTAATGTTGTAGTGCAACACATTACCCGTGTCCATCCATGACAGAAAAAAGACACAAACCAAGCAAACCACCCTGGACATATTTCAGGAAAGGACAACACCTCCTCAAGAAGAGCCTCAGGCAGGTCCTTCAGGAGGTGTCCAGAAGAGGCACTGTTATCACAGATGATGGCTCCATGCATGTTATGGCCCCTGAAGACCTTCCTGTGGGACAAGATATGGAAGTGGAAGATAGTGATATTGATCATCTTGATGTGGGTAAACCTAGGCTAATGTGTGTGTATATTTGTCTTAGTTTTTAACAAAATAAATTTGAAAAGTAAAAAATAATAAGCAATTTAAACATTAGAAATGAGCTTATAGAATAAAGGTATAAAGATTGATTTTTTTTGTATGGCCGTACAATATGTTTGTGTTTTAAGCTGAATGTTACTACAAAAGAGTCAAATAGTTTAAAAGATTAAAACATTTATAAAGTAAAAGGTGTTATAGTAAGCTAAGGTTAATTTATTATCGAAGACAGAACATTTTAAAAATAAATTGAGTGTAGCCTAAGTGTACCATGTTCATAAAGTCGACAATAGCACGTAGTAAGGTCCTAGGCCTTCACGTTTACTCACCACTCACTCACTGATTCACCCAGCACAACTTCCAGTCCTGTAAGCTCAGTAAGCGTCCTATACATTTTTCATCTTTTATACCATATTTTTCCTGTACTTTTTAAATGTTTAGCTATGTTCAGATGCATAAATACTTGCCATTCTGTCACAATTGCCTATAGTACTCAGTACGGTAACATGCTGTGCAGCTTTGTAGCCTAGAAGCAATAGGCTAAACCATATAGCCTAGGTGTGTAGCAGGCATTGTCGTCTAGGTTTGTGTAAGTGCACTCTGTGATGTTTGCACAGGTAAAAAAAATTGCCTAAAGATGCATTTCTGAAGGGAGGCATGACTGTACCACAAACTGTAACACAAAAATGCTTAAAACCATAGGAATGTATTCTCTTTCCACACTTTGGAGCCTAGAAGTCTAAAATCAAGGTGTTAGCAGTTCCATGGGTTCTCTGAAGCCTAGGGAATGTCTTAATCCATTTTGTCTTGCTACAAAATAATGCATGAAACTGGGTAATTTATGAAGAAAAGAGGTTTATTTGGCACACAATTCTGCAGGTAGTACAAGAAGCATGGCACCCACATCTGCATCTGAAATGAGGGCCTCCGCTGCTTCCACCGAAGGCAGAAGGTGAAAGGGAGCTTGTGTGTGTAGATATCACATGGGGAGAAGAGAAGTGAGAAAGAGAGATGTGGAAGGTTTCAGGCTCTTTTTAACAACCAATTCTTAAGGGAACTAACAGAGTACGGACTCACTCCCCCTGCTCCTCCAGGGAGGTCGTTAATTTTTTCATGAAAGATTCTCTCCCAGGACTCAAACCCCTCCCACTAGGACCCACCTGCAACATTGGGATCAAATTTCAACATGAGGTCTGGGGGGGATAAACATCCAAACTCTAGCAAGGAGGATCCTTCCTTGCCCCTTTCAGCTTCTGATGGCTCGTGGCACTCCTTGGCCTTGCCTGGCTTGTCAGAGGATCACTCTGCCTCTGTTATCCTCTGGCATTCTCTGTTTCTGAGTCCACACTTATCCCTTCTTAAAGGACATCAGTTATTGAATTAGGGCCTGTGTGACTAATCAAAGATAATCATTTGTATTCATTTCCTAGAGCTGCTGAAACAAAGTGTACAAGCTAGGTGACTTACGACAAACTTATTCTCAGAGTTCTGAAGGCCAGAAGTCCAAACTCTGGCAGGGTTGGTTCCTGCTGAGGGCTTTGGGGAAGAATCTCTTCCAGGCCTCGCTCCCAGCTTCTGGAAGTTTTCTGGCAATTTTTGGTGTTTCTAGCTTTGTACAAGCATCCCCCCCACCTTTGTCATCATCCTCTCATGGTGTTCTTCCTGTGTGCATGTCTGTCTCTGTTTCCAAATTTCCCCGTTGTATAAGGACACAGTCCTATTGAACTCAGGACTACTCTAATCAGGTGTGATTACTACTCGTCTAAATCCATCACCTCTGCACAGACCCTGTTTCCAAATAAGGTTGCATTTTGAGGTTCTGGGGCTTAGGACTCCAACATATTTTATTGGGGGAAACAATTCAACCCCCAAGAGGAAGCACTGCTGTTTTTTAATTTCATGGTGGTCAGCGGGGGTCAGTCAGTGGCCTGTCCAGGGGAATGTGACAGGGAGCAAAGAACTCAGAGGGGAAGCCTTCCCCCCAGCTCCTTTCCAACGCCAGCCTTTGCTCCAGGTCTTCAGTCCCTTCCCACATCACACATGCTTCCTCCCCCACCCAGCAGGTTAAATAAAAATAAATAAATAAATATCTAAGTAAAAGTCATTTGTTTAAGGAAAGCTATTTATAGTGGAGTAATGACCAATCCTTTCTATTACCAAGAAAATTCATGAGAATATATGCCTTTAAGTTAACCAAAAAAAAAAAAAAAAAAAGGAGAGAGAGATGTAAAATTGAATATTATTACCAGGGGCAAAAATTTTAAGTATGACACCCTGTTAGAATGTCAAGTTTCTTAAAAGGTCACAGAACACAGCAACAAGGGCTGACTATGAATGTCCTGCAAGATTTCTTTGCTAGAAATAACATTTGCAAGGGCAGTTTCATAATGCGTAATATCTGCATTCGTTTAGTTGAAGGAACAGCAGCAGCATTTTCAACTTATTTTTCTGAGATTCCTTTCATGCGCAGTTAGCACCTGCATTTTTTTGGCCAGACGCTAGAATAATAATAGTTAAACCTCTGGGTGTATTGCAGGGGTGGAGTGTGTATGGTTGAGAAAACAAAAACTTACAATATGGAAGGAAAAAAGCAAAGTGGGGTGAACAGTTGGAAGGAAGGCATGTGGTCTTTTGCATCTGCGTAATTTTCATTTTATTCTCTCGGTCCTGTGTCTTTCTTGTCACTTGCGTGGGCTCTCTAGCATTGGACCGGAGGAAGGAACCAGCATTTCATGCTAATTTACCATCTTGCTGGGGGCTCAGAATCATCCTTGTAGAATTTTAGATACATTTTCCTCAACATTTTATTATGAAAATGTTGAAACTTACAGAAATGTGAAAAGAACTTTACAATGAACCCAAATATATGCAGGACCAAAATTCTGTAATTAATTATTTGCTAGGTCTCTTCAGATTTTGTTATTCTTCCCCTTAAGCTTCTTCTTTTTTTTTTTTTTTTCCTCTGAGATAGAGTCTTGCTCTGTAGCCCAGGCTGGAGTGCAATGGTGCGATCTTGGCTCACTGCAACCTCCACCTCCTGGGTTCAGGTGATTCTCCTGCTTCAGCCTCCTGAGCAACTGGGATTAGAGGCGCCTGCCACCATGCCCGGCTAATTTTTATATATTTTAGTAGAGATGGAGTTTCTCCATGTTGGTCAGGCTGGTCTTGAACTCCTGACTTCAGGTGATCCACCCACTTTGGTCTCCCAAAGTGCTGCGATTACAGGTGTGAGCCACCACGCCCGGCCCCCCCCTTAAGCTTTTACAAGTGTTTTGACAATATCTGAGTTGATCCTTGATACGGTTTGGATCTGTGTCCCTGCCCAAGCTTATGTCAAATTGTCAAGCCCCAGTGTTGATGTGGGCTTGGTGGGAGGTGGTTGGATCACGGGGCAGTTTCTCATGAGTGGGTTAGCACCTTCCCCTTGGTAATGCGCTCATTTTAGTGAGTGAGTACTCTAAAGATCTGGTTGTTTAATAGTGTGTAGCACCTCCCTGCTCTCTCTCTCTTGCTCCTGCTCTGACTATGTAAGATGTACCTGCTTCCCCTTTGCTTCCACCATGATCGTAAGTTTCCTGAGGTTTCCCCTGAAGCAAAAGCTGCTATGCTTCATATATAGCCTATAGAACCATGAGCCAATTAAACCTCTTGTCTTTATAAATTATCCAGTCTCAGGTATTTCTTTATAGCAATGTGATTTATAAATTATCTAGTCTCAGGTATTTATTTATAGCAGTGTGAGAATGGGCTAATACAACACAATTTTTAGCTAATTTAATGAGTTCTCAGCATTCAAATTTATAGAAAGAACTAATCTCCTTTTGCAAACATATTTATATGCCATTCAGTTGGCTTAGAAAACTAGAATTTCTATACCAACAAAGCTTTGGTATGTGCAGTTTTTCAGCCTTGGAAATAGATATGTCCTGGTTGGTATACTTGAGGGAGCTCTTTGGGATGCATTGTACTCTAAATCTGAGTCTTAGCTTCTGCAGAAGTCATGGGAGGCACTGACAATTTGGAGAGGTGAATACTGGAGTTTGGTTAAGAGAATTCTAGCACAATCCCATGGGTGGGACATCCAGTTCCAGTGATTCTGTGCTAAGCCCTATATCATTTCTGGTCTTCCCTTCAGACTGAGGTGCAGAAACCATGTGACTTTCCTGGTAAAGGTGTGCTCCTGTGAGCAAGTGATCAGGCATATGTGCCTGTGTAACCCACAAGTGTGTGCACATTCACTGACACGTTATGGAGAGTCCTGCCTTAATTGGTAGTTAGAAGAAAAGAAAGAAACCAACACACAAAACTAAGCCATACACGTCTTTGCCAGGCCAAAGATGCACTTTCATTCCTTTACCAAACAATATGCTAAACACCTGGGCCCCAGGAGCCTGCTTGGAATGACATCATCTATATACCCGGCTCCCAAGTCAAGGGTTGGATACCTGCCTGACACCTGGCTGACTACAACATACCACCAAGGTAAGCACAGACACCTGCAATGTCCCCATGCAGAAGCTGTTATGAACAGCAAAGCTGGAAACTTTCTAGCTTTGGCATTTTCAGTCTCCAGACTCTACCTTCAGCAACGAAAAAAACCTATTGGCAATTTGAAAAGAGCAGTTTATCCCCCACATCACAAAGAGTACCACTGCCATTCAAGTCCTCCTCCTAATTTCCCACTTAACATTCACCTCCAGTTGAGCCGTTACTGCTTCTGATCGCTTTTACCGGCCTTTGACTGCTCCTCCTGCTTCCTGTGCCTGTTGGATACCACTTCTGTAGGACGTGAGACCATTGTAGAGCATTCTTCATGGTTTCCCACAGCCTCAAGAACAGAGTCCTCATTTCCTAGCATGGCATGCACAGTGTTCAATGATCTGCCTCTAAAGTTCATGTCCAGCCTGACCTTGGACGACTTTCTCCCACCTCTATCTCCTGCACAGGCTGAGGCAGCCTTGTGTGAGCTGGCTTCCCAGTGTTGCCATCCCTGCAGCATTCTCTTTGCCATTATCATCCTGATATAATTCTCCAAGGGCCACAGCAAATGCCACTGTCCTCTGTCTGAAGGTAATGCCTCCTTTGTCCGTGCTCCAGGGTACATTATCCCTCCCGTGCCTCACCTTTCTAACCTACCTGTGTAATGGACATTTGTGTGGTGAATACTTCTATTTTAAGATCGGCTCCTCTGGGTAGAGACTGTGACCTCCTCATCTTTATTTTCTCCTGGGCACTTCCCTCAATGCCTTCCACTTGGCCATTGCTGAGTTGTTCATTTGAATCACACACCACTGATTAAGGATGTTATCTCAAAGTGTTCTTAACTCCCAAGTCATTATGTGTCTGTAGGATAAGAGCTTCCACATTTAGGTGTTGAAAAAATTATGAGACATTTGCAAAAATACTGCTAATCAGTAATTATGTTAGCTGGAAACCTGTCCAACTCCCTTCTTTTCATAGGGAAGCTAAGTCATAAAGCTCTTTTCAGAATGAATGTCTACTGGGGTAACTACAGCTATAATCTCTAAGTTGATAATACTATATCCAAATGACACCTTTGAGAGAAGAAGGCAGCAACAAGACTCTTGTTATACCTTAGAAGCTTCTGGATTTGCATACCATTTGAGATCTTTCACATTTGATTTTAAATGAAATGTAGCATGCACCCCTGTTGTGTAATGGAAAGTAGTCTCATAGACAAGCCATTTATTATCATCAGATGCCAAATTGATGCAGGCAATTTTTTAGTTTGCATCCCTGAGATGAACAGAAGGGCAAGAGAACTGTTTACAATTACACTTCGCAAAGGAATGGTCAATTCCAGCATCTTCCCTGCACCAGGAGGCTTATCCAGGCTCCTGTGCTGAAGCCAGAGGCTTGAAAAGACGTTCAAACCCTTATGCTGCTTTCAGAGCCCCCGGGTTCCTACTGCCAGGATGTGCTATCATGATAATTGTGTAGAGAATCATTAGAGCTAAAAATTTAGAATCTTCTGTAAAAGAGAACTCCAAGATTGCTTATTTTTTTGTTGTTCTTGTTGTTGGAAATAGCTCATCATTATACACAGCACAAAATTTTCTGCATTGTCACTAAAATGACCATTCTTGGTAAGGAGAAATTACCTTCACTTTCTGTACTTTTGTGGTTGACAGTTTATTACAAAACCCCATAAGGAGTGAAGAATGATTTCTCTAAGACTTATTATAAATATGACATCAGCAGTTAAAGTAGAAGAATCTTAAAAGTTCGAGATGCTTCATTTGTATTCTCTGGGCCATTTGGTTATTCACCAAATTTATCTTTCAACCAGCATTTATTGAATGCAGTTTTGTACTGGACTATAGGAAAAACAGAGTTGAATAAAACAATTTCCTCCCAAGGAAATAATAATACAGATGGAAAGATGTGACACGTTACTGAAAAATGATAATACAAGACAGAGCTAGATAAATATCATAAGGGATGTTTGGACCAAGTGCTATAAGACTTGCAGGAGCAAATGTTTTCCTCTAGCTAGAAAGGAAGGAACTCAGACTAAGCAGATACTATGTGCTAAAGAACCATGTAATCTGGGTCTTAAAAGATGGGAGCTATGCCGAGGTTAGGGGAAGGAAGATGGGAAGTATAGTCAGGGCAACGGAGTGAGCAAAAGTTGGGTTGAGGTGGGGACATGGAAGAGAAAGTGGGCAGGCAGGCAGGGCATGGTGGCTCACACCTGTAATGCCAGCACTTTGGGAGGCTGAGGTGAGTGGATTGCTTGAGCCCAGGAGTTTGAGATCAACCTAGGCAATACCGTGAGACCCCGTCTCTACAAAAAAATTAAAAAAAAAAAAAATTGGCTGGGTGTGGTGGTGCATGTCTGTTGTCCCAGCTTCTCGAGAGGGAGGTTGAGGTTGCAGTGAGCTATGATCACCGCACTGCAGCCTGGGTGACGGAGTGAGACAGACCCTGTATCAAACAAACAAACACCGTGAAAGTGGGGAGGCATTTCCAAAGATTAACAAGATGGAAAGGTTTAGACCAAACTGAAGAAGGCCTCAGATACCAATAAATTATTTGGACATTACTTTGTAGGAAATGAGACGCCAACACAGCTTTTTAAGCAAGAGAATGATGCAGTCAAAATCACATTTTAGGAATATTAATTTGAATGAATTCCGAGTTTGCTTAAAGCTCCTTCCTGAGGTAGCAGAAACTGAAAATGTGCTACGAAAATACTAGAGAAATAAACAAAAAACTGAAAACAGATAAAGATGAAGGGAGAGCTCTCCAATGTGGAAACGATGGTGCAATTGAATGTAGTCCTTGCTCCCCAGATAGCCCCATGTTGTTCCCCTCCTGGTGCTTCTCATTAATGGGCCACTCTGTCTGTTTACATGTTTGTTTCCTAAGTTTTTCCCTGCCTCCTCACCAGAATAGAATCGCAGGGCTCTTGTCACAATTGTTCATCCTCTGTGCGAGGGATGGTGTTTCACATATAAGAGAAACACCATCCCTGGCACAGAGGATGAACAATTGTATTAATTATATTTTGAATGAATAAAGATTACTAGAATGCAGGGAGAGGTTAGAAATACTGAGCTCCTAGTTTGGTTTGATTTTCTCCAGTAACAATGGATTTGGAGACTCATGTGGAGAAATGCCAAATTCCTTTACAGAAGCTGTACTGATTTGAAAGGACTTACACATATTTATTCCTCCTAACAGCCACAGAATGTGATCTGAAAGGTAGTCATTCATTCACTTGACATTTATTGAGCACTTACTCTGGGCCAGATGTTATCCTGTGTGTTGTGTTTACAAAGATGCATTTGGGGCAATCCATGTAATGAAAGGTCTCACAGTCTGATGAAGAAAATCAATGTATACAGAGAATTATAATACAATGTATCCGTATTAGTATTCTCCAGAGAAATAGAATCAATAGGATGTATACATCTATATATATATATGCGTGTACACACACACACAAACAGATTTATGATAAGAAATTGGCTCAAGTGATTATGGAGGCTAAGAAGTCCTAAGATCTGCAGTTGGCAAGCTGGAGACCCAGGAGAGCCAATGTTTCAGTTTGAGCCTGCTGTATGTATTTATGGTATACAACATGATGTTTTGAAGCATATATACTATGAGGCAGTGAAGTCGAGCTAGTTAACATATGTATTAATTAGGCCTTAAACATATCCTATTAGTCTATTTCGGGTCCAGTGCCCATCCTGACACCTTGTTGGCTAGCCCAGCCCTTCACAAAGAATGCTGGAGGGTATTCTAGACAAGGGGATGGGCTAAGCAGGTCCCAGGAGTGTTTGCTACAGGAGTCTGACTTCCGACCTGTCTAGGAGTGCAGGTGGCTTATCTCTTAATGACTGAGTTTGTCAAAGTCTCATTATTGGACCCCTGGGAACACAGCAATTACGACTTTTTCTCCCCCACCATTTTCAGGGTCATCAAGAAACCACAAGGGCCTACAGGATATCACATGCACCCTGCTAAATATTGCTGAGTTACAAAAGGAACAATTGCATAACCTCCACTCCCCCTCAAATCTGCAGTCGAATCACTTTCAAGGCTGTTCTTGGTGTGGACTTTCAATTGGCATCTGAGAGGAGCGTCAGTCGTCTTAATACCGTGAATTAATTATCAGTCTGGCCTGCTGGACAATATTGCAATCAAAACAACAGAGAAATGTTCCAGCCAGATTGAGAATGCACGAACATAACTTAACTCAGAAATATTGCAGTTGAATTCAATAAGCATAAAAGAGACCTAGTAGTCATTTCTAAAACTTTTTGGCTGTTAAAGTGCTTTTGTCACAAAAGGGATGTCAGCCGTGTAATTTCAGACTCAAGGAACAGAATTGCAGGAATTATGGACATTTTGTGATCGGAATACCTTTAACAAAACGATAAAGTTGAAGTTATATTTTGTTGAATAAATTGATTCTGTCCTGTGTATCAATTTCTGAAGAATATAATTATTAATAAGACATTAACAGGATGTAATTTCCTTTGAAAATAACTTGTTCTCCTCATAAAAATGCGTGATCAGAACAATTAGAAACTGTGTTAGATTCTATGGTCTAACAGGATGCAGTGTTTTCCCCATTTCTAACACATTTGATGCTGTTGAAAACGTGCCCAATCCTTTATTTTTTCTAATCTGTTTTAAGTGTTATTGAGGTAGAAGGCAGGACTGTACTCCAGGGACAGGGCTTGGACTCCGGACCAGATTGAGGACTAGCTGAAGCAGTGAAGAGGCAAAAGCACCTCTCCATAAGACAGGCCCACCAGTGCCATGTCAGTTGCCATTGCCATGACAACACCCTGAAGATACTGACTGTTTCCATGGCAACGCCACAGGGACTCAGAAGTCACCACCCTTTTTCTAGAAATTTTTGTATAATCTTCCACTTAATTTGCATGTAATTGAAAGTAGGTAACAATGTGACTGTGACTGCAGACCTGCCCTGGGCTGCTGCTCGGGACACCCTGCCTGTGGGGTCGCCCTGCTGCTGCTGTGCATGGCTGCCTCAGTAAAAGTTGCTGTTTACACCACCGTCTGCCTTTGAATTACTTCCTAGGCAAAGCCAAGGTCTTTTCTGGGTCAGCCCCAATTTTGGGCTCACCTGTCCTGTATCATTATGGGAGCCAAAAACTGCTCCTTTGTTTTGTTTTGTTTTGTTTTGAGATGGAGTTTCACCCTTGTTGCCCAGGCTGGGCTACAGTGGCGCTATCTCAGCTCACTTCTGCCTCCTGGGTTCAAGCAATTCTCCTGCCTCAGCCTCCTGAGCAGCTGGGACTGCAGGCACATGCCACCATGCCCGCTAATGTTTTTATTTTTAGTAGAGATGGGGTTTCATCATGTTGGTCAGACTGGTCTCGAACTCCTGACCTCAGGTGATCCACCTGCCTCGGCCTCTCAAAGTGCTGGGATTACAGGCATGAGCCACCATTTCCAGTCCCTTTGTTCTTTTTGAAGATTTCACAACAACTTGCTTTTAGAACAGTTGTGCAACTTTAGAATACAGTGTTCTCCTAATTGTTAACCAGATTGTAAAGCCTAATAGAAGAGAGACCATCATCCACTGTGCACTGCCAGGCCCTGTGTCAGCACTTTCATATCCTGCGATCATCTCCGTTTATCCTCACAGCAGCCCTGGGTCACATGAGGCAACTGAAGGTCACATGATCACAAGTAATGGAAGGTCACCTAATGACAGAAGTCCTGTGTGACACTCAAGGTATCTGATCCCAAAGTCCAGCTCTGTCTTCCAGTTCCCCCTAGAGCTACAATTGATCACATAGCCGCTGAAGTCTTTCTTAGGTGTCTATTCATTCTCAAGCCTGAAGCACAAATGCTATCAATGAGGCTGGAAGAAAGGGCATTCTGCTGTCTCCCCCAGGCCCACACCCTCTCCTCAGCAGGTTCATGCCATAGCAAGCACCTAATCTAAGCTGCGGTCCTTCTCCAGGTAACAGAGCTGCCACTCAGTATCGGGTGTGTGAGTAGAGCTCTTTGGTGATACTTCAGGACTCAGCATAGCAGTGGGGGTTTCTTGACACTGGAGGTGCAACCTGTACCCCACTAACTAAGGAAATACTTTTCTCTCACTGGGAGTCTCAGGTTTGCTGTCTCTGAGGGAGACGTGCTGACCTTAAGAGTTAACTCATAAAGGGTCTGTGGAAATTGTTCATCCGTGAAAAATATAGAAAAGGAAGCGGCCACGAAGGGTCAGCATTTGGAGCTGCCCCGGGATAGTAATCCATCCATCCATCCCTCCCCCCACCCCCCTCGCTCTGCCCCACTCCTGCAGGGCACTGAGACTGACAGTTGCAGGCATCAATGTGATACCCTCAGTGTCCAGGGGATGGGTCCATGGAGTGGGACCTTCTTGAGGAAATGGGTTCAGTTCCTCAGTGGAGAACTGAAGTTCTTGTGCTTAAACACTAGGTAACAGAGGTCTTCAAGAGCAGGTGAGCCATCTGGGTGGTGTGTGTGTGTGTGACCCTAAATAAGTGTCCACTTCTTGTGAGCGCCCAGTGTCACTTCTCATTGTACTTTGCCTTTGAAACTACAGTTATCCTCAGGGACAAGGTCTGCCTCTTCCCACACAGTTTGGGGCCTTCCCCTCGTGAGAGCTGAGATGCAGGGTGGCCGGGGGCACTGGGACCTGCTCCTCCAGCCTGAGGCCTCCTGGACTCAAGTGGAGAGTGGCATCAGGCTGTGGGTGGTCCTGGCCTCCTGGATCCAGTCGGCGCTGAGGATGTGAGACAATAACCTCAGGGGGTTTTTCTGGTGGTGGCAAGACCCCATTCTCCATTGGTAGAGATGTCAGAAGGCCATGCCTCCCTTCCTGAGCCCCAGAGATGAGGAAGCTTTCTCCTTGGCAGAGGAGAAAGGAGCAGCACAGGCAAGCTTCCGGCTCTGTGTTCACGGAAGCTCCCCGAGGGGAAAGCAGCACTCTGCAGGTTCGGTCTTGCCACAAGCAGTTTGCACTTCCTACATAAAGCTGGGGCCTGGAATAGGACCGCACACAAGAAGGGCATGGCGTAGGTCTAGAATCGTCCTGTGAAATGATGACCTAATTGCCCCTCACGGCTTGGCAGATCTATTCCTAAAGTGGATGCCAGTACCATCAAACTTAATAATCCACAGAAAGATTTTTTAAAAACATTCTTATTCACTTAAAAACTCAGCTTTCCCATGGCAATTACCATCTTAATAATATAACATAATGAATGTATATGGTATCAAAACAATATATTGATCATGTATTTATCATCATAATGTAACATTAGCTGTCTAGTGGTAAAAAATAAACTCATACACAGTAGTTTGTGTGTGTGATGATAAAGGACTTCCCAATGTCATTTCCATGGGGTCAACTACACACCCATGCCTGTGGACTCAGGACAGCAGAGGCTGCTCACTGCAAATGAAAGAGAAACTGTGGCCTGTGGGGGTCCAGGACAAACCCTTGGAGAAGTTCATTGTCACTCTGCATACCCTCCAATGTCCAGGCACAGGAGCGATTCAGCTCTGAGGTGCAGGTCTGAGGAAGGCTCCTCAGCACCGAGGTGTTTGGGTGAACTCAATTTCTACGTGTATTCTCTTCAGAAATGAGGCATGTCAAAATAACAGCCAGCTAACCTGAGAAAAGTGACTTTTGTAGTAAAGAGGAATGGAAATCCAGCACAAACTCTGCTGGGGAGACACAGAAACCCTAAGGGTGAGGAAGGGAGTCATGGAGGAATTGCTGAGTGGTGACCAGCCTGCCTTGAGCTGGTGTGGTGGGGCTGGGGCTGGAGTCTGGAGGTGACAGAGCCCACCCGAGGCTTTGAAGCTGTCAGATTTGTGTATGGGGAAAATGGCTCCTTCAGCAGCATTGAGGGGTGGATTGAGGGAAGAGCAAGTGAAGAACAGGAACAAGCTGGCAGGCTGTAGTCCTATTACAAATTGAGTGGAGGAAAACATTTGGGAGATACTTTAGAGGTAGAATCGACAGAATTTTTAACCTGACTTCTGATTACTTCACACATGCCGTTCCCCCACGCCCCCCACCCCCCGGAGCCTCCCGCCTCTGTGTTAGAGTTTTCCATTTTCCTTCAGATCTTACTCCCCGCTCTTTCCAACACCCCCCACCCTGGCTGCACCACAGCCTGGCCTCAATTTGCATCTTGTGCTATGCTTTTGTGCCATTTCTTAGGATGACTTTTGTGTACATTTTGATGGAGTTGCCATCTTCCCCCATGAGAATATGAGTTGGCAACAAGGTCTGTGTTTACAGAGAGTTATCCACTGCTTTATGCCCAAGGCCTGGCACACAGCACATAGTGCAAGTGTGCAGGGGACGGGGACGGGGACAGGAGAGTCACAGGGTCTTCGGATCTCCAGCATGGATCATCACAGAATGAGCATAGGTATGTGTCAAACAGCATAGGTCTGTAGAATGGGATGCAGGTTTGCGAGGAGAGACTAGGGTTGGGGTTTCAGACGTGTCAGTTTTGGGGTGGTGCCTGTGGGACATGCAAGTGGCAATGTCTCCTAGGGGGGATTGATTTACCAGCTGCAGCACAGAGAGAACTGGGGCCTAAAGACATAGACTTGGAAGCGCTCTGGCACTCTGCATATTGACACCGAGATTACCGTGCCAGTCTAGTCAGAGAGAGAGTATTTTACAACTTTGGCAGGTTACTTAACCTGTTTAACTTTCAGTTTCCTCATTTGTCAGTCAGGGCCAATAATACCCACCTCAGGCTATTGTGGTTATTAAGCATCCACAAAGACTGATGTCTGCAAGGAGCTTAGCCCAATTTCTAGCACACAGCAAGCAAATAATAAATAGTGGCTGAAAGAAGAGAACAAAAGCAGAACCTGGGGAAATATTTAATGGATTGACGAGGGGGAGAGTACAAGATATGAAATAAAAACCTACAGGGAAAGGGAGCAAAAACTAAGTTCCTTTTCTTCTTTAAAACAATGTGGAAAATGCAACTTAATTCTAAAATTATATTTGTCACATTCTCTAAGATAATAACTCCATGTGGAATCTAAATATCTAAACTTTTAAGCCATTTTCTTATTTCTGGTCACTTATCTTTATCTCAAATAAGTAAAACTAAATAAACATTTTCAATGAAGTTATTTTAATAAATTCTGTTTTATAGCATGTCACATTATAAATGATGTTTGCTTAGACCTGTTCCTTGTTTGATGATATTTGCTTCTCTTTGGTGCCAAGAGTGACTTTCTGCCTATAATATCTGTTGTGGGTTAGTCATATTTTATTTAATTAAAAATTTAGGGCTGGTCATGGCAGCTCACACTTGGAATCCCAGCACTTTGGGAGGTCAAGGCTGGTGGATCACCTGAGGTCAGGAATTAGAGACCAGCCTAGCCACATGGTGAAACCCCCGTCTAAAAACAATACAAAAATAAGCTGGTTGTGGTTGTAGGTACCTGTAATCCCAGTTAGGAGGCTGAGGCAGGAGAATTGCTTGAACCCAGGAGGTGGAGGTTGCAGTGAGCCAAGATCGTGCCACTGCACTCCAGCCTGGGTGACAGCGAGATTTCATCTTGGGAAAAAAAAAAAAAAAAAACTTGTGTGGAAGAGAAATTTGAGAATTAGTTTCTCTTAACTCAAATTTATAGTATAAAATAATTGCCTCTGAAGTTTTATCAGGTTGAAATTTATTTTCACAATTAGTGGTTGGCTCGAGAAATGATTTACAGTTTCCTATAAACATAGGTAACAAAGATGAGTGGCAGGGTACAAGTGCCCTGGAAATGTCATCACCCATCCAGGTGATTTTAAATCAATGGATTGTGAAATTCTTCTGTCAGGGAAATTGATTATGACTCTTTAGGCCCTACGACAAAATCATTCCTGTCATCCATATATTAAAAATATTCTTTCCATCTTGCAGTTTTCATAGTAGCTTTGTTCAGTTAACCTTGACTGTCGGATGGTGTTATGTACAAGGTGATTCCGCAGGCAAGGCAGCCGAGCGCAGAGCATGGGCATCGCCCCTCACGAGGAAAGGTCTAACCCTCATTAGTGAAAGGAAAATTAAAACAACCACGAGAATCCATTTGTCATCTGCCAAATTGTAAGAGAGTAATAAAAAGTACTTGGGTATTGCTAGATCATGTGTGAAGAGAGTAGAGCGCTGGTTCCCAGCTGTGGGGACCGTAATTGGAGGGCTTTTTTTGAGCGCAATTTGGCCAGAACCGTAAAAATATGTGACGCTTTAATGCTCTAATAACATGCCCGGAATTCATCCAAAGGATATAGTGGGATGTTTGTGCACAGATTTGTGTTGACAAAAGCTCACTGCAGGTCTCATGTATAAGGAAAATGGAGAAGCCAGCAATTGCCCAGCAATATGAACCCTTCCACGAGCTATGGTAAGTCCAGATGAGTAGATACCTTGTGGCCACTAAGAAGTCATGTTACAGAAGAATGTGAATATTTACTGAAAGCAAAAGTGACTCTAAATAAGAAAAGCAGAGTACAAAATAGTTTTGAGTATGCATGGAAACATACCTCCGTGTATACAGAGCATATCTTTGAGGATGAAGCCTTAGTTATCTACTAGTCTTAGTTATTTATTGCTAGGTAACAAACTGTTGCAAAATGTGGTAGCTTGAAACAACAGAAATCTATTATTTCTCATGAGTCTGTTGCTCGACTGGGCTCTGGCGGTGGCTGGGGTTGGCGTTCCTCTACTCCAGGGGCTTGGCTGGGTCCGTGACTCTGTGTTATTCAACTATGGCAGGGCTGCGCTACTGGATCCAAGAAGGCTTCACTCACAGGTCTGGGGCTTCTGTTTTCTTTTATGCCCCTCTCCACGTGGGTTGCTGAGGTTTCCTAACGGCAAGGTGGTCTTGGGTAGTCAGAGTTCTTAAGTGGCACCTGGCTTTCTCCCGAGAAAGACAGAAGCTGCCAGACCTCTCGAAGGCCAGACTGAAGCTGGCATAGCATCACTTCTGCCACTTCGCATTGGTCAAGATGAGCCACAGGCCAGATGCTGGGGGAAGGCAGAGGATTTGCACCTTCAGGGGAGAGACGCACTTGATAGCAGGCATCTTTGCAGATGCTCAAGTGCAACCTACATCAGAATTTTAAAAGTGCTTCTCTCTTGGTGGTGTAATTGCAGATTTACGTTATTTTCCTCTTTGCTATCTGTCTCCTTAAAATTGTTTACACTGCATTTCTGCTTCATCATCATCAAAAACAAAACAAAACAGACCCAAACCTTCACTACACCAAATTATAACTGCTTATATGAGGACATTATAATAGGGTTTGAATTCCAACTTTATTATTTTCTGTGCATTTGGTTATTTATATTTGCTGTTAGAGTGTCTTCATACATTAAGTGAGGGTAATCAAAATAAGGCAAGGTCTATAAAGTGGCCAGCATGATGCCCACCTAGCAGGTGTTTGAGAAAAATGTCTTTTCACAGGCCATCTTTTCTTAGAGCTTTGATATGCAGTTGACATAGCATGACCTTGTTTATATTTCTGTGCTTTTTTGAGTTTTGTGATAGTACACATCATTTTATTTATGATGTTATATCAATTAACTCAGCAGATTTCTTTGCTCAAACAGAAAAATAGTCTTTGGTCATATAATATTTCTTGGTAAGAGAGAGAATTCTTCAATCTCCACCATTAGGTGATATTTACTTAGGGATACGTAGGCTTGTCCAGAGAACAAACGTTTCCTCTTACAGGTATTAACTGCAGAAAGCTGGGTTGCTCGGCACACAGTGTGAATTGTACAGGTGCTCATGTGTATAGGTCACGTCCAGGTTTGGGACTCAGAAGACTCAGTTTTTAATTTTGGTTCTGTAGCTGAATAACTATATGGTTTTAGGAATGACATTTTCTCGGTTTCATTTTTGTAATACTTAAGATGAGAAAGATCAGACTAGGGTGATTCCTAAAGCTTCTTTCATCTCTAAAATATTGATCCTATGAGTCTAAGTTCATGTCAAGAGACTAGATGAAGTGTGTAATAACTCTATTTCTTTTGAGAGAGAATTGAAGGCTAATGCTTAGCAAAGAAACTGGTATCGTTTAATGGATGGGGCAGCCACGGGGCTTTGGACGTTTTGTTTCTATTTTAAATATTACCACTGACCTGCAGGTTGACCTGTGGGAAATTAAATCCTATCTATTTACTTCAGTTCACTTAAGGATCTAAGAGCAATTTTTTTTCTTACCTCAAAAAGTTGTTATGAGATGACTGTATGCAAAGAATGACATTGTCCCAAAAGGATGATATTTATAATGGCTATATAATAATGTTTTTACTATTAATGAAGAATCACGAGAAAAATGACCCAATATTATAGCCATAAACATGAATTGACACTCACCAGCAATCTAGAACTATGCTGGCATAGTGCCTGTTTCCCACAAAATATCTAACTCAGGAATGCATCTTGTAATTGTGACTGCTACACTGGACTTACAATTTTGCATAAAAATAAACACTCTGCGGAACACTGGGCGTGGACAATGTTGGAAAGGCTTTTAACAACTCCTATTTGGAACCATGCTTATCTCATAAATCACAACTTTTGAGATGTAAGATATCAGCATCAAATCATGTTGTCTGATTTTGTTTTTCAAACTAGTTTTTACAAGGTTTAAAGGTTGAAAAATCAATGTCAAAAGACACAATGGATAATCGTGGTCATATCAAATGAAAATTAATCAATGAATCTATCCAATGAGTTATAATTTCACACCCAGAAGATTAGTAAAAACAAAAAAGTCTGATGATACCAAGTTTCAGAACGTGTAAGGAGCAGAGGGAACCATCTATACACTGGTGGTGGTTGTATATATTGGAACACTCAGTTTCCAAACAATTTGCTTCCAGTCCTGGGCATCACAGAGATGCTCATATGTACACACCATGACGCATATATTAGTATGTCCATAGTAGTATCATTAAACACTGCAAAACAGGAAACAACCCATCAGCAACAGAATGGACAAATAGACTTCAGTGTATTCAGATAGCAGCAAGAATGAGCTCCAGGTACACATACCAACCTGAAGATTCTCACAGAATTATTGTATTTTCTAAGCCTGCCCTGACAAGTACCACAGACTGTTGGCTTAAACAACAGAAATCTATTGTCTCACAAGTTCCGAAGGTTACAAGTCTGAGATCAAGGTGTGAGCAGGGTTGGTTTCTCCTAAGGCTATGAGGGAAGACATGTTCCAGGCCTCTCACTTTGGCATGGCTGTTCACATTGTCTTCCCTCTATGTGCACCTTGGTGTTCAAATTTTCCCTTTTTATAAAGGACACTAGGAATATTGAATTAGGGCCCACCCTGATAATCCCATTTTAACATGAAAATGTAACAGGTGTCCTAGGTTCTTGGTCACCCCTTCCCCAGGAATGGGGGGAAGAGGCCCTGGAGGTGTGGTGGGCTTACCATTCGTATAAATATCATGGAACCAAAGAGTTTTGCAGAGAGCCATTTATTGGGCAGGGAGAGAGAGAAAAGTAGAGAGAGCTCCCATGCTGTTGTGGGAGTGAATCCCAGAGAGGGATATCCGTACAGGTAAAGAGGGAGAGACAGCTCCCACGTTACCATGGGAGGGGATCTGGAGAAGGAGTCCGCACAGGTTAGGGGCAGTGGGGTTTTAACTGAAATTATTCCCCACCCCATTCATGTTCTTGTCCAATGAGAGGAGTTCTTTCAAACTTCCTCTGGCATGGTTGATCTTTAACTCTGATATTGGATTGGCTCCTTGGCCTGCAATAGAGCACCTTCTTCCAGGGCTTTGGGCGGGCTTTCTGAACAAAGGAAGCTCACCTCGAATTTTACCTAGCCTGTGCATGGGAAAGTTAGACAAAGAACTCTAGGTTTCCAGATGCAGAGGTGGATGGAGGCATGGCGCTGGAAAGTTCTTGTCTTTGAAACTATGCGCCTTGTGGACCCAGGAAGAGAAGTTAACATAGTCCCTCTATAACCTCTGAAAGACCCTATTTGCCAAATAAAATCACATTCTGAGGTACTGGGGTAAGACTTCAACATATGAATTTTGAGTCACACAGTTCAACCCATAGTAATCGTTCTTTGTATTCTATAATTAGGCTATGAATATTTATTTGTATTTATTAAATCAAAATGTGTCTGTACATTAGTCTATCACACTGAGCAAGATGTTCATGGCTGTCAAAAGATTCTCAACAAGATCAATGACCTGGGAGAGGGGCAGAGTAAGATGGCAGAATAGAATGTTTCACCAGTAGATTCCTTTGCAAGGATATCAATATAACAATCACCAACACAGGAAAAGCACCTTCATAAGAACCATAAGTCAGGTGAGCACTCGCAGTACCTGGTTTTAACTTCATATAACTGAAAGAGGCACTGAGGAGGTAAGAAAAACAGTCTTGAGTTGCCAGTGCCACCCTGGCAGTGGTGGTGTGGTACAGAGGACACTGCTATGCACTAGGGCTTGGGAGAGTGGAGCAAGTGTGAGGCACTGAACTTAGTGGGGTCCTGTTAGAACAGAAAGCAAAGCCAGACCAAACTCACCTGATGCCCACCCATGAAAGGAGCATTGAAACCAGCCCTAGCCAGAGGGGAATTGCTTATCCAAGTGATTGGAAGAGTTCCTGCAAGCCTCACCACTGCAGGCTAAAGTACTCCTGAGACCTGAAATGAACTTGAAAGCAGCCTAGTTCACAAGGACTCCAACTCCTAGGTGAGTCCTAGTGCTGAGCTGGGCCCAGAGACAGTGGACTCAGGGTGAGGGGGGCACATGACCTACTGAGATGCCAGCCAGGGCAGATAAGAGAGGGCTGGCATCACCCCCTCCCCTAACCTTAGGCCACAGAACTCATAGCTTCAAAAGACTCCCCTTCTTTCTGCTTGAGGAGAAAAGAGGGGACAGTGAGGAAAACTTTATCTTGCATCTTTGATACCAGCTAAGCCACAGCAAGATAAGAGACCAGTCAGAGTCATCAGAGTCATGAGGCCCTCTTCCAGGCTGTAGCTCCTGGATGACATGTCTAGATACATGCTGGGCCAGAAGGAAACCTGCTGCCTTGAAAGGAAGGACCTAGTCCTGTCAAGATATATCTCTTGCTAACTGAAGAGTCCTTGGGCCCTGAATAACCAGCAGCAGTACCCAGGTACTACATTGAGGGCATCACCATTGGGGAAGACTCTGAGACTTGTTGCCCTTAGGTGAGACTCAACACATTTCCAGCTGTGCTGGCTAGAGATGAGACTTCTTCTGCTTGAGAAAAACAGAAGGAAAAGTAAGGGGGACTTTGTCTTGCACCTTAGGTGCCAACTTGGCCATATGGGAGTAGGGCACCAAGATGACTCTTGGTGTTCTGAAAACGTGGGCCTAGCTCTTAGATGGCATTTCTGGATCTGTGCTGGGTTGGCAGTGATCCCACTGCCCTAAAAGATGAGTCCCAAGCCAGGCTTTACCACAAGCTCCCTGCTTGGACCTTAAGGGAACATTGGTGGTAGTCTGGCAGTACTCCCCATGGACCTATGATGGCAGTGACCATGGAGTGAGGCTGTCATCCATATATTAAAAATATTCCACCATGCCCGGCCACACAAAGTTTTTTTTTTTTAAAGTTAAACAAAATTTACAAACCTTTAACCAGACTGAGAAAAAAAGAGAGATGATCCAAATAGACAAAATCAGAGATGAAAAGAAGACATTACCAGTGATACTGCAGAAACTCAAAGGATCACTAGTGGCCACTATGAGCAATTGTATGCAAATACATTGAGGAATCTAGAAAAGATGGACAAATTCCTAGACACAAATGACCTACTGAGATTGAGAGCCATGAGGAAATCTAAAATCCAAATAGACTAATAACAAATAATGAGACCAAAGCCATAATAAAAAGTCTCCTAGTAAAGAAAAGCCCAGGGCCTGATGACTTTACTACTGAATTCTACCAAACATTTACAGAAGAATAAATACCAGTCCTACTCAAACCATTCTGAATAATTGAGGAGGGAATAATTCTAAACTCATTCTATAAGGCTGATATTACTCATATCAAAACCCAACAAAGACACATCAAAAAAGAAACCTATAAGCCAATCTCTCTGATGAATATTGATGTAAAAATCCTCAACAAAATATTGGCAAACCAAATTCAAAAATACATTAAAAAGTTCATTAATCATGACCAAGTGGGATTTATCCCTGGGATGCAAGGATGGTTCAATATATGCATATCAAGTCAATGCAATACATCACATCAATAGAATAAAGGACAAAAACCATATAATTATTTTAATCGATGCTGAAAAAGCATTTCATAAACTTTAACATGCCTAAAAAAAAACTTTAAATAAATTGGTTATAGAAGGAACATATGTCAACATAATAGAAGAAATACATGACAGACCCACAGCTAGTATCATACTGAATGGGGAAAAACTGAGAGCCTTTCTTCTGAGATCTGGAACATAACAAGGATGCCCACTTTCAAAACTGTTATTCACCATAGTACTGGAAGTACTTAGCTAGAGCAATCGGACAAGAGAAAATAGTACAGGGCATCCAGATTGGAAAGGAAGAAGTCAAATTATCCTTCTTTGCAGATGATATGATCTTATATTTGGAAAAATCTAAAGATGCTACAAAAAACTATTAGAACCGATAAAGAAATTCAGTAAAGTTACAGAATACAAAAACAACATAAAATTCAGTAGAATTTCTATATGCCAGCAGTGAACAATTTGAAAAAGAAATCATAAAAGTGATCCCATTTACAATAGCCACAAATAAAATTAGCTACCTAGGAATTAACCAAACAAGTGAAAAATCTCTATAATAAAAACTGTGAAACACTGATGAAGGAAATTGAAGAGTATACCAAAATATGGAAATAAATTTCATGTTCATGGATTGGAAAAATCAATACTGTTAAAATGTCCATACTACTCAAAGCAATCTACAAATTAAATGCAGTTCCTATCAAAATGCCAATGACATTCTTCACAGAAGTAGAAGATACAATGCTAAAATTTATATGGAACCACAAAAGACCCAGAATAGACAAATCTATCCTAAGCAAAAAGAACAAAACTGGAGAAATCACATTACCTGACTTCAAATTATACTGCAGAGTGATTGTAATCAAAACAGCGTGGTCCTGGCATAAAAGAAAAGACACACAGACTAATGGAACAGAATGGAGTACCCAGAAACAAATTGTATTAGTCTTTTCTCATGCTGCTAATAAAGACATACCCAAGATAGGGTAATTTATAAAGCAAAAGAGGTTTAATGGACTCACAGTTCCACATGGCTGAGGAGGCCTCATGATCATGGTGGAAAGTGAAGGAGGAGCAAAGGCACATCTTACATGGTGGCAGGCAAGAAAGTGTGTGCAGGGGAACTGCCCTTTATAAAACCATCAGATCTCATGAGACTTATTCACTATCATGAGAACAGCATGGGAAAACCTGCCCCTATGATTTAGTTACCTCCCCACCAGTTCCCTCCCACAACATGTGGAGATTATGGGAGCTACAATTCAAGATGAGATTTGGGTGGGGACACAGCCAAACCACGTCATTCCACACCAACCCCTCCCAAATCTTCATGTCATCACATTTCGAAACCAATCATGCCTTTCCAACAGTCTCCAAAGTCTTAACTGATTTCATCATGAACTCAAAAGTCTACAGTTCAAAGTCTCATCTGAAACAAGGCAAATCCCTTCTGCCTATGAGCCTGTAAAATCAAAAGCAAGTGAGTTACTTCCTAGATACAGTGGGGGTACAGGCATTGGGTAAATGCATCTGTTCAAATGAGAGAAATTGGCCTAAACAAAGGAGCTACAGGTGCCATGCAAGTCCAGAATGCAATAGGGCAGTCATTAAACCCTAAAGTTCCAAAATGATCTCTTTTGGCTCCAGATCTCATATCAGGTCATGCTGATGCAAGAGGTAGGGGTCCCATGGTCTTCAGTAGCCCCACCCCTGTTGCTTTGCTGGGTACAGCCCCCCTCCTGGCTGCTTTCACAAGCTGGTGTTGTGTCTGAGGCTTTTCCAAGTGCATAGTGCAAGCTATGGATGGATCTAACATTCTGGGGTCTGGAAAACAGTGGCCCTCTTCTCACAACTCCACTAGGCAGTGCCACAGTGGGGGACTCTGTGTGGGGGGCTCCCCACTCCATATTTTCCTTCTGCACCACCCTAGCAGAGGTTCTCAGTGAGGGTTCTGCCCCTGCAGCAAAGGACAGGTGGACGTTCACTTCTGCTTGGACATCCAGGCATTTCCATACATCTTCTGAAATCTAGACGGAGGTTCCTAAACCTGAATTCTTGACCTCTGTACACTTGCAGGTCCAATGCCACGTGTAAGCTGCCAATGCTTGGGGCTTGTGCCCTCTGAAGCAACAGTCTGAGCTGTACATTGGCCCCTTTCAGCCATCGCTGGAGCAGCTGGGGCACAGGGCACCAAGTCCCTAGGCTGCATACAGCAGGAAGGTCCCTGAAACCATTTTTTTCCTCCTAGGACCCCAGCTCTGTGATGGGAGGGGCTGCTGCAAAGGTCTCTGACATGCCCTGGAGACATTTTCACCATTGTCTTGATGATTAACATTCAGCTCCTTGTTACTTATGCAAATTTCTGCAGCTGGCTTGAATTTCTCCCCCAGAAAATGGGTTTTTCTTTTTATTGCATTGTCAGGCTGCAAATTTTCCAAACTTTTATGTTCTGCTTCCTCTTGAATGCTTTGCTGCTTAGAAATGTCTTCTACCAGATATCGTAAATAATCTCTTTTAAGTTCCACAGATCTCTAGGGCAGGGACAAAATGCTGCCAGTCACTTTGCTGAAGCATAACAAGAGTCACCTTTGCTCTAGTTCCCAACAAGGTCCTCATCTTCATCTGAGACCATCTCAGCCTGGACTTCATTGTCCATATCATTGTGAGCATTTTGGTCAAAGCCATTCAACAAATCTCTAGGAAGTTTCAAACTTTCCCACATCTTCCTGTCTTCTGAGCCCTCCAAGTCTCCAGGAAATTCTAACTTCTGCCTGTTACACGGTTTCAAAGTCACTTCCACATTTTCAGATATCTTTACAGCAGCATCCCCACTCTCTGTGGTACCAATTTACTGTATTAATCTGTTTTCACACAATAAAGTAATACCCAGGATCAGGTAATTTGTTAAAAAAAAAAGAAGTTTAAATAGATTCACGGTTCCATGTGGCTGGAAAGGACTGACAATCATGGCGAGAAGGTGAAGGAGGAACAAAGGCACGTTTTATATCGTGGCAGGCAAGAGAGCTTATGCAGGGGGAGCTCCCATTTATAAAACCATCAGATCTTGCGGAACTTATTCACTATCATAAGAACAGCCAAGGAAAACTTGCCCCCCTGATTCAATTACCTCTTACTAGGTCCCTCCCATGACACTTGGGGATTATGGGAGCCACTATTCAAGATGAGATTTGGATGGGGACACAGTCAAACAATATCACAAATCTACATACCTAGATTGAATTCATTTTCAACAAACATGGCAAGAAAATATACTGGCATGAAGAAAATATACAGTTTCTTCAATGAATGGTGCTGGGAAACCTGGGATATTCATATATGGAAAAATGAAACTAGACCCTATCTCTCACCATACATAAAAATCAAATAAAAATGAATTGAAGAGTTAAATCTAAGACTTCAAACTATGATGAAGTTACTATAAGAAAACATTAGGGAAAATCTCCCGGACATTGATCTGGGCAAAAACTTCTTGAGTAATACACCACAAACAAAGGCAACTAAATCAAAAATGGACAAATGGGATCACACCAAGTTAAAAAGTTTTGCAAAGCAAAGGAAACTGAGACATTGATCACCACCTGTGGAGGTCTGTCCTGCAGACCCTGCCTGTCTCAGCGATAGATGAATGGAATACACTCACACACCAGTACAGTGATTTGAGTGGGCTAGGGATGATTGTCAGTTGCTTTCAGAGGATGATTGCAGCTAACCGATGACTACCCCTTGTTCCTCCTCACATTTATTCAGAGGTTCTAAGTCAACACGCTTGTGGATAATTAACATGCTTAAAACAGTGATTTTACAAACGATAAAAGGTTTTGGTTCCAGAGCCCAGAGTAAACACCATTAATGAGTAATTTTCCTTCAACCTCCCCCTGAGAGGACTATCTAGCACAAAGTTTACCTGAGTAAACACTTAGAACAGAGACAAAGGAATGTGGGGGAAAACATACTTAACTGGGGAAGCTTTTATTATCCCTAATCTTCACCTTATGACCTAATGCTCTACCATAAGAACTGGCTGCCTTCAGCTCATTCCATAAGTTAATAAAAACTTTTCAGCCTTCCAAAAGGTTTGAGACTATAACCTATAACTATCTTTTAATATTTTGCCAATCACCCTGAGTGAATCTCAACAGTAAACAATCAACAAAGTGAAGAGACGACCCACAGAATGGGAGAAAATATTTGTAAACTACCCATCTTACAAGGGATTAATAACCAAAATATATAAGGAGCTCAAACAATTCTGTAAGGAAAAAAAATCTAATAATTCAGTTAAGAAATAGGCAAAATATTTGCATAGACATTTCTCCGAAGAAGACATACAAATGGCAAACAGGCACATGGAAAGGTGCTTAACATCACTGATCATCAGAGAAATGCAAATCAAAACTACAATGAGGTTTCATCTCATCCTAGTTAAAATGACTATATCCAAAATATAGGCAGTAACAAATCCTGGCAAGGATGTGTAAAGAACCCTCTTTAACTGTTGGTGGGAATACAAATTAGTACAATCACTAAAGAGAAGAGTTTGGAGGTTCCTCAATAAACTAAAAATAGAGCTACCATAAAATCCAGCAATCCCATTGCTGGGTATATACCCAAAGGAAAGAGAAATTAGTATACGGAAGAGATACCTACACTCCCATGTTTGTTCCAGTATTGTTCAAAATAACCAGGATTTGGAAGCAACCTAAATGTCCATCAACAGATGAATGGATAAAGAAAATGTCGTACTTATACATAATGGTGGACTATTCAGCCATAAAAAATAATGAGATCCTATCATTTGCAACAGCATGGATAGAACTAAGTTCATAATGTTAAGGGAAATCAGCCACACACCAAAAGACAAACTTTGCATGCTCTCACTCATCTGTGGGATCTAAAAATCAAAACAATTGAGATTCCAGTCTCATGGAGATACAGAACAGAATGATGGTTACCAGAGGCTGGGAAGGGTCAGTAGGGCTAAAATGGGAATGGTTAATGGGTACAAAATAGTTAGAAAGTATAAATAAGACTTAGTATTTGATAGCAGAACAGGGTGATTTTTGTCAATAACAATTTAATTGTACATTTAAAAGTAACCAAAAGATTGTAATTGGATTGTTTGTAACACAAAGGATAAATGCTTGAGAGGATGAATATTTCATTCTCCATGATGTGATTATTACACATTGTATTGCAAACATCTCATGTACTTCATAAATATACACACCTACTATGTAACCACACAAAAATAAAAAAAATAAAAGTGATTAATGACCTTCAAAAAAGTTAGAAATCACTCTCAGATTAAAAGCAGAATGTCTATCATGATGGGTTATTAAATGTTACAGAAACTCGTAAGGAATCCATGTAGAAGCTTATTTGTAGGGCATTTAAAAAATAGGACATTTTTGTTGATATGGTTTCTATGTATTACTGTTGAGAGTTGTTTTAATAAATCATCTAGTCTACCTTCTTGTCTTTAGGAAGGATTGTATTTAAGCCATTTTAGATATATTGTTGGCACAACTTTCTATGAGAAATCTCTTAGTATAACATTTACCAGCTGACATGCTTTCTTTATTGTGTGCTTTTGGACATAAGAAATGTTTAAGACAATATAAGGGAAATCATATGGTCCATAAACTTCCTACCAAATTCTCCCATACAGATTGTCAGTGCCATACTTTACAGCTATAATGAGCAGCAAACCCAAAGAGAATAACCTCGTTAAGTAACCCTCACTACTCACCTGCTGTGTTGCTTTGGGGCCTGGGAGTCTCTGTGATTATAGTCAGGTGAATGCCTCCCCCGTCAGGCATCTACATGCTGGCAACACTGAGACTAGGGTTCTTTCATGGGGACTTTGTCAAAAAGGACACAAACATTTGTTGAGAATGATTAAATTCATAAAGTAAGAAGTGTCTGTGTTTTACTATAGGTTAATTAAAACATATTACAAAACACTACAAAGCTTCCTGTGACGTTCTGATGTAAACTTCCATTTCTCCTTCACTAAGGGCATAATGAGAATGCTTAACCAGAAGGATGAATCATGTAAAGCTTCACCGTCCCCATCTGGCCCTGAACACTTTCCCCCTTATATCAATCCTGCTGGTTGCTGATGGAAAGAGGTAGTTCTATGACTGAAGTCTGAGCTACACACAGTCTCTTCCATTGAATGCCAACCTTTGTCTAATTTCAATGTTCTCTATAGCCAGCAGCAGTTGGGGTTGGAATCTCCAAGCCACAGAATTATTTTTAAAGAATTTTAACAATGAATTTTCTATGGAAAATCCATGACACTGTTTGGAAGGCAGAATGGGTGTGTTACAGGGTGCATTGCGTGGGGGATGTGTCTGCCATTGGGAGTGAATGTCATGTTGACCCTGAGGGAATGTATTCTCTTTTCAGGTCCGAAAGGGGGCATAGTTTCAAAGGCAAGAACTTTGCAGAGCCATACCTCCACCCACGTCTCCATTTGGGATCTTAGAGGTCTTTGTTTAACTTTTGTGTGCAGGGGAAAAAATCAAAGATCAATCACTCCAGCAGAAGTTTAAAGGAATTCCTTTCATAGGCCAAAAAACTTAAATGGGGCGGGAATATCTCCCAGATTAAAAGTCCCCTTCTCTCTCATCTGGGTGGACTCCATATCTGGATCCCCTATCATGACAGGTGAGAACTGCTCTCTATTTTCTTTCTCCTTTTTCTCTCTCTCTGTCTAAATAAAACACTTCCTGCAAAACTCTTTGGGGTCTGATATTTACTTACAAGTGTACTGCATCCGGTGGGGTCCTCACTCCCATTCTTGGGTGAGTGAGAGACCAAGGGCCTGGAAGAACACATCCTAGCAGGGGAAGCTGAGCCTCCCACACACCCTGGAAGCTGGTCTCAACCCCATCCTTGAGAAAAGAAGAGACTGGCATGGGTGGCAGGGGAAAAATTTCCGTCCCATCAGCATGGTTTTAGTAATGCCTAATTCTGACCCCCTCTTTCCATGGGTTGGAGGGTGACAACCATTGTGAGTCACTGCATTGCACTTGTGTGTATGTGCAGGTCTATGTGTCTGTCTGTGTGTAAGTAGCTAGGGATAAAATGTCTCTCCTTCATCCCTATGCTTTTTCAGATTCAGTGTAAGAGAAAACATCAGTTTAAAGTACTTTTTGATGTATCGGTAAGTCATATTCTCTGCTTGCACTCTGTTTGCTGCTAAGTGTTGGAAAGAGGTCAGGGATTGCTAATCGCAGATAGGTCCATAGGATCAGGAAGAAGGAAGGTAAAGATTAATGAAGAGTTTCTATGGGTATCAAGGGCACGTTGCACTTTTTCATGGGCATGAAGACTGATTTGGGAGGATAAAAGGGGTGATAGGTGAATCCTAGTGTTTCCACTTTTTTGAGTGTCATCCCTCAAATAGAGGAAACATTGGCAAAGGAGAGAAAACCATAATAAACGTACGAGAAAGCTAGAAGTAGAGTGGCATCTGCTCAACTCTGCCTCTGGAAATCTGGGATGGGGCTACCTACAATGTTGCACCCCACCATGTGGGGTGGCTACAGCAGGTGGAGGGGACCATGCAGGATGGTCCTCACTCTTGCTTGGGAAGATGCTTCCTTCCTGGAGAAGATGCAGGAGGTGGCTAAGAGAGAAGCTCCACACAGAACCACAGTATCAAGGGGTTGGTCCAGGTGGAAAATAGAGCATAGGTGGCCCCACTGGAGGGAGATGGGGCCCCATCAGGACCTTCTCGGTGACAGTGAACCAGCAGGCTGGTGGAAGTTTGCAGGCGTTGGCTTCTACCTTCCCAGCCCCAGATACTCCTACACTTGAAACTGACCAGGATACAAAGTAGGATGGAGAAACCTGAAAGCTAGGTTTTTGCCTAAGACTAGGATGAAGCAAAAGCAGGGGGAGTATTCAAGCAAAATTTGAGGTGTTGTGCTAGTTAGCATGATACTATACGCTGCAATGAATAAACCTTCACGTTCAAAAGGTTAACACAATAGGTCTTCTTTCTTTGATCCCACCATACCTCTGTGTGTGTACTGTGGGGCAGTAGTTGCATTTCTCCCACATGGTATTCCAGGGACCCAAGCTCCTTCCCTCTGAGACCTTCTGTCTCCAGCCAGCAGAATGGAAGAGAGGGTGGACTTCTGAGAACCCCAGCCTAGAGGTGACACATTTCTTCCTCTCACATTTAACAGCAAGAACATGAGTCAAATGGCTGCACCTAATGCTGTGGGGGTTGTCAGCAGGAGAAGCGGTCCTTGTCATCTCCTTAACACAACTGCACACTAAGGACAAGAAACATGAATTTGTGATAGGCAGCTGTCTCTGTCCTAGACATCCTTAATTGAGATCAAGACATGGCTCTCAGCTTTATTCTCTGCTATGCAGCCTGATGATGTTTAGGTCAGGAAGAGAGAAATAAAGTTGTAATTTTTTACTTCCCAATGGTAGCTAATAAATCGTATCCCACTATAGTAAAATAGCTAAATTATTGAATTTTCCTTAATCAAGGATATTTCAGTTTGCATATTATGGGCTGTATTAAACTTCTTTTCACAATCAAATTGAATCACTTGTGAAAGTGGTACCTGTGTTATTTTACTTGCACACGCAGGAAAGAAAACATTCCATACTGTATCTTTATAGAAGTATTTGACTCAATATGAACTTAATTTATGCGCTTAGTCTCTTGTATACCCAAGGGTTCCATTGGGTCATTGACTCTATCCTCTAGGGCAATACTTTTTCAAATTAATGCTTGTGACTCACTGTTGGGTCGTTGATATGGCCTGGTTATGTCCCCACCCAACTCTCTTCTTGAATTGTAGCTCCCACAGTTCCCATGTGTTGTGGGAGGGACCCAGTGGGAGGTAATTGAATCATGGGTGTGAGTAATGTTTTTGTGATAGTGAATAAGTCTCATGAGATCTGACGGTTTTATATAGGGCAGTTGCCCTGTGCAAGCTCTCTCTTTGCCTGTGGCCATCCATGTAAGATGTGACTTGCTCCTCCTTGCCTTCTGCCATGATTGTGAGGCTTCCCCAGCCATGTGGAGCTGTAAATCCATTAAACCTCTTTTTCTTCCCAGTCTTGGGTATGTCTTTATCAGCAGCATGAAACAGACTAATATAGTCATGAAGCTAATTTATTATGTCATAATCAGCCTATTTTAAATAATGAAATAAAGTTAAAGCTATCAGAAAGTATCCATGAAAAATGTGAAGAATTATTTGTGTGTGTGTCTGTGTACTGGGTTGTAGCATATTAATGAAATGTATTTCTTATGGATTATGGTAAAAAAAAAATTGAAGCTACTCATCTAGGGAAAAGTCCAGGGCTATTTCTCTCTCCTCACCTACAAAACATGAGGCCACTTGGCAGAGGTGAAGGGCATGGTAAGTCCACTTTGTGGGGTCCCCTTTAGATCTCTTTTCTTTGCTCTTCCTTTCAAAGAAGCCAGAGCAGTGAGACAGCCCTTCCCACATCTCCCCATCTTGAAAGTCAGTTAGGAACCTATTGAAGCTAAAAGGGAGGAGGCACATGGTGGGCCTCACTTTCATCCAGGGGGGCATATGGGGCTCTGCATCTCTTATGGGACCCTCTGGCTTTACCAGGATGGGAGAATTGAGAGGCACTTGGGCCACAGTTCCAGCCAGTAAAGCTTGTGTTTATCCTGAAGAAAACCTCTGGTATTCTCAGGAGTCTGTGGCAATGGTAATACCTAGTCTTGGATTTTGGACATTAAGGGCATATCTAGGTAGGACTTCTCATCAGTACACAGCTTTTAGAAGTAGGTTTTCTCTGTCTGGCAGTTTGATTTCTCCCAGTTTTGGAAATTGTACTTACCACCTGTTTCCAATCCAGAGCAGAATCAAGGGGTGGCCTGTCTCATGCTGATTGTTAGGGTAGGGGCTGGGCACAGGAGGGGATTAGGATGCTCAGGTGATTATTTTCTGTCTTGTGGAAATAAATACGGATCACCCAAATGAGAACAAACAGGCAATTAATTCAGAGTTTGCCATAGCAAGGGAGTCAATCTCCATTCCTGGTGTTTGGCAGACACGCAAAGCAGTCAGGAGGCTGCTAAAATTTTATAGCGGAAAAGGGGGAAGCTTCATGGGTACCCTGGTTGGAGAGGGTTGGCCTGGGGAGGCTGAAGGCAGGTGACAAGCAGCAGGGCCATCTTATTTGTGACATTTGAGAGCATACTTGGTTTTCTCTGGTTGATTTTAAGTTGTAGGAGGAACAAAAATAAATAAATAAGTAATAGGGCAGTTGGCAGCTATTATCTGTCCTGCCCTTTCTGAGCTGATTACTGCAGAGGGTGTGGTCAGGGACCTATTGTCATTGTCCACTGAAGAATCATGAGGGTCAGACATTTGGAAAGGAGAGTTTACTTCTCGTAAAGGGCTGAGGTCTGGGAAATCTCAGGTATTTCCTTATAGCAATGTGAGAACAGACTAACACAATGTCTGTCAAATGGAAACAAACTTGATTACTATTAATACTTGTTGAGAAGCCTACATTTGGAACTGTGCTAGTTACAAAGGCTCCTCTCGTCAGTAGCATCAAGGAGAGAACTAAACCCTTGAGGAAGGACTTGAAAAAGATGTCTGTGCTTGGAGTGGGAACACTGTGAGGCAGGGCCAGCACCGTCTACTGATCAGCTTCATTCTCTTGGTCACGCATCCTGTTCTGAGTGCTGGAGCCTTGCAAGACTGTGCTGAAGAGTAGGCCACAGCCTTTACTGCTTTCTTCACTCAGTCCCTTCTTTTTATGCTTTTTCATGGGGGACAGTGCCAGCCCAGTAGAAATGTTGGGAAATAAGTAGAAATCAAGAAAGCAGAGGAGAGGGGTATAACTGCCCAATGGGTTCATCTTACCTGCTGCTCAGGCAGATACAATTTATCAAGACAATGGAATTGCAATAATGAAAGAGTTTAATACCCATAGAGCTGGCGCAACAGGAGACAAGAGTTTTTTTACTACTCAGATCAATCTCCCTGAAAATATGGATGCCAAGGTTTTTTAAAGATAGTTTGGCAGACAGGGGGCTAGGGAATGGGTGATACTGATTGGTTGGGGTTGCAATCACAGGGGCATGGAAATGGTCCTCATGGGCTGAGCTGACCTCTGAGTGGGGGCACCGGGAGCAGTGGAGTCATGAGTCATGGATCTGGGTGGAGTCTTCTGGTCATCAGAATGCAAAAGTCTGAAAAGACATCTAAAAAGGCCAATTTTAAATTCTACAATAGTGATGTTATTTACAGGAGTAATGGGGAAGTTACAAATCCTGTGACCTCCGGGACACTGGCTGATAATTGTTTAACTACACCCACATCTTAGCAGAATTCAGGCCTCTCTCATAATCCTAACCTTGTAGACTTTATTAGTTTTATAAAGGCAGTTTAGTTTTGGGAGAAGCTCTTGTCATGTAAACTAAATTTCTCCCGAAGTTAGCTTGGCCTATACCCAGAAATGACCAAAGTTAGTCTGGCCCACAGCCAGGAATGACCCAGGCGGTTAGGAGGTTAAAAGCAAGATGGATTTGGTTTGATCAGATCTCTTTCACTGTCATAATTTTCTCAATGTTACACTTTTTGCAAAGGCGATTTTGGGTGGGGAGGGGAGCACAGTGGGTAGGGGTGTGCCAAACACCTCTAGTTTGCTCTACATTTAATAATTAATCACTCAGTTTTGAATATGCAGATGACTCTTAGACAATAATGCTTTTTTTTTTTCTTGGAAAGTTTTTTATTTGCCAAGTCATGTATATTCTCATCCAATATAGTTAAAGAATAAATTTACTTGCTTTGGATGCAGCAGTTATATTTCAGGAAATAAAACTCTTTCTGAACTGTAGAAAGAAGAAAAATCTAAGAACTATGGTAGAAGAAAATAAAGTAATCATATTCTTTGTTTTAAGCTGAAGGAGAAAATTAATGTTTTAAACATATGCAGTGCTGAAAATCATTGTGTTTTGAAATGAATCACTGTGTGATTTAATCGTTACTAATCTAGAACAGAATAAATTTTGAAAGGCTCCCTGCCGCTGACTCTGTTTAGTTTAGGATTTACTACCTTTTATTATCCTTAGAGAGTAGGAAGTCTGAATAAATTACCTCTAGATTTCAGGCCTCTGCTTTCGAACTTGTTTTGCTTCCTTTTAATTGACCTTAGAAGAAAGATAAATAAGTTATTTGGATGCTTTACATTGTATAGAGCACATGTTTCCTTCACAGAACCTAAGTCCCTTGTGAAATTGTACTGTGTGTGTTAATGATGAAATTCCAGTGCATTTCATATTCGCATCACCTGTCAAAAACTGTACATGATTGAGTTCCCATCAAAGCATTGTTGGTCAATAAAGATTGCTGAACAGCTCACTTACTCACTTAATGCACTTAAAAATAAGTTCGGTCTGTTGGCAGTTTTGGTTAAATTCCCTTGAAGAGGCAATGTAGCTGGAGTTTTATGTATGCAGGGATAAAGATTCATGGAGTGAGTCTTTATGCTGCTGGCAGAAGACAAATGTTTTTGTAGGGTGTTTTGAGGAGTGCCAGGAAGCTACAACCCAATGCCTACAATCCTGACATTATACTGTGAGACAATGTTTTCTTAGAGCAGGATACATTCTGCATTAAAGTACAAATATATCCGTTAGGTGGCAAATTGCTTTGCTATTAGCAGTAGTAACATCTTTGTGTGAATTTGTTGTTTAAATTCTTTATGATACATTGTGAGGGTAGGTTGTGATGAGAGGAGACACTGGATCAGGACAAGGCGCACTGTACTAGGACAGCTGGTAGTTTACAGTCCGAACTGGTCTGTCTGGGGGACTTAGTGTGTTGCTGGCAGCATTTATGTTATCCGGCGACAGCAGGTATCAACCAAGATTGTCTGCTCAGCATTTTGCTGAGCTGAGGGTGAGCATTGTCTCAGGTCACACTTTTTCAGTCTCACATTTATTTCAGGCTATATTTTGGGGAGCAGAGGTGGGAGATGGATAAACATCTGTGTGGGATTCATGGCCCATGTATTACGCAGGGGGCTGGGTGGCCATTAGGGTCCTGGCACGAAGAGCTTGTCTGCACAGGTGGGGCCCAGAGCTCCCATCAAGAGGATTCCACCCCTCACCGTGATGTTCTCAGTGTCCCTCTACTCTGTTTCCTGTTCCTTCACTGATGTGATTTTGTCCCGTATTTCAATACATCTTCATCACTGGGCTCCTCCCACTAGAATGGATCAGGGACTCTGTGTGCAGTTTGCTTTGGACCTTGACCCCAGAAAAGTGCTGGGTCCATGGTGCTGAGTCCAGGTTGTGGAAAGGATCTTCCACTCAGTTGCTGAAGTCAAATAATCTCTAGGAAGTAGGGTGGGGCCTGGTGAAGGTGGTGGGAGGGGGAGCTGTGTGAGTCACAGACTGGAACTGCCTGATCTGTGCTCACCAGTCAGGAGCTTACCGTGACCTCGGTCTTGACCATGACGGTGGTGATGGCCTCCCCTGGAATGGCAGCCCCCAGAAGGACAGGGTAGAAGAGCTGTGGCTGCATCTTATGACTCCAGTTTTCACCTTAGAAGAAGGATGCCTGCCTTGGCCTATTTATTTTTTTGTTTTAATTAATTAATTAATTAATTATATTGTGGTTGGAGCATAACATGAAATCTACACTCTTATCAAGTTTTTAAGTGTGTTGCTTTTAATAGAAACTCCCAAATATTCCTTAATAAGTGATATTTTTGTGAACAATCAGCTTCATGAGCCCTCTTTCTAGAAAATAACACTGGGATTGAAAGAGGGAGCTTACCGCTTACAGGCAGGCTCTGTGACAAGATGGGCTGCTATAGGAAGGGAAGCCCCGTCAGCTTAGAATTTGAAGCCTCGTTAAGATTCGATCATTAGACTCGGTCTCAACTTAACATGTATAAGTAAAGAAGAAAAGCACGATTAGGAAATTTTGCAGTGAATCTTTGTTAATGTTAGGACAATGGTCTTATCTCTGTTCCCTCAAAAGTGTCCATGTGGGAAGGGAGTCTTTAAAAAATATGTCTTCACTGGGCAGGTATGAGCTGCCTTGCTGCCTAAACCCATTGCTGTAGACTCTTTGGTAGATGAGGAAATCTTCAAACTTCAGGCCCTATTCCAAATAACTTTGGAACATCCTTTGCTTGGGACAGGGAGACTTTATACGTGTCAGAGTTAATGTTGGTGGCTTCTTGACCGAGTGTGTCAGATCTTGTCAGCATGTGGCCTAAACCACTACTCCCAGGAGCTGGTGAGCCCCCTGTTTCAGCCTAAGTATAGTTTCTAAGACAAGTTGGAAGCCTTTTAGGTCAGAATTTGTTGTTAAATTACTGACACCACTTAATTCAAACTAGCACAATTGGTGGCTCTGCAATTATCTCCTCCACATAAGAAGACAGACTGCAGCAACAACCATGTTCGCCTTCATAATGAGTGCTTTATAGAGGTGGTGGGAGGCAAGAGCTTGGATTATTTATGAAGTTTCTTGATTGACTCTTACATTTATTCTCAAGTGACAATCCCAGCTATGTGCCGAGACAGCCAGATGACTATTTCAGGGAACACTTTATTTTTGGAAATGTTATTTTTTTTCTAAAAGGGTAAGAGACTTTAGTGACTTTTTTTTTTGTTCCTAGAGAACTTTGTCAGTTTGATGATGGCTTGACAGAGTGAAGTTTTAAGGAGGAATATACAGTATCATTGGATTTGGGAGCTGGAAGGGATCTTAGAATCATCCATTGCAACTGTCCTTGATCTACAGATGAACAAACAAGGAAGTGCAGACAGGGGCATTGATCCCTCTGGGCTCACTGGATGTGTGGGAAGATCATGGACACGATACCTCCTGACTGCTGGCTGCTCGGATTCTTGTTACTTCATTTTCCAGGTTGTGGTCCATGATTTTCCTCCCCTGCTGCTGGACAGTTCTCCCAATAGCCCTGGGCTGGCTCAGTTCTCCCTGCTTTCTCACTTGTAGTTCTCAAGAGTAAATGTAGAATGTGCCGGGGGATGCAGCCTCTGGAGGTAGGGACTGGCGGAACAGCCTGGGCTCTGTCCCAGTCCCCTCTAGAAAAAGGGTGCCTGTGCTGGTCATTAGAGAAATGCAAATCAAAACCACATTGAGATACCACCTCATGTGAGTTAGAATGGCGATCATTCTGGAGACAGATGCTGGAGAGGATGTGGAAAAACAGGAACACGTTTACACTGTTGGTGGAAGTGTAAATTAGTTCAACCATTGTGGAAGACAGTGTGGCAATTCCTCGAGGATCTAGAAATAGAAATACCATTTGACCCAGCAATTCCATTGCTAGGTAGATAGCCAAAGGATTATAAATCATTCTACTATAAAGATACATGCACACGTATGTTTATTGCAGCACTGTTCACAATAGCAAAGACTTGGAGCCAACCCAAATAGCCATCAATGATAGACTGAATAAAGAAGATGCGGCACATATACACCATGGAATACTATGCAGCCATAAAAAAGGATGAGTTCATGTACTTTGCAGGGACATGGATGAAACTGGAAACCATAATTCTCAGCAAACTGACACAAGAACAGAAAACCAAACACTGCATGTTCTCACTCATAAGTGAGTGTTAAACAATGAGAACACATGGACACAGGGAGGGGGAACATCACACACTGGGGCCTGGGTGGTGAGAGGCTAGTGGAGGAACAGCAGGGATTGGGGGGGATTGGGGAGGGATGGCATTGGGAGAAATACCTAATGTAGATGACAGGGCGATGGATGCAGCAAACCACCATGGCATGTGTATACCTGTGTAACAAACCTGCACGATCCGCACATATACCCCAGAACTTAAAGTATAATAAATAAATAAAGAGGGTGCCTGTGAACACTTTTACCAGTAACATGACCCTGGGATAGGAAACCCAGACGGGCTGCTTTTTGGGGTCTGTCATCTTCCATGCAAGTAGGGCATGTGTAGATGCAAGTCCCTCTACCCGGCGGCTTTCTGGAGCCTGAGGACTGGCTGGCAGGGAGTCCTCCACTTATGTTGTCCTCCCTGCTTATCTGGAAGTAAGAAATCTGCTTCATGTAGCCTGTGTCTGGGTGTCCTGTCTCACTGGACTCAGACAGGTGATCCCCAGTGCACAGTGACCCGGCTGCTTACCCGCCACCTCCTCTACTGCCTCCTCCTACAGTCTCTAAATGTGTGGGACATCTGGGCAGAGGTTCTTAAAATCAGTCTAAGGACTTCTAGAGATTCAGATGTACCATGAGGACACATATATTGTGTGAAATACTCGTAGATGTTTTCAGATGTGCACTTCTCAGGGGAAAGGAGTTTACAATTGCCATATTCCCTCAAAGCATTTACTATGTTCCACATTTACATTTATTGTATGTGACTTAGAGCAATCTTGTGAACCACTGTCATTGGGCTGCCCGCCGGCAGGGCTAGGTGGATAAGCTTTGGTCCTTTCACTTCTTTTCTCAAGTAGCTTTTTATTAAGCATTGACCCTGTGTGTCTGGCTTTGTGCTTTGCTGACTGGTTCTTTGTAATTCTGGTAAAAGAACTGGGTATTGTAAGAAGTTGGATAGCCTTGAGTTTAGACAGAGTTTAGTTGATCTCTATTATTCGCATTTCCAATTAGTCTACTGGAAGCCGTGTGTTTTATTTCACCTGATAGAAGCATCAGTAGGAAAGGGTGCAGCTACAAACCTGCCTGTCTTCTGGGTGAGCAGAATATGGAAAATGCTGCAAAAGCCAGAGGAAAGGGCTCCTGGTATCAGTATGCTCAGTGTCCTGCAATCATGGAACAGCTTGGAGTGTACCCTCAGTCCTAATCCGGATCCTCTCACTGGGAAAGAAGGAAAGGCCACTCGCTGTGCAATGGCAGCAGGAAATGAGGACACCTGGGAGGAAGCCTGGTTCCGACAGAGACTGGTGTCTTGTGTTTGCTCCAAGAATGGACAACTGCAGGCAGGAACTTGACCTGAGGCCTCTCAGGGCATAACCCAGAGACACAACCACGGAGGGGTTTGTTCTTATAAAACGTTAGATAACTTCCTGCTGCCAGATTTAGTTCATTTTAGATACTTCTGGCCTGAATTCAAACAGATGAATCAGAGATATATAGATTTAGATCTTGGCATCAGTTTCCTTTCAAAATCCTTTCAAAACTTTTTTATCTTGCTTTCTTCAGAATTTTAATATAAATTGGTATCTTTTTAAAAGTTCTTCGTGAGTCTCTTCGGGGCTCTGAGGGGGCACATAAAATACAAGGTATTCTGTTTATTGGAGACTTAGACTCATTTCAACACACCGATCCACAACTGTTTATTGAGAACCTATTATTTGCTGGGACTCATGGTAAGATACACTTTCTGCCCCCAGGAACTTTATCTTTTACAGTGGGAGACAGGTGGTAGACATGTAAGCAAATCCGCGCATTAGATCATTTCAGATGGTGGTAAGTATGAACCAGTCAGAGTCCTTGGTACCGAACAACATACACTGGAACTTGGGCTGACGTAGACAAGGACTTTCGGAGGCATATGAGGGGGGCTTACAGAATGGGCTGGAAGACTTGATCAGAGTCAAAGGAGACTGGGGCAGCCAGGATACTGTTCTACCAACAATCAGTGCAGGACACCCCTGCAGGCGCCCTGCCCCCACCACACTGCCAAGGCTGGAAACTCTTCTCCACTCAACCCTCAACTCTGTGCAACCTGCAGCAGCTTCAGACCCTCCTTCTGAGGGCAGCCCCTGAAAACGAGAGTCCTGGGGGCAGCAGAACCTCTGTGTGCTTGGATCATTAGGTCTTGCTCCTGTTCTAGTGCCCCAGAGGACGGGACAGAGAGCACCACCTTCCCTACGCCTTTAGCTTGCACAGTAGGTGTGGGTGCTGGGCTGCTGGAGAGGCCAAGTCATAGCTTAGACAGTAATTGTGGAAGGTTTAGGGTGGTTAGGGATGGCCTCTCCCAGTGGGTGATATTTGAGCTGAGACCAAAGTGATGAGAGAATATTCCAACCAAAATGTCCAGACAGAGAGAAAGAAAACAGAGAGAAAGAACTCCCACTGCTAGAGGGAGACAGAGAGAGAGATGGAAAAGCTGGTGGGAGGATGAGTAGTAAGGAGGAGAGGCGGGTAAGGGATGAGTGTAGAGACTTGGAGGTGTTTTACTACACAGGGCCTTGCAAATTCCAGCAAGAGGTTTAGCTTTTACTCTATTTGTGGAAGAAGCCATCGGAGGTTTAGGTGTTACTTTATTTGGTAGGGAAACACTAACCAGAGGATGATGTGAACCAAATTATGTTTTAACAAGATGACTGTGGCTGCACGTGGAAAACAGGCCATTGCAGCTGCCCAGGGAAGAGGTGATGGCAGCCTGGAGTAGGTGGTCAGAGTGGAGTTGATAAGACATTGTCAGCTTGTGGGAGGAGCAGGTCTGGTCGGGGTTGGTGGTGCAGGTAAAGTGGGCAGTCAGTAATTCAATTTTATCCTTGCAGAGTTTAATTAATTGTTATCTCTTCAAGTGGAAATGTTCAGGATGGAGATGGGTATGTAAATCTAAAATTAAGGAAAGGAGCTGGGTGACTCAGGTTTGAGAATCCTAATTGTGTAAATGATATTTAAAGCTATGAAGCAGGATTATATCACCAAGCAGGGAGTGTAGACAGAGGAGAGGGACAAAGGAAGCCCGCCAGCTTCTAGAGGCAGAAGAGGAGCTTCTCGAAGGGATCCAGGAGGAGGAGCCTGCTAGGTAGCAGGAGACACTGCTGAGTGTGGTGTCGCAGACTGGGGGGAGAACATTTGTCTGGGATGTCTAGAGCATTATGTTTAAAATAGAAGATTCAATTTGTTTTGCATTATTTCAGGTAGGCAATCCAAAAACATATGACATTTTTTTTAGATCACAAAATTATTTTCCCTCAATGTTTTTTGTTTATTGATATTCATACTGTGTTTACCTTTACAAAAGGATGTGAGGCAATTGGGTATAAACTGGTATTTCAGATAACTCATTGAAATAGAAAATTAAGATGAAATGGAAAGTAGGAAAGCTAACTACTATTTGTGTTAATATACTATACCTGATCACCATGACAGGATATCCCATTTAATTCACTCTCCTAGCAGCCAACATCAAAAGGAACAGGTTAGGTTTTATAATCATCTTCTTCAGATAGGGGAAATATTAAAATTTAAGGCGACGAAGTATTTTCTATACAAATGCTAGGACTAGAATTTATTCTGAGAGTCATGGCATACATAGTGATACACAAAATATCAAAAAATCCCAGTGCTTATCATTATTTTATTCCTACAGAAGCAGAAGATCTTTGAGGTGATTTCTACTATCATCCCTATTTTATGGATGAGAAAACTGAGGCTGGGAGGGGTTAAGTGCATTGGCCAAAGCCACATGGATAAGAAGCAGCAGAGTGCTACGGTATGACTACACACAGCTCCCCATGTAAGACACGGAGAGAATAAGGAAGGAGACGATGTCAGAAAGGATAGTGGGTCCCCACTGTGAAGCTCCCCCATGTAAGACACGGAGAGAATAAGGAAGGAACGATGTCAGAAAGGATAGTGGGTCCCACTGTGAAGCTCCCCATGTAAGACATGGAGAGAATAAGGAAGGAACGATGTCAGAAAGGATAGTAGGTCCCACTGTGAAGCTCCCCCATGTAAGACACGGAGAGAATAAGGAAGGAATGATGCCAGAAAGGATAGTGGGTCCCACTGTGAAGGTCCCTGGATGCACACTTCTTCCTGCTTCCGTTTCCCCGCCATTCTCTGCCCCTTTACTTGTCCACAACTTCTTATCTCTCAGGCCTCACTGTGGATGCACCTTTTTCTGGAGTGACAAGATCCTCTCATTTTCCTTTGGGAGCATCCCTCACTCTGCCTGCACCATCTCTTTCCTCTAGGTTCCTCTAGCCCTCTGTGCTCAACCTGCCTACTAGTCACCATCCAGGGATGTGTTTCTCTTTCTTGGTTTCCATGGAGAGTGAAAACTCCCCAAGGAAAGATGTCTGGTGTTTAATACCCACTGTCAACTGGGGTCTCAGCTGGGGCCATCCCGCAGTGGCTCCTCCGTGGGGCCTGGACACATGCCTTGGTTCTAAGAGCAGGTGCCCTGGTGGTGGAGAGTGAGGGAAAGATAGACAGAAGGATGGGGAGACAGGTAGAGACTAAGAGAGATTCGAAGAGAGACACTGAGAGAGATCAAGAGAGATGTTGAGAGAGAGAGATGGATGGAGAGCTAGAGAGTCACAGAAATACTGAGACGGATGGAGAGGGAGGTGAGAGTGAGTGAGCTGCATTGTGCTTGCAGCCTCTCCTGGGGAGTCACAGTGTCGCTGTACTGTGCTATCAGTTGAGATCCTGATGAAAATCCTCCTTGTTCAAGGCGGGTGCAGAGACTGCACCTCTTGCTGTGGCTCTGATAAGGCCGTAAGGCCGCACTGTAAGAAGAGGGCACGCACAGCAGGTGCTCCCATGCTGTCTTATGTAAATACAAGCTCTGCTGCTGTAGCAGAGAAATTAAGTAGGATGAACATTCAGTGGATGTGGATGTGAACAGGTGAGTTTGGGGTGGATTCAGAACAGCAGGGGAAGAGGCCAGATTTGAGGGGGAAGTGAAGGCAGAGAATCTACAGACACACATAGAATATCCTTGGAGAAATTTGGCCTAAAGTCGAAGAAGGTGGGGCCAAAGGCAAACTCCAAAATATTTTTTCTATGGATGTGCTTTGTAATTTCTTAGTTTATCCATCGAGTTACCCTTTGCAAGTCTGGTTTCAATTGATTTCTGTACCTGAGACCATTAAAAAAATTAAGATTCAGGGCTTCAAAACATTCATGTTGTTATATATTTTCCTCAATTCATCTGAACTGGCAAAATTTTTGAGATTAACTTTCTCTTCAGGTTCCTTGCTGGGTGTCTTTGACAGCAAGAACCAAAAAGAACCAAATCTTTCAAGTTCAATGCTGATCAGTTTTCTGTGGTATGCCCAGCCATTTCATTCCGTGTAGAGGAGCAAGGAGTTGGTTCAGAGCAAAGCAAAGCAGCCCAATGCTGGATTTAGAACATATCCTTAGGACCACGTTGCCAGGACTTCTGTAGACCTCTGAGAAATTGTTTACTTCATGACTAATTTAAGGTAGTATGCTAAAGTTTTAATCCTTCCAGGAGCCATCATGTACAGTTTTAGATCCTAAAATTGACCACATTTCCTACCAAGTTAAAACTCTTTGGCATGGCCAGGAGGTGCTGGAAAGTGCTGGAAGATGTGGCCTTTCCTATCCTTTCCAGTTTGCCAATAACATGTCAATAAAATAATATGATACTTGCCAATAACATGTGGTCCCAGTGGTACTTCTTTTCAGGGGTCTGGGTTTCCTTTCTCGGTGTCCTCACTGGACCTACTGGAGTACCTAGAGTATGTTTGCTTGATCGTTGGGCTTGTTAGCTGCTGCTGCTGGACTGTGAGATCATCAGAACAGTGCTTTACTTGATCTGTCTTTGCTTTTCCACTTACTAGCATGGCTCATGGCATAGAGTTGTAGGCATTCAACACATCCTGCATAATTAAAGATGAATTTGTTATCCAAATGAATTTAGCATAGTAAATTATAATTTTGGAGAACTGGTGATCTGATGATGATAGCCGCTGTTTAACATTCAGAATATTTTATTTTTACAACCTGCATAATAGGAAATAGAATAAATCCATTTTTTCTTTAAAAGTGGGCCACATTCATTCACTTTGAGTCTTTTATCATCAGAATGGAACCTCTTCCTTTTTGGTTTGTTTTGTGTTCAATACTGAGAAAATATTTTATTTTAGTTCTCCTTCTTCAAAATATGTGTCTTAAACTTGTGGGAGGAAAAACACCATCACTTTCTGTGGCTGTGAGAAAGGTTGGCCTTGACTCTGTCACGGCTCATGCAACGAGGGGAGAAGAAAGGGTCTTTACAACTGTTAACTCGTCACCCTGAATCTTGCTACATCAGCTATGTGCTTTTCTAAATAGTTTCTTTCTTTAATGTGGCAGTGAGCTGTGTATATGTAATATATGTAGTTGGAATGCTGAAATGATGAAATGTATTCCATGTGCTTATCTAAAATTGTCAGCTAGTATGAGTCAGCATAGTACATACTGAATAATGCCATAGAACTTCCACATAAAATTAAAAGTTGTATATATACTTGTCTTTTCTGCTTTACTTTTTATTATTTTAAATTATTTATGCAGCTCAAGTACCTAGAATTTTATTGCAGAGGATTTTCAGATGTCTAGCAATAAGATAAACTTATTTATTTGAGTATTAATGGAGTAAAATTTGACCCCGTGGCTATTGCTATCATAAACATCTTCAGTATGATCAATAAGACAGATGGCTTTTTGTGGTGTCTCTCTGGATTTCTATTAAACCACAGTGACAAGTGGAATATTATCTCCAATATGTGTTTTTTTCCCAGATGAAGTAAAGTGTCAGTAGAAAGTGTATAGTAAGAAAAAGACAGTTTCTAATTATTTTTTCAAATAACTTCAGCAACCGTTACATAAATTATCTGCTGAATGTTTTGTGTTGAGCATGGGGAACTATTTTTGGTAGTCAGAAATCTTCCCTTTTTTTCTGTCTCAGAGAAAAATCATCAGGAGATGTTGGGCTGAGGGATTTAGATTGACAAGAAATTTTACTTCAATTTTCAAGAGGATTGAATGACTTAGAATAATCCATAGTAGGAGACACACAGATAATTCTAGGATTATGGGGGAGAGAAGGGGTAGATAATAAAAGCCAGAGAAAAAGTGTGCTTCAAAAACAATCAGCAACATTTGAAAAGTCATGCAATTTATTAATGTTTTTTACTTTTTAACTTTAATTTCTAAATGCTTTTGAAACAATCTAAACTTACAAAGAAGTTGGAAATACGGAAATACAGTACAAAGACCTTTCATTTTTTCTAAACTATTTGAGAGTCAGTGGCCAACATGATGCCCTGTTACTCCTGAATACTTTAGGGTGTATTTCCTGGGTAGTCCTCAAAATCAGGAAATTCACATCAATACATCCTAACCACCCCATTCAGTTTTTACCAGTTGTCCCAGTAATGCCCTTTATGGGAAAATGACCCCACTTAGAATTGCATGGTACATGTATTGTCACGTGTGTTCAGTCTCCTTCAAGCTGGAACATTTCTTCAATCTGCGTTTGCTTATTATGCCCTTGATGCTTTTCAGGATTACGGGCTGGTTGTTTTGTCGAAGGCTCCTCAGTGTGGGCTGTCTGTGGTTTCCCCGGCTGGGATGAAGGTTGTCTGTCTCTGGCGGGAGCACCCCTGCCATTGTGTTGTGTCCTCTTCTCTCTGCTTCCTGTCACACAGAGCATGGTCTCCACCTGATGAGGGTGCTGCCAGCCTTCTCCCCCTGGAAAGCTACTCTTCTCTCTTTTGGATTAATAGGCATTTTGAGGAAAAGATTTGTTAAATTATTTAAATAAGTCCTTTCTCATCAAACTTCAACATATTCCTTTATTTTATTAGATGAATCTTGCACAATCGTGTCCAATTTTATTCCTCAAGTTGTCATTCGTTACTCTTGTTATTTATTTTGAGGCTCATATGGTCCCAGATTTAGACAGAGGGAGTGCCCCCAATCTCACTTCTGTGTCTTTCTAATACCCTCCATCCTCATCCTTTGAGCACATTCTTTCTGGAATAACAGGATGTTTCAGGAGTATCTTGTACTTTTCCCACTCCATCTCTAGAATCAACCATCTCTGTATTCAGTGCAGACGTCCTTTATTGAGGAATGGCTTACTTAGAAACCAAGATCTGGGCACCAGGTGTGCTCATTGCTATTGGGGTAGCACATATCCCAGGCCTTCTCTGTGGTCAGGGGCATGGTATATGTGCATGTAAACACAACACACACACACCACACATTTATAGTGTACTCATTCCCATAATGACCTGTCTACTCATATCTATCTATCTATCTATCTATCTATCTGTAATATACCTATCTGCAATTCACATAGATGCCTCCAATTGTAATCCAACACCATAGGGTTCATTATAATTTCTTTCCTTTCACTCTTTTTAACTCTATTCTCTGATGATGAGAAGCCTGGCTTCCATTATTTTTAGTATCTTCATTTATTTTTACACTTGTCCTGGATGTAACCATCCTTCCATCACCATCCTCTCATCTGCATGGAAGTCTTCTCCCTGATCTGCTCCAACCTGATGGGCTGTACTCCCCGCCCACTGGGGTGGAGGCCCATCCCACCCACTGCAACTCTGACACCATGTGTCCCCCCACCCCCAACTCGCTGAGGCTCCAACACCCCACTCAGATCCTCCAGCGCTCCCCTCCTCCCTTTTCCTCTCTCCCTGTGGGCCTGGATGATGCCTTCACCCTTCTTGATGGATTTCTAACTGCATTGTCTAGGGAAGGAGGGGGGAGAGCAAGGGCAGGAGGAAGTGTAATGAAAGCAATGCAGTGAAGCAACTTATTTTAACTGTGAAGGGCAAGATCCAGGGTACAGGAACTCAGTGGTTTGCTTTGCAGCACTGCCTTAAATGAGATATGCCTGAAGAGCTAATTCCAACTGTTTGTAGGAAAAGAAATACTAACTTACTGGAAAGATACATTACCTGCAAATGTGATGCTATTGAAAATATGTGCTGTGCTTGTAAATCCCCGAGGAGGATGAAGACGCTGCGGGAAGCTGTGGAGCGTAGCGGAGATGCAGAGGAAGGCATGGGCAACACAGAAGCTCTTGCAAGGGCCACACTGATAGGACAAATGCTGCCTGGAAAAGGCAGGTATTCAGTCGACAGGTACAGATTCCAGAGGAGACTCAGACCAGCAGTTGTGGAAACCTCTACTTCCTTCAGTTGTGTCCTGTCTGAGAGGCGTGCTCTGGCAGCCCCATAGTGATGGTTCCCATGCCCACGTGTTCTCTCCAGCCCTGCTTCATTCTCTGTAGCACTTGACACTTGCCAACACACCTCGTTTATTCCCTATATTCCCCCACTTAAAGGCCAACTCTATGATAAAAGAAAGTTTGCTTTGCTTGCCGCTGTATTGCCAATGCCTAAAAAGTGCCTAGCACACAATTGCTGCTCATTACAATTGGCGTAAGTGGAAGGATGAAAAGCTAACTAGGAGAAAGGAGAGCAATGGACATTGGGCTAAAAACAACCTGGAAACAGGCACATTTCAAGAAGGTCCATTACAGAGCAGTCTGCAAACAGTGACCTCCAAGAACATAATTATCAAGGAAAATAGGACAGGACAAACACGTGAAATCATAAGAGTAAGGAGAAATATGGAAAAGTCTGAAATATTGGAATATAATTCTCCTTCAAAGTCTCTCGGTTACTTCTGGGGGCCCTGAGCAAGCACACTTTGGCTCTGTGTGGAAAAGGAAGCCCTCTCACTGGCCTTGTTTCTAAGAAAGACAGTGGCGGGGGAAATGGAGTTGGTGAATGCAAAGCCCAACCAAGTGGACCCTTCTTCCCATCACCTGCTGGGCAAATATTTCTAACACCCAAGACCTCCAGCTTTTGTCAAGCAACCGCTGTGGCCAAGAGAGAGGCCACAGAAACCATGGAGATTTGAGCAGATTAAATATTTGAGAAGGAAGGTGGGTTAAAGTGTTCACAAAGGGCGAGGCTCAATGTATAAAGTAGAATTAGAAATGAATAATGATGAAATTTAAGGGTACTTAATTCCATAGAATTAAAAAAACTCAAACAATGTCTGATACGGTAAGAGATCAGAAGTACAGCCACAGAATATTTAAATATCATGAAAATATAAATATCACATCTCAACTCTAAAGCCATGCCGTGAAAACAGTCCTTAAAACAGATCTTATCCCAAATATTTGCATTTTTAACAAATAAAAACAATGAAAAAAGTGAAGTTAAAAGAAAACAATAGCCAAAATAAATAACAAGAAATAAACAGAACCGAGGAACCAAAACTATTTATTTTAAGAAAAATTAACAAATTGGTAAGTCTTTATGAGACTAATGTGACCACCTTGTCTGCTGGTGGCTCTAGGAGACTCAAAGTCTGACCCAGGAAAGAGGGGGCTGCCCCAGATACCCAGTGGCTGTCATCATGAGGGACTTTGAGGGACATGTGACTTTGGCTCTGTGTGGAAAAGGAAGCCCTCTCACTGAGGAAAGGGCATTGCCCTGAGATCCATAAGGAGCACCCAGATGGTGGTGCAACTGGGGGAGTGCTGGGGGCCCAGGAAGGGCTGGAAGCCGTGTTTCTGGGCTCACCTTCCTGTGGCTCCCATGAGCAGACACTGGGGAAGAGCTCAGAGCCTTGGTCTTCAGAATCCGGTGTGCTTGCTCAGGGTCCCCAGAAGTAACCAGGAGACTTTGAAGGAGAATTATATAGATAGAGGCCAAAAGTCTGATCATTCTGAATATTTGTGAGAATTATCCTCAGGCTGAGGAGGTGAAATTCAGGTTTCTTATCATTCCAACCCTAGAACATGATGAGCAAAAACACTAACTTTGTACCAAAGGAAAATCCTAGACCAAACAGGTATGCAGACTGTCAAAGATGAACACAGCTGGACATCAGTTGAAGTGGTAAAAACAAATTTTATTCAGTAACTATTCACAGTAGGGGAAGGGGCTGGCTGTATTTTCATTTGTGCAGAGGTGATTTGGAGGTTATAAAGGGAGAATGAGGGAGACGGGGCGGCGGGGGCGGGGGCAGGGAGGAAACATGAAGGAAGTCCAAAGGGCTGTGGTCAGTAACCCTGCCACCAGGCCAGCTGTGCCCCCTGGTGGCCAGTCGCCCCTCAAGATCCATCCTCCCACTGAGACCCTGTCCTTCCTGAGGATCCCATTTCCAAGGAGTGGTTCTCTGGTCCTTGGCAGCGGGCTTCTGAGTTGTAAGAGACACATGTTCACAATCATAAGCCCTTTCCATAAGCCCTCTAAGAAAGGGAGGTCAGGGCTCTTGTGGGGTGTGGCTGGAACAATAAGTTCTCCTAACAGCCTTGAGCTTTCTCAGGCAGGCATTCTAAGTGGGGATGGGTTCATCCCAGGGACATGGCTTGCTGCTGCTAGAAGCCAAACTAGCTTGGTTATCTCTTAGGGCAAAGGTTTAGACCTCGTGGTTATGTACCGAGATTTCTGTTGTTCTCAAAACAAGGATAAGTGTTCTCAATAAGATTTTAGTACAGACAATCCACATGAATTGTTCCCCTCACTATCCTGAGTACCTAGAGCTAATGTGTCACAATACTAATATTTATAAAACAAAGCAATTCTGTCCCCCTCTACTGGCATTTAACAAGTGCACAGGAAGGCTTCCCCTGTGTGAACTACAAGCCCTTCCAAAGCATGCAAGGCATGTTTACCTCTATGTCTTTGTATGCAGTGTTTGAAAGATACAGTTTGTTGGGAAAATAAGATTATATGAATACAGACTTGACATTCTGAGAAACTGAAAGTGTGGAAGAAGAAACAGAACTGTCTAGACATGAAAGTGAACTATTATTTGTGCCTAACTATGTCGAGGCAGAAGGAATGGTCAGTACATACATTATCACCTCTGCTGCACGCTTTGTTGAATACCCTGTTACTTGCTATGCGTGCAGTGTGGTTGTCCCACTCACAACTTTATATAAGTTAAAGGGAATAACGTGTACTCTGAGTGAAGTGACACATCCCAGTGACAGTGGATTAACAGCATCACAATTTCATAAGAAGAAATCTTACATAGCCACATTGTACATAAATGTGATCTGTAAATAATTGAGGTGCACTATTAGTATAGACTCAACCTCTGCATAAATTTGACTTTAATACATTTTCCTGCTTCTGTGACTAGCAGCCAGAACCAAAAAATACAGTCAGGAGAATGGGAAAAGAATCTTTAAATACCAATCAGATCATTATTTGTGGGCTTGTAAATGTTTTCTCTGTGTGATTTCTAAAATTTTAAATCAAGTTGTGGGCAAGTTAAAGATCATTAACCAACCCTTCAAAATACAAATAAGCTAAAGCAATTTTTATTTTTACACAGATTATAATTTGTATATAAAAAAATGCATAGATTCTAAATGTGAAGAGTTTTGACACTGCCTTATCCCTATAAAAGTCACTTTTATCATCCCAGGAAGTTCCCTAGTGTTTCCTTTCTGGATAATTGACACCTTCCATAAAGCAACCACTATTTAGATTCTTATCACCATAGGTTGGTAATAATTCTAGAGTTTTATGTAATTGGAATTATACAGTTTATACTTTTTTTGTGCATGACTTTGCTGAATGTAATGTCTATGAAGTTCCTCTGTGTTGTTTCATGTATCTGTAATACATTCCTATTTTTCTTTAATCACTGTGTGGCATGCAGTTGTATGAGAATACAATTTGTTTATCCATTTAACTATTGATAGATAACTGGGTTGTTATCAGCATGAGGCAATGATGAAGCTACGATGAACACACATAGGCAAGTCTTTTGTGGATATACGTCTTCTTCCTTCTTAGTCAAGTTCTTAAAATGGCATTGTTGAGTCCGTAGGGTACGTGTGTGTTTAAGAAACTGCCAAGTAGCTATCCAAAGCGGTTGTGCAGGTGTCACTCACCAGCAGGGCCTGAGGTAGGGTCGCTCCGCTGGAGAGTCAGTGCTCGATCAGGCCAGTCTTTAAATTTTAGCTGTTGTGGTGTGAGCCAGTGGCATTCATTATAGCTTTAGATTGTATTTACCTGATGATGAGTGCGCATCTTCTCATATATCAGACATTCACATCACTTCATTTGTTGCGGTGACATGTCTGTTCAAGTCTTCACCATTTAGAAAGTTTGGATTGTTTTTATTGTGGAACTGTTTGAGCTTTCTGCACATTCTCAAGATATAAGACGCTTACCAGATATATATGTGGTGACTATCTCACCCATTCTGAATCATGTCCTTTTATCTTCTTTATTGTGTCCTTTGAAGAGCAGAATTTAAAAATCTTAATTGTTATTTAATACTTAATCATTTTTATGGCTAGTGCCATAAGGTCCTAAGAAATCTTTTCCTACCTCAAGATGACAAAGATATTCTCTTCTGTTCTATTTTTAATTTTTATATTGTACACAACACTTAAAAAAATAAATCTCAGTATTGCTAGCTGAGAAATACCAGACAAGTACTTGCACAATGCTGAAGCCTAATTGCTACCCCTATTTTGGATTGAAACGGATTTGAAGGAGGAAGAATGTTGCGGTTATTTCAGCCTCAATTTCCAGCACTGGAACTCCAAGTGGACATGAATGAAAGGAAGTTTATGTTGAAATATTTTGAGAAATATGAAATATCTTTGTGTATCTTGGGGTGTCTTTGACTAGCTTGTTTGGCCAGTGAGGCAGGAACTGCCTTCTCTCAGCGTGGTTAGTTCATGGCGGTGGTGTGGAGGGTTTGAACTCAAACGCTGAGCTTGAGGGCAGATGGACAGGCAGCTGGAAGGAAGACGTGCCCTCCATTCTAGGCTGGGAGGAATTGATGAGAGCATTGATTCTGCAGGCTGGCTCCCTCTGGAGATGGCACTAAGACGCCTCCTCTCAGCCAGGGTCCCAGAGCCAGTTGATGTCTGTGCCGAGTCTACTTTAAAGACAGAAAATGTCCCCTTCCCTTTTCTTTAAAAAGAAAAAAGCAAAACATTTTTGGTCAAACATGTACTTAAGAATCTCACCTCAGAGTTAGATAACATAAGGGCTTTTATTTTAAGTGGGAAGAATTCTGTAGTATAGTCACCAAGAAAACAAGATCTTAGTAAATACAGGGGAAAAAAAATAAAAACACCTATAGTATGGTGCATTTCATGGGAGGTTCAGTTTTACCAGATCATCATGTTAAGTAGGTAGCTAGTCAGACATAAGCAGGGCAGGAGAGGGCTCCCTCCGCTCCATTGCCCACCTGCAGTACCAGGAATGGTAGGCGACCATCCGGTGATGGCTAGGTGGTTGTTAAACTCTCTCTCTAAAATAATAATTGGTTACAGTCAGTGCCAGGGAAAGGCAGTCTCCCAGTAGATGGAAACACCTGAAGCTGGTGATGAGCAGCTTCCCAGTGAGCTCTCAGGAGTTGGGCGAGTGGGCTCAAGCATGTATACTAAGAGGCAAAATGATGGAGTTGAACTGGTACAGGACCTTCCTCTAGGAATGCTAGATTGGTGGTGGAGGAATGCCTCACGTGAGCGTGCGTACAACTTCAGTAATCACACTGCACACACTCCCTTCCCAAGCGCTGGCTGGCCACTGTGCATGCAGACGGTCCACCCCAAGGGAAGAATCAGGGGAGAAACCATGCAAGGCCCTGGAAGTAAGCCAGTGTATAAAACCCCCAATTCAAAGGCCAAACCATGCACTTGATCTCCAAGTCTCCCACTCAGCCCTCTTCCAAGTGTGCTTAACTGTCTTTCATTCCTGCTCTAAAGCTTTTTAATAAACTTTCACTCCTGCTGGAAAACTTGCCTTGGTCTCTCCTTCTGCCTTATGCCCCTCAGCCAAATTCTTTCTTCTGAGGAGGCAAGAATTGAGGTTGCTGCAGGCCCGTACCGATTCGCCATCCATAACAATCATGTGGGTAGCACAGATTTTTCTCTACTCAGACCAGAGAAGGCAATTGGTTAACAAATCTTTTTTCCTTAATCAGTTAATTATCATGATAATAATGTTTATGTAAAGTCTGGATTTCCTTTGAAAAGCTGACTTTGTATTCACTCTATTAAAGATTCTGTGTTTATAATTTCTTTGTATGAGGCTTTCTGCCTGGGGTTCCAAGTACGTGTGTGTGCGTGCATGCACGCAGGCAATAGAAATTTCAGTTTTCTCTTATACAATTTGAAATAAATACTTTCTCATGTTATCACAATGATTCCTTTTAGTATGTCCAGGTATATTTGCGATTTCAACAAGACCATACCATGCCCCCTTCACTGCTGTGCCATGGCCACCATAAGCAGAAAGTACACACTTGGGGAGTGCCTTATTTTGTGCTTTTAGAACAGAGAAAACTTGATTTCCTTAACTCACTCACAAGCTTTGCCAGTAAGAACCAAGAAGGTGCATGCTTCATGGAGAGCTCTCCTCTGCATTTGCATGAAATGAATCTGGAAATTTTTCTATTCTGAAGTCTAGTTAGTTAGTCCTAAGAACTAACACCATTAATCTGCTGTGTTCCTTACTCCACATAAAGCCCTGCCATCAGGGAAAATATGTCATAATTGTGAAGCACACTGGAGTGTGAAATCTGCCTGATGGACCTAATGGACACGGATTTCCTCTCGGTGTGAATTTTCTATGGAAAGGTAACACCTGAATGAGTCAGCCAGGTCAGATTCAGCCCCAGGCAACACTGTGCTGCAAGACATTCGTGTTTAAAACATGGAAGCAACTATGGAGAAATAGATTTTAAGCAGTGGAGCTATTTTTTCTTAGAAAATTCTGCACTTAAGATATTTCTCCTGCTTTAACCAGCAGTGATCTCTAGAACTCTTCCTATTCTCTTGGTCAGGGCTCTCAGTGCCATTCTGCAGGGAGATAACTCTACCACACACTCAGAAAGATGAACAGAGAGGAAGAAGCTGCCCTCAGATCATAGCATTGTCCTTTATAAGTTAGCCTCGTTACAATCTCATTTTCTCATCCATGAAATGGGAAGAGTAATACTCTTCCCATTATTTCACAGGTTGATACTGAGAATTAATAAGATAACCTCTGAGAAAATGCATGTAAGCCACATCTGAGAAATTTAAATTTCTCAAGCTTTCTCCTGCATGTCTTACATTGTATTGGTACCTCTCATTTGGGTACCTTAAAACTTAATTAGCATCCCAGGCTCTTCTGAATGAGCCTATATTAGTCCATTTTTACAGTGCTGTAAGGAACAACTGGAGACTGGGTTGATAAAGGAAAGAGTTTTTATTGACTCACAGTTCTGCATGGCTGGGGAGGCCTTAGGAAACTTACAATCATGGTGGAAGGTGAAGGGGAGACAAGGTATGTCTTACAGTCTCACATGGCAGCAGGAGAGAGAGAAAACTAAGGGGAAACTGCCACTTTCAAAATCTCCTCTGATTTTTTAGAGAGAGAGCAAAGAAGACACTGCCACTTTTAAAATCACCATCAGATCTTATGAGAACTCACTCACTATCATGAAGACAGGATGGAAAAAAACTGCCCCCATGATCCAATTACCCTCTACCAGGTCTATTCCTTGACACATGGAGCTTACAATTTGAATTGAGATTTGGGTGGGGACACAGAGCCAAACCCATATCAAGGCCCCAAATATATATGCCATTGGGGTCCCAAGAGGCTCATTCATTCATTCAATGTTTATTCAGCACCTAGCATTAAGTCCAGGTACTGGGTGCATGAATTCCATTCCTTCCAGAGCCACCTGCATTGGTTTTCCATGACCTTAAGGCAATAGTTCTCAACTAAGGCAATTTTGCACCTCCCCTCTCTATTAAGAGAAAACACTGAAATAACAAACACGCAAAAAAAAAAAAAAGCAAAAGAAGTCTAGGTGAATAATTTTTGTTGGTTAATGTAGGAAGTCTTTAAAGTGATAAACTTTGAGCAATTCTAACACAGTTTGCTACAGTGAACATGTCAGTTCAAGCAACAAACTGGGATTACCTAGTGTGGAGCACCTGGGGAAATGGAAGGATAACTCCACCAGTGACAAAATTGCCATGATTTGGAGGGGGCAGGATAAACATGGCCCTAGCGTTTTTGGCTAGGAGCTTGGCCAATGCTCCCTTGAGAGGTGGGACGGAGGCAAGGACAATGATGGTGCTAAATGCTGCAGTGTCAATCGTATTGAACAGAAAAACAGAGTCATTCAATATAGGAGTTCCATTTACATAGAAATGAGAAGAGTCCAGGGGAAGTTTAGCCATAGAGCTGTGGCTAGAAGGTCACTGAAGACCTTAGCCAGAAGCATCAGGGCTGGATCTCAAAACACACCAGAAAGATTCTGGAGAGTTGCCACAGACTGCTCTGTCTGCAGGAGTGCTGTGTCTCGGATCCCTGAGAAGCCTTCATGATATGGTTTAGATTTGTGTCCCTACCCAAATCTCATGCTGAATTGGAGAAGGGGCTTCGTGGGAGGTGATTGGATCATGGGGGCAGTTTCCCCCCATGCTGTTCTCATGTTAATGAGTTCTCACAAGATCCGATGGTTTAAAAGAGTGTGGCTCTCCCCCTCTTCACTCTCTCTCTCTCTTTCCTGCTCTGCCATGTAAGACTTGCTGGCTTCCCCTTCACCTTCTGGATGATTGTAAGTTTCCTGAGGCTTCCCATCCATTTCTTGTTAAGCCTCTGGTACTATGAATCAATTAAACCTATTTTTAAAATAAATTACCCAGTCTCAGGTAGTTCTTTATAGCAGTGTGAGAATGGACTAATACAGAAAATTGGTACCAGAAGTGGGACACTGCTATAAAGGTACTTGAAAATGTGGAAGTGACTTTGGAACTGGGTAATAGGCAGAGGTTGGAACAGTTTGGAGGGCTCAGAAGAAGACAGGAAGTTGTGGGAAAGTTCAGAACTTCCTAGAGACTTATTGAATGGTTTTGATCAAAATCCTGAAAGTGATATGGACAAGGAAGTCCAGGCTGAAGTGGTCTCAGATGGAGATGAGGAATTTATAGGGGACTGAAGTAAAGGTCACTCTTGCTGTGCTTTAGCAAAGAGATTGGTGGCAATCTTCCCCTACTTTAGAGATCTTTGGAACTTTGAACTTGAGAGAGATGATTTAGGGTATCTGGCAGAAATTTTTAAGCAGCAAACAGTTTAAGGGATAACCTGGTTTCTCCTAACAGCATATAGTCATGTTGACAAAGAGATGGTCTGAAATTAGAACTTATGTTTAAAAGAGAAGCGGCACATAAAAGTTTGGAAAATTTGCAGCCTGACCATGTGATAGAAAAAAAAACCCATTTTCTGGAGAGAAATTCAAGCCAGCTACAGGAATTTGCATATGTACAGAGAAGCTGAATGTTAATAGCCAAGACAGTAGGGAAAATGTCTCCAGGTCATGTCAGAGACCTTTGCAGTAGCCCCTCCCATTATAGTCCCTGAGGTCTAGGAGGGAAAAATGGTTTTGTCCACCAGGTCCAGGGCCCAGCTGTTCTGTGCAGCCTCAGTACAAAGTGCCCTGTTATCCAGCTGATCCAGCTTCAGCCATGGCTAAAAGGGGTCAAAGTACAGCTCAGGCCATTGCTTTAGAGGGTGCAGGCTTCAAGCCTTGGCAGCTTTCATGTGGTATCAAGCCTGCAGGTTCACAGAAGACAGGAATTGAGGTTTGGGAGCCTCTTCCTAGTTTTCAGAGGATGTATGGAGATTTCTGGATGTCCAGGAAGAAATATGCTGCAGGGTCAGAGGCCTCATGGAGAACCTCTGCTAGGGAAGTGTGGAAGGGAAATATGGGTGGGAGCCCCCCACACCGAGTCCTCCCTGGGGCACTGCCTAGTGGAGCTGTGAGAAGAGGGCCACTGTCTTCCAGATCCCAGAATGGTAGATCTGCTAGCAGCTTGCACAGTGCACCTGGAAATGCCACAGGCAGTCAACACCAGACTGTGAAAAAAGCTGTGGGGGCTGTACCCTGCACAGCCACAGAGGCAGAGCTGCCCAAGGCTGTGGGAGCCCACCCCTTGCATCAGTGTGCTCTGGCTATGAGACATGGTGTCAAAGGAGATTATTTTGGAGCTTTAAGATTTAATGACTGCCCAGCTGGACTTCAGAATGGCATGGTGCCTGTAGCCCCTTTGTTTTGACCAATTTCTTTCACTTGGAACGGAGCATTTACCCAATGACTATACTCTCATCGTATCTTAGAGGAACCTAACTTCTTTTTGGTTTTATAGGCTCATAGGTGGAAGGGACTTACTTTGTCTAAGATGAGACTTTGGACTGTGGACTTTGGAGTTAATACTGGAATGAGTTAAGACTTTGGGGATCTGCTGGAAAGCCATGATTGGTTTTGAAATATGAGAAGGACATGAGATTTGGGAGGGGCCAGAGGCAGAATGATATGGTTTGGATTTGCGTTTCCGCACAAATCTTATGTCAAATTGGAGGAGGGGGGGCTGGTGGGAGGTGATTGGATTATATGGGTAGATTTCCTCCTTGCTGTTCTCATGATAGTGAGTGGTTTCTCACAAGATCTGATGGTTTAAAGTGTGCGGGCTTCCTCCTTTGCTCTCTCTCTTTTCTGCTCCACCATGTAAGATGTGCCTGCTTCCCTGTCACCTTCTGCCATCATTGTAAGCTTCCTGAGGTCTCCCATCTTCCTGTTAAGCCTGTGGAACTGCAAGTCAATTAAATCTCATTTCTTTATAAATTACTCAGGTTGTTCTTTATAGCAGTGTGAGAATGAAGTGATATACTACAGTAATACACTCTGTAAGCCTGGATCTGCCCCTGTGTGTGACCACCACCATCCCGCAGAATAATCACGCCTCTCACCATAAGCACTATATGGCATGTGAATGCTAGAACTTAAAAATATAAATCTAGAATCATTAGAAACATTGAAAAGAAAGAAGTGAGTTGGAATTTTCTATTTTAGTAAGTTTTTCACTCAGGTAAACATATTCTGATTGGAAGGTGAGTCTTGGAAGAACTCATGACTTGCTGGGATTTTCTACTCAGACCATAGAGGTGAAAGAATACAAAAAGCCAGTTTTCTCTTTGGAGGGGCTGAATAAAGGGAAAAGTTTCAGTACAAGCTAAGTAGAGGGAATGTATTGCAACAGATCAAGTTATGGATGGATAATAACACAGGCATGGCCAGAATGTCAGGGAAATGCATCTGGAAAAGTTTTTCCCATTGAAGTTAAGTATCTTTATGAAGTGCTTGGGGCAAGATAATTCTTGGAGGTTAAAGAATTATCTCAGAGGATAACAAGGAAGTCAGCTGGAAGTTAAGAAAAGAGAGATACTTGTTCCAAAACACATATGTGTGTGTGCTCTCTCTCTTTCACACATACACACACACATACACACATACATGCACACACACACAGTGTCGATTATGCCTTACAGAGCACTTCCTATGTTAGCATAAACTGAGCTAATTCCATAAATAGCCCTGAAGGACTTATCATGACCCTCAGTTATGGATGAATTAATGGAACCCAAGAACCTCCCGAATTCACACAGGTAGTGCAGAGCTAGCCTTTGAACCTGGGCCTTCCACACTGTGATGGGGCTGTGACGTGTCAGCTTGGCTAGGCTGAGCCACACTCTTGTGAATTTCCTCTCTAGTATGTTTCCAATTAGTGTGAGCTACGGTTATTGAGCAGCATACACCTTCTTTCAGTTATTCAATCAAACTCTATCTTTGGTGCTTTTGTGAATGGATTTTGCAGATGTAGCTAAAGGTTTCCATCAGTCTAGTTTTGAATTAATTGAAAGACAGATTATTCTGGGAGGATCAGACCTCATCAGATGGAAGTCTTCTAAAAGTAGTCCTTCCTAAAATCAGAGATTGCAAGATTATACTTGTGGGGTTCCAGCCTGCCCCTGCTTGCCTGTGGTATTCCTGCTGCCTGCTTGCCTGTGGCCAAGACGCTTCAGAGCATGTTCATGAGGTCCTATCTGTGTGAGGTCTTGCTGACAGCCTGTCCTGTGACTTCAGGCTTCTTAGCCATCCCCATAATTAAGTCAGTACTTTGTTATATGTAGATGTAACAAATACATACTAGCAGGATATATATTTTTCCTACTGATTTTTCTTCTCTGGTGAATTCTGATTCATACACCCACTACTGCATTTCCATGATAGTATTCTTTTAGCTCTTGCTCCAAATGCTATTTTCATCTTATATGTTGCCATGCATATTTACAGTTTTATGCTTTTCATTTACAAAAGCATTTTTCATGTACAAGTATCTTTAAGAATAGAAGACAATGCTCTATCACACCTTATTTATGGAAACTTTCAATCTTTTCCATGGGGCTTAGGAAATATTTCTTGAAAACACTGTACATTTTAGTGGGGCCAAATATTAGAAAATTTCATGGGATTTATCTTATGATTCAGCACTGTGAACTCAATTGTGTTTATTTCTGTTTTAAAGCTGACTGTATATATTATTTCTAAGCCTCAATAAGACTTTATATTAGTTGTAATATTCTATAACATTGTATACTTTCTTCAGAAGTCTTAATAAGTAACCAGGAATAAGCTGTACTTTATGAGCTTCTAATGACACATTTAGTATGTCTTGACTCAGCAAAAGTGCTGTAGTTTTTTCTAAGAAAAGCACTTGGTTGTAATACAAGTTAGTGAATGTTGCAGATAATTCAAAGTCAGTAAAATAGCTGGGTCCTAGGCATTCATGGACAGCAACATAATTGGCTATAGCTCTGCCAGTCTCCTGAAGATGTATAAATCTTTTGCCAATATCTTAACATTGTGTACTTCCAACCTTGGTTCCATTAACAAATCCCATAATTGCAGTTTGGCTGAATTACCCCACTAACCAGAGCTTTCTAGTCTATCTAATGTGATAATATTAAAATAATTTTTATTTGAGAGGGTGTTAGGGGAGACAGTGGGCCATGAGCCCTGAGTACCATTGCACATTTGTGTTGAGTGTGCTGGACTGCAAGGCTTAGCTGTCTAATTTCTGGAGCTAGACACACAGGAGGTGAAGGAGACCATAGCAGCACAACCACAGCATTGCTTGCTCCCCAGGGGAAGGGCACCAGCTTTCTGGCTGCTGGTTAGGGTATTTGCTATAGTGATTCAAGAAATGCTGGGCCTAGGTTCCTTTCCTGTAATGCGAAGACTCTGTGTGCAGCCATTTATCCATGCTTGCTGTTTCAGTAGCTTGAGATGCCAGGGCATGGGGAGCCAATGAGAACATGAAGCTCTGGGAAATGCTATTGCTGTGAATAATTAAGTCCTTTGTCTCTGACCCAGGCATCTTGCATCTTTTGTCAGCACACATGAAATAGTAACAGGTTCCCTTATTGCTTTCAAGTAGGGTAAAATCTCAGACCCTTCATATTTTTATCAAGTGGTTTGCCTTTGTTTAGAGCCATTGCAATGCCACTCTTCTGTAGTGTTTAGTATTAACAGCATTGAAGACTACCACAACAAAATTATACTGAGCACTTCCTCCTCCATATGTGGCATGTGCAGGCACTGCACTGCGAGCTCTAACGGCAGCATGAGTGAAGTATTTCACTGGCCTCTGTGTAGTAGATATGTAAGTGGCTTAACCAAATAAGGTGTTTTTCACATGAACAAGAAATCCAGAGTTAGGTAGCTACAGACTGGCTTGGTGGCTCTGCAAAGACCTTAAAGCCTCAGACCCCTAACTGTTGTACCACTTTTAGCATGTGGTTTTGGTTTATTTCACACCTCCTATTTTCTCCTTTTTCTTTTCTTTCTTTTTTTTTTTTGTGAGACAGGGTCTTGCCCTGTTGCCAGGTGTGGATGTAGTGATGTGATCATCATTTTGTTTTATTTCACTTGATGTAAAAGCCAGAGTTCTTCCAGTGGCTCACCCCCAATGAGGGCTGGTCCTTGTACCCTCTGACCCCATTGCCTTCCCAAGTGCCTCCTTGATGTTCCTAGAAACACCACCCACCCTTTTAGGGCCACCTCAGGGAACTGACTCTCCCTTCTGCTTGAGTGCTTCCCTTGAGCACTGGCCTGGCTCCCTTCCTGATCTCTTTAAGTCTGTGGTCAAAAATCACCTCTAAGGTGGAAGGTCCACCCTTCCCACACTATTCAAAATTGCTACTGACCCCACAGCAGCCAGTCTCGTTTTGCCGCTCCCTTGCCCCTGCAGCAGGATCTAGCATACTGTGTTATTTACCTAATATATTTGCTTGTTGCTACTCATCTCCCATGAGAATGTGAGCTCCAGATTTGTCTTTCATGCCCTGGATGCTGAGAACACTGTGGGCTCTCAATAACATCTGCTGAATTAATAATAATGTTCCTCTCATGGGCACGACATAGAGGCACTTCCTCCAACCTTGCACTCACATTTCAGGTAGGAAAATAAGAAAATAAAGATGAATGCAAAGACAAAGATGAACAGGAGTAGGAGGAAATGAAAAAGAAGAATGGGGAGAAAGAGGAGGAAGAAGAAAGAAGCAGTGTCTTATTTCATGAAAAACAAAAATCAGAAATACTTAGCAAAGCTCCAAGCTCTGCATCTGCGTCACTGGCTAGAACTGAGTCGGTCAGGGTGAGTATTGTGAGTATTTTGTCACGTTAAAGAAAACTAGAATTTTTGCTAGCAAGAAAGGAGAGAATCAATGTTAAGTAGCTAACTAGTAGTATATTTAAAAATGTTAGTATCTATGTAGTCTTCAAAATCACTCATTATATAGGCATTTTTATAGATATTTTATATTTATTTATATTTTATAGATATTTTATTTCCTTTTTATAGATATAGAAGCCAACATTGAAAGGGGTGAAGTTACTCAGGTCAAACCATTGGTAAATTGCCAAGCTAAGATTGAGGAGTCTCTCTAGCTCCATCCTGTTATCATATGCTATTGCTAATGGCCCCAGATTCCTTTTAAGTAGTTCAATCAACTAACAACTACTTTTTAAACATTACTCTTGGAATATTATATTAGATACAATGGATAAATACTTTTGCCAGTAAGAATTTTATGCTCCAATTGTCATGGTAAGATAAAATTACATGAAAGGATTATGAGTAAATTAATTACACAAGGAGTCTATGCCATCAGAATTCAGAAAACAAGAGCATCTGGGCTGGTCTGAGAAGGAATCAGAGAAGAGGTGGGATTTGATGTGAACCTTGGGAATGGGTCCACACAGGAGAATAGGGAGGGATGTTTAAGTAGAAAGAAATTGTCTGTGTCTTGGCAGAAACGATGATCTGTCCTTTCTTAGGATAGAATCTGAGAAATAATACTTTGGAGATTAATTATAATCTTAATGCATCTTGACAGTAATAGAGACAGATTAATAAGCATGCTGTTGGTAGATTTACCAGTTAGTAAGGTGCATGAATGTGAATTTATAGCTATCTCATCTCATTAGTAAATATGAAATTATTCAGTTGGTAAAATCACAGATGCAGAACTCCCTGAGGGCAGGCCACATGCTGTTTGTATGGTGGTTAATCTCCTTCCAGGGTACTTAGCACCCTGGACTACATGTACCTAATGCACTTCCAGATCCTCAGTTTGCTGGGTGGATCAAGGTTGAACACATCAAGTTTCAGGAGCTATCACTTACAAAATGACTTTGTAATGGTTATTGATTTCTTGAAGATATTTTGTGCTATTTTTGCAACTGTTGGTTTGTGATATGGGCAACCCCAGTTGTTACTGTGGCCATAGTTGATTGGATCAGGGTGGCTGCATGAGCCAGAAGACATCACCCATGGGTGGCTCTAACTGTCCCAGCCACCCTGTGGCGGTTTCTCAAGTCCCGCTCTGGCGTGTTCTAATCCTGCAGGCACCCAACCAAGGCAATGCAATGCAGACAACTGCCCTCGGTTCCGCTGCCCATGCTAGAAGCAAGAGTTCTATGTGGCTGATGGGGAAATTCTTGTTTTACTACACACCTGAGCAGGTAAAGGTCTTCCAGCTTTTGACACAGTTAGGTGGTGCCACATGGTGTGTTCGCTGGGATATTCTCTCCTGCTACGCCGTGCTTCTTCCCAGTGAACTGGAGGCTGTTCTGAGAAGCTTCTAGCTATTCTCTGACCAGATCTTCCTGAGGCAGGAGGTGCAAGAGAACAGAAGTGTGCCCTGTGCTCTTCTGAGCAGAGATGCACAGTGAGCTGGGGCAGGCAAACCCCACTGGGGCTGGCATGGCTCACTGGGACTGGCACGTGGAGGGAAGTGCTGCCTCCTTAGGCCTCTGCTTTAATAATCAGCTTAGTCACTTGTGTGACTGTGCCCTGGGCTATCGCCTGAGGTGAAAACTTTACCTGCTCCCTGATCTGTCCTGGTAGAAGGGGTCTGTTTCAAAGGTCTACAGCTAAACATATTCTTATTTCTGAGAATACTGCCTGTGTGGCACCCCCTTTCCAGCTCCTCAGGCAATACGAGACATGTGAAGAGCTGCCACACTCCTTGCCAGTACTCACAAGATGGGGTTGTTAAAAAGTTAAAGTAACCAAGAGGAATATGAGTGTCAAGTCAGCTGATGGTGTTCACAAGTGGAGTGTCCTTCTTACCGCTAATGCACAGCATGACGGAGGAAGTGGGGGCGTCTTCCTATCCTGGCTTTTCACCCCTCCCCCTCCCTGTGTCCTCTGATATGATTCACTGACCCCCAACTTGCTCTGGGGCTCACCAGGTCCGTGTACAGCCCTTCTGATGACCAAAACACCTGCTCGTCTCTTTGTGTTGTCATCTTGGGGCCGGGCTTCTTGGCTTACTCTGACAGCCACAGTGGAAACACACACACACACACACACACACACACACACACACACACACATCTCCAAGTCATACATTGGAGAAAAGTTAGGATTGCCTCCTGTTGGGGCCACCAGTGTTTTTCCTCTTTACTAGGAAGGTGGCAGATGGCAGTGCTCCCCCGAGACCTTGCTCACCTTCAGCATTCTGTAGGGAGCAGACTCCACTTCCCAGGCTTGTTACTGTAGGCAGGGCCGTGTAACTAGTCCCAGGCAATGAGACACAAGGTGAAGGGACATGGGGACTTCTGGTCTCAGGCACTCAAGAGCTTCAGTGAGCTTTCCAAGTTCCTTTATTCTCCCTGTGGGAGCAGCCCAGGTGGCTAATATTGAGACAAACACAACCTGGATCCCTGAGTAGCCACATAGAGAGATGCCCTGGTGCTCCTGCATGCTGTGTGAGTGAGAAAATCCACTGCTGTTAAATCACTGAGATTTGGAGGTTATTACTGATGCAGAGTCTAGCCTCTTCTGGCTAATTTAGGAGCCATTCACAAATGTTTTTCTCAAGCGATGCGCCCAATGAATCCTACTATGTTTCTCTGGGGACACAGTAATGTTCACATGAAATTTATTTCTTAGTAACATAACATTGGAAGATACTAGAAAGTTATTCTAGAAAAGAGAGATAGTCCAGAAATAGTCTGTAATGAAAGGAAGAACAGACTTGAAGAAATAAGAAAGGATTAACCAGAAATTCTGTCTGGAAAAGTTCTCATAGGAGAAAAGGAAAACAATTCAAACTTGCAGATTCACGGATCAATAACTCAGGTGGGAAGAGGAAGATGAGTAAATTCACACAGGTTTACGAGTACAGGGGCTCATCCATGAAGGGAGAACTGGGGAAAGAGAAAGCTAAATGCAAAAATATACAGCAAATTCAGGAAAACCTAAATGGCTCTGTTTATCAGGGGATATTTTGGAGTCCTTGATTCTCCTTAGATCTTTAGATGCTCAGTAAACTGGACCTTGGCACGAAGGAAAGAGAGGAAAAAGGCAGAGTGAGAGTGCAACCAGCACACCCCCAGCATCAGTCGCAGTCTCCAGAGCCACGATTCACTGTGTAAAGAGCCAAGATTCAACCAACGGCTGCTCAGTAACCTATTTAGAATGATAGCATCCAGAGACAGCTGGAGAGGCCTCTCAGTTTTTTGCCTAACTCTGTTTTACAGATGAAGAGACTTGAGCCAAGTTCTTTGCCACCGTTAGGAGATGACAAACACTGGATAGTGTGTCTCCCCCCCAGGTTGGGGCACTTTTCCAATCTAGTCCTTTCTGGTTTCTGAGCCTGGCTTCTCCACTCTTGCCAACTGGTCTCTTAGTAGCTTAGGGAATGTGACTGGCATAGCACAGGCTCTGATGGAATAAAGAAAAGAGATCGCATTTCCAGTCCAGTAGAGACTTCCACCTTATTTAAAATCATGTGGTCATTTCTACCCCAATTCTGATTTCAGAATTTCTTTCAAAATTTAGACTAACTTTATGCTGTGTTAAAGCTCCATGCAAAGTTCTGTGGTTAAATAATGATATTTTATTCTTCGTGCTTCACTTGTTGATTGTGAAATATGAGACAGCAGGGGCTGTCCTGATTGTGAAACTTATATGTTGTATAAAATCATATAACACTGACTCCAGTGCTTAACCGCAGGGCCACAGAATGGGTTGATGGTAATTACTTTGGCTAAACCTGTAGAACTACGAATGATTTACTAAAAACTCTGCAATAATTTAATATATACATGATGACAATTAAAGTAACAAGACAACCTCAAGGAGTAAATATTTTATGTAATGAATTAACCATGCAAGATTCATTCATGAATGTTAATTAGAATCCGGAGGTTAAATTGCTGTGTAGTATAAAGTCAGTTTATGCTAAGTAGTCAAGTAGATAAAGAGTAATGATGCAGGGTTTGTATTTTAATTTACTGTTCTCTCTTCCTACCAAAAATGAGAGATCCCTCAAAACAGTCAAATGAGCAGCTCTGCTCTCCCTTTTCTTCCTAAGAGAAAACACACGGCCTGGTCTCTAAGCAGAGCTGCACAAAGGTCTGAGTCTCTTCTAGTGGTGTCAGGCTAAAGGGACAATAGTGGGACAATGTCAGCCTGGAAACATCGGGTAGCAGATTCTCCACTTACATAAAGTTCTGGGACACAGAGTGGGATGGGAAGAATAATATCCCCTCAAGGATAGCCTCGTCCTAATCCCTGGAATCTATGAGTAGATTTCCTTTGTGTAGCAAAAAGGATTTCACATATGAGATTAGGTTAAGAACCTTGAAGTGCAGAGACTATCTTGGATTACCTGGGTTGGAGTCAATGTACTCGAAAGGGCTCTTAAAGAGGGAAGAGGAGGCAAAAGAGGAAATCGGAATGATGCTCTGTGAGGACTTGACCCACTGTGGCTGGCTTTGAAGATGGGGGAGGGGCCATAAGCCGAGGAGTATAGGCAACTTCTTGAAGCTGGAAAAAGTGAGGACTGGATTCTCTCCTAGAGCCTCTAGAAAGGCATGCAGACATGCTGAGACTTTGAAAGTCACCCTCTGAGACTTGTGCCAAACTTCTGGCCTTCATAACTGTGAGACAATACATTTGTGGGAGTTTGTTACAGCAGCAATGGGAGATTAATACTTAGATTCAGGCACTGAGTCTGAGTCTAAGTCCCCTACAACCATCCGATCTTTGACAAACCTGACAAAAACAAGCAATGAGGAAAGGATTCCCTGTTTAATAAATAGTGTTGGGAAAACTGGCTAAACACGTGCAGAAAGCTGAAACTGGATCCATTCCTTACACCTTACACAAAAATTAACTCCAGATGGATTAAAGATTTAAACATAAGACGTAACACCATAAAAACCCTAGAAGAAAACATAGGCAATACCATTCAGGACGTAGGCATAGGCAAGGACTTCATGACTAAAACACCAAAAGCATTGGCAACAAAAGCCAAAATAGACAAATGGGACCTAATTAAACTCCAGAGCTTCTACACAGCAAAAGAAACAATCATTAGAGTGAACCTACAACCAACAGAATGGGAAAAAATTTTTGCAATCTACCCATCTGACAAAGGGCTAATACCCAGAATCTACAAAGAACTAAAACAAATTTACAAGAAAAAAAACAAACCACTCCATCAAAAAGTGGGTGAAGGATATGAACAGACACTTTTCAAAAGAAGACATTCATGCGGACAACAAACGTGAAAAAATGCTCATCATTACTGGTCATTAGAGAAATGCAAATCAAAACGACATTGAGATACCATCTCATGGCAGTTAGAATGGGGATCATTAAAAAATCTGGAGACAACAGATGCTGGAGAGATGTGGAGAAATAGCAACACTTTTACACTGTTGGTGGGAGTGTAAACTAGTTCAACCAATGTGGAAGACAGTGTGGCAATTCCTCAAGGATCTAGAAATAGAAATACCATTTGACCCAGCAATCCCATTACTGGGTATATACCCAAAGAATTATAAATCATTCTATTATAAAGACACATGCACATGTATGTTCATTGCGGCACTGTTTACAATAGCAAAGACTTGGAACCAACTCAAATTCCCATCAAGAATAGACTGGATAAAGAAAATGTGGCACATATACACTGTGGAATACTATGCAGCAATAAAAAAGGATGAGTTCATATCATTTGCAGGGACATGGATGAATCTGGAAACCATCATTCTCAGCAAACTGACACAAGAACAGGAAACTAAACACCACATGGTCTCACTCATAAGTGGGTGTTAAACAATGAGAACACTTGTACATGTACACAGGGTGGGGAACATCACACACTGGGGTCTGTTGGGGGTGGGGGGCTAGAGGAGCGATAGCAGCTGGTGGGGAGGTTGGGGGAGAGAGAACATTAGGAGAAATACCTAATGTAGGTGACGGGGGGGGGATGGAGGCAGCAAACCACCATGGCATGTGTATACCTATGTAACAATCCTGCAAGATCTGCACATGTACCCCAGAACTTAAAGTATAATAAAAAAGAAAGAAAGAAAGAAAGAAAGAAAGATAAAGGTAAAAAAGGCTCTAGAACAGGAAAGAAAGAAAAATTCGCTTGGAAGAGACCCAAGTGGGCACCTGTAGGTCAGAGAGAGAGAGAGATGGAGAGAGAGAGGGAGAGAAAGGGGGCCTTCACCTTGATCCTGGGCCTTTATAGGATGACCCCCTTCCCATGCTTCTTCCCTTAGGGTGGGCTGCCCATATGCACAGTGCCCTCCTTACCCTTGGGAATTGAGCACACACAGCACGTTTAGGGAGTTGCATGCCCATCTGAGGCTTTCTTCCCTTTTCTGGTGGAGTGTCACCAGAAGGTAATCCTTCACCATTTTTGTTTTTTAATGTGCATGCCCAGGAAGTTGCTTCTCCCTGGGGTCTGCCTTTAATTAACACTTTAATACTAACAGGTGTGGACCATCTTCCTGGCGCCCAATTTATCACTTTTAGAGAGGCAATGCATTAATTGCCTAACCATCACCCGACACTTCCAGTGGGTGCCGGGGAGCTCTCTCATGCCCGCTCATGCCTGTCTACCTGTAACAGAACGCTTGTTATGCAAATATACCTCACTAGAATCTGATTGACATGCACCTCTGCACACCTATTGTCTAACGGTAACTGAGGTTCAAAATACTAACTCTATAATACTGCAAAATTCAGAAACACCTATTTAAGGAGTCTTACCTATATTTGCTGTTGGTTTAGAGGGAGGGAAGGCACTTCAATGTATCCATTGTCTATACTGGATCAGATACTTTGTTAGCCCTCATTTCCATTGCTCTCCATCCCTGTTTTATTTCCTTATGCGAGCTATCGCCCTCTGAGACATCCATGTTTATTGTATTTCTTTGCGTGTTAATTTCTCCATCATCCTACAGAAACTCAAGCCCTGTAAGAGCATATACCTTTGCTTAGATTGGGTTTTTGAATGTGATCATTAATCACACTTCTCCCAAACAGAATTACACAGAAGGATTAAAATATCAGCATTGAACAGATCCAGTGCAATTAGGAAAGTGATCTGACCTAGGACTCCATCAGGGCTCTGATGACGTCCCCTCCTATTTCACTGAACCCCATCTGTGGGTCAGATCTTCACAGCAGGAGCAGAATTGGCCCCAAGAACTCGCAGAGAGAAAGCACCACACCTATAGGCAGCTCATTCTTCTGAGTTCACACATCAAATAATCTGCCAGTCCTTCTTTGGGGAAAGTGAGGCTGGTAGGGAGGCAGGCCCAGTGTCACCTCTTGCAGAAGACCCTGAACATGAAGACAGTGTCCCGGGGGCAGAGGTTTCAAATTAACTCTGCTCTTGATCCCCGCTGCACCTCCAGTGTCTAAAACAGCTCCTGTCACATGGGAGGCACTCAATAAATATGGGTCAATGAATAATGAATAAATATTTTATCTCATTTCATCTTTGGAGCAACTCTAGACAGTCTATTTTGTATCTATTCTACTGGGGAAGTCTGGATAAACTTACTGAGTTTGGATAATCCCTGAGCAGCAGAGCTGGGATTCAGATCTGGTTCAGCCTTGCTCTAAGGCATATCTTCCATGCGCACTTGATGTGGTTCTACTTTGGAAAGAGGCCACTGTTTGATGCATTTTTGCTCAAGTCTGCTAGAATCAGAAGTCTACTTCAAGGTCATGCATGCTGGGCAGCTTTGAGTGCAGGGTTTCAAAGCAGGCAACTTTGCCTTCTCAGCTATAAAACAAACCCCAGTGCCCACTCAGGGCTGGACACCTCATTGGTGCCCAAGCATGAAACATGGGCTCTTAGATCATCCTGCTGCTGTCCAGGCCATTTGTAGTGCTGAAAGCATCATGCAGGCTGCTTGAAGTTTTTTCTTCACTGCATAAAATTCCTCTGAGGAATTCAAGTCCTTTGTAGCTATTGTTACAATAATAAACCCCCGGTTTGGTGAAAAAGGGTTTGAAAAGCATTGACTGCACACTTAGCAACTTTCTGAGCAATTCAAGGGCTGAGGCTAAGCACAGCTCTGAGTTTGTGGCGTGCATATTTTAGTCTCTTGTTTTCTAGGAGTATTTAATTTTCACCTTAATTGTAGAGAATGCCTTTGAGAACACTCTTGTGTCTGCAACCAACCGGAGCAGGGCAGCATTATATTCTGAGAAATTTGGGCTGGGTGCGGTGGCTCACACCTGTAATCCCAGCACTTTGGGAGGCCAAGGCGGGTGGATCACCTGAGGTCTGGAGTTTGAGACCAGCCTGTCCAATATGGTGAAACCCTATCACTACTAAAAATATGAAAATTAGGCGAGTGTGGTGGTGGGCACCTGTAACCCCAGCTACTCGGGAGGCTGAGACAGGAGAATCGCTTGAACTTGGGAGGCAGAGGTTGCAGTGAGCTGAGATTGTACCATTGCACTCCAGCCTGGGCAACAAGAGCAAAACTCTGTCTCCAAAAAAAAAAAAAAAAAAAGAAAGAAAAGAAATTTTACTAGCTCAGAGGAATAACCAATTCAATGAAATTTATAGCAGAAGTTTTTTTTAGACGTTTTTATGAACACACACACCCTTTCTTCCATGTCAACACGTGTCTGTAGTATGCCCTCAGCAGGTGCTTGACAACAAAGTTAGTGGATTTTCCTACTTAAATTTTATCTGGATCAGTTGCTGTAAGACATATGGTTCCTCATTACACCATGTGATGCTCTGATAATGACTCGCTTCTTTCTATTCCAACTTGGAAAGAAGCTTTTGCCACTCTCCCACCTGTGTCTTGGTCTCAGCCAGTGAGCATAGGCGCCTCCTTCATGGTCCCTTGTTATCGGCTCCATCTCCTCCCAGCTTCCTTTTCTGCTCTCACCATGAAGTTTAATAGTCTCAGTAAACTTTTATCTTGCCTTTTATGTGGTTGCTACTAAATCTCTTAAGCTGTCGTTTTAATGACTCACTTTTATCTCTTTTCCAATTGCTCTCAGCACTGCAGCGCAGGGACACAGCACCTGGGTCTTTTCTGAAAGGTGGCGATTCTATAACCTGTTATATCCCACTGGGGTGTCAGATTAGAGAAACAGTCTCAGGGCTAAATACATAGAGTCCTTCCTGTCACCGTTACATGTGGTGCCCATTCTCCAGAGGTTTGAAGGCATGAGAACATTGTTTTGTACACACATTCCAGCTTATGATGGCGTCTACCTCTCCGAACTGGAGCTCACGTTGGTGCTATCTGCTGGGCTCTTGGCTGTCCTATTCCCATTCATGAGGACTTTCTACTCCTCTGTAACAGGGTCTGCAGCTTCCACATCAACCACTTCAGCACCCAGCGCAGTGATGAATGAGAGGGAGTCATCTGATAAGCTTCAACGGAGTTTCAATGTCCACTGCATTTTGTTGCTCATGTGGCTGCCCTCGGGCTTTCTTGTATGATTGAAAGGAGGCAGGGTGACCACCAGGTAGAATCCTCCTTGGCTCTGCCTTCTGGAAAGGGGCAGGTAACCTGGTTGATCTACTGTGGTTGCCAATTACGGTACTAGTTATTCTACCCTAGAACTAGTTAGGTCTACTCTGGTATCTGAATCCTTTACACAAACCAATCAAATGTTTGCCAGTAAGTCTGCGTCTGTACTTTGAGTATAGTGTTCATGAACAGGACACTTAGGAATAGAGCTGATGCTGGGGATTTCCAAAGGCAGTTAACGTGAATGTGGTTCTGATGTTAAAGTCACATCCTTTCAAGTTAAGTTGCTTATGAAATACATAGCCAGAGCTGTGTTAGGCAGTTCCTATTTTCTGATATGCATTTTTGCTCATTTTCCCTGATGCCTCTATGAGGCCTGTACTGGCCTGTAGCGATTTATAGGGCAGAGTTAATATATAAAGTTTATCTCAGAGTTTATATTAAAATTCTGTATTTCACAAAGGGTATTATTGGTAGAAGTCACATAAAAAAGCTCCCCACGGTCAAATAGGTTTGTAAGATGCCTAGTTAAGTATATTTCTTGACGACAAGATTTCTTGGAGCCTCTAATGCTGTTACATGCATTGCCAGGGGCCCAGCTGAGCTGCCAGGTGTTGGAGTAGTTATTAAGTCAATAACTCAAAAGGAAAGTCACCGTGAAGCCTTTCATCCCTTTCTATAACAATGGCACAATCAAGGGGCTGAACCTGGGGAAGTGCCGACTACCCCACCCCATTTTCCCCCCGTGGAATGGTACAAGCTTGAAGGTCAGGTGAATCAGCACAGACCTGGAGGGTCGGGGGTATCTCACTGATGAGAGAGCCCTGAACAGAAAAGGCTCTGGCAGTTTTATGCATTGGGAGCCAGGGCGTGGGAGGGTTGGAAAAGTGCTAGAACTGGAAAAGTATCAAGTACTGAGTCAATTGGAGAAATTCTTTCCAGATTCCCGCTCCTCTCTCCCCACAGGGAGGTCACCTAGAAGGGCCTGAGGGAGCCTCTGGGTAGGCCCCTCGCAAAGAGATCTTGGAATGCAGGTGACTGGGATGGAGTGCAGATATGTGTAAGCACTTGACTGGCCTGGCCTGCAGCTCCCATGAGGGAAAGTAAGACCCTGTGTGCACCAGCTCTCCTCTTGGGAGGGTGGCTTCCCTCATGAGATCTGCCAGGTAAACCTTTGTAATTGCCTGAAAAAATCACACACAGGAATTCAGACAGGAGCTGAACTCCTCATGCATGATGGCCTTCCAAGAAAATAATGTATACAGAAAGACATTTCTCAAATGCATTTGACTATGGAGTTTGTGATTGCATGTTCTTTGTGACTGGTATTCTAATTACAGAAGTACCAGTCTTTCTATCTGAAACTGTTCAAAGTTCAGTCTTTAAATGATGAAAACATTTTCCCCCTAAGTACACATATTTCATCAGTAGCATTTCTTTTGATGTAGCTGAAAGTTTGGATAGCTGTGCCTTTCCTTCAGTATGCGTGTGTTTTTCCAATGTCATCTGCAAAATGCTCTATTTTGTCAGCTGCCTGTGAGTTTCATCTAAAGGTTATCTGGGTCAACTCGGGTCAGAGGGGTTTTTGTAGAACATCCTGAATTCAGCAGCAAGGAATTATCTGCCCAGCATGATTCATGGATGTTTCACAGTCTCATGTTTTCTGATATCCACCATCAAGGCAAAGATGCTACAACACTTGTGTCTTATGGTGTGATTGTGTGTGTGTGTGTGTAATTGTTTACCATCCATGATTTCAGAGGGAATCAGTGCAAGATAATGAAAAAGGCATTTTTCATTTGACCTGTAAAGTTCTAGGTTTGTTGATTCAGCAGATTTAGCAACTACATTTTACTTCACTTACTTTCACATTAAAATGCCTTTGCCTTCTCTATAGGGAATTGCGAGGAGAGAGAGAGGCTTCCCAAACCACCAGGTCAGTTCACACAACTGCCCTATCTTTGGGTCATAATTCAAACTGCAGCAAAGTGCCCTATATTGGGGTACCAGATTCACCAAGTGGAATTGATTTGTTTCTGTTCAAGGAAGTTGAAGCTTGTGAAAAGCAAAACCATAACTTGTCGTTTATTGCATGTATCTTTACTTATAGGGTTTTGTTGTTTATTTGCATCAACACTAGATCAAAAAAATTGGCTATGCAGAACTAAGCAGGTTTCATCCAAGCAGGATTCTGTAGACTGATAGCTTAGGAGAGTGGTTTTTATAGTAATTTTTAACCTATGGAATGCTTTCTTCAAGGAAACTCTTATGAAGAATGCCAGTATTAAAAATCAGAGTGGGTCACAGTTGAAAGTAGGTGGGAATACGTTAAGGCCCTCTCCTTTTTTATGGTGTCCCTGAGGGGCTCTGTGTCTGTCTGCTGGAGAATGATGATCTGACACACTGTTTGGGTCCAACCCCTTTAAGACAACTTTCCTTAATACCACTTATAGATTTCCCAATTCACGATTTTAGCAACAGCAGTAATAGCAGCAGCAGCAGCAGCCGCCTTTATTATGCACACTCAACAGGTGGCAGGCAGTGCATTTAGCACTTTACACGGATTGTCTCTTAAGCCTCACAAAAAATGAATGAGATAGTGTCAAGTCAGGGAACAGTCCCTAAGACCACTCTCACTTCTGACACCAATTGTGATTTGGGGGTCCTCGAGACAGTCCTCAGTTTTGATATTTTGCTAGAAGGACTCACAAACTCATTAGAAGCTGTTATACTTATGATTACAGTTTATTACAACAAAAGGATGAAACTCAGCCAGGGGAAGAGGTGCACAGGGAAGATCTAGGAAGGTTCAAAGCATGGAACTTCAGTTGCTCCTCCCAGTAGAGTCACAGCATTAACTTCTCCCAGCAATGACGTGTGATGAAACACACAGAACGTTGCCAGCCAGGGAAGCTACTCAACTCTTGGTGTCCAGAGTTTTTATTGGAGATTGCTCATGTAGACATGCCTGACCTTAGCCTCTAAATCCTCCGAGGTTAAACTGACACATGTGACCTGAAACCCTCTTCCTAAATCACATTGTTAGGCTGGGGAGGCCCACACACATAGGTAAACTAAGACACGTTTATCAGGACACTAAGACACTCAGGCTTTCCAAGTGTTTAGAGAGCACCTACCAGGGACCAAAGGAAAAGACCAGATTTCTCTTTGGAGCAGGTTGAATTCTTTATTTCATAGCTAGCTACTAGAAGTTTTTTCTATTTCATAGATGAGGAAACTGAAGCTGAAAGAGTCTAAGTAACACTTCGTAGTTGGTGAAGCTGGGTCTTGAAGCAGGGCAGATGATTCCAGAAGCGAAACTTTTAACCTTAATTTCTTACAAAGGTATTTGTTAGCCCAAGCTACACCATTTTGAAACAGATTTTCCACTCAGACCAGGGTTTGAAAAATGACGGGATGTAGCTTACATTCCATCATTTTTCAAACCCTGGTCAGAGTGGGAAATTCCACTAGGGCTTAGGCCGTAAGAACTATCCAGCCAGACAAGTCCCAGGCCTAACCTCCTGACCCCCAAGAATTCCTCCCTTATCATCAGCTAACCATACTGCCCACCCCATTTCACAACAAGCCCAGACCTCTCCCTCCCAGACCTATAATTACCCCAGCCTATAAGGGGGTGTGGGCTCTGTTGCTAGCTGATGTCTCCCTCTGCAAATCTTTGTTCAATAAACCTTTGTTGCCACAGAGCCACCTCTGTCTATTCCTTCTCCTTTTCCTGCTCTAACATTTTTAAAAAGAACTATCGGTACTTGACCCAGTGGTTAACTTAGACATAAATACACATGCTATCAATGAAATTACGGTCAGTAAACTCACAGCAGAATCTTGATATTAACAGGCAGTCCTTTCATCTCCAGTGCAGGTAGGAAAATACCCATTCTTGTCCATTTGTCCCAGGTCTCTCCTGACCACATGCATAGAACCTCAGAACTGCCAGTCTGAGTGCTGTGCCCACCCAAGTCACTCCATGCTGCCTGTGTCTGCCACTCTCAGTGTTCAGCCTTTAAAGTCTTCATTAACTTCATTTATGATGGTCTAGCTATTTCTGTTTTTTAATTGCTAATTCCACAATGCCAGGGTGAGCTTTCCTCCAATGCAAATGTTTTTGAAAATGCTGGCTACAAAACATTTTTTCTGCAACATGCCTATGAATGTTTCACATAGTTTCTTTTCTGCACCACCACCTTTGAAAAGTTTCAAAAATGTACTGTTTGCTCTTTCATATCCTGTGATAATTATAAGAGACTCTATCCTTGCACCCTGGAGCTGCTTCCTGTATCTTCCTCTATCTCAAAACCCCCTGCTGCAGAAACTGTAGTTATGCATGTCACCGGCTACATTGCTTGGATTTTGCAGTAACTGTTTATGTTAGCTATAGTGGCCATATTTTCTCAGACAAAATTTGGGACACATGGCCCAGCAAGGATGACTGTGCATATGGGTACACAGGACATAATATTTCTTTCCCAGAAAACTTGAGACATATGGTCTCCATATGTATAGAATATATGGCCTCTTGAATGTCTCTTTATTGATGCATTCCTAGTCACATGAATATGTAACAATAGTAATGTGATTTTTATAGCCTCACTGTCAGGAGTTTTTCATTTGAAAAACATATTCATCATTTCTGTTTGTGGTAAAATTACTGCTCAATTTAGTGGCCAGCTTTACATGGTACGTGATGTATCTTGGTTTTGATGTTCTTTAGTGAATATATTTTCTTACTTCTATTTAGGGATCTGTGGTCTGTCTAGGCCAAAAAAACAAAGAAAAAAAGGGCTGTGTGTATTCACTTGTTCTGAAAATGTCTGTGGAGGAGGTGGCTTGGTGGCGAATGATTTCACGGTAGGTGTGTGGGAGGAAGCTTCAGAAAATAGATGAAAGTTTATGAAGTTATTTCGCTGTTGGGGTCAGTGAACATGGGTATTTTGAAAGGCAGAATAAGTGATGAATGAAGGGAGAATAAAAAAGTGGCAGAAAAATGGAAAGCGTAATGGTGTAGAAGGTATTTTTTTCTTCTAGTTGCCTACTCTTTAGCCTGCTCCCTAATGGAGGAAATAAATAAATAGGTGGTTTTAATCCACGGTAGAGCAAACCGCAGTGACAGCAAGCAGAACAAACCTCCTGTGGACACAAATTAAATGTGTTTGAGTAAAGAAATATGAACCATAGTGAGCATTTATTAATACAAATTTTGGGAGCAGTAATTAATGACATTCTAGTAGACAGAGATAACCTCCAAAGTAAGGAAGAGATTATATATTTGATTGGGATAACTAAAACAAGAAGCTTCCAAAAGAAAAATGATCCCTTATTAGCAGTTAAACTAAATTGGACAGTGGTAAAGCCCATCAGAGGTGACGAGGGGCCTTCAGTAGCTCGTAGGCTGGAGGTCACACTGACCTTCAGAGGGTACACGGAATCCAAGCCTGAAGTACCAAAGAGGGTGATGAATAGGACAGGAAGCCCTGTCAGAGTTTTCTCTTTCATTAGGTTGTTTTAAACTAAATGCAAGCTCCATCCAGAATTCTTTGGTTTTGGGTAACATCAATTATCCAGTACCTCCAATGTAGTCTTGATTTTCCCACAGGGTCACACAGGTGATTTTCTCCACCATTTCTTCCATTCTGTGAAGGGAAACAGTCATGAATTTTCTTAAAAGTTTTCAGTCATTTCCCATTATTCTTAGGATAAGGGAAAAATCTTCCACATGGCCTGCATTCCCTTGGCCTGCTTCCTCCATGGTACACAAATGTCCCAGAAGCGTCTGTGCAAGCTCCCCAGCTTTTAGCACCTGTGCTAATTCTGACTCCCATGGAGAAAACACCTTCCCTTCTTATCCTAGTTAACTCCTTCCCAGCTGTCAAGTTTCTGCTCATGTGTCACCTGCAGGAAACCTTCTCTAACTCTGAATCCCAGGGAAGGTCACCCTACCCTAGATCCTTACAGTGTGTAGAGTACTTTTCTTACAGTGTTTAATACAAACATGAATATTCTTCTTCTTTGCTAGACTAAGCTCTATAAGGTCAGGGTGTCATTTTGTTCACCTGTGCATCTCCAAATGTACTACCTTGTTAGGTATGCAGCACGGTGTAGATTATGTGCTCTTCCTATGATATGAAGTAGCATGGTGTAGACTATGGGCTCATGGCCTGGTGTGGAGCAGGGTGTAGACTGTGCGCTCATGGCCTGGTGTGGAGCAGGGTGTAGTCTATGCACTCATAGCCTGGTGTGGAGCAGGATGTAGACTGTGCGCTCATGACCTGGTGTGGAGCAGGGTGTAGTCTATGCACTCATGGCCTGGTGTGGAGCGTGGTGTAGAGTGTGCGCTCATGGCCTAGTGTGGAGCAGAGTGTTGACTGTGTGCTCATGGCCTGGTGTGGAGCAGGGTGTAGTGTATAAAACCAGTGCATGTTCTGCAGTGTGTACTCAGTACATTTTCTAGAATGAATGAACATTTTTGTTCTCAAATTGACTGCTCTCATGGGCAATATCCAGTTACTGTGGCCCCAAGCTCTATAGCGCCCTGTCTTAAAATGGCTTTGCTTCCTATTTGTCATCCTCCCAGGGCAAGACTCAGAAGAAAATAAATCCAGGACCTCTACTCATTTAAACAAACCTCTACACATTAAAGAACCTTCATCTTCTTTCCTTTGGAAGATTTGAGTCACCTTGAAGTCCACAAGCTCCCAATGTGAATTATTACGAACCTTGGGGAGAAGGAGAACTCCTAGAACATCAAGGCAGGAGAGAGGCAGTAAGGGAATAATAACAGGGTCATACCTGGAGTACACACTGATTTGGGTTTGAGGGCCTAAGTTCTCCACACACATCCGTTCATTTAATCCTCCCATCAACCCTAGGAGGGAGGTGCTATTATCAGTCACCCACGTGGTTCAGATGAGGACACTGAGGTGTGGAGGAAATAGCTAGTCAATGTAAAAGAAGGATTTAAATCCAAATGACTGGATTTAAATCCTTCTTTTACATTGACTAGCTATTTCCTCAAGACAAGAAAGCTTCTCCCAGACTTTCTTCCTTGAGTTTTATGCCTTCTTTTTAGGGGAGGGAAGCCGTGTTAAGTTATGTTTATAAACCCGAATGACATCCTTCCATATATCTCTTTGTTTTCTCACAAAGCATTTCCTAACACTAGTACATACTGAGTATCGCAGTTAGCACTGAGGATATAGAGTTAAGCATTCTTCATTCTTGTCTAGAGGTAGAAATGTATTTACATGTAATCTCTATATTAATCTATATACATTCATCAATATGTATATATGTAAATCTCTGTCTCGCTCTACCTATCTATACATATATCCAGACTAGAGGTAGAAAGTATAAGTTTTAACAAATTATTATGGCCATCTAGCAGACAGGGGTTAGTAAATGGGTATCTTCGAAAAAGTGTAGGAGAAGAAATCCTCATGGAGGAGTTAACATCTGGATCTGGAAGGATAAAAATGAATTGGGCAGGCAAATGAGTAGAGAAGAACACTGAAGGAAGTAGGAACAGTATGGCAATGGTGGGGAGAGGCAGTGGCTGTGGGGGAGGGCTCAGTGGAGGGGCTCTGTGGTGTGGGTGGAGCCATGGGGAGGAAGGTGGGAGGATGGACTGCCGCCAGATGGTGCAGGTTTGTAAATGTGATTGTTCATTCGGAGTGAGACATCCACCGGGTTTGTTGGCAAAACCAGCGTATCATTTTAGCAAGCCCTTCTGGGATGATGGACTGGAAGTTGGTGGGTGAGGGGGCTATTGAAGAGAGAAAGGGGGTCAGCCCCTGGAGCCGCCTGGTTTCCAGGTTAGAGAGGTGACAAAAGCTTCCCACCTGGTGTTTTCTACCTCCAAATGGTTCCTCCACTCTTCCTGGGCTGCACAGCCTTCCAAAGGATGATGTGTCTGTGGATGGTCCCTCTCGGAGGTCTGCAATGTCTGCCAGGCAACTCCTTCAGTGCAGTAAAGAGGTATTTAACACAAGCCCCTGTTAGATGCTTTGTGGGGGCTCAATGAGAGGAAGAGTCATCTGAGTCTATGGGCCCCTTTGATTGGTAGAAAGAGCACAAGCTGGTGACCCTGACTTTCCTCCTCTGGAGGCATGAGAAGGGTGAAGGCTTTTCATGGCAGAACCTTGCTGTCTTCACCCGTGCCCCCATGTTCTTTTATTCTGTAATACTCAAAGCCTCAGAGCCTTATGTGAGCCCTCTGTAATGGAAGTGCAACTGAGAGGCCAGGCCACAGGGCCCTGCCTTCCCTTCTGGCTCCAGGCAGCACTGGCTGGAACACTCACTAATTTTGTGGAATGTTACAGGTCCCAGGTTTTCCTCAGGACACCCATGAGGGTCCAGGAAGCTCAACCTGCCCTGACCTCCTTGGCTCCCTGATGCTCAAGGGCTGCTTCTTAACCATACTACGTTGAAATCACCCCAGACTCTTCCTACAGCCCCCAACCCCCTAAAAGACAGCACACCCAGATGCATCCAAATATATAATGGGTCCGCCTTCGGATCTGGAGGCCATCAGGAGACAGAATGTTCCATACCTGCAGCCTCTGTCATCTCCCCAGCCTTCTTGCTTCCTTGGTCTTCTAATGAATTCCAACCTTTATCCTTATGTGAAAAGAAAATCAGCTGTTTCTAGCTTCTGTTCCCAAACCCAAATAACAAACACAGTAGGGCGCTAAGCACCAGAACAGGTGTTTCTTCCTGGAGGATTCCATCCTGCTTAGGAGGCAGTCACGATCATAATGACCCGAAAGTGGGCAAATGACTAGGCTGTGCATGCTCTGCATGTGTGCGTGCCTTTGCGTGTGGGTGCATGTGTGTGCGCCTTTGTGTGTGGGTGCATGTGTGTGCATATGTGTGTACATATGTTTCTACACGTGTGCATATACAGCTGATATCCCGAGAACGTGTTAATAGGCCACATGTTGACGTGGAAGTAAATTTTCAGACTTCTCAGAAGGGTTTCAGAGCAGCAATAATGCGTATTAGGGAAATGACTGCCAGGTCAAGGAGTGGAGGGAGCTTCCAACGGTTCACGCGTGGCAGAAGCAGTCATCTCTGGGGCACACGCTGAGGTGTGCGAGCCCCTGAAAGTGACGCGTGCAGCAGGCGGTTCACCGGGGTGCCCTGCCCCCTGCCCCCAGGTGGTTAAATGACCAGACCTTGGAGTGAGTCTTGCCCTAACTCTGTGAGCTGCATTTCCCTCACCTATAAGTTGCGGGGGATGGGTATCCATCTTAGAAGGCTGCAGGGGGTGTAGACCAAACGTGGCCACGTCTGTGAATTGCTTAGTGCAGTTGCTGCCTTTAGACAGTTCTGATGGTGCTGAATAGTGCGACAGGTACCTGCCTGTGCCCCGGCCTGGGATTGCCTGGCTTCCTCCCCCATTTCTGATATTTATTGACTGTGTGATCTTGACTAAAATAAGTAACCTCTCTGTGCCTCAGCTACTTACTACAAAGCAAAGTTACTAACAGTTCCTCCCCCGCTGTGGGATGTGACCTGTGTAAAGCCCTTAAAACGATGCCTGCCATCGAGGAAGGATTGGGGATGATTATTATGAAGATGCTCGCCCTGGGAGCAGAATTGCACTTCCTAGAAAGCCGACATGAGGATGAGTGTCCAGGTCTAGAAACCTTCATTCCATGATTTTCTAATTTTCAATTTGATAATCTTTGAATTTTTTTCTGGTTGCAAATAATTCCTTTGTATTTTGTTTCTATACCACCTGTCAGTTTATCATGGGGGCACAGAGACAAGTGAGCTATTTTAGTTGTAACACAATATTTTTGTTCTAAAGCAGTAAAAGAGGGGGAGGGGGAGACCTACTCTGAAAACCAGTTAGACTGTATGGGGTCATGTCCGTGTTCCTGCCCTCGCCAGCAAGGCCTGGTACCTGGACCTGTACCCCTCACTTTTCCAGCACTGGGTGCATTTCAAGAACAAACCCACCTCCCCCACTCATTAATCTGACGAGTGGCTCTTGGCTGTCTTCCAGCACGGGGCCCAGATCCAAATGCACTCTGTTCCCTGGGGTTGTGCCACTTACAAACAAGCCGAGCAGGGGCTGGAGTGCGATTCTGCATGAGGTGAGGCCGCCCAGGCACAAATACACGGGCTTCTTCCTTCAAGGATGAGTGGTTACAGTTGGCAGCGTCTCATTACCTGAGAGGCAATGTTAAAGAATCCCTTATTGTTTCTGCTTTTGACAAAAGAATGTGTGTTTTGGAATCTGATTTCAGATGCAGCATTATTTCAAAACTCAAACAAACAAACAAAAACCCCAGGGTTCTGACCAGGTGAAACTGAAACTAGTTTAAACGGAATCTGACATATAGAATGAAGTGAAACACCGTTTGTAAGGCTCTAAAATGAAGACATTTTCTTTTGATTATGTATTTGTTTATCCAACTGCATGGGGCATAACTATGAGCTTCTGTTCTGTGTCCTGGGGAGAGAAACCCAATTTGATCTCTTTCATGTGGCATGTTCATTTTTGCAGGAAGATTCAATTATTCCCCCCACTTACAAGGCTATAAATGAGTTTGCTGGGCCGGTTCCTGACACAAGCGCTCTCATCATTATTCAGATTAGTTTTCACTTTTCTAAACTGGTCTTCTGCCTACAGCTTCTGGAGCCCAGCCAGCATTTCGGAAGAGGATTAAATAATCTTTCTCTCACAACTTCCTACATGTTGCGCTATTTTGTTCCTTCCCAAATGTCATCCTCTGCTCCTGTGCACATTTCCCATGGGTGAGGGTTTCAGATGTCCTGGGGCTCATTACCCTATGGGCGGTCAGGCCTAGGCAAGGCAGCCCTGGCCCCAACTCCCAGGTCCTCCAGATGGGTGCTGAGCTGGAGCCTGGGCTGTCTCCACCTCAAGAAGGCAGAAATCACTGCTTACCCACAACCAGATCAGCAGTGCTTTATCCGAGCAGAGGCAGAGGAAATCGATGGGAATACAATTCCAGGTTAGGGAGACAAAATGAGGACACCTGGAACAGAGAGGAGGCAGTTGAGGTAGCTGAAGGGGAACCTGTTGGAGTCTTGAATGTCGGGGTCTCTCCCTTCACTCTGTTAGTAACGGAATCCTCCTAAAGAACTTTAGAGTCCTCCAAAGAGCATGGAGGACGAGGGGTGGAAACACAAAGAACGCTATGGCCTCTTGCTTTGTAGACGCGGAGCATGTTTCACACAAATCGCACCATGACGCATGTGGATCCCCAGAGGAAGGGCTAAGAGTAAGGAGAATTCAGATAATCTTTCACCTTCCTCTTCCACCCCAGGTCATGATGTAGAATATTCTTATCTCCAATTTCTCCATCTGGCTTGAGCACATCTAGGCAAATTCCACCCTGTCACATAGTACCAGGATCTCCAGAAACTTGGCTTTCAGCCTTGCGGAGTCACTTGGACTGCTGAATTCATCCCCTTGGGTGTCTGAGTGTGGGGGTGTCTTCCTGCTTCCCCTCAGTCACATCTTCTAAATTATTCTTCCGTGTAGAAATCTCTGCCAGTGATTTCCGGCTTCTCACTCTGGTTCTCGGCTTCAGCTGCCCATTTTCATTACCTGGGGAGCTGCAAGACCCATCAGCCCAGCCCTGCCCCATCAAGGGAACTGGAATCTCTTCAGGGAGGCCCAGGCAGGACTGTGGGGAAGATGCTTCCCAGGGGCCTTTAATGGGCAGGCAGGTCTCAGAACAGGGGAACTGAAATGTGGCCAACACTTGGCTTCTTTTGTCCTCAAGATTCAAATAATCAAAGGATTCAAAAGAGGAGACAAGAGACTTTTGTGACTATAGACAACCAGAGAGATAAGTTGCAAAACACCTAGTTTACTTGGAGGAGGTGGGGATGGCTCCCAGAGATGTGGCCTTTGAACAGAGAGTAGGCTTTTTAGGTGGAGAGGATTTAAGCAGAGAGCAGCAGAGAGCAGGCGAGGAGTCAGCGTGTGTTCTGGGTATGGCAAGGACGCTGGGAGATGGGAGATGGTGGAGTCGGGACAGGACAGTTGTGCAGAGCAGGACGGGGCCAGGCTGTTCAGGGCTGTGGGTGGCCAGCTCAGGTGTGAGTCCTTAGACCACAGGGGTTGGTGGGTACTATGGCTGGATGGTGACATGGTCAGCTTGTTGTAAAGTAATACCCCTAGTACAGTGTGAAGGATATGCTGGAGTTTGAAAGGCTGGGGAGAGGAAGAAGAGGTCAGAAGCAACTGTGGGTTAGCAAAGTGGTGACGGGCGCAGTTCTGAGACAGACTCTCCACAGCTTTCAGAATGACTGGGCTTCCCCAGCTAAGGAGATGGAGCTGTATTTGGGGGCTGGACATCTGGGTAAAGGGTAAAGCCATAAACAGAGGAGGAGGCCCTCTCCTTTCTCTTTTAGAAAAGAAAATAAGCTCAGATGTTCTTTGTTAAGCAAAAGATACCAACAAGGCACCAGAAAGAGGTGGCAGGTGGATAGTTTGCCAAGAGTCACGTGAGGGTGCCTGCAGATTTGGCATCAAGGTAGGACTGGAGTCCTATGCCAGGGCGAGGTTGTCCTAGGAGAGACAGGTCAGCAGGGAAAGCACAGCTTTGAGAGCTGGGGTTCTGGACATTATCACTGCTGGAGGAGGGCAGAGGAGGAGGAGGAAGGGTCCATGCAAGCCTGAGGAGGAAGAGGGGGCTCTGGAGAAAGCAAGGGGTACTGTCTCCTGCCCCAGGCTGCATTCACTGCAGGACGCTACCAGGCATGTCCCAGGCAGCACGTCCAAACTGGACTCTGCAGCTTCCCTCCCTGCCACGTGCTCCCTCTGAGTTCCTTTGCTCAGGTGCTCCTGCCAGACACCCCGGAAGGGAGTCTCCTCCAGTTGCTAAAGAAAGCCTCTCAGTCCATCTCTCAAATATCCCTCCCAGAGCTCCCACCACTCCATCAACACACTGATTCTGGGAGGACCCTGCAGCAGCTCCCCAGCTGTCCCCGCCATCCACCCTCACCCCTGCTGGGTCTTTTCCACACAGCACAAAGATGGTTTCAAAAATGCAAACCTGAGCCTGTCTCTCTCCTGCTCACAGGCCTTCAGTGGCTTGTTCTGACCCTGGGTACAGTTCAGTCTTTACTGAGGAAGGGTGAATGGGTGCATGGGGGCGTCCCCACCCAGGGGCCCCCCTCCTGCTCTGCTCAGCAGTTTTACCCCCCAAGGATGGAGCCACCTTGCTCTTGAAGTTTCCTGATTGTGCCAGGCATAGCAGACTGCCTGCATGTAATAAAAGTATTTGCATGAAAACAAACTTTTAAAAACGCATGTTGAATGTGCACTAAAAACATAAAATTCAAGTAGCTAAAAAATAGGAAAATTAAGTAGGTTGAAATGGTTGAAATTCAAGCAACTGGAATGGCCAATTATGAGATCAATGTGATTTCCATATTAAGACAAGTTTTAATTAAGTGATAGAAGATGCAGGTTTTATAGGGTAGAGGAATTATTTAAGGTTCAAAAGATGGAGATAGCATTCTCTGCTTCTCTTCCCCCAAAGAACTGAGCACAGTCCTGCGTCCTCCCCCGTTCCCTCTTCCACTTTTGGTAACCTCTAATTTCTTGATAATAACAAGAACACACACTATTTATTCAACACCCAGTCTCAAAACTCACCCCGATCGTGGTCTTTTTCACTGGTCTTCAATTATCACAGGATCTCTAAATTGTCTTTCTGACCTCTAATTTGACTTGTCCAAAGTGACCAATTGCATTTATGAAAATGCTTCTTTTATTTTATAAGTCCATTGCTCTAGAGTCTTCTGTAGCAGCCGAAACCTGGCCTTCAGGGCAGGTTGCAATCTGGTTCTCCACTTTCCAAATTCAGCTCCTGGTACTCCCGGACACAGATCCTGTTCTTCAGTCTTCTCCTGCCCTGGACACCGAGTTCAGCTTGCTCAGCAAAGCCTGCGTGTCATGCATCAGTCAGCATTTTTTTCCCATTCTAACCCCGACGTTTCCTTGAAGGTCCAGACCAAGTTTGACCTCAAAGAGTCTCCTGAGACCACTTTAGCCTGTAGTGGTTTCTGTGCACTGTTAGCTCTTCCTGTCCACACTGTATGAGCACAGACACCCTGACAGCACCTTCATTTTCCAAGTGTGCTTCCATGCTCCTAAAGGAAGGATACAGGATCTTCTCTTACTGTTGAAGAAAAAGAATATTCTGTCTCCCATGTGCCCTCTGGACTGTATGTCTCCACAAACACAGGTTGAGCATCCCTAATCCAAAAATCTGAAATGCTCCCAAATCTAACACTTGAGCACTGATATGACACACAAAAGAAATGCTCATTGGGGCATTTCAGTCTTCAGTTTTTTGGATTAGGAATGCTAAGTATAATGCAAATATTCCAAATTTGAAACAAATGTGAAATCTGAAACACATCTGGTCACGAGCATTCTGGATAATGGATTCTCAGCCTGTAGTAAATAGAACTTCAGTGTTTAAACAAGTAAGAAAAGACTTAAGGAACTGTTGTAAGTTTTAAAAGATGCATGGCAAATACAGGTTCAACATCTTAAATATATTGGAGATTACATCTCTGCTGTTAAGCACATTAGTTTGAAGGTAGAAATAAAAATGGTCCACTTGTAAGGCAGTAAATTGTAATTATGTTAACCTTTTAAAAGTCTTTAGAACAAGAAGCATGAGGTAAGAATTCTCTAGTCCAGGGGTTCTCAACCTTCTCTGCTGACCTTGGGGCTAGTTAACGCCTTGATGTGGCGCTGTCCTGGGCATTGGCTTTGTAGATGTTCAGCACATCCCAGGCCTCTGCCCACTTTATGCCAGTACCACCTTGTCTGGTTGTGGCAACCAAATAGTGTGAGATGTTGCCAAATGTCCCCTGGGGGGAGTAAGTGGCTCCCCAGCTGAGCATCACTGGCCTGCAGATTCACACTGGGAATGACGTTTACACCCTTGGAAGTGGTGGATTGATATCTCACTCTAGTGTCAGGGTGGGAAGTTGGGGCATCAGTTGCTATGTGCATACAGCACCTGAGAGAGTGTTTGTATGGCAGCCCCCAAGCTCTGAGTCTGAACACAACCCTTCTGGGGACACAGAACCTGACAGGGTACCAGCTTGGGACCAGCCTTGCACAAAGGTCTCTGGTTTAAACAATGACTGTTGTCCTCAGGGGCTAACACAACAGCCATTCTTATCAAAGTGGGAACTACTGCACTCTACAGGAGGGCCTCCACCTCTCCCAAGAGTGTGGAAACTTGCCTTGGCAAGTCCCAGTGGGGCCCTGCTTATCGTTGTGGTACCAGAAGGTTGAGGGTGCATTAAAGAACGTGTCTAACATGCAGGGAACTTGTAAAGTTAGAGGAACCTATTGGAGTTGGCCACTTTCACTGCACACAATTCCAGCGCCATCTGACTATCCTGACATTTGCCTGGTTTATTACACAGGGACACAAGTGTGTGAGATCGAGAGTGAGGATGCTCAGGGTTTAATTAGCGTGCATCTGTCTTGGGCATGTGCCCAGACGCTCTGTGATGGGTGAATCTGAAAATCAATACTAACAGTAAAAGACAAATAGGGTAACACCAATGAACTCAATAATAATAATTTGTAAAACAAATCCTAACTTTACAGGCTTCTTAGGTGGGGTTTGGAGCTCCTCCGAGGAAGCCTGAGGGAGCCAGCTTGGGTGGAGGTGGACAGGAGCCACAGTTGCTCTGACCTCACCCGGCTGTCCAGAGGTGTTCTGACTACTCAGCGCCAGGTCACAAGAGGAGCGAGTGCTGATGGCCCAGAGACAATGAGACAGGATGAGCCCCCATGTCACCACTTAGGAATCCACTGTTCTTGGAGGCCACTTAACCTTTCTGTGTCTCCATTTACACTTCTCAAAATAGTAACAGAGCCCTCGCCCCAGTGAAGGAGATACTCCATGCAGACAGCTCTTCCTGAACTGTGAAGCACTGTTGGGACAATGCTTGGTGTTGCTGACCCCCACGTCCAGCTCCCCTGGTCAGGGAGGAAGACCTGGCTGTTCTTCCTGGAGGATAACTTTCAATGGAGCCAGGAGTGGGGACCTTCTATTCACCAGGAAAAGAGCCCCTTCCAAGTGTTTTGGGAATAGACAATTAAATATGGGAATGAGAGACTTGCCAAGGTAGGGAGGACTGGGGAAGGAACGGCCTGGAAGGATCAGAGAACCAACCCCTTACCCTCATTGCCCTGGTGCACATGGACAGGCCTGAGCTGCAGTGTAATTGGTGGGCAGGTATTTGTTAGAATCCCTGCTTTCAATTCTTTGGGGTACATGTCTAGGAACGGAATTGCTAGGCCATATGGTAATCCTGCTGTTAGTGTTTCGAGGATCCACTCTGATCTGGAACTGTATGGAGAGTGAGACTCTGGGGAACACAGTCCTTAGCATTGCAGGCATGGTGGTTCCACACTGACCACACCATCCAGCAACCTCTCTATGCGTCTATCTTTGGTGTTCCCACAGTGGCCTGTTAAGGAGGGCTCTGTCTGATAAGCCAATAAGACTCCCCTCCTCCAGAATCCGCACAGGGAAATATAAAGAACTTTAATCACTCAGAATATCCCAGGTGGCCAGAGACCAAAGAGGTACCATCAAGGCCGAGGAGTGAAGTTTGCATTTTTCCTTGGTGGCTCTCTGATTTTTATCCTGGCACTCGTATGTGCTGTGCTGAGCCCCCATTAACTTCAGTGAGGTGGTACCAGGTTCAAGAGGCTGAAGAAGAGACCCAGAGCGAGTCCAGTGGTGGTGTGCTGGTCAGGAGAACTGCAAACACTCGCAAACAGCATGCAATTTACATGACATTTTCACTTAATATCTTCCCCTTAACGACTTCTACCTGGCAGCCTTCATTTAACCCAAAACTCAAGGCTTCAATCGCCTGTACAGCCTGTGTCCTACAGGCCAAGTCCAGGGTTCCAATGTTCCTCATAGAGAAGGAACGAATTTCCAGGCTGGCTACTCTCAGGCTGCCTATCTCAGAACACACATCCAGGTGAGTCTGCCATACAGGGTCATTCTACGGCTATGTTTAAGTTATTGCTGTGATTGCTATCAGGTACATTTACCGTACGTTAACAAACAGATTTGCCTTGAAGTAACCTTGTAGATGTCTGTGCAGCAAAGAAGATCAATATGCACAGCCTCTTTGGGGAAGTGGGTCTTGGATAGTTCTTTATTCTAGAATCTCTGAAGGCCATGTAAACAGTGGCCTTCTCATCTTGCTCTTCAGCCAAGGTGAGACTGCAGGCTGATGAGAGCCCTGGCTGGAGAGCCCTCCTGAATGGCAGGGGGTCTCTGAGTGGGTGGGGGACAGATCCTGTCAAGGGGAGGGGGCAGTGAGTCAGGAAAGCCACACAGTGTGAGAGGTGTACAGAAATGGCATGTGGGAGGAGGTGGGGGTCACACAAGAAACAGCAGAAGCCTGGCACAGTGAGCACATGCAGCAGAAGAAGGCTGCTATGTCTGGAATGAGAAACCATCTTCCCAGGCACTTGTCCGTCTATGTAGAGGTAACCCATGCTTCCTTATTTCTCTATATCTTTTCCAATAAATTCCATTGCTCAATGGAAACTCTTGTCTCTTGTCACTGACAACTGAAAGAGCCTAATTAAAACACACATACACACATGTGTGTACACACACACATGCACACTTGTACACACACATGCACACATCTGTGCCTAGTCAGCATCTTCGTACATCTCTGCTTCTCTCTTTGCCAAGGCTGCAATTAGCAATCTCGGTCGTACAACTTCCTTAGCACCTCATCGCTGACTAGTACAACCTCTTGGCAACTTCTCTTTGCTCCCGTACATTACCTACATATCATTTTATTTTCAGCTCATAGGCTTACACAATACAAACTGAACCAGAAAGTATAAAAATCATCTTGTAAATTTAGGCTGTAGCGAGTGCCAAACTGGTTAATAAAAATAAAACTAACAAAAGTCTTTCCAGGGGTTGAATTAGTAAATTTGGACAATTGCCTTCAGTTATTTCTGGACCATGACAGGAAATGTGTATATATAGTTAAATAATGGATTTGGTTATTTGTTCAAAATAACTGATAAACAAAACTGTCCCAAAATGCTAATAAAAACGTATTTCTTCCCACTGTCTTTAAATGCATGGCCCAGAATCAAGGCCAGGTGTTAAGCCAGAGAGAGCTGATGTGAACAGGTTTTGAGGCCTGGCCTTGAATTTCAATTGGTCTTGCAGGTCCCAAGTGGGTTCTGCCTGGGAAAGTCTGAGACTTTAGCTTGCTTGTTACATGGATGTGCTCTAGGTCACAGTGGGCTCAGAGGCCTGAGGCCGCCATGCGCAAACGTCCCTTATTTTGTTAGCTGTATTCATTGAAGTCATGTTCCTTCATCATGCAAACCAGAGTAAGAATATCACCCTCTACTACACCCAAGATGAGGATGATGACACCCCAGAACTCTGGGCCAGGAGGCTGCTTCTATCCCTCACCAGCTTTGTGTCTCTGGATGAATATGCAACCCATCTGTCACAGCCTCAGTTTTGTCAATTCTGAACTGGGGGTAATAGCCACTGAACTGGGGTTAAAACTCACTACATGGTTACTGTGATGATTATTCAGAATATATAAAAATATGTATTTCTGGGCAATCAGAGCTACTTTTATTAAGAGTTTCTATACTACAGGTATAGAAAAGGAAGACAGAATTCACAGACATCACAGAAGTGATGGTTTTCCTTCCCTGCGGGAGCTTCACCTGGAATCCATGCAGCCTTCAGGGTGTCCTTGAACTGCTAGAGAGACAGCTTGTAGCTTTCAACATATTCTTTAAATAATCCCCAAAAGTATAAGAATCACAGCTCTAGTGTTTTCAGGAAATGCTACTATGATCCCTTCTAGAAATTCCTCAGTATTCTTTCTATTATTGGAACCAAACTCAGCTTTTCCATTTGGCCATTAGGTTTAGGACCAGCAATATCCATGGGTCCCACACTCCCAGCCTCTTTTCTTCACAGCAGTTTCCCAGGTAATGTGGAAAAAGTAAAATGCTTTCAACTGTTTTGGTTTGGGGGAATTGGTCCTGCTTGATTAAAAAACGGCTCCATTTCAGCCTATGCTTTAGCTCATTATTTGGATTGAACTCATTTTGCAAATAACTGGACCTCCCAACCAAGTTACAACCAAGATACAAATTAAATACCTCCTTCACACAGAATGATTCATGGCCATTTTAGTCTGTTTCTGACCAAGGTGGGCAGGTAATAAAACTCAGTTCCCAGATGTGCAATAAACAGCATAATACACTATCCAGTGTGAGGTTTGTGTGTTTTTCTATAAAAATGCATTCAAATTTACAACAGCTGCCGTTATTCTATCCAGCTAGTCTGCTAACTCAAATTCCACCTCTAACTAGGCAAGGAAAGAATTTGAATCAGGTGGGGTAGTTCATTATATTATGTAAGTATGAATGCACTTTGAAGGATATAAAGAGGCCATGAAATATGTTAAAATTCAAATGGTTTAGATCCTTTTCCTGGTTATTCAAATGCAAGAAATGATAGAAGTCAGAATTTCTTTGAAGTAAACATTTCCTCTCGTATCAATGTCTCTGTATTTGTTCGTTTCTTCCTGCTAATAAAGACATATCTGAGACTGAGTAATTTATAAAGAAAAAGAGGTTTATTGGACCCACACTTCCACATGACTGGGGAGGCCTCACAATCATGGTGGAAAGTGAAGGAGGAGCAAAGACACGTCTTACATGGTGGCAGGCAAGAGAGCGTGTGCAGGGGAACTCCCATTTTTAAAACCATCAGATCTCATGAGACTTATTCACTATCACAAGACCAGCACGGGAAAACCCCACCCCCATGATTCAGTTACCTCCCACCAGGTCCCTTCCATGACATTTGGAGATTGTGGGAGCTACAGTTCAAGATGAGATTTGGGTGGGGGACACAGCCAAACCATATCAGTCTCTCTTTCATAAAATGACATTTAGCAAATCATAGGCATTGAAATATTTCAGAAAACAAAATAAAAATAAATTTGAACCCAAATAGCTATGTTTCTCTTTTGACCTGTATGTATGTAGTACCTACAAAATGTGTGTGTGTGTATGTGTGTATGTGTGTGTATTTTAAATCTTCTTTTTCTTCTGCATGGTTGGACAAGAATATTAGCAGAAACGTGTTCTTTGTAGGAAAAGGTAAAATATATAGGAACACAGTTCTTCAGTTTTGGGAGTTAGAAACTCTAATCTGGTTCTAACCCCCAAAACTGAAGACTGTGTTCTATGTATTTTGGTTCTGGTAGATCTGGTGAGCTGGAGAGAAAATGGTGAGAAGTGTTCCTTCATCTGGTATAACTATTGAGAACAAATTTTCTCTTTCTCATCTCTTTCTCTCTTCCTTCCTCCCCTCCTTTTCTGTCTTTTACAGCTATATAAATTTGACAAAACTGCAAGCTCCTTGAAGGCAAGCACTGAGTCAAGCTAGTGCTAGGCAGAGTTTAATAGGTATTTTAATTTCAGGTTATAAGAAGTTAGCTTTTTAAATTTCCATCTTTTCTCAGTTCCTTTCAGTTTGGTACACTGTTGCAGTGTTCACTGGTTTTAGAGATGTGGTTTGTGTCCCTGGCACTCACAAGATCATGTACAATGGGTGCACAGCATTTTCAAAATAAGACAATAAACAGGACTTAAAATTAGGGAAGGCTTTAGGTTAAAACATATCTTTTAGGAGGGTACCCAACTTTATTTTACCAATCCATGTAGCTGCAACAGGTTTAATAAGGGGTAGAAACTCAAAAAGGGACTTTATATCCATGAACTTCACAAAAATCTCCCAAAGGGGCTCAAGCCTTCTGTAAACACAAAATTGTTCTTTTAATTCAATTTGCTCATTTAATATGTATGGAAAGCTGATCGTACAGTGTTTACTATTCTTAATTCCTGCTGTTGACTGATTATCCAATTAATGCGTATGAGGCAGGGAAGAGGTGGAAACTGCTTTTCCCGTTTTTCAAACTGAGCAGACACAAAGCTAGAAAGGAAGTAAGGATCTAAAGAAGGCTACACATGAATTATTTGAAGGACCTTTGACTATCTCCAATCTCCTTCATCTATCAATTAGGTAACTTTACCTCCAAAAAGAGGAGGGAAGAATTATATCATATATGATTCATTTCCATTATTGGATAAACATTTTGAGTTTTTTGAGGCAGAAGATGAATGAGTTCTCAAATAATATTGTGTCTCAATTAGAAATAAAGACCAAAAAATAAAAAATCCAGATGGATTATCTGCAGATTTAGAAAGATAGTCATTTACTGATACTAAGGCATTACTGCTATTAAAATGTGAATTTTACTTAGTTTTTGTTAAGCTGTTTGCAAAGAAAAGAAGTCAGTATGATTGCTATTGAATTTTCTAGATGATGCCTTAAACAATAACAACCAAATTGCAGCAGAATTTTTCAAATAGAAAAAATCAGCCAAAGACCCTCTGAAGATAAAATACAAAACTTTCTTATTGCTATGCCATCTTTCTAGAATGTTCTTGGAGATAATGGGTGAAAATGCTTTAAGTACACAACTTAAAAATTAAGATCAATTAATGTCTTAGATTGTCAAAAAATGAATGTTTGTGTTGATAAAATTGGTTTGAGCTCAATTGATACTAAAAATTATGAATGTCAATACTCATCTGTAATGAAGTCATTGTGTGATGGGGGAACTCAAGCTGATGCAGATATCTTATAATGAGCCTTGGTCTTGGCTTATTAAAAGGGTGGTAGAAAACCAGTAATGGATGGCCACATGTTCTTATCTTCTGCCTGCTTTCCAACTGTGCTTAAAATCTTAAAATGTATCTGCAGAACCCTCACATTTTAGTGCAGATTTTCCCTGATTTTCTTTAAAACATTAAAAAACTTACATACATCATGTTCATGGCAGAAATTTCAGAGAGATCAAAAAAATTCACTCATCTTTCCCACCAATCAGATAAAACCACTGTTAAGTTCCTGTGCATTTCAGAATGTGTACTTCCTTCTTGAACTATCAATTCAGAAACAAAACTAGATCATATTTGAAATACTTTTCTAGATTCTGCTTTTCTCACTTGATATGTCGTAAACATCTTTTCACATCAATAGAGTATATACTTATGTTATCATTATAAATGAAAATGTTATTACATAATTTTGTTAATAATTCACTCAACTCATTGCCAATTATTGAACATTTGGGGTGCTTATAATTTCTTGTATTGGAAACAGCACAATAAATGTCTTTGTTCCTCTTGTCTGAGATTCAGTAAGATGGGGTTTCACCATGTTGGCCAGGATGGTCTTGATCTCTTGACCTCGTGATCCACCCGCCTCAGCCTCCCAAAGTGCTGGGATTACAGGCCTGAGCCACCGCGCCTGGCCTTGCAGTCTTTTCTTTAATGGTTTCTGCCTTTTGAATTAGAATTAAGAAGCACCTTCCTATAAGATTATGGGAACATTCATCTATATTTTCCTCTAGAAATTATCTGGTTTTAATTTTTACGGCAAAAATGTAATCAACCTAACAGATAAAGAGAGTCAAAATTTCCCCCAAAATGGTTCCTGACATATTGAAAAATCTATCCTTTTCTATTTATTGAAAAAGCTGTCCTTCCTTCCTTTATGGAATCAGGCAGCAATCAGCAATAGGCTAATGGTGTCTGACTCTTTGCCAGAAGAAAGGTGTGTATTCTTTCGGCTGACTTGGCAAATCCTTTTCTGAGCACAAGTGGCTCAGACTGGACTGTTTTATCCATTTTTTTGAGGCCTCAGGGTCTCAGCCCCACTTCTGAATCAGAACTGCTTTCTTCCCAACGTCAATGCCCCCCAGTTTGGATATTACTGGAGGGTTGTTTCCTGTTTTCTCTTTATTTCTACCTCATTGTTTGGGCTATTCAAGAGGAAGGCTTTTCGGATATTGCCCTCCTTGCTACTCACCACTGTAGAGAAATAGCCAGGGAATTATGGAGTTCAAATGAGAGATGAGGAGAAGCTGTGGAAATCCTCAGAGCAGGGTCCCTGATCATAGGTCTCTGCTTCCCACTGAGAGCCCAGAGTCTGCTTGTACCTCTACCACCCACCATGCCCTAAGCAGATTTGGTTCTGCCTCTGGGGACACTAAGGTAGACAGTTCAATGTATCTTTGCTTTGGAGGACAAGTGGCAGCCCCAAAGCCCTCCTGGGATGAATGACATGAGGACCCCTTGGCCTCTGTCCTTTCTAACAAGGAGCCCTTAGGGGATTTTCTCAAACATTACCCCCTATGGTACCTTAGTTCCAGTTATGCATTTGACAGATATTTATGAAGCAACCGTAGTATCTGAGATTAATCTAGGTGTTGGAAATAGAGAAGATAAGCCAACAGCCTGAATTCATGGAGCTGATACTATATCAGGTGCTCTCTGTATTAGAGGTAGTGATTCACACACCTTTCCTGCCACTCTCCCCATTCACCTCGCTACTGGATTATGCTTTCCCGGGGCCAGGTAGCTGGTTATTCCTGATCTTTGGTTTCCCATTTGCATCCCAGCATACACCAAGGAGCCAGCTTTCCTGTTCAATTAAAATCATTGAATAATGCTGCCTTTCATATGGATTTCATCTTTGTTCTGAAACCCAACCTGTGACTCCAGGGAATTCATAATTCCTTACTCGTGCTATAAAGAAAGACCTTAAAACAGGACTTCTCAGTCTTGGATCTGCTGGCATTTTGGGGGAGACAAATCTTAATTCATTGTTGTTGGGGGGGCTGTCCTGTGAATTGTAGAGTGTTTAATAGCATCCTTGGCCTCTGTTCACTAGAGGCCAATAGCAACTCACCACCCTTCCCAACATAATAACCAGAAATGTCTCTGGATATCACTGACTATCCCCTGTGGGACAAATTTGCTTTGGCTGGGAACCACTGTGGTAACAATTTGTGATGAATTAAATATGGCCACAAGTTAACACTCTACTCTTTGAGACATGACAGGGTCTTTGTCTCCTCCAATCTGGATGGGCTCTGTGATCACTTTCAGTAGAAGGAAAACCGCAAAGTGGATGCCAGGCTGGTTTCCCAGTCCAGGCCTTAAGTGAATACTTGACTTTAGAGCTGGAGCTCTTGTCCACTGCTTAAGAAGTATGCTCACCCTGAGGCTGCCATTCCATGAGAGTCCAAGGCCTGTGGAGAGGCTCTGGAAGATTGTGTGTGTGTGTGTGTGTGTGTGTGTTTGAGTGAGTAAGACACACACACACTCACCAAGGAGCCATTTGGCACCATCTCAGGAATGGAGCCTCTATCTCCCAGTGCCCCAGATAAGAAGCCATGTGGATCAGAGATGAACCACCTGGAAATCTGGATGTGCACTTCCTGAATTCTCAGCCAACAAAACTATAGTGGAAGACAATGGTTAACAGAAGTCCCTGAGTTCTGGGATAATTTGTACACAGCAATAGATAACTGAAAAAAAAGTCTTTTTGAAGGTAAAGCAGTTCAACAACTGATTATTTACCATGTATACATCACTGATTCAGGTCATTAGCATAATTTTCATAAACAAAAAGCTCATGGACATCAGACACCCTCTGTGATACTCTAATTACTCCTGTTTCTAACACACAATCTTCATGTTATTCTTTCATTCATCATCTTCCTATTTGGTTGAAAACATGAAATGCAGAATTTTAAAGTGCTTTTTCTTCCTACTAATATTTAGCTTTTACATTAAAAACAGTTAATCACTTGCTAATTCAGAATTTAGGAGACTGTTAAAACAACCTTGTAAAATATGCAAATTATATCTTTCTCAATTAGCATTTGATAATACACTAATTGAAAGAGAACTTTTTATTTTATTCTCATTACATTCAGATATAGTTCACTAAACGATCCGTTTGTTTAGGGAATTATTTTGTTCTAAGTCAGTAGGTGAATATAATTAGGGGAAAATAAAATATACCAAAAGAAAAAGAATATGAAATTCTGGCTTTTCAAATGCCAATTCGATTTTATTTTTTCTTCTAACTTGAGTGATGATATTGTGAAACCATGTTACATTACACTTTTAGTATCTGTCATGACCTAGCAAAATAAATGATAAATAAATCAAGGTGGGAAATCTGTTTAGGACTGCGATGAGTGCTGCTGAATGAAGCACAGGTGCTGGCTGAGGGGCCTCACATGCCTTCTCTGGATCTTTGTTTGTTTTTTCCTGGAGAATAGTGGAGTTCCTGATACATATAACTAAAATTTATGTTAAGATAGTCTTAATTTTCAGCAAATACAAACTACATCAAAGTTGGCTTCAACTATAATGAAAAAATAGGTAAGAAAGAACACCTTACTAAAAAAAACCACAATTTAATTAAGTAATATTTGCTATATGCAAATATATACTTATATTTATATAAGTAATATAGTATCTGTTGCACATTCTTTCATTTAATTCTCATAATCCAATATTATAGTTTTCATCAGCCCTGTTCTATAAATAAAAAGAAAAAAAAACCAGGCTCTGAGAAGTTAAGTCATTGATCCAAAATTAGAGTTAATAAATGGAAAATCCAGACTTTGGATCCTGGTTCCCTGGATTCCAAAGCCCATGCCTGTCCCACCTTCCCCTCTCCCAGCCCTCTCAGAGGAGGATTGCTTTTGTTTGTTTCACTCAGGATGGAAACGTTGCTAATCCTTCGTAGTGGGTTGGGGTACAGCACAGTCAGTATTTCATCACTTGTCATCATGTGTGTGGAGGTGGGTTAAGATGGGAGAAAGTGGTTTAGATACTCCTAGTGAAGGCATCACAGCTGCTATGGGTTGCTGGGTTAAGTGCTAACATGTAAACTCATGGGCTGGTTCACTTGTTTGGCATCCCGGCCTTTGTGAATCATCTGAACTGAGAACACTGCAGCCAACTGGAGGAGTGAGCTCCAGTAAGTCCCAGGTGTGATTCTCAACCTTGGCTGCACTCTCAGACCACCTGGGGAATTTGGAAAGAGACAGAATCCTGGCCCCAGACATTCTAATTCAACTGTTGTATGTTGGGGCCCCAGACATTGGTGATTTTTTAAATACCCATTTTCAAAAAGAATACAATTAGTTTGGAATTCCCTAGTTCCATTAGTTTCCTTTCCCTCTTCTGGTAGATATATTCAATGAAATAACTGTATTTATTCCACATCCCAGGCTTCTTCTCCATCATAGGTAAGATTTGTGTGTAATGGCCTCTCAACAGTTATTTGTTCTTGTGTGGTAACTCGACATTTGGGTGACTTTCCTTCCTGTTTTCCAGCCTCATGAATGACAATATCATCACTTCAGTAATAAAGTCCATATGAGCCTTTGCTCTGCCAGTGCTGCAGGGGAACTTGAACCTAATTCCATTCACGCCAGGCATTTGCATTTGCCCCTCAAGCTGAAGAAGGTTCTGCTCCCTGCCAGCCAGCGGCCTTGCCATCTCACACGCTCCTGGGTGTGACTGCTGTGATCATGCATTTCCAAAATTTGCTCCCAGACGATCCTTCAGAGTTTCATTGTCCTTTTTAACCTTTAACTAGGCATATAAAACACAATCTAAGGAAGACTCCTGCCCTTCTTACCTTCTGTGCATTTTCTGCCATATGCAGGCAGCAGTAGCCTTCAGTGCTCCAGCCCTGAACCCTGAGATCTGCTAAGGGCTCATGGCCTGGGGGAAGAGGGAGTGGTGTGATGCCTTAACCTCGTCCTAATGGGCCCACACCCCTTCTCGCAGAGTCCTCCTGGCTCTGTAGAGACTCCAGTGCCCCAGTTTACTTGCCTCACACTAGACTCAGGTTTTCATGAGCAGCTTTTGACACAGTCTTAGGGTTTTAAAAATGTGGCCCTCATTCACAGGCAAGGGAAACAGGTTCTTGGATTTTTCTGTGATGAATCTCTTTGGCCACAGATCTCTTTAGAATAATGTTTTTTAATGTGCAAAACACTGTTTATAAAGGGAACCAATTATATTAAAATGCAGTTATCTAAGTATTAAAAATAAATCTGTGATACGCTGACATGTGTTTTATTAATAAATGACATCTGGTGCATCGATGACTGAAGTAATTTAGAAACAGTGATAAGCACGAGAGATTTGCAACCACTGTGATGCAAAATGAACACGATTGCGTTCTCTCCGGGACAGAGGTGTGGTCCTGCTCACTTTGGTGGGTTGCTCACATTCATAATTGAGGGAGATGCTAGAGTTTAGTTAGTGGTGAGTGAAAATAAAGACATAATGTTTCCCCCCCATCCAAGGTCCCAGTGAGTTCTCCCCACAGCCTCTTCAGCTATTTCCAAGGGGGAGTCTTGTGGGCTGCTGATAGGTGTTAGGATTTAGTAGAGGGCTGTGGATAGGGACGCTTGGAATATGCTCTGTTGAACAGAGTAAAACAAGTTTCCTTATTGCAGAGCTCTCAAGATCTTTCAAGTCTACTCTGAATCTCCAAGGTGGCTGTTTTTGAACACTTGTACCAGGAAACTCGTTTTAGAGAAGCAGGTAGTGAAGCCAGGACTCACTTTGGAAAATGCTCTCCTAGGTGACCCCTGAGGGAAACAGCTGGGACGTTTCTGACGGAGTGCCGCTGAGTCCCACTGAAGGACCTGGCTGTCAGTGTCATTCTCCCATCAGGGAGACATGGGTACGCCTCAGGGAAGGTTTTCTGGGAGTTTCAGCAATAAACTTCCATACATTTCTGGAAGGTACAGTACATCTTCTTAGGCTGGTTTTGTTCACATTTGGTAACCCAGGACCCTGCAGCCATCAAGTCTGCCTTTTAGGAGTGCTTTAGTATTCTCAAAGAGAGAGGGGAGAAGCTGCTGTTTCTGGGCACCCCAACTACTGACTCTCCAGCCACGAAGCCAGTGCCTCCACTCTGCTCTCCCCGACATCATCAGCTCTTTTTGCAAAGACTTCAGTGAAACCAAAGGCACATCCTTCTCACAGGGTGTTGACGTTTTCTCTAAATGCTTCTTACTCAATGACAAACCTAAAATTGTTTTATCTATATCGAGGATACAGGTTAAATAATAAATACCAGTTAGTGGGCATGTGTTTCAGGCCAGTTGCTATGCTCAGAGTTCACACCTGCCCGATGCTGTGGAGATTGGGCTACAGATGCTAACCCACACTCTCCACAGAGGAAGTGGCAGGTGAGCAGCTGCCATCTGTGGGTCTGGGCCTGGTGGGTTTGTGTGGGCTGCGGGCCCTGAAGCTGGGAGCTGTGTTGGGGATCTAGTGGTAGGGGGTTTATCTAATAGCCTAACTATTCCTTGTCTCTACTGGGGGTGGAGGAATGGGACCCAGCGAGGAGGCCAGGCTGGAGTTCTATGGAGTGTAAAATCCTGGACGTCCTCTTAGCCTGTCTCCTTGAGAGGACCTGCTGCCTGCCCCTTCTGGAGCACATCATTCTCTTCTTGGATGACCAAAGAAATCATTCAAGAGTGGTGAAATGAAAACTCCTTATAGGATCTGAGCTCAGTGATGAGAAGTGGAAGGACAATAATTGACCAATCACACATTTAAATTAATAAATTAGACCGTTGGTGTTCAGCAGCAATTTCATGCCATAATTGACAATAAATAGCAATCTTGACAATCGTCCTGCAATGGGCACTCAGCCACAGCAACCCAAACCCGGTGGGGAGGGTGCAGCACTGCACATGTGTACCATGGCCTCTGTGCATCCCAGTAAGGTTAGGAGATGGTGTTCCGTGTCAGAGCCAGCATTCCCAAAGTCCCCATGCCCTTCTGGACTCTTGGAAGAGACCACGCTGGCTTTCCCAGACTCGGAGAAAAGCAGCTGGGCAAGCTTCTTTCCACCGGCACCATCCAAGTACAAAAGCCAGAGGGTCAAGATAACCCCCCACTTCACTGTTGCTATTATTTTCCAGAGCTACATCTCCCATTGCTGAAAATGCAGCCTCCTTTTTACCTACCACAAATCCGCCAACTCTACAAACTCAATCTTTCACATCTTTCCAGATTTCCTCTCTGCACTTAGTGATTTTTTTCTTGTTTGATGTTTGAAAACTTTAAAGAATGAGAGAATATATCTAAAACTCAGAAAAATTTTCTTGTTAATTGACACACCCCCCAAATATATAAGCTAGATAAGTTGACATGTGTTTCATGTCTAAATATTTTCTCTTTAAGATGTGATGTATGTTAACAACTTGCTTCACTGTAGTAACCATTCTAGTATCTTTATGCATCCCATAATACCATGTTGTAAAATCTCAGATATAAACCATAAAATTTATTTTTAAAAGGAGGTAGTTGATTATATATGCATCAAAAAAGCAATTTGAAGGTCTTTTATTATACACAGTTCTGACTGAAAAAGCTTCTTATTTTCTTCGGAAAAGACCAGTTCCTTAAAATTGTTTATTTATTTTACAAAGACTTACTTATTCGACATCTACTCTAAGCTGGGTACTATTTTAGGCATTTGGATGCAGAGATATGCTCAATACAGCCCTGCTTTTGAGAATAGGACAACGGAATAATTTCTATGTCATAAAAGAAATATGTTAATCCAGATGGCTAGGATTTTAAAAAAGATTAAAATATAATGTTAAGTAATTTTAGTTATCCCAAAGAAATTATCTGAAGAAAGCAACATTAAATTCTTATAAATTATTTAATGATCTTATTTTGATCAAGGTGATTGAAACAAAAGTTAATGCAATATTTATTGTCCATACTTGAATGTGTGCCCAGTTATATAATTCATCTGCATGTAATAAATGTATATGTAAATATAATAGACTCACGTTAAAATGTTTTATTAAAATCATGAGCTGAGTATTTGAACATGATCATGGAGTTCTCCGTGTGTCTACTTGTGCTTGTGTGTGCATATTTGTTGGAGATTTGTGTACAAGCTTCAGTAAATCTGAATGTAAGGTTTAGGCTTTTATCCAGGAAATGTGTTACAAAGACTCTGGAGAAAAAGCAAGTTGATCATTTAATGAAAAACTTGGAAGATTCAATGAAAACTAAG